>CM052330.1:3698701-3954970 GCA_028455615.1 Lasioglossum zephyrum | reverse complement strand
TTAGGCATTACGTATACTATTGTACGTATTACTGCGGATAAAGAATTTCTGTGTACCAATTATTTGCGTACATTAAGTAACAAATTTTTTTTAAGTATGCAGAAAATACCTATTTCATGTTACGAGAAAAATATTTTTTTCTAACTTCTTCTTCTTTTTAATTGAATGTTATTTAAATATATATTGAACTTATATTTTTCAAATATTGATTTCACATTTTTTGTAATATTTACTTCACATTTTTTAAATATCTAGTTTATATTCTTTGAATATATTTAACTTATATTTTCTAAACATTCAGTGTTTAGAAAAAGAGAATTACAAAAAGTGTGGTTTAAAAAATATTTTTACAATATTTGAAAAAGATATTTACCCAATATTTTTGTGCTACTAGGGATAGTTTTGTTTGCCTCGCCATCGAGACTACACTTTCATTGAAGTCTACAAATTATGTTTACGTATTTTAATCTAACCGAGGAAAAATACCGCAGTGAAACGTACATCCGCAGTAATAGGTACATTGACCCCGGTTCTACTGTCACTGTGCCAACTCCCGAGCATCCAACGATATTATTTCCCCTACCTTCGCCTGAAGATCATCTTTACATAGTGGAACACGTCTTTCTGCAACGGTCGCAGCGTCGAAGGGAATTCCGCCGGTAAATAAATGAGGTTAACGTTGCTCAACGGAAAGTCCCTGAGGGCTCGGCTTCTGCTGCGTCTCAGGAACAACAGGATCTTTCGATTGGCCCGCGACATACGATCGTTCAGAGCTGTCAGCCAGTTCTTGAACAGATCGTCGCTGATCGTACTGTCCTCGCTGTGGCAGTAGACATGATCTTTCGTCGTTGTCCTGGACGAGTACGGGCCGCAGACTAGCAGTGGCAGTTTCGTCGATCCCGAAGAGTTGCAGCCGAGCAGGACGGTGATTTTATTTCGCGGAGTCTCGCAATCGTCTGGATCGCCGACGATCTTGTTGGACGACAAGATCCTCGACGGAGGAACGTCCGAGTACATGCTGAGCTCGTCCACGTGGAAGAGATCGCGGTACTTGTATTTGGTGATCGTGGATCTCATCATCTCGATCCAGTCGCGGTAATTGCTGAAGATCGGGTCCAATTGCGATAGATTCGTCGGGTCGGTGACGATACTGTGCTCTTTCAGGAAACTCCACATCCACTTGGACGACCACTTGAATTCTAGGATCGAGGGAGAACAGATCTCGATGAGATTCGGTTAACCGAATGGTCTGGGTTAGGTAACATTATTTAAAATATTGTTTATATCAGAGAGTTCCAACCAGGCATTGGTATCGTTGTACGAATAAGGTATTTCGAGCAGAACCGCCGGTCCTTGTCGCCCGACCTAACGCAAACCAACCCAGTAAGTAAACTGAGCTCCTTCGGTGCGAAATGGGCCAGTGGAGTGGGGACACGTAGTGGAGTAGGGAGCGCGCGGAGTGGGGATCGCTGCACGCGATGATGTACTACCGAACATCGCGCGGCGACGGGGAATATTTAAAAATATTGTTTAAATCTTAAATGCACAGTCTTCAAAAAATTTGTTTTTTGAATATTGCATTGTCATCCAGTTCTGAGCTGTGTTGAAAATTTCAAGTCTCTAACTCATCGGGAAATGGTTTAAAATTCGATTTCAAGATTTTACGCATACAACAATTCGGCCAGAGTTGTGCAGAATTACAATTGAATTGCTCCAGAATTTTAATTACAAAGTGATTGCATTACATTATAATTCATAATTCAGATCTTTATTCAAGTAAATTACAATGTAATTCGTAATTGCAGTGGAGTACAATTATAAAATACATTGTAATTTAATTAAATTATAATTCAATTATATAGTATTTCTATTACACATCTGATTAAAATACATTGTAATTTAATTACATTGTAATTCAATTATATTGTATTCCAATTACACATCTGATTAAAATACTCAGTAATCGAATTACAATGTACTTCAATCAGCACAACTCTGAACTCGGCAACCTAATATAAGCGTGGTAATAAAATAGGAATTTTGAGGGCGAACTCGGTCTAGATTGATCTTTCATCTATCGCTTTTGATTACTAAAAAACCGCATGCATTATAGAGAAATGAGAAAAGGCGTATCCCGCATCCTCGCACTCCTGGATAAACGAGTCTACCCCTTTAAAATAGCTCCGAGTGGAAAAGGGTTAATTTCTCGAGACGACAGAATACCGGTCAGCCCGAAGCTTTTCGTCAACTCGAGCGTCTTCTCGTGTAGCTGACGTTTGTCCAAGATGCTGTTGGTCGCGTGTCTCTCGCAGGCCCACCGGAAGAGTTCTTGCTTCAGAACCTTCATGGCGGTCCTCGTGTACTGCTTTTCTCTCATCATCGTTCACTGTCCACGGAGCAATCGACGGTAGAGCGAGGAAAGAATCGTCCATGCGATGACAGTTCTCTTGGAACAGCGACCTTCGATTGTCGAACCGTCCAGCCTCGATTCTGTAACGGCATTTTCACGGCGCGGCGGTGTTTCTGTTGAAAATCGCAATTTGTCGGTAGCGAGTTTATTGTTTTCCGGTATAAACGTTCGTCGACGGACTCGACTCGCTGTAACGAGTTTTAATCCGGCTCCTGTCCGGCGAAGCAATTTGCTAGAAAACCGAGATAAAAATAGGTTTTACTCTCGTGGATATGGACGCGGGGGCAGGCCTCGACGCCGACTGGCGCAGTGTGTTGACCGCTCGATGAGTATCATTCATCGTGCGAGCCGAGTTAAATTGCATTTCTCCGGGCGTCGTCCTGACGAGACATTTTCCGTCGTAAATTTTCATTTATAATACAGTAAGACGAAAAACCGGTGAAACCGTATATCGAATAACGCCTGAGCGCCACCGCTGAAAGGTTATAAACCACGATCTGCTTTGTACATATTACTATGTTTGTACAAAAGTAGATTATATATTAATTGTATACTATATATACATATATTATTCAGTAAAAAATACATGATAATATTTAAAAAATTATTTGTACAAAAGTAGATTGTATTAATGTATACTATACATATATTATTCAGTAAAAAATATATGGTAATATTTAAAAAAGTTATATTTGTACAAATGTAGATTGTATTAATGTATACTATGCATATATTATTCAGTAAAAAATATATGTTAATATTTAAAAAATTAAAGTGACCTTCATTTTTTATAAATGAAAATAGTTTCTCTTTTTTGTGACATTTTGTAGAAAAGTGAATGGTATTTATTGATCAACTTCTGATTAGATGTAATATTTTGAATCGATGTTTCAAAGGGTTCTTATCCGAAGGAAAACAAAATTTAGTTACAATTTGAAATTCGAAAAATCGAATTTTCGCAACAAAAACCGGGTTGCTGGACTAGTGTGCGGCGTGTCATGCTGTACCTCGCGTTGCCGGCGTTCTAAACTTACGAGGTTCCTTATTCTTGCGGCGTCTTTGTTCTCTTGCTATCGAGCGTCATCTACCAGCGATATCCCTTAAACGTCAACCACGATTCACAGTGTCTAATGATTGATGGATAATTCCCGAGTAATTAATCACGTTCGACCGTGCCGTTCTTGCGATCGTATGTCATTCCTCGTTACGGTGGTATCGCGTAATCCGTCTTTATTACGGCTCGGTTCGAGTTAAAACCGGAGAATATAAAAGTAAAAACATTCGTAGCCACAAAGCTCCGCGCAAGATAAACCAGAGAAAACGGTAGCGCGCCGGATGAGACTCAGCGCGGTCTTAAACACCGCGTTTTTATGAAATCATGTATAAGGCATTATCATAGAAAGCACCCAAGTCATTTTGAAATTCAGATGAGACGAAACGTTGCCAGCGCACAATGGATGCTGTAGCTAAATAAACTACGAACTTTTGACATCCGACGAAGAAAAATTGAGAATTCGAGATTCTTGTCTCGTGACGGCGGTGGGAGATGGTTGTGGGATCTTGAGAACCAATAATTTAGACCTCGGCGAATCTCCCTGATACGACGAGGCACCTATGTCCAGAAATTTACGAGCGGGATGACGAATGCAACGCTGTTTCATAAGCCAGAAGTGACCGTAAAGTGGCGAACGCGGTGAAATTTGCATGTACCGTCGAAGGATAGCGCTCGCCGATGCAGCCAACCGTAAATTACGCCAGCGTTCGTAGATTCTTACAAACCGATTATTTAGGATAGTACAGTAAAGATCCGAATACTATCCGGGCTCCGAGGTCCTGATTCTTGTCTAGGCCTACTCCCTCCACTGTCTGTCAACGCTGTGCCGTGCCGCAGGGCGGAGACTGTTCCACGGGGAAGGGGTGCAAGTAAGGTAAACGGCCCTATTATGAAACAATGTCTCCATTTATGAAACATTACAAGCAAATCTGAAAGCGATTATACTTATTAAGTAAGTATAAATATATGCATATCACAATTTAAATAAAATTATATTTATATATAAATATGACCCTTTAAATTTGTATGTGTACAAATATTAATGTTGATTTAATGCATTCAAATTTTTTAAATGGATTTAATGTACTTACGTACTTATATGTACTTAGCTTAGCCGTCGACTGCTTGTCCAGTAATTAAGGGGGGTTGCGCTTTAAATGGGAGGTCGAATTATAAAGACAGCGGGGGCTCAGTTGAGTACAACCGTAATCCTGGGTGCCCGCAGTAATGTCTATGGACGACTATTTGGGTTTAGTCCGTGCGAGTCGGACATTGGCCATCCTTATCTCCGGTGATAGAGGGATGGTTCTTCAGGGGATCCATAAGGGACTTCGCCCAAACTAACAAAATATAAAATAATTTTTCCTAGTCCCATACAGATTCCTAACCACGTACAGATAGTCCTGAAAATTTGTGATTATTAATTTTTAATAGCTATGAAAATAATTGTAAGATTTCAAACGAAAAACGTGGGGCGCCAAATGTATCAATTATCTATTGCATGCACCCCATGTTTTTCGTTTTAAATCTTCCAAGTATCTTCATAGCTATTCAAAATTCACAATCACAAATTTTGATTGTGAACTACGTCTCTTTCTTTTTTAATGAATTTTAGAGGAAATTTCAGCCCGTTATCTGTTATGGTTGAAGAGTTATAGTTAAACGTTCCAGTCTACTATGTTCTTCGGTCGTCCGAGATTGTATATCACTCTTGTATTCACTCCAAATAACTATAACTTCGTCAAGTTTCGAATATCCATCTCTTTAAAAAGAGCCCCGTAAAGGGGCCGACGGGAAGCGGAGCGTTAATTAATTCTTCCAAGAAAAATAAAGTCGGCGAATGTAAAACTTTCTGGATAAGCTTTTTTTCTTTGCGTGGAAGTTCCGAGCGTCCCGAGAAGCGCATTCAAGAAATATATAGTTTGCTTTCCGAACGAATTAAGAGGCTTCTTTTAATTCGTTGGACACGGTGGTGCATCGTCGACGACGGCCAATGAATTCAGACCACGTTCGGACGCGGCGGAAATCTTTCGTATACGTTTACACGTGTCGTCGGGATTCAAAACAATTCAAAACAAAAAACGTCGTGGGTGAACAGGGGCTAAATGTTCATCGATACGATCGCGGCGTATGTTCTTCGTTTTGCTGAGAGGGCCGCGATGCCAGATATCGAGTGGGAAAATGGCACGTTTACTCGTTAACGAGTACCTGTTCGCGGCAAATGGCTCGCGAGCACGAGGCGAGCGCTTGTTTACGAGTTTTGCATACGAAATTAGCACGTATCGTTTGCGTCCACGTTCGCGTTCATGTCCGGCGACGTCCCAGTTCCGCAGTCGGAGACGTCGAAACGACACATCTTCGCGGACAATTATTTTCGGGGAAGAACCGAGTTCGTCCATTGTCACACGGAGTACGTAGTTCATTGATTCTGTGTTCTTATTCGATATTTTACGCTTTTTTATTCACTCACTAGCTGACCCGACAGACGAAGACAAACTTAAAACACACTTTCATTTTTTCCCGAAGGTTCATTTTCTCCGAGCAACTTCCCCAATCTTTCTTTCCCTAGAAAACTTATTCGGACTATTACGAACATTTTTTTTATAAATTAGCTAGACGATTTTAGATTCGTTGTCGGTCAAAATCGTTGTCGGCCAAAGTAGTCGTCGGTCAAAATCGTTGTCGGCCAAAGTAGTCAAAACCGTGTCGGTGATTTCCATGGGATCCCTTTTGCACAGCAACACATAAGTGTATTTATAATTATACCACACACAATGAAATTTAATAATAAATGAAACGAATGAAGTTAGAAAAAGATTAACAATATTTGTACATAAAAATAATTGGTATACCTTTTACCAAAGGAATTCATCGTTCGTAGGTTAGACTAATATCCAACGGCGGACGGAAGCGCAACTGCATGCTTGTTTGCCCCGGCGGCGTTTTATCGCGACAAGTAACGCCGTTTATTTGCACGGTTGCTCGGAGACATTCGACCACTCTTCCTGTCCCCGGGGAATGATTTCACGACACAGTTCTTCGGCGACGACCGTGCTCGATCGCAACGCTACCTCGTCGCCGACAGGTAACCCGGAGACCGCTCCACAAAGTAGACACTCTGCTTTTATCTCCCACAAATTCGACGCTCCTCGTCGCGGATGTGCAATTCGATACATGGCTCCCGTCGCGCCGATTCCCACTCGAACACGGCATTGTTCTCGCGTCGAGCGTCAACAGCACACGCGATCGAGCGCGATTTCCTATTTCGAGTGGCCACTCGCGATCGAGCCGTGGCCACTCGCGATCGAGCCGTGGCCACTCGCGATCGAGCCGTGGCCACTCGCGATCGAGCCGTGACCAGCTCCGCCGTTCGAACGCGATATTTCGTATGTATGACACGTTTTTCTCGCGGACTGTCGCGATAATCGAATTCCGCGATGATTTAAAACCAGTTTCGAACAGCTCCGAACTGCCTTTCTATCGCAGCTGGTTCATTGATTATGTTTGATGAAGTTCCACCACACCATCAAGTTACGTGTAAAATTGTTATGTGCAAAATTGATGTTGACTCTTCAAGGTGAAATCTTTTTACTGGAACCATTTACTGGAACTTCTCAGAGGAACCGTGGATTAGAAAATTCAAATAACACGTACACTTACTTGTTTCGGATAACGTGATAGAATGGATTGTTGAAATGTACTCCATCCATGAGAAACAAAGTGAGTCTATTATACCACACAAGTAACGATCGGTTCGATTTCAGCGTGTTTCTAAAACCGAGTGATACTCACTTGAAAAGTTCCTTTTGAACCGTGTAAAGACACGTTTTGCTTGTACTTTTTCCTTTACTTCGAGTCCGCTAGCTGAACAGTCAAGTCGTCCTTCAGCGCTTTTTAATAAAACAGTATTTTAAAATTAATTCTCCAGCATTTCAATAATTTTCTAAACCCATTTCCTAAGATAATGTACCTTTGAGAAGATGGTTTCTCTAGTTTAATCTTCAATAAAGTCTGTCAAGGTGAATTTTGTAGAAAACATTGTAGAACACGCGAATGGGCAACGAGTCAACGAGCAGATTCCGGGGTCTGTTCGACTGTTAACGAATGAACGACCAACGCGACGGTAGAACGATAAATCAAGGGTGTAAATGAATTCGCAAGAGAGAAACGATTCTCGTCGAGCTACTCGCGGGATCGTCGGCGCGCCGGAAATTTCCTCTCTGGCCCTGCGAAATAAATATTTCAAATCGATAGCGGCCGTGCGGTGCTTCGAGAACGTTGACTAATAGCCGGCGCGATTCGTTTCGCGCCTTCGGGGGATCGATCCTGCGTCGCAAACACCTTTCGTTGGTCTTGCCACGAGTCTCGTCAGACTGACCGTATTTTCAACCGAACGACACCTAGTGCCCTTGTAAAACATTCGGACCACGTTTTACGACCAGTCACCGCTTTTACGAAGTTTCAAGTTTTGCACGGTAGTGCGGTAATGTTTGTGAACGTATTGGTTATGGGATGGGCTTCCGTGGAAATTACTGACACAAATTTCCTCGACTCGATTTTCACCGGCAACATTTCACCGACAAACACTTTGGCCGACACCGCTTTTAACCGAAAACGACTTTGACCTAGAACGATTTTGACAGACAACGAATTTGACCGACAAAGAATTTAATTGACACAGAATTTGACCGACAAAGAATTTGACCGACAAATAATTTGACCGACAATGATTTCGACCGATAACAGTTTTAGATTCATTGTCGGTCAAATTCGTTATCGATCAAATTCGTTGTCTGTCAAAATCGTTGTCGGTTAAAGGCGTTGTCGGTCAAATCTGGTGACGGTGTATACCGTGTCGGGGAAATTTGTGTCGGTGAGTTCCTTGGAACCCACGGGACGAACGAATACCGATGTTCATCGCGACCGCAGCTGCGTCGCATTAGTAGTCTTTCAGCGACGAACCGACGACGGAGTTTGATCGAACAGTATTTATTATTGGGAGAGAGAAAATTGGCTTGTCTAAGATTCGGTGACGGATGGTCGTCGATGGTTTTTGGCTGGTGTAGATAAGAACATCTATACAGGGTGACCCAGCCTGAAATATGTAATGGCACAGTACGGGGACGTACAGTGACACCCACTAATATTCGGACACTCTTAAAAAGAAGATAACTTTATTAATATTGTATTATACGATTTGAACTTTTTTTAGGAAGCTGATTTGAGTCAGCCTGCTTACGCTGCTCGTTTTTTTTCTGTCGAAGCTTCCCAGATCTTGGGCAGAGGATGAATGGCCTGATCGAGAATATGCTGAACCAGGATGCGGCGAGAAAGGCTGTCAGGAAAGAGGTGGTTCGTCCAAAACCGGAGAATCTTTCGAAGCCGTTTGACGTGGACATCGTGTACGCGGAGATGATGGCTAAAACGAAGAACCGCGAGATAGAGTATCGCGGCCCTTACTCACCGTGGTATTCGGCAGTCTATCCTGTGGTTTGCGTGACAAGGGTGTTCGGCATGGCGCCGTACGATTTCACGGGCGACCGGATGACACCGTCGAATAGTTACCTTGTGTTCTCGTTCGCCTTTATGGTCATCTACTCTTACATTATGTACATAGTGTTCGTGAGGTTTGTCAACCTGAAACGGGGGAAGAGTGTCTTGGGCGCAGTCGAAACGACCAAGGTCCTAGAATTTAGCACAATGATAATAATTAGGAAATTCGGGTTCGGATCTGGACCCGAAAATTAGTGATATGTACTCGGGTACCCGGAAGTTCCGAGTACCAGTAATCCACCCCTAATAATAATGATTAGACTGCGGATCTTTATACATTTATCGAAAAATTGAGTAAATGACATTTTCAAAATTGTTGGAAATTTTTAAAAATTGAAGATGTTAATACGCGATTAACCCTATATTGGATGAATTTGTAAGACGAGTTGAGAAAAATATATATAGCTGTTAGTCTACTTAGAAATGACTGTAATCATGAAATAGAGAATGAAATTTGATTAGAAAATGTTATTTATTGCATTTTATGACTTCCTGTATGTAAATCCTGTATATAAATACTCCCACTTTGAAGCAACGTGCTCAGAGTCTTCAGTATTGTCTACTTACTTTACTATAGAGTATTTGAAATTTAAGTCCCTAATTAGGACTTCTCTGAATTATTGCAACGGAATGCAATAGAGGGTTAAAATTATCAAGGAAAGAAACAACATTAACTTACGTGAAGATCCGCAGTCTGATAATGATTCTTGAAACGTTTTCTGAATGAAACGATGCTCCTGCAGGTGATCGTCAATTATCTGGTGATTATACACGACATGATCTCGAACATATTCAGGCGCGGCAGTTTCGTCAAGATCTGGAACGACCTGCAGGACTTCGACGAAACGCTCCGTCAGCTGGGCTACCCGCGGAAAGAAAGACCCACGGTGGTCGGGGTGTGGATCCTCCTCATCTGCCAGTTTATCGTCTGGACAATGGTCAATCAAAGCGGCATGTACGCGTTTATGGAGGATTGGTATTTCAACGTGTGTTACATGTGCACTTACGTGGGCTCCGCGGTCTCCGTCTACAAGTTCAGTGGAATGGCCATATTCGTTGGACAACGATTCCATCAGCTGAACCAGGTCACCAGGGACAACCTGCCGGCCCGGGTTGGCTACAAGAGCACCGTCCTCAGCAGGAAGGTCCGACACTGTGTGTCCCCTCTACCTATAATTCAATTACAGTAATGTTTCGATAGAAGCGACAGCCTCGGGGGAATTTAGTCGCATCTATCGTAGGGTAACTGCACCAGTAAATGAAGCTCTTGGGCCAATAATTATTACTAATAAATATCAATAATAATAATTATTACCAATAATTACTAGAATGTAGTGTTCATTGACTGGTATTTTTTATATTTTTTATTCAACGTTTAATAAAGAATAATAATAATTTCATTTTATTTGTTTTCATTTATTTTTGACAAATAAAGTGTAGGAAGCCATTTGGCATATATGAGATTCCTTTAATTCACATATTCTTTTTTAAATAAAATATCTTCCTGAGCAATTTCTTAAATGTTCATTCACTGGTGCAGTCACCCTGAAAACTCCAGACAAAAAGACCTCAAGGTTTTCCGAAGAAAAGAATTAAATTTGCAGAGCATTCACTTTGTGACACCATTTACATTGCATTCAAAACCTTTGTTATATGTCATAAAAAATGAAGGAGATTTAATCCTAGCTTAATGCCGTTTATTCCAAAAAGACGATCCAGGAGCTGCACAACAGGCTGATGTCAATCGCCGAGGCTCTCGGTTCGCTCTACTCGTGGTCCTTGCTGCTCTGGCTGTTCAATCTGAGCTTGCACAGCGTTAGCAATCTCTATTTCATCTTCGAGTGGATGATATTTTCGTTAGCAGGTTCATCCTGGCCACTGATACTTAATATGAGCGTATGGCTGATCGGTTTCACTATGCAGATCCTGGCGATCACCACGTCCTGCGATTACACGATCACCGAGGTGCGCCATCAATTAATTTCGATTCCTCTGTACCCGATATCCTAGACACCTTTTTTTTTTTTTTTTTTTATGATGTGGGGTTAAACCGGAACAAGTCCGTAAAAATCCCCACACCAAAGGACTCCGAAATTCTTCGGATCCTTGCTAGCCCACTACAAATGTTGATCCACAACCCTCCGACCCGCTTTCCGCATCCTGAAAGGGAGGGACCAACTTCTTTCACACATGTTCTTTGCTAATTATACTTATAAATGTAGCAACGAGACTATATACAGGGATAGATTTAACAACATTTAGGCAAGTGTTAGGTTTAACTATATACATATTTACAACATATTTTTGTATTTTAACGTTTAATATTTTTATGGCTTTTAATATTTTATATTTTTTATAGCTTTTAATATTTTATTGTAACGCCTTAATAAATACTAAAAAACTAAATACTTATATTTATAGTACTCCACTCCTGTTCTTTGCTAATGATATCCTAGACACCGCGGAAACTCGAGGTCATCGAATGATCTGCTTAATTGTGTTTCAGGCTAACTCAATGGGCCCAATCCTTCTCGAGTGGGATTGCAGGATAAAGACTAGGTTTCCTAACGACGTGAGTACCATTGTTTTTCTAAATTGTCTCGTAGTTGACAAACTTGACTCTTCGCAGGACATGATGAGCAGCTCAATGCGCTTTCTGCTCAGACGTCTCGAGTTTTCCGCGGGTGGCCTCTTCAACGTCAACCTGCTGCTGCTGTGCTCGGTAAATGATGATGAATTCATTGACTTTGAAATATGTTGCCAAGGGGTCGTCGTTCCGAACAACTTTCTCCTATACACGATGCTAGGTTTTAATTTGAGAGACATTTATGAAAGTGTTTAAAGAAATTTGTTCAAAATAATGATTTTGACATGTTTGAAGGTCATTGAAATCGCAGAGGTCGCCACTATTATCAATATAATAATAATTAGCCAATCTTCTTTTTCCGAGGTGCCTATATAATCCTTTACACTGATTTCTTCACTTGAGTTGAAAAAATTGAAAGAAGGTCAGTATTTGTGTTTTATTTAAGGGAAAAATATTTTTAAAAAATCGAAACAACATTTTCTCTATACTTAACCCTTTGCACTCAGAGTTATTTTAACCCTTCCTGCACGATTTCTTTAATTGAGTTGAAAAAATTGAAAGAAGGTCAGTATTTGTGTTTTATTTAAGGGAAAAATATTTTTAAAAAATCGAAACATTTTCAGAAAAAATAAAAATAAACATAGTAAGAGAACACATCAGATATGATACACTATGCAGCGAAGGGTTAACTCGAAAATTAAACATTTCTTCCGCGGCCGATATAGAATAATTTAATTCTTTACATTCAGGTTTTTCTTTCTACGATTATAAAATTGATATAATACCTCGTACAATATTTATGACCATCATTTGAGTGCCACAAAGAATCGATTACCGTTCGATGACGTTTTGTGGCTCGAATATTACGAGCCGAGTTAGCAAGATGCAACGTTCAAGCTCTATAATTCGATGTTTGATACTCCCCGGTTGGCATGACCAAACCGGATCGTAATACTAGTCGGCGACACTCTGGCCCGTCCAATTTTGCGCCGGATACACGGCTGGGACACGGTCTCCCTCGGCGACGACACGCAATAACCGCGAGCTTTGAATACCGCCAGCAATACCTGGGACATTTCACTTCGCGATTCGATTAATGCCGTCGCAGTTCCCGTTCGATCGATACAAAACAACCCATCATAACCTGTTCCTCGAAAGTATCGCTCGAGAATGTATGCCGTCGTAGCAATCGTTTGCTCGATCTCGGACGTCTCGATAAACAATTTCAATTCTCCAACCTGGCTGGTTCAATTCTCGTTTCTCTGGTTAATTTCATAGAAACTCATTTTCCCAACCAAATGACTTCTCGTCGCGCAAAAGCGACAGGAATGTCCTTGATCTTCCCGAACTCCCGTTCCATTACACTGTCCAACAAATTAAATTTTTTTATATTTTCATATAATTGTTGGATGGATCTTATAGTTTTTTGCGTTGATTCCGAATCTGGCCTTACTTTTTTGTTCCTATACGCACAGTTTTTGAAAAACATGACTTTGGAAATGAAACCTATTTTTCAACTTTAAACAATTATTGTGATGTTATTATAAAAGATATTGTATTGTTCTTTACATCAGAAAAAATAAACATGTTTAAACAATCATAATGAACTACTATTGCACATCACTGGATTCGGGAAAGTCTAGAGAATCTTCTGCTGTAAAGAACAATACAATCTCTTTTACAATAACATCACAATAATTGTTTAAAGTTGAAAAATAGGTTTTTCTTTCAAAGTCATGTTTTTAAAAAACTGTGCATATAGGAACAAAAAAATAATTCTCGGTATAAGTCTCTCCAGTTGTCGGAAACCTGTTAATTCCTCCATTATTATTCCGTGCAGATGCGTCGAGGTCGATCTCGAGGCTCTTCTTTAAAGAAATAGATGACGAAGATGAACCTTTTGCAGGTCAGCGGGGTTCTCTCGACTTACCTGATCATCCTGCTGCAGTTCCCTTAGGAGCCACCGCGAACGTCGAGGAGAATCACGCCAGCTACTCGGATCGAATGGATTCTCTTCTGAATCGACTGGCGAGTGGATTCTTCGCCGTAGATTTTCCAGGGCCGTTCGAAACCGCATTTCCCTCGGTAAGTAGCGTGCCCGGGACTATTCGCGTGTCCCCGAATCCGCAGCGTTTTTCCAACTTCATTTCCATAGGAATTGCATCAGTTACTCGGGGTGAGATGCTCTCGGTAAAATTACCAGCCAGAAAAATTGGTTTTCCACGGTGTAGGCTGGAACTCGATAAAAATTCTCGCGGCATACGTTTTCCGGTGACGTTGCTCTCCCCCTCCACCCCCCTTGTACATTACATTCGCGACATAAACGCGACAGACACTCTCGGGATTGTTTTGCGTGGCGTTGGACATGGAGGCAAGCGTTTGAATTATTAAAATTATTATTCTTCTGTATTTTTATTCAAAAATTTAATTAAATGTATCTATATGCATATATAGATCATTTAGGAATAATTAAATATAATTAGATATGTATATACATAATTTTTATATATATAAATAATTAGATAATTATTTATTGTTTCATTTATTGTGATAATTAATTTATATCTATATACATAGATATATAAATATTTATATATATATATAAATCATTTAAATTTAAACAATTTAAACCGCGACGATCTGATGTAGTTACGAACATTCCGATCCAATTTATTCCCCTTTGTTTATTCCCTTTTGATCGTTTAGCGATAACTAACAGAAATCTGATCTCTTGCGAAATCACAAATCTTTCCGAACGAATGGGAGAGACGTTAAGAAAATTGGCTGATGATACCATTAATTCGCGACGGATGAGACTTCCTGGTTCCGATTCGATATCTTCCGGAATTGCGACTATTTCGGAACGATCGTCATAATTCACGAGGGGAAGAATAGAAGTTTATATGCAGACGGAAAATTTTGGCCGACGGTGTACTCCGAGTAAACTAGACCGCTTCGGAAGCTTTTTCCAGCCACCGCACCACTGGCGGATCATCCGACCGAGCTGGATAATCGTGAAATTAATTTTCCGGGATGCGGTTCGATTGCTTTGCAGATCTCCAGTGGGGAAAAGCTAAGAACAGCCGTGGTTGGTGAACATGTACGACCCCCACTACCAAGTAATGCGAATAGCGGCTCGGTAGTGGGGGTAACATGCTAATTTGGGAGGTGGAAAAGGTTCTCGGGGACCTGGGTGGTGGGGGTTTAGTCGGTATGGCGTTAGATTGAGTTTCAGCCAATGATAATCCCCCAATTCCATCAGAGGGGGGAGTCCGACACTACCCTCTCCTCCGATGTTGGTCGGAGAGGGTGTCCATAGGAGGATTCCCCCACCACCCTTAAACAAAAATAAAAAAAAAAGATCTCCAGTGGGGAAGAATGATCGTGATTACATATTAGGAGGAGAAATTCGATCAATCCCTTCCTCAAGTCCCGGTTTCCGGTCGGAAGTAGCTATCTGCTAGGAGTAGAACTCAGTCTCAAAAGGGATGCAGAGGGCGAAATCTCCTTTGTTCGCGAACGCGAAGAAACGAGGCTCTCGGTAAATACTCACGAAGTGGCTTTCCTCGGCGAAACAGCTTTTCGGCGAACGCCGCGAGACAAAACGTTCGGCGAATTGAATACGATGTCGCCGCTGGAATTTTCCAGGAGGGCGCGGAGCATGAAAAAATCGTTGTTACTGGACAACCACGAACGGGGGCCGCGGTGCAGCAATTTTCTGCGCCATCAGCCTGGAAAATTGCGCCATCCCTTGTTCCGTCGGCTGTCTTTTTCGCGGAGATAAGCGCGAGCATGATCGCAGCACGCGAATTTCCATCGTGCTCGCGCCTCTATTGGTCGGTTCGATTATATTAAAACGCAGCCCCCTTTACCTTGCTTCTCCACCCTGTGATCGCTCTCGACAGGCACGCGAGCCTACTGCATCAAGTTTCATCGATCGCGAGAAACAGATTTATTTTAATTACACGCTCAGAGGTCGCGTGCACCGCGCTCGAGTCTGAACGCGTCGAGACATTTGAAAAATTGTCGTGCCTGTAACTCGTTATCTTGTTTTCCTTGCGATGGAAATTATAGAGATTCGTAGCGAGATACGGATCGGGTTGTCCCACGACTTGCGTCCCCTTTGATGCCAAGCTTTCTCTACGGAGGAGAGAATTTATATTCTGGGACACTTTCGAATATCGATAACAAGTATAATTTTATTGTTACGCCACGTCAAACAAATAATTTTTATTTAATCGTTGTTAGTCGCAATGGAGAAGGAAAGAGAGAACGTTTTCGATTTTTAAACTGTTTGTCTGTGCCCACAATGAAAATCTCGAACATACGTTTTGTAAATCTGTGTAAGTTGCAAAGGTACGAAGTTTCATTGAAATCGATTGACGCGTAAAAAAAGCTAGGGGCATTGTAAGATGTGAAATGATACAGTATATTTGTATGATACAGAAATTAATGTGTTCCGAGAACCATTTTATATACGTTGGAGATCCTGTATCTGAGAATCCGGTTACATTATACAATATTTTATTTAGGTTCGAAATCAAAGTCGAAACAAAGGCACCTTCTAAATTTTCCTTACAGATAAAGAATTTAAAAATTGTGACATTCACTTTTCCCTTCGCAATTGCGATAAATAAAATTCTTAAAAAAGTTGTTTACACATTACCTCGTAAAATAATCCTTCAAACGTCTCACAAAAACAACTCAAACTGTGGGATCCAATTTTGAAAAAGTCATTGGATTTTAAAAGGTGTACGAACACTTTGTACAACCCACTACAGCTCAATTTAATATCCGTTCGTTCTCTTATCTTCCAGTTGTATTCCGTCGCGTGGTTTATTAAAATAATCCTTCTAACGTCTCACAAAAAACAAGTCAAACTGTTAGATCCAATTTTGAAAAAGTCATTGATTTTAAAAAGGTATACGAACACTTTGTACAATCCACTGCACCTTAATTTGATACCCGTTCGTTCTCTTATCTTCCAGTTATATTCCGTCGCATGGTTTATTAAAATAATCCTTCAAACATCTCACAAAAAAAAACAACTCAAACTGTGGGATCCAATTTTGAAGAAATCATTCGTTTTTAAAAGGTGTACGAACACTTTGTTCACTCCACTGCAGTTTAATTTAATACCCGTTCGTTCTCTTATCTTCCAGTTATATTGCGTCGCGTGGTTTATTATGGTTTGATTCCGGTTGCAGGTTTCCTCCCGCACGCGAGGCGTCGCGTTGCGTCGGGAATATTATCGGTGATGCATGCCTCGATCGACCGCATCGATTCGATGCAATTTACGAGCATCGTTCAAACGTTTACTCGGGCTGGATGCAACGGCGTTCGTTAGTTCGGAACTGCGGCTCGAACGATGCGCGAAGGACAACCGGAAGCTGCCGACCCTCAGAGAATTTGGATCTCGAAAAGAAGAGCTTTCGCTCTCTCGGCTCTCGCTACTTCGACCTTCCATCTGAGGCAATGTGAGCGCGGTTTAAATGCAGGATAGCAATCGTTGGAAGTTCCTACGATTCGTTATATTGTTTCCGTGCGCCTCGTTCGCGGAATTAAACTTACTCCCGATTGCTCGCTGCGAACTTGTTCAAACGAAACGCGGATCCTTGATGTAAGCCGATACGTTTTATTCGAGAGTTGCACCGTGGATAAAATACTTTCTCTTCGCCCCTCGCGCTACGATTTATTTTACAATGATTTGGAATTTCGTTGACATTTATTATTAGACAGCGGGTTGTATGCGTTCTTGACCAAAACATATATTTTATATTTAAATATAATCTTGCATAAAAAAATAAATATATATTTAAATATAATTTAAAGAGACAATTCGTCGCTAGGCCCATACCAAATGATCATCTTCCTGCTTATTCGGTTCGTTAAGAAGTAGCAAAATATGAAAGAATACCTAATATCCATTTCTATATGTAAGAATATTAATTCTGGCTTATAAAATACTAATGTCAACTATAGGTACTCACAATTTGTTTTTATAGAATAGAATCTCCCCTCTAGAGTTCCTCCGTCGGATCAACAGGACACTGCCATTTGCGCGTCTTAATAACTGTAAAGCAAAAACACATTATCACAAACACATAATCCAAAATCGTGACAACGAACGGGACGAAGTTACTCCGACCACGGTCAAAATAGTACTGCCGTTGTCTCCCCCTTTTTCGTGAATGGTTAAGGGTAGATTTAAGCGGGGATATGTTGCGGTTAATTGTCCAATAAATTGGACATATTTCTAATGGGGTATTCTTGGTCTAATGGGGAATAAAGGACTAAAATTTATTAAAAAATTATTCCTATCTACTTTATTAGCGACAAATGTTTTTTTAAACTTGTGGAATTTATTTCTTTGAATTTATTTTTCTAATTGAAACGAATATCAAACTGTTTAAAAGATATCGGGTTGAAATACGCGTATATAATATATATTATATAATATAATATTAACGCGTCTGGAGATTGTTCGGAACGGAAAAATAGTTTCGAAGATCTACAGGTTGCCGCGTTAAAAAGCATAGTTTCCAGAGGAGCTTTATGAGAATTTTATTAACGGCGGGCAGTAAAACGAGCGTTGCGATGTTCACGAAAAAAGGAGAACTCCCGCGAAAAATAACGACGAAGGTCGCGAAGTGCGGCGGCGAGATAAAGTCTAGTGAATTATTGGCTCGACATGGAGCATCGCGATAAAGATTAGATCCATTAAACATGGAAGCGAGCGCTGCTCGTGCTTATTGAAATTGATCTTTGCAACAGCCCGTTCAGACACGGCGGAAACCGAGCGTTGTTTGTTTTGGATGGTAGGACCGCGCGGATTAGTGTGACCTTCTACTACAATGGACGAGATGTCTCGTTTACACGATGTCGAAGAAACGATGCTGTGGACAAGTCATCTCGTCACCATGCTGTGACGAAATATCTTTATTATGGATATGAAGTGTTTCATTCGAAAATTCGTCACACGTAATCAAATTTTAACAAATTACCAGCCGATGATTGCAGCATAATTTTGAAAAATCTATGGTATGTTATGGCTAAACACTTCTTAATAGAACCTTCAATAGCGACATCAATTTTCATTGTGAACTAACAAGTCATCCTCAATAACGTCATCTAATAATTTTGATGCTTTTGATACAGTTATTGCACAATTATTGTTATAATAGTAGTGGAAGAGTTAAAAAGTTCCTCTTAATTCGCGCGGAAAGCACACTAGATATTTCCGAAATGTATTAGTCATTCTATTATTGTACCATTATAACCTAATTCAGTGATCATTCCTATTGAACTGTATCATTGGAGAGCTCTGAATTCTGCGATTAATTTGATATCGTGATAAATTTGATATTGTGAATTTGATAGTCATATTAAAAAAATATATATAAATGATCTTGTTTGAGAAAATGCGGAGGTCGCGAACTTAGTTAACAACCTAATACTTCTCGAAACGGCTGGAACTTTCACGTAAAGAACGGAACTCTACCAGAAAGTTTTTCATTCGCTGACTTTATTTTCCTTCAAAGAATTAATTAGCGCCCGTTCCTGCTGGCCGGTCAGAATTTCTGTTGCGGGTTCGCGATATGAATTTACGGAGAGAAAAAGAAGGGCAGTTCCGTGGTTTCTCGCGCAGCGGTGCACGTGGAATCCACTTCCGCAACGGGTGCGCTACGTAATATCGGTACGCGAATACGCGGGGGTACTCGTAAATCTGTGTTCCGTCGGCGTCGTAACGCGAAAACTGTGTAATGCGATGTCGGCCACGTGTGGGGATTGTTTCCGGTCTCGTCTCTGGAGTCTCGTTATCGTTGAACCATTCGGAGGACGTCGACCTCCCGAAAACTGTCCCTCTTCCCGTGAAAATCGTCCATCACGCCGCACCGCAACTTTCGTCCACCACCGACAATTTTATTTCTGTTAAGCTACTTTGCTCCGGGGCGACGCAACGACAGTTAACTAGCGATAAAAACTAGAATATTTTTAAAATACTATTATATCATTCTAACACTCGTGAGGTGACTCGGAGTCACCACTAAAAATTGCTGTGGCTTCCCTAGTAGCACAAAAATATTGGATAAATTTCGAATATTGGAAAATGTTTTTTAAGCCACACTTTTTCATATGAGATAAATATTCGATCTAACTATTGTATGCGTGTTTAAAAAATGTGAATTAAAATATATAATTAAAAATATAAATTAGATTTGTATGCATTTGTGACAAAAATGTGTAATTTCAAACGGTAAAAACATTAGAAGAATTTAAAAATATAAAATATTAAACGTACTAAAACAATGAAAGTTAATTCCTGTTTCACTTCGGTTTGTTGGGGATACAGGTACAAAAATGTTTGTTTTTAATAAAGATCCGCTGTTTATATAAGCGAAGGTGAGGGAGTTTAGAGCGCAATGCATCTTTGAGTTAGCGCAGTTTCAAGACGATAGGGTTGTAACGGCGCGTTTGCGGGTGTACCGCGGCGGCGTTTAGACAGCTTCCTTAAAAAGGATTTATGCAGCACGGGTGGCCTCGACTGTCCGCGCCCTTGACACGACACCCACGAACGCGAAACGGGAGTCCGGGAGTGCGAACTATGCATGTGTCCGGATAGGTACGCTCGGTGCATCCAACGGTGCGCTAATGGCCGCCATTACGACCCACGCTTCGCACCCACGTCACACAGTGTCCCGTAGCGCGCACGAGCTCCTGCGTCACCATCCACGCACGTTCTCGTCCACCTATAACACACGTATATGGAAAACTAACGCAAAGATATCAGTGTGATGGTCCCGCGGGCCCGACACCGCACTTACTTTCATAACGTCATAACGTGATAACGTCACCGGGATCTTCTTCGCCGTTAACGTCTCTCACGGCGCGGCCTAACGAGGATAAGGACGATCGGTGGCCTAACCCTAAGAAAACTCGAAAATTCCAGTTAGAAACTGTCCGCTGACTTGCGTCACGCAAGAGCCGTACGAAGAAAAATCGAAACGCTTCAAAGACCATGAACCGAGCCCTCGTGCTGCTAGAAGGCATTTCGCGAGATTGTCTTTACAGTTGTGTCAGCTTGGACGAACATCTCGCGACTCTCTTAACATTCTTCACGTAAAATTGCGTTGCGGCTTGAATCGTCAAGTCACTTTGTTTCGCATTTTATTTCCTTTAGATCCTGCAGCAGGTTTCCTGTTCCGAGCCCCGCAAACCCGTATCCCCCATCCGAGAGAATTTCCCTCGAAGCGACCGGATCGAACGTCCAACGATTCAATCGACCTCGCCGCTATCGCCTCTTTCTCACGATCCTCGCCGCAGCTGCCGGGATTTGCGATATTCTCTGCCTTCTCCTTATGGTAATCCCGACCGCCATCTTCGCGGCCGCGCCAATCTGTCGAAATGAAACCGCCGTCGTGTGCCGCCGGCCAAATTAATTGGAAAAAAATCAATTCGCTTTCCCAACGGGAGCTATATCGCTTTCCCCACAGGCGGGGTTCATTTATGGAAATGGAAACGCGGGGGCTGTTCTAGCCGGTTTAATTTACAAACTTTTTAATCGACGCCGATTACAATTCCCCGCTCTCTACGCGCGTTGCGAATAAACTGCGAATTTTTATGCGTTTACGGTACTTTGAATTTGTAAAGTACGGAGGAGGCGCTTGCTTTTCCAGTTAACAAAGTAAAGAGTACTTCCGAACCACTGCGTGCATTGATATACATATATTTTTAGTCCTTTGCATTCGGGGCTATATTAAACTCGAACGTGAAACATTTCTTCCAATATTTCCATTCCCTAGAATTTGTTAAAAGTTTATGGATATAAAATTGATATAACACCTAATACAATACCTAAATGTTTAATAATTGACTAAGTATCACTACTTGATTGCTAATGATTAAAAAGAATTTAACGATTTCACCCATCTAATTTTTATTCAATATTATTTGTTCTTTTAATTAATTTTATACTCGATAGACAATATTCAAGATGAACGATCATTTTAACTCGGAAATGAAATATTTCCATTCTAATATATTTAATAATGTAAACAATATTTCGAATAATGTCACAGCAATTTTTAGTGGCCCCTCAAAGTCACCATTCGAGTGCTAATAAGGGTTAAAAACATTTTCGTACGATATTCTCTGAAAATATCACATTTCTAATAAATTTTCATTAATTAAGACTAATAAAATTCTAAATTAAAATGTTACATATAATATAAAAACATTTTCTAATTTATCCAAATGTAATTCTTTAAATATCTCGAAACAAGAAATATACGATTTAGACCATTTTCATAATTATGGTCACGTATTAGGATCGGGATGGATTTACGATTTCGATCAAAGTTCTATCAGTTACAGGAAACGATTTATTAAAATTTTAAAAATAGTACATCGTTGGGTTTTAAAGATATTCATTCATAAATAATTTTAAACAACTTTGCGTCTGCAGTCCCTAGCCTAATCTGTCTGCGGTAGAAACCCAACACTCTTTCACTCGGATACGTAATACTGATACGTCGCAAGATCAGAAAGTATAAAACGGTATGTTCGAGTTCTCTGTAAATATTTCCAGCAAGAAATATATACGAGCAATACGGATCGTTCGCGTGAATCTGGCAGCGTGGTGAGCGTCTACTACAAACGTTTTCTCCTGGAAAAACGAATGGGACAGGCTCTCTGTGCCAGTCTATGTCTCTCTCTCGGTTCTCAAATCTGAATCGTGCTGGTACAAACGGGTCTTTCGGGAGAACATTTCCGCTAGAAAACGCCCCAAAGATGCGTCGCGTCCTTTTTTACTGTTCTTTTAAATCCATGCTCGAGATCTATCCTCGCGGGAAAACCGCAGCGTGTTTCTTTCTCTCTTAGAAGAGAGATTACTCGCGAGGACTGGTTTATCGAAGCAAGTGAACCGAGTTCTCGCTTTCGGCAATCTCGCGAGCGTTTCCCGCGAAACGCACCGAGATGCCTCGCAATACTTCGCGGTCTGGTCATATGAGAATTTCGAAACATGATTTCACAAGACCGAATACGATCCGTAACTCTGATCCTTCCGATTCGCAGACTAATCGGATAGGCGAACATTTATATACTACAATCTATCTAGAAAAACTATTCGGTTCAAAATACGTCGCGATCCGTAAAAATGAATTTCCTGAACCAGGAATCCGCGTCCTACGGACAACTAAAACAATCGGCAAATGCGTTACGATGGATGGCAATGTTTGCCCTATCGTCAAGCCCTCGAGCGTTCCCAGCTAAAAACGACCAGAATCGCGCGCGTGTCAATCGTGTCAATCGTGTCAATTTGAACCGAAGTACTCGACTCTAAAATCGGATATAAAATCTGGCACGCTCGATTCACGGGTAACAACGTATCCGGGGAAAATTGCTGGAACACACGTTCGTGTCCCGGATTGTTGTTCCGTTCATTTGTCTCGGGAGGGCGGCCGATTTAAAACGCGTACGCGTTCTTCGTCGAGGCTGTCTCCCCGAAATTCGGCAGTATCTCTCTGCTGTGATAGACTCCGTTGTATATCGGTTTTACAGTGGCGTAGTGAGGTTCCTGGCTCGTGGGAGACGAGTAATAATGGTACAACGGTAGTTGCTCGTCGACGCGCGCACTCCTTCTCCTCCTGGAGAGCGTGTCCTCGTAAATGCTAGACTTCGGTCTCTCTTCACGGTGTTTTCTAGGGGTGTCGTAAATGTGTTCCACGGACTTTCTCAACTCCACCTCGCAGATATTCGGGATCTGCGTCTCGGATTTCGATAGGAACCTCCTCGGCACGTCGTAGTGGCTCTCCAAGGACGAGTTGGACGAGTTGATGTCTGTACAGCTTCTTCGGAACTCGACCTCGTACAGGCTGTTCTTGATCACCACAGGTTCACCATCGTACTCGGGCTCGTCCATCTTCGTCAGAGTGACGAAAGGATGCTTTGGAATCGACGACAGGTGCGGATGTTTCGGTAGTTTCGGCAGCTTCGGCAAAGGCGGTGTCATCATCACGGGACTGGACACTGGCTTCTTCGCTACCGATGCCTTCCGGTTCAGAGACATGGTGGTCATCTTCTTCGGGGACGGATACACCGGTCCGAGGTCCACCTTCACCTGCTCCCGAGGCATCTCCGTCAGCAATAACTTCTTCGTCTGTTTACTGCAATATTTCAAGGTCAGCGTTAGACAAGGTCGAATATTGTGTTGCATATAAGAAATTCGGATCATGATTTATTTATTAATTTTAGCGATTCGTTATTGCTACGCTGCGTATCTTTATGCATCTATGAGAAAATTGTTTGGTGAAATATAAAATGGTAAATTCGATAAATTTTAGATATTGTAATATTCTAATTAACGTAACAAAGTCATTAGGGAATAAAATCTATTTCTGCTTCCCATAATCATCGCGGAACATTTTTATTTTGCATGAAGATCTGCAGTCTATTTATCATTTTTGTAAACCACTATTTTTCTTTTATCGCGAGAATGTTTTGTCTAATTCAAAAATTAATTCCCTGATACTGAAGGTTTATGGGGAAATTCGTAATTAAAGTTTACAGTTTATGCTCCCCTTTCGAGTCGATTCTTTTTCATATTTGATCTATTAGCTTGGAGGGAAATTTGTCGTATTCGAAATAAGCAAGTAAATTTATTTATAAACGAAAAACACGTTGCTAGCGAGTCATTGGGAATTGAGAGGTTGCCTGAAAGTTGGCATCAAATTGTTACAAATAATAACAAATAATAATTTCCCTCCAACCTAATAGAAGGCTCTATCTAATAGCATCTTGCAAACTAAAAATGTTTTCTTTCAGCAAAATGTCGCCTCGAGCCCTCCCCTAATTTCGCACGAGCTACGGAACATTTGACTTCGTGCAAAATCTCGAAACTCTACAGAGACAAAATGGCGACCGAAGCTGTGTAGAATGACGGGAACAAGGAACTCTGCTTACCCAACGGTCTGGCGAGCGTCCTGGGAGGCTTTGTTGTCCACCGCGTCGAGGGAATTCCTGGGACGGAAACTCTTGAACGTGGTGCTTCTTTCCGGTTCCCTGTAAGTGTTCTCTTGAAGCAGCAAAGCGTCCGTGATGGAAATCAGCGAGGTCAAGGAGGACGAGGAAGTGGACCTCTCGTCGTAGCCGGAGTCCTGAAATTCCCGAGTCTCTTCGCTCAAGTTCCTCTCGGACGAGAACATCGACTTCCTCATGTTGAAGGACCGTTTGGTGGCCCAGGAAGTCAGCAGCTTCTTCAGCGACTTCTTGCGCGGCAGCTTCTTGCCGGTGATCGGTATCCAATCGATCGAAGTGTCCTCGACTTCGATCGGTTTCTTCAGGAACGCCCCGATGATCTTCGGCGTCTTATCGTTGTGAAAGCCTGGCGGAGGATCGATGACAGTGTCCTCCTCCAATCGATCGTACTCCCCGATCGCCGTGCTCGTCTTGCGAAGATCGTGGCCGTCCAATACGTCCAAGAAGATCGTCTCGTCCGGGTCGGGCAAGGTCATGTCCAGATCGATGCTGCCCAGAGTGTCCAGCGTGTAGGTGTCGTCCAAAGAGGACAATGTCACTGGATCGCGGTAAGGGGACTCTACCTTGTCGAACGCGAAGAAGGTACATCCGTCGTCGTTGAAGTCCTTCGACTCCTCGCGAACCAAATGCTCGGGGCTGGAGTATATGATGTCCGACCCACTGCTGTCCTTGCTGCAATTTCTCGGTGTGAGGACATCCAACGACTTAGCCCTTTTCTTCGATGGAGATGAGATCATAGATCCATCCTCCGCCTCCTTCGACTCGTTGTCGAAGACCTCGAAAGGCGAGCCGTACACTCCGGAGCGCCTGAAAGCCTTCGAGTCCTCGACGCTGTACATCGAGGTCGAGCAGATAACATCGGATCGTCTGCTCGAATTCTCTGAACCCTTCTTCAGGGTGTCTAACGTCTTGCCGCTGTTTCTAAATTCCTCGGAGCCGCTCCTGAAAGGACTCGAGTACAGACCCGAGCTTCGATTCGTCTCCGAAATATCGAACTTCTTGCGGGTCTCTTCGATTTCCCTCGCGTCTTGGGCCATTTTCGGCTCGTTGCACGGCTTGTATTTCACCTCGAACGCCGCGACGATCTTTTTAACAAAGTTCTTCGGCTGTTGCTTCGGCGTTTCGACGGTCTTCGGCGTGCTCTTCTTCGACGGCGAGCGGAAACCCATCTCGAAGTGGCGAATTATGCTCTCCATGTCCGGCATATTCACCGGCGTTATTGGCGAACCTAAACTTTTGGTTCCCCGAGACGGTATCCTTTGGTTAGCGTTGTACAGGAAACCGGTGTCCACAGGTTTCAATACGGTCATCCTTGCCGGACTATGCCCCGGAACTTTGTACTTCTTTGGCGAAGTATTTCCAAGCTTCTGTATCCAATTACCCTTCGTTGGAGTTACCTTTTCTGGCTCTGGCGTTTTAACCTCCTTGGGCAACGGCTGTTTTTTCACCTGTGAAGGAAAAAAAACGTTAGTATATAGAAATGCGTTCGACAGACAAGATTCATGTCACGATGGATACGCGTAACCATCTTTTATCGATTCTCAAGGACATGCATTTCGACGATCATACAGGCGCACGAATGATTGCAGTATTTCGTAAAAGTTACGAATTAACCCTAACAATTTAGTAATTATTCAAAATATTGTTTACTTTACATCAATTTCATATCTGTAAAATGAAAAGAATAATCGAGTTATTTGGAGTAAAGGTACCTGTTACCAGGTATTTAGTGACGACTTGGAAGTTTTTATTAATTTGAAGGCATTCTGTAATTTATTTTGTGACTAACATTCGATAGACGACGTTGTTCTTTTCAAATTTTAATAGAAAAAAGCACTTTTCTTTTTTCCCGAATTTGCCAATTCTAAAAACTTTATTCAGACTATTACGAACATTTAAAAAAAATAACTTAATCAGTCCAGCTATTCTCAAGTGATGCGTTTACTAACGAACAGCATTTAATTTTTATTTATATAGAATAAACTAGGTACATACTTCATGTTATTTTTATTAATTTCAAGGTCAAAAGAAATTAATTTTCGAGTTAAAATAAGTCCGACTTCAAGGCGTTAAATCTCTATCTTGTTCGCGCAAGAAACACAATTGATCTAGATCTTACTGCTTTCGTAATTTATAGAATTTTTCAGAATTCACTTATATTTCCTATCGAGCCTGCAAGGCTACCACTCAAGATAACATATCACTTGACTCTACTTTCTTAAAATTTGTATAGTAACACTGAAAATTGCGTTAACAATTAGTGGATCAAGTCACCAACCTCCTCGTTGTTGTTTTTCTTTAGAATCCGTTGCAGAAATGTATTCATCTTTATCGCACTCATGATGAAGTCTGTATCGGTCAACGCGTAAAGCGGCGAATATCAGTTCGAGAAAATTACCAGAAAATCAAAATAACGTAGTTAACGCAATCTAAACTAGAGAGCTCAAATTGATCATAATAGACGGTGCTTCAACACTGCTCCATTCTAAATATCCGCGTCACGTTTCGTTTTCCGATTGTAGCACGAACAAATCACTCATTGAAGCTGGTCAGAAATAAATATCACTTGTATGCGCGACTCGAGTTTTAAATTGAGGACTACTCGAAGAATATTTAATTTCGAACACTTTGAAGTAGACTTGCAACACACGACCGTAGTTATCGGATACCGAAATTGAACTCAAATGATTTCCGACGGTCAACGACGCCCTTTTTGTACCTGACGAAGCCTCTAGGTACCCTCCCCTTACCGATGGTGACTTTTCGAATGGTAGGGGGTGCAAGTACAGAGTGGGGGGTAAAGGTTCTACTACCTGTACTAGCCGTTCATCGCCGCGTGCCCTGTCTCGACAATTCCTTTGATTTTGTTCAAATTTAAATATGTTGTAGTTTTTAGTAATCTGTGAAGAAATCCCACAGGATTTCTCAATATCTTAAAAATTGTTGATTGTACCCTCGATGTCACCTTTATTTTTATTAAATGAGTTTCTAAGATCTAAACCGTTTTTTTTTCTACCATTTAGTTTGCAATTGTTTTAAACAAATGCAATGCTTTGATGGCAGAGAACTTTTCAAAAATTTGAAAAAAACTGTGATATTCTCCCAAGTGAGCCCATTTACCTGTTTTTAACAAGATGGACATTAGAAAATTGACAAAGTTGAAATTATTTATAATATTCATACGAAAAGTAAATGTAAAGAAATGCAGAGAAATTTATAAATAGTAAAGAAACATTTCTTCTTACTCTTAATTAAACAACGTTCGTTCAAACTTTTAATTAACCGATATAATTTCTCGCCCTCCGGTAACGCTTCCATTAGCCGAAGATTAAATATTCCCGTGAAAATTGTGCAACCCGACGTTGTCCTTTCGTGTTACGAATAAAGTTGCATTTTAATAAGCGTTTAGGAAAAAATTGGACCGCAACGTTGAAACGGAGCGGTTGCATCCGCATTTAAAATTACAGCGATGTTTCTGAGGGTACAGATATTTGTGGTACAGATCGCGGAAAATCATACCAATGTAATTAAATGCAATTGTTTATACAATAGTGGAGTAGTGACGTTAAGGCCAATCAGGTCGTCAAGTATGAAACTTGACAAATGTGTTCGAAATTTGTTTTATTTGTCAAGTTTCATAGTTGATGACTTGATATATTCCTGTAGCAAGGCGAGTCGCGTTTATCAATAGCAATTCTCCGATTCGTAGTAAAGGGATCATGCAAAATGCATGCGCGGCAAATGCAAATTTTGCATTCGGCAGAACACTCGCGGTTGTACCGCGTTGCAACGCGTTGGAAACGAGCCTTTCGCCAGTTTCAGGATGCCGGGCTCCGCTAGATTTCCGTTTACAACGTTACCTGCCAGGACGAACCGCTGACAACGGGCAATAAAACAATAGTACGCTGCTCGATAACCTTGCTCGGGGCGATCTATTGTCCGATGAATGGATCGATTGCACCGATCCGCAAAACTGATCGTGCTGCAAAATGGTCCCTTTACGTGACACTCTGCACGTAACCGTCACAAAAGCGATGAGTCGACAACGATCTCTGCAGAAAGTGAATTAAACCCGGCGCATTTGCATCTCGTGCTTATAATATATATTAATTTTGTTTGTCAATAAAATAAGTATTAATCAATTATATGCTCGCCATTATTCGCAATGACCAGTTGCCATTTATTGCGAAGCATGTCGTTACGATGATAAATGTACCGTTGTATAATTTGTTTCTGACTCGAATGCATCGGCGAAATGATTCATATTGTAATATCCAGGAAAATAAATTGCATGTGTATGTTTTTATTTCATCTTCCGACCGTATCATTTTAATGTCGAATAAAATTGTAACTTTTGCATTTCGACACCGACATTTTAATTTCCCATTTATGCTAGATCAACCGATGGCCGCGTACGGGCGGACGAACATTGGCCCAGTTGAGTCGCTACATCTGATAAAGTCGTCGTATCTCGGTGGAAAAATTTCATTACATTCCGCAAGGATCGACGAAAATTCCCGCAAAGTTCCAAATTGATTCGCACATAGAAACTATTTTTGAAAATTCCCGAAAATTCTATTGGCGTTCGAGCTTCGAAGTAGACAATTTCTTCGACGACTTCGCCCACGCTGTCCTTTAAACTTCCCGAAGCTTTTGAAACGTTTCTATAAATTCGGAGTCATACTCACACTTCTTGGGAACGGATTTCCTCGACAAGAAAACAGGATTCAACTAACGGACCTGGAAGCAGCGGAAGCAAGAGGAGGCGCGAAGCGGCCGCAATTAAAAGCAATTTTCCTTCACGCCTTCTAAGGTCTTGAAAATTACCGCGAGGGCGAGAAAGGGGCACACTTGATAGGATTGTAACGGGATACCCTGATAACGTGGTAGCGAGACGCCGTATAGAAATTAATTGAATTCTCGGGACATTGATATCGTTCGAGAAACTCGCGCCTCTCGTGAGTGATGCGAGTCAACGAGGGTCGGCCCCGTGCTCACAAGTAGCGACGAACCTAATTTTAACGCCTTGCTCCGCGATGGTTCGGCTTCGTCGCGCGTATTTTCTGAATTTCCATATAGTCCTTGCAGGATTTTTCAAATGTGCAGAGAACACATTTTAACACTAATATTAACCCTGTAACTTCACACGTATTTTTTGAGATATGTATTTCACACTTGGAAACCCAAAGTTCTGTTTTATAAAAAAAGCAGAAAATATGAATATTTAATGGTTTAGCATCCCATCTCGATGTGCAGAGAACACATTTTAACACTAAAAACCCTGCAACTTCACACGTATATTTTAAGATATGTATTTCACACTTGGAAACCCAAAGTTCTTTTTTATAAAAAAGCAGGAAATGTGATATTTAATAGTTTAATGGTTTAAACAATACAATTACGATTACACACACCTTTTGCTATTTTACCTCGTTTTTCATACGTTTGATTTAAGAAATTTAAGCATCTTTCAATAATCCTAAAATAAATAATCTGGGACCCGTACTATTTGGGGATTATTGGGACTTAGAAAATCTTCTAGAAAGAAGATCATGTTATCTAGTATTTATATCCACTACACGTCGCAATGTTTTCAAGTTTTGCTCGTTGACAAAAGAGAAATATAATTCTGGTTCTCTTTGAAAGAACTCAACAATTGTCCGCAGAAGAATGATGCATTTGTTATTGAAACGATTTTATATCCTTTTTAACCATGGCAATTTTTGATTGTAGTGCGTTCTCGTTCGCGGTCCGTTTGTATCCGGTAACAAAGAAACGCGAAACCGCCGTCGTTTTACCAGGGTCCGTCCAGCTTCGATCAATAAGGTCATTGTCGATCGAAAAATATTGGAAATCATCTTTCCCCGGTTCGCGTGTTCGACAAGCAAACGTTCTTCAACATTTTCCAGCTTCGCCATTTGTCGGTGTTGATATTTGCTCGTTCAACACCGGGCTTTTAATATCCGTGGCAGCTGCAAAATGGCTCTTAGCTCGCGTCTTTTGCGAATTCGTTTGATTAATCGCAGTCGCTCTGCGAATTGAATTGCGGCGCGGCGTTCTCGAACACACGGCGAGATTTTCCAGTCGCTTTGCCAGAAGCGAGCGCGGAGAATCCTTTTTCCCCTCATTACAATAATTATTTGATTCGCCGTTTGTCCTATCGTTTTCCGATAAACAGCGATTCCATTTCGCTCGACCAACCTGGCAAATATCGAGAAATACCTAGTTGGCGATCGACGTCGACCATCTCGTCGATGAGCAAAAAACGAGCTCGCGTCGCGTCGTTTAATAGATATCGAGGTAGCGAATAAAAATCCGGTCGGCTGGGTCATCAACGAGCTCGCGTCGGCAAATGGAATTAACGTGGGATTAAATAACAATGGGAAAAAGCAGCAGCGACGCGGCGGGGGATTTTCTGGCCGCCAGAAAGATTACGCTGCTTCTCCCCCCGTTCTTACCCTGACACAATTCGCGTCGCGTACGGGGCGGAATGAAATAGAGGAAAGCTGCCAATATTGCACCGCGAAATTTGATTTGCTGCTGCGACTCTACAATAACCGAGCTATCATAATACTAGCTGATGTAACACGGTGTATGAATTCTTCCTCAAAGGGGATGAAGACCATTTATAGAACGTTGAAATAAATATTAATACGAACGTAACATATAAATTTTCATTTTCGAGAATTTCTCGTTTTATTCACGTCGCAGCATCAGGAACATTACTAGTTATTTTTCTGCACCAGGAATGATCTCCTCTTTTTGTAGAGAAAAGAGGAAAGAGAATTTTCTTTTTATATTTTTATCGTACCGAAATAAGTACCTAAATAATAATAATAAAACTTTTCCTTACACAATGTAAAGAATGTACAATCATTAGAACAGCAGTCCTTTAATAATGTTTTCTCAAGTCACAAGTAGATTATAAAAAATACAAGAATTATTGACAATTTTATTTGCCTCGCCATCGACTTGTACAAATTTATTCAGGAAAAAATATTTATTATGACGTATTCTAATCTAATTGGGTAAAAATGCTGCAGTAAAACGTACACCCGCATTAATAAGTGCTTGTAAGAAGAATTCTTCCTCAAAGGGGATGAAGACCATTTATCGAACGTTAAAATAAATATTAATGCAAACCTAACAAATAAATATTCATTTTCGAGAATCCCTCGTTGTACCGCCGTTAACGGCCACACCGCCTGATCGTTCCAATTCAATTTGTGTAGCACGAAAGAACCCACGCTGCGAAACAACTGCAGCATTACAGATTGTACGGCGGATCGTGGATGTTACATTCATCGGGCACAATAAATAATAACGAATCAATTGACGGGTGCACTCGAGAAAAACGGGCAAACGAGTTCGCCGCTACAGGAAAGGGTTGAAAGGAAAACCAATTTTCCGGGATCTGCTCGTAGCGTGTGGCGCGCGCTTCGCGACAATCGAGGCGTTTTTCCCGGGTATCTGAACGATACAGCAGCAACCGGCTGCTAGCTGTATAAGAGAGAGAGAAAGAGAAGCGCAGCGTCATCGAATTATCTCGGATAATCTGTCGCGAGTAGCGAATCAAAGGGGACGAGGACAAAAGTGCACGGCGACGCATACAGAGCGGCCTTTCCATGAAATTAACCTGTGGATTTCGCGGAAAATCCGCAGTCGACCATGGATCTATAGGACGCAGGACAACGGTGTATCGAGGCCATCGAGGATGGCGAAAGTAAAACGGTGGCGGCTCGCTATGGAGGGTAGGCAATCAGCTATATTAGAGCAATTACCATGGTGCGGGGTCATGGGGAAAGTGGCGACGTAGTGTCCTGTAATCTGCGTTTAGCGTTGGCCTCGGGAACGATACGTACGGGACGCTCTCGCCCGCCACGGGTATCGTTAGTTTACTGGAATCCAGGAAACAATGGCCGGCAGGCATACCTGTCCCCGCTGCTCGTCGGAATTACTTGATTGTCTCGCACCAATATGCTTCGCATTTCAATAGGAGCCTTCGCATAGAATCATACCCAACAACCAGTACCTTCCCTCCCACCCCTTGGAAATTTACTGTTACTTAAAACTTCCAACGATACCTTCTACCTCGACGGATTAACGCGACCGTTTAACGATGGCCCGGGATTTACCTGACTACAGTCCGGACCTTCCCAAACCTTTTTGAACAATACGTTTATACGTTTATGCGCCTTCCTACAAATTATACAGTCTTCCACTCGAAGCTGCTTCTAACAGAAAACCAACGTTCCTTCTGACAGAATATTTCGCTTGTACATAACTTGTAGTTTTCATTTCTTTTTTTTTTTTTAAAAATCTCCTAGGTTTTTTCAACACTAGAAATATTTACACTTCAATTTTTATCAATTTCTTACATAGAAACGTGGCGACGTAAATGTTGCTTTCGTTATTAATATAAAAATAAATGTTTCACTGTCGAACTCGCTACCAGAGAATAAACATTTTCACAGGAATGTTCTCCGAATACCATGAGTTACAATTTTCAGTAAAAACATATTATAAAATTCATTTCATTTTTCTTTATGTAAAATACAACATTGTGGTTAAATAATAGTATGGTAATTTCTAACTGTCTCTGCTACGCGCCGAAGATTCTAGGCATTCTATAATAATTTGTAAATCAGATCCAACAGATCGAAATTAGGCTGCTCCTCTACGCTAAATGAAGGCAAGTTATCGTTCGTATAATTAAATTGTCCGTGCATGTAACCCACGAAGGATAGACATCTTCGTTGACTAGGCCAGCTTATCGGTCCGATCTGTTTGCGTCAGAAATTTCACTGCGAACGGAACGGTATGACGCAAGTGGGGCAGTTAGGGTCGCGATTATTCGTATCAATCAACGGCAGCCTCGGGACAATCACTATCAGGAGCTGTTGCAAGAGTTCCGTGCAGACTTCTTCCGCGAATTCGTCTAATTTACGCGGATTCGATTTACGTAACGTATCTCTCCGCCTCGACGTTGAAGTTCGACTGGTTCGCCTGTAACTTCAAACTTTCAAACAGTTTCAAACTGTCTAGTTTCGACGCTCGTTTGTACGCCAGTCAGGATTCTTCGTTGATCTTTTTCGCTGTGTCTTTCGAAGATCCTGCGAGTCTTTTGTTTCAGATATTTTGTCTGTAATCGTTAACTGTTTCACAAGCAATTGAGATCTCTGGCGAACAAACAATACACGTTAATGTATAAATTAAAAGACATTGACGATTCAAATTACCCTGTATGTGCACGAGAATCGACAGTCTATTTGCTCTTATTGCATTGTATTTATCGCGTTCGTGCCCGAAACAACACCGAATTTAAATTATAAATATCGATACACGCTCGGGCTAACAAAACGAAAAACAGAGAGCTTGCAGCGGCGCATTTCGAAATATTTGGCACGATTGAAATTGAATTTCGAACAGCTGAATTCCTACAGAAACAAGCATTGTGTCGGCGAATGAAATGCTGGGAAATTTCGATTGGTCGGAGCCAATTCGCGTGAAAATCGTGGGAACGTTAACGAGCCGCGTAAATTGGCATAGATTCCTCGTCCTTCGTGCTTGTGACGCAACAGTCCTTAATCAGAGCGATGTGGGAGCTGTTCATTGCCCGTAAAAACCACTCTGTTTTGTATCCTTGTAAGTTTCTTCGTAAAAGCCCGTCGGACGGACGCGCGAGTCCATCGACCGATAGAGGAGACCAATGTATTTACGCGTCAATTTTCCTTTGAATATCTTCGAACTCCTTTGAGCTCGATGCCGATCCTATTCGATGTATTCAGTTGCAAAGCAGCCACCCGCCAGCTAAATCGATCAACCACCTTTCGAGTGCATTTACATTTCACTCGAACCAAAGTGCTCGATCGGTTTCTTCCATCGAAAATAAATGGCTTTTATTATGCATCGGTCTCGTTCTTTCGATGGAAATATATTCTGCAGTGTTAAACTTGTTATGAAATATATGTTTCTAGCGCGTGAAATAAATATGCAGCGGCTTGAATGTATTCACGTGGCACGGAACGTGATTATCCTTATTTGCACTACGAATTGTTTTTCAATATTGTTGCCAACTCGATACTGCTTTAAATGTTTTATTTGAAATTGACTTGAAACATCAGTTTCTTGACTACTACTTGTTGACTGTTACATTAAATACAGCTCTGAAGTGTTGTTTTTCACTAAAAAAATAAGAAATTAAATAAATGAAGTAAGAACCCTAAATACATATGAAAACCCGTTTCATTTACATTTTTCTTTTTCTAATGTCGAGTTGTACTCGACAAAGGAGTTCTATATAATTTTAATATATTTTATTATAAAAATAGGGTCATGGGTCAAGGACATGAGTGGAGTAGGAACGAGAGGTACCCTTCCTGACTGTGTTTTTAGGCAATGATAATTCCCCCAATTCCATCCGAGGGGATGGATTAAACAAAAAAAGGAGTGCAAAGGATTCATAAGCTGATACTTTCGTACATTGATGTTCTCAAATTTCTTAAATTTATCTACCATTTGTAATTGCTCGAGATCATTTTTATTACAAATGCATGACATCCGTAATATTTTAAACTAGCTGCTGGAGAATTGGAATACAGATGGAACGTTCGTAACCTGGGTGAAGAAGGGCCGCCACTCGACGGTGCAAATGAACAGGTGTCCGAACAATGCTCCGCTCGGAAAATCCTTCGTCCCGCTGCCTGTGTCTCGCACCAACTTATTTTCTTAGGGATCTTACCGGGTTTACCCAAACCGGGGAAATTACGAGTGGTAGGTGTCTTACCTGACTGGGTGACACGGTGTCCCCAGTCATAAACACGCCCCTTTTAAGGTTCCGCAAAGCCAAGATCGCTTCAGCACTCGAGAATTCACCGAAACGGATTACGATGCTAATTATGGTCCCAGCACGATTTTAGTTTGTCGCGAACGGGTTGAAAATGTTCCCTCGAACTCGACTCGACTTCACAGCCCTTATAAGAGTGAAATTAGTAAAGTATCAACCCTCATCCGCCCGTCGGATTTATACTATTCCGTTATTTGTAGATTTTCCCCGAAACTTCTTCACTTTAATGTTTTTCATACGGAACCGGAGATGTAAATATTAACTTATCAATCTCAATAAAAGAACATTAAAAAATGTGTTCACCTTGTTCTTTCATCGATGTTTTACCCCTGGGCAAATTCGTTTCGTGAAATAAGGGACGAATAAGGGTGAAAATACAAAATAAAATTTCATTAACATTACGGACGCTTGAAAAATACATTTAATTCGATAAAATGTATTTTCCGCATTTTCAGCTAAGAGGTTGGATTCGTGGTGCTTTATATCGCCTCGAGAATCGATCGAGGAGCAGGTGCTAATTTTCCATGGTACGCAAGAAAAAGAGATAGAGGGTTTTGCGGATGGTTGTGGGGGGCAGTGGGACGATTTGCGATCGTCTTTGACCTAGTTTCCGAAAGCCGGATCCACGGGCAACGGGACGAGACGGAACGGAACGAAGCGAAAGCGAAGGTTCCGCGTTGCGGAAGAAGATGGTCCGATGGCGCCGAGCGCATCGATTTCCCCGTTGGTTCCGAGCCGCAGGAAAAACAAGAAGAATCCGGGTCATTATACCGCTTATCTTAACGATCCCCTGCGAAAGAAGTTTCAAGCCATCGACAACGCGATAAACAACCACTCCAAGTTTCAAGCATTATTTCACCGAGCGACACCGGTAATTGGACCCCGAGTCGATTCCAGAGAGATTTCCACGAATTGTTTCCAGTCACGAGACCAAACACAACGCGACACGATTTTCCTGGTTGTAGGATGCACGGTGGAGGCTCATTCTGTTCGATCTCGGTCGATTGATTTCCGGCTTTCGCTTTCCGATCCCTTCCGGCTCGTCTTCGTCTCTATCTGCGACGGATTACGCAGTTTCAATGATTCCCTACTCGGATACATTATTCATAAGTTCACGGGCGATCCAGTGGTTCGTAATCGGATAGAACAATCTGTTCCGAGCATCCAGAACCATCTGACGAGGCTCGCTACACCGATCAGAGACCACGTTGCTCTGTGACGTCCGACGTGGACTCGCGGGATTTCATCTTCAGCGACTCGACTTTGAAGAATTAACGTATCATGTAAAAATGACGATTTCAACTTTGTCATGTTACATGATCCGCTAACTTTCATGTCAAGAATATTTCTCCCGCTTTATGAAAACTCTGGCTTAGCTACCTGGAATTAGTCATATTGATTTTTGGAACAGACCCTTTTTATCAACATAGAACGTACAAATTGTTGATGATCATTTTCCCTTATTTAACGTTGCTCTTTGATTTCTTCTACGAGAATTATTTTTTGACGGGACCTACAGTTTAGTTTAAAGGTTGGTTCCTTGGGCACCACAGTATTAGATGGCACATGGAATATTTCGAGAGGAATTATTAATAATGACGGTTTCAACTTTGAACATTTTCTAATGTATAACATCAACATCAACATAGAACTTGTTTTCAACGTAGAACGTACAAATTATAAAAACGTTTAGCGTTTAACCACCTGAATTTTTCAACATTTTGCCGTCTAATTTATCGAACGTTCGTGTTCCCTATGCAATATAATAATTAAGCTGATCAAATTTTAATGCATTCACTGTCGAAGCGATTGATGTTTAACGCACTTCAAATAATTGGGGTCAGTGCTGCGGAATGACGTGGATTAAAAGATCTTTTGAAGTCGAATGAATACTCCTCTCAATGTGCAGTGAAATTCGTTCTCAGTCAATCTATTCAGCAAACGAGCGGCTCGTATGTCTCGCATGTCGTGTGTGCTCTCATCAGGACGGCGTCTTTTCCGTTTCAATATTCGTGGATGACGGTAGTCGCGCTGATTGGCGGTATGAAAGATTGACGAACCGAATCGATCCTGTTCGTACGAGGGACGACGCGACGGACGCAGGACATTGACATTGACGACACCGACCCGTGAAAATATTTATATATATTTTTATTGTTTGTTTTAATGAGGTCGCATTAAAAGCTAGGTCATTAGTGACCACATAATTTACAATCAAAAGTGTTTTATACAAAGGTGAATTTATAAAAATATTTATATATATATATATATATTTATTATTTATTTTAATGAGGTCGCATTAACAGCTAGGTCATTAGTGACCATATAATTTACAATCAAAAGTGTTTTACACAAAGGTGAATTTATAATAGCGAATTTATAATACAAATCCATGGATTTGGAAAAGAGGAGGACGTTTCTAATGTTGTCTTCTCCGTGAAAATATTGTAATGGTCGCGTAATGGGAAAAGCATTATCGAGTTATCAAGCGCCCCGCGGCAATTAAAGTCTGTTTGCTTTTTTCAATTTCCACCATTCGCCGGCCTGTCGAATTGAAGCGAGGGATCTCGCGCGAAATATTTCCGATCCCGGTTAATTGAGCAGGGAGGCCTCCAGAGTTCAGTTCGTTCCGAAATTTAATTGCGCGATTTATGGCCCCAGCAAGGAGGTCCGAGAGCGCCGTTACTTCCAGGCCGAATCATTCTCGCGGCCGTTTAGCGGAAGGAGGTTAATTGCGAAATTATGTAGGTTGTGGAGAAACGAACGTCCGCTGAACGTTTCGTGGCTACATCGCGTCAGGGACCACGAAAACTCCTCGCATTTAGCCAGAACTGCTCCGCGAACCTCTTACAACGCATTAGGCCACGATTTACGCTAACTATCGTTCGACCGCGTGCCCTTTTATCCCTCGATCGGTTATCAGCCTCGTCCAAGGACTGATAAACCCCATTCACAGCTTCCCGTTTATTCTACCTTACCGTTCTAGTGCTTTCACTCTTTGTTTATTCTTGCACACCCCGTAGAATTACAGGTCTTATCTCGCCAATTCACCCGTTAACATTTACTACGTTAATTTCGTCGAGTACATTCGAACAAACACAGGTTTAGCGAATCAACCTTTTATACTATACTGCAACTTTTATCTGCTGCAAAGATATACGTGAAAAATACTTATTTATATATAAAAGTACGTAATTACCAATTCGTAAACTCTGTAATTTATGAAAATATATATTTACCATTGTTATGCAAAGTACACACGTATTTATCGAAGCGTCTTGATAAATAAATATATGATTTAATCTAAATAAACAAGTAATTAATTTTAGGTGGATGAAATTGATTTACAAAAGGGTGAAATTGATTTGCAAACGGGTGAACGTCGAGTGCAAAACGAAAGTATGCTCGTTCAACGAAGAATTCGCGGCCTTGTGGAAGGGACGCCAACTCTTTCGGGAATCCGACAACTTATTTCGGAGAAGGAAATAATTAAGGGAAGGCACGCGGAGAACTTTTCAAGGGCGAGCGAAGGCATCGGGGAGTCGGACCAATCGAAGTCGCTGCACGTTCGTGTAAAACGCAGCTCTACTCCTTGCACACAATTCCTTCGAGCTGTTCGTTCATTTGACGTTGCCTGCTTACATCCAGGAAAGATATATTAATTTCTTCGGGAAAACAAGAACGATTTACAATGGAAATGGAAGATGCGTGCGCCTCGTTCCCCAGTCGTCTTATCTCGTGACAAGATATTATTGAACCCTGTATTTTATCGCAAGGAAACGACAGTTCCCTCGTTACCCTTGTCAATTGTTCGTAGTCATCTGGCGTGATCGCGACTAATGGCATCAAAAATTCGGAAACATTAATCAAACGTATCTGACAGAGCCGACCAGTTTTTCGCCGTTCCCGAGCCAAATAAATTTTACTAAAACCGCCTCGGTCGAGAACGTTGCAGCACGGACACGCGCGCGACCGCGTGGGTGGAGGCAATCGTTTCGAATATTGCTTGCAAATGAAACATTTCCGACAGGAACGATAAAACGTCGAGAAGTTCGCTGGAATCAGCTTGTTTCTAAAAATCTTGAATAAATTGATTTCGAGAGAATAACATCCATCGTTCCGAGCTAAACGACTCGGTTAAATGGCTTTTATACTAAAAAAAGTCGTTAAGGTGGGCGTACAATGTAAAATATGACTGGTCAAAATAATATTCAGTTTTTGCACTGGACTTTCCGAGGGCACATCGTAAATCAGCAACTCGTCCTTTTTGAGAGAAGATGGAAAAATTGCTGGTAATTAGTTTTCCATTAAAACATCACGGTAGAACCTTCTTTAACCGTGCCTCTATTATACGAACTACATCCCAACGTACAATTAGTTATACGAAACATCCTTTGCACCTGTGTATGTACTGTTGCAACATCGTTGTCCCTAATTAAAGTAGAGTGTTTGATGAACGAGTCTCGCCAATTAAGACCCGACGAGCAAGAAAATGAAATCGCACAAACTTCGTTCCGCGTGCGTACACGGACCTCTGTATTTGTACTCCCGCTTACAGGCTCTGTGCATCAAGGACGCCGATAACATAATTCGGCTAGCCTGAACGTGGTCGTGTTGCTTGGGCGACAAAAATGTGAAGGATGCAGGTGGGTTGAATCTCGGCGGATGCGTGCGGTGCAGTTTAGTTACCGGATTAGAATTTCAGGGGACGATAGGATGTCAGCAATCCGGGCGACGATCTCATCAGGTTTCGCGCCATGAAATTCCAGCCGACTGAACCCCTCGAGTCACTTCAGAATCGTAACGACCTTCGTGCCAGCTCGCCCGCTCGAGTTTACATTTTCCACTTGGCTCGAGAGAGAGAGAGAGAGAGAGAGATACAGAGTTTCTCGTTGCGAGACACGCGCGCGCGTCTTCGGTAAACAGAACGAAACGCTGCGCAAATTGCGTGCTCGTGCCGTGTCACCGGTCCACGGGAAAACCTTTTCGTCTTACTCCGGATATTTATTGTTCGCAAACAGCGCTGCCGCGGGTTGAAATGTTCCGTCTCGTTTCCGAGGAACGCGCGGCACGTCTCTACCTCTATCGCGGCGCATAATGTGCGATAACGTTTGATCGAGATCCCGGAGACCGGAATGTCTGGTCGCGCAGCCTCGGGGGCTCACTCTCGGTATCTCGAACGGCACCTCATTTGCTTGAAAAATACCTCGATAAATTTCTTTTTCTCTCGTGGCTTCCACCACCCTCACCCCCGCATACTGCACAGTTGAGCCCTTTCGCTATCACCGATGAGATTGAAGGATTTCGACGCGTCCACTGACCCACGGATTGCTTTTCGATAGCGAAGTTATTGCTTTAGAATTTAGAACGACAGAGGCTATTGTGGGATCGAGAAGTGCATACAGAGTATGTCAGAAAGGATGTTGCAGTGCGAGACACCGTGGTGTACCGAAAAGGGGTTCGATGGAAATCACCGACATAGATTTCCCCGACACAGTTTTCACCGACTTCAGATTTGACCGAAAACGTTTTTAACCGATAACGATTTCAGATTCGTTGGCGGTCAAATTTGTTGTCGATCAAATTCGTTGTCGGTTAAAGGTGTTGTCGAGGAAATTTGTGTCGTTGATTTCCATGAGATCCCTGTATAACAAAGACCTGTAAGTTCCATAAGAAAATTCTGAAAATTCGTATTCGTACTCTAAAGTGCCTGTAGCCATTAATCTTTGACGAAAATCTATCGGATCCGAACGGAACATGCCTGGACTTTCATGTCAAAGGGGAATAAGTCTATTGAACTTAATTGTACCCATAATAATGAAAATGGTCGGAGGCAAAAGTAATCCACTGTACCGTTAGGTAGGGCTTGTCGTCTCAACGTTGTACGGAACTCGTTTAGAGTTAACACCCTCGTTCCTTGAATATCTCGAAGCAAGAAATCTACGACTTAGACCACTTTTATAATTATGGGTACAATTGCCGTCTGACCCTGGTAGTTTCGTCGCGTCCCGTAGGCGGCCAGCTAAGCAGGGACGAGTATCTTACGGGGATAGCACGGCTCGTTAACTTTGTCGGCCGTACGTGAAACATTGTTCTCGCCCCGAATGTCCGGGACCCCTTTGTTGGCAGTGTTGGTTGGCCAGCAGGCTCCTTAGGGGGTTCGTTAAAAGGGGGATGGGAGGGTTGAGATACGTAGATTCTTTCCCAGCGATTCTCGGCTAAACGGGGCGCATAGAAACGAGGCATTTCCGCGACGCGACGGTTCAGAGGCCAACGTCCGCCCACGCCTCTCGCTAAGAGGAACGCCCCGATAAGAGCAACTCTTCTCTCTTCAGAGAAACGACTCGTTTCGACCCGACTCGACCCGGAATCTGATACCGCGCGAATAAGTTACGCGGTTTCGTCACCGGAGCCCAATTTACGTCTTCTTCTAGCGCCACAGAAAAGATTTCCACTTCCGGTTTATTGGCTGATCTTCAACATAAGGTTGCACCGAGGTTTGAAGACGTTTTCTAATATCGAGGAAACTGCTGGAAATCGCCGTCGTACGAGCGCACACATGTCGCTTTTACTTCCTTTCGTAGTAACCACCGATGCTAGGTACCGATGATGGAACAAGTTTTCTCCCTCGTTTCCTGTGATGACTTCCGCAACTGGTTCCCGGAAAATCTATTTCTCAAATTAATAGATCCCATCCTCTGTCGTCCTCCGAGTTCGCCGCTGTTTCTAGCCGGACTGCTTTCTTTTCCTCGCTCCGGAACAAATCTCTACGACCCGCTATTATCGGGGATCTCTCGAGCTTCTTCCGTTCCTTTTCGGTCCTCGCCGCAACGAAGGCTCCCGGAGGATTAAACGATCCTTGAACGGGCTTCCTACTTTGTTACAGTAAAAAGATCAAGCTCTGTACATTTTCATGGCAGCTCAGATTTTCTATTCTCAAGGTACAACGCTGTATTTAGGGCATCGTAATCTCGAACGGAATCGCTGCACCCGCCTACAGAATATTTTAGTCCGCGAAAATTGACGAGCTTGTCCACAAAGTTTCAAAGCGTTCGTCTCATCAGATTTCCTCGAAAAAATTCTCAAAGCCGTTTCGTCGAGTATGCATATGAAGGATGTAGGAGTTCAAGGAGCAACCAGTACGATAAATTTTCTCTTTCCAGTTTTGGCTACATTAATGAAATTCTTTTGATCTTGTGGAAAAGACTTTCAGTACTGCGACGGGGTGCTGAAGGTGTTAATTGTATGCATAAAATCGTCGATTGGAGGCCAGCTATCCCGACCCCATTCAGGGAAACTATGCCAGCAGCCACCACGTTCATGGTACGAGCGGTAACGGTGTCGCGAGGCGTGGCGTGCATTGTCTCGCAAACTTCAATTATGCAGTTAATACTGGGCGGGTACGCGCACCGAGAAGAGCAGAAAGTTTTCAAGAAACGCGGCGTGTAACAAGGTGTATTAAGCACCGGAGCCTTGTTCTCAACAAGGAGCACAGGGTCTCTGGCAAAGGTGCCATCTCCGAAATTGTCACGACGCTCAGGACTCTGAAAAAAGGCGCACAGTGGGGCATTTTAACCAAAAAGCTAGCCAAAATTCAATTTTGTACAATTTATCATCAATCGATAATAGCAGTTGTACCTAAGTGGTTTGCGAATCAAAATACAACCGTATTTTTGCCACTGACCTTCGTGTCACCTTGAGCGTGAGTCGAACGGTATAGTTTACTTAAAGTGAATTTATTGTATGTAAATACTGTTTTAATTATACATTTTTGATTGTATACAAACATTATAGATCGTTTCGTGAACAAGACATATTGTTGTCTTCTCCAGCTCTTCGAACAATTAAAATCGTTTACACGTGAAAACAGCAACGAAATTGTTTCATCGTATTTTTATACATTTTTGATTGTATACAAACAAAATACTGTTTTCATTTAGCAATACACTTGATATGTTCAAACAAAAGGAAAAATATAATTTTGTAACAAAACAACACCAGTGGACTTGTTTTCTACTATAAAATAATTTTGGCCAGCTTTTTGGTCAAAATGCCCCACTGTGGCGGCGGCGAATTGCTTTCGCGGATATAATTCCGCTGCATTATGATTGTCCCCGGAAAATTCGTGTTGTTCTCGAATCAATCTTGATATTCCAGTTTCTCTAGGGATGTCCTTCGGAGTGCGCGTTAGTTTCGAGGCTTGTCTCCCGCGGGAGAACTCGACGAAGAATAAATTCTCGCGGGGAAACCCGGACTCTTAACCCGGAAGAAGTTAATCGCACCGGCGCGGCTCGCGGCAAGTTATTACGGCGTGGTCGGAATAGAAAAGCGCAACGTTAATTCGAGCACCGGCGGAGAATATACCCCGTTCTTATCCTGCCGATTTAAATTCATGAGAGAGCCTGAGATCCGCTAAAAACCGGGAAGAACGCGAAAGAAGGCGATCCTCCTTCGTGGATCGAACCTGCGTCGTCTCCTCAGCCAAACCCTGTTTTGTTTCTCGGAAAATTTCGCTTAAAAATGATATTCTCTTCCCCTATCATGGCTAGTGTAACTCTTCTCAGGAGTTTCGAGCACCGAAGCACTGGATTCCTCTCGGCGCTGGGAATTCATAGGCACCAGCGAATCCACCGAGCCGATAAATCGCGAACCCAACATTTCTCTACTCTCGCGGCTCACCTCGGGCTACTTTATTCCCGATACGTTTCCGTCTATGAATTATGGCAGCTTTTCCTCCGGGGCGGGTTTCTTTTTCCTTTCTCCAACGCGACGCGTCCTTCAGATAAAACGCTCCCCGGCACTCGCACTTTGTCATTCAGCGTCGCGTAGTCTGTCATTCCCTAACGTTTCTCAATCTCTCGCGATCGGCAGAGCCAACCGACGTTGTCCGTGGCGATAGATTCGCCAAACTCCACCGTAGACTGCAGATTTTACCGCGAGGATCGACGTAACCGGTTATCTAGCGTCTCGAAAGAGAAAATATCTTTCCGTGGAATTTCGACGGGAAGAGATGCTACCCTTAGGAGCGTATCTGAAAAATATTCTCGTGGAACAGATATTTTAAAGTCTGTGGAATAGAAGTTCCAACCGGACGAGTTATTCTAGCTGCTATATATTTCACGATCCATGGTTCGAATAGGATACGGCCGAAGAGGGATAAAATATTGTACATTTTCAGGGGAGCGGGAGGATTAAACGAGGATCAAAGTGGAAAAATACCTAAAGAGATGCTGAAGGATACTTGTTTCGAAAACTGAACGCGTAGGAATCGAATTACGCCGCGCAAAGGGAACACTATTTTCGATGCAGCGACATTTTGTGTTTTCTTAGCAAAGGGAGATTATCAGGAAAAGGTGTCGGAGATTCGGGTGTATATCGGGAGAAAACTGGTTCAGGGACGAGTAGACGGTGTCGATTAACTCGCGTCGCAGTTCGATCGACTATTCCTGTCGGGCAATATCATTTGAATAGAACGAAGATCAACATACTAATGGTCGCTTGAGGAACCGTGCGCTACCGACTCGGGGAGTCAAGGATCGGCCGGTTAATCCATTGTTCCAACAACCGGAGGACATCGGGAGTGAACCCGATGTGTGTAGGTGTAGCTAGACTGACGTCACTTCCTTCGCTGCTTATGCAATATGTATGAACCGGTACGCGCGAAACCGTGCATGAATTCTGCGAGGAACTCGTCGAAAACCGCGCCAGCCGAATCGTCTTACCAACTACTACGTTCGACGTGTACAATCAGCTGACTCCGTCGTTTATCGTGAATTAGTTTGGCAACAACTCTGCTGCTTGCTTACAATGTCCAACAACAAAAAATTTTTTCGTATAAGTGTTAGGTGGTTCTGACATTTCGAATCTGGACTTAATTTTTCTCCTACACGCCCAAATGCTAAACTGCCTGGATCTTTACCCATTCTGTTAGGTTCTGAGGAACACATTGTCGGTCTTGCCCAATATATCAAAGATACTAAGATGTACAAAATATTGTAAGAAAATGTACCGTGTTGCTAATGACCTTTGATGTTAAAGCAACATTAAATAAATAAATAATAATAATAATAACGCCCAGTTTTTGAGAAATTTGGATTTGAAAAAAAATGGAGCGAAATATCTGTGATCGATACAGGTTTCCGCCAGTGACACTCACCATTAGAGCGAGCGTTCTACAGGACACGGCGCACTATGGGCTAAACCGACGAATTCTGTGTCAAAATCAAAGAACTATCGATAGAAATGAAATAGAGCGATGAAATTTTTTTAAATTAATGTACAAATTAATGTACAACGTGTAGACCCACTGTAGAAAATTGTTTCGATAAATATGAAATACTTTGCAATAAAGGTTCAAGGTGACCTTCGCTGAAACATTTCCAACGTTATGGTAGAAACCGTGGGAATCCGATCAGCATAAATTTTTTCTAGCAAATTATAAACGACGCAGAAGTTCTGATGGACTTTGTCATTTCACAGTAACGCGTATAGCGAACTGTGTGGTGCCGCTTAAAAGTTGTCCGATGTCGAAAAAATAATCTCGGGGAAGAGATTTCTCTGTCCTTGCATCTGTTCCTGAACGAGATTTTTATACTTTTCTTTGGACATTAAACTTTGTATTTCTTTTGTTCTCCGTTGCCACCCTAGCCGTACTCCCGGAATCGATCGAGTCGATCGATAATGCCTCGGTTAAAAATTCGAGGGCGAAGGGCGATACGAAGGACAAAGCCGTTCCGCAATCCTCGAGGGAGAAAATAAAAAAGTTTCGGGATATCGAATCGTGGGGTGGCACAGTCGATTCTAGTACGCGTGTAGCAACCCCGAGGAATCAGTTCAAAGTTTACGATCGGTCTCTCTCTCTCGCTGTGTTATATTCGTAGCGACATCGCGTTCGTCATTCCCGTGTTCTCTGCTTTACATTCTAGATGCAACAGAAATTGCAACGGCACGGGCTAACTTCCTGTCCTTTCTCGGTGGGACGTGCCGCGATGAAAATTACGAGAAACTCGCTTTGGAAGCTTACCGAACTACCTAACGAAGAGAAAAGAGGTTGCAGCTCGAAGACGTACCCCTCCCTCGAAGGAGATGAACGAAGGGCCGACGTTTCCCCGAGCAAAGAATCTCGGGAAATTTCGCCAAATATACGGCGGCTGATTGCTTTTAAAATTCCCGCGCTATCGAACGCGTCTGGGATCAAAGGGACCCCGTTTCATCCGCTCGCCAAATATTATCATTGCGCGCTGATCGTACGCGCTTCTCTTCGAACGATAAATTCGCTTGTCGATTCATCATCCATTATCGCTTCGCTGGTCGTCTTCCGGAGGGCAAATCTATTTGCAGCCAGTGGATCGTGCCCGACCAACTTTCCTGTAGATTTCTCGGTGGTTGCCGATCGTGGCCAGTGCTTCCGGCTGGTTCCGACTTCTCCATTGGGCTCTACGAGCCGTGATCATCGAAATCGTTCGGTCCACTATCGGCCCGTAAATCTTCGAACACCTTCGCAAAACGATCGACGATTTCAATTCGCGGGCGAAGATTGCCTGGCCATTCCAAAGAAAACACTTTATAAAATAAATTTGACATTTCGATGCAACGGTTCGATCATTAGTAACAACAGCAAGTTTGCAAATTAATTTAACTCAACGTTTCGATCCCTGTATGGATCATCTTCAAGAGAGACATTTTTGCCTCTGAGAATTAATACGCTAAAAGTAAATATTGAAACAAAAAGAAATATATTGCTACACAGCAGTGTAAACATATTATACACAAAATTATAAAAGACATACTTGCTGCGGCAAAATAATTATTAAAATAAAAAATAATGAGTTACATAAGACATAAGACAGCATGGTGACGAGATATCTCGTCCATAGCCACGTTTCTTCGACATCGTGGAACATCTCGTCCACGGTAATGAAAGGTTTAATGGAGGAATTTCCCTAGGCGACGCGGAAACTTCTGGGGAAATCGATGACACTGGAAAAAGAAAGAGTAGACACGATACGCAGGCGAGTTTCTATTCTATCCACGCGGACTATCTCACCCCCATCAGGGAGAAAAGTACTTCGGTTAAGAGTAACCACTTGTTCCACCCTCTCTTTATCTCTCTTTCTCCCTCTCTTTCGTCATCTTGCCGACGAGATGCGACCAGACACACTGAAATAATGCTACTTAGGTTACATGTCCGGACCGTTCTTTCATTTTCAGAAACTCTGTACGCTTTTTATTGGATTCTACCCCTTTCTGCGGATTTTATCCTTTATATTGGACCAAATGGGACACACTTTTATACGGACCATTGAGGAGCACTTCTCTCGGCAGCATATCGCGAAAAATACCAAGATGGACAGAGAACCTTGGCAGTCCATCGAGAAGATAAGACGTCTAGAGGTTCACCTTAGGGAAAGTATCGTCCAACGTGCGGAGCAAACAGATTCGTTTCCCCTATTATTGATCCTAGCAAACTAAGCTGTCGTAAATAACTGTTAGGTATCTGCGTAAATAACTGCTAGGTATCTGCCCGATCTGACTAATCCAACGTAAACGCCGACGCATCGCGCTTAGTCAGAAAGAAGTTCAAAACAGATTAGTCACCAGATCAAAACAACCCTCAGCCTCTTTCAGCTGCTGCGCGTGATTCGTCTAGACCAGGGGCTTCCAACCTTTGACCTTTCGCAATTTTCCTCAACACTCTTCTATTTTTTGTAAAAGAAAACTAGGAAAAAATTGATACGCCATAATACGTCCTAGTTTTTGTGAAATCAATCGATCTCTTTTATTACTCCGCGTCCGAAAGTACTAACCGAAAGTCGTCGCAATGTCAATACTTCACGAGATATATTTGACGTTTTATGTCCGAAACATACTTTATTACAAGAACTGTCCAAAGTCTCAATATGAATTGTGAGAGCTGGTGTCGTGTGTGATATAGTGGACATAAAATATCAAATGTCTCGGGAAGTATTGACATTTCGTTGACCTTGGGTTAGTACTTTTATACGCGGAGCAATAAAAGGGATCGATAAAAACTAGTAATAATTGTTAAAGGTCTTTGGACGTGACGCTGCTTTACGAGACCAGAAACTTTGTACCGCATAGAATCTGCAGTGCAATAATGACCATCCTTCGACAGCCTTTTCCTTATAAATTCGTTGGAGTTTCCTGCATCGCTGCTGCTCCGTCGAGTCGTAATCGAGACTTTTGCCGGAGCTATTATAAAAAAAGAGAACGAATGCTTGCTTTTTCCCGAGGCAACGAGCCGTTAACGACGCATCGTTCACCCCACCGGACATCGATTTCTTGCAATCGTTCGTCTTAATTTATAGTTGGGAGAGATGAATAGGATCCTCCCAGCGGTTGTTACTCGGTCGAGGTATCGCGGTACACCGGTTGCTCGTAAACTCGATTTCCGATCCGGAAACAAATCGTCGCGTCGCGTCGTCGGGTGCCGGTTCCGACTGATCCGTCGATCATTCACGAGGGAACGTGTCCGTGAGAGACGGCTGCTCATTTCCCTAACGCAACGGACCTCGGGGGCACTCGAATGATAATCGATAGCTCCGGCAACGACTCACGGTCGGATCAATACAAAAATCGGGCAGAAACGATATTATTTTAGAATAAATAATCAATTGTATCGGTCGTATATATTTAATAATTATGAATTAATGTTTTCGGCGCAACGGTTATTGAACGATCTGACGCAAATCGACAAAACGTATTGTTCAAATTTTCAATATAGGCCCACGTTAAAAAATTGTGAAATGCAACTTTTAGTATTTTCTATTCATAACCAACCAATTGAAATTTTCGAGAAAATTTCATTTCATAATATCTAGTAAATTAATTGCTCTAAATTCTCAATATTATAAAGGTTGTTATTTTTTTTTCAACGTCCCAATATTAACGGAAGTCACTGTAAGTATTGTAGACTGCGGATCTTCGTGCAAAATATAAACTGTATCTGAATTGCAACAATATGTTTAATATTATGTCTTTAAATTCTTCAGCCACTACATCCACTTATTTCTGATAAAATTCGTACTGATCAGTTTTCTCCAGTTTAATTGCAACGACTAAGATTTGCATAACCATTTTTTGCGCCTTAAAATAATTGAAGCAGTGTGAACATGGAATGATGTGATTTTCATTGAAAAGACCCGTCGTGATCGATGATAACGATTAAGCCAGTACTTGAAAAGAACGACACATATATCTATCTAATGAAATTTTCTGCACGACTGTGCCACTGGCTCGAGGCACGTAAAGCGGACTCTTAAATCAAGACGAACACCGGCTCCGACTCGCGTGGAGAAAGAAATCAATATCATAATGGAGCCGGCCGTTATTGGCACTCGTCGTTCCATCCATTACCGAGCGCAGACTATGTCCATTCATCTCCCAGCGCGGTATCGCGCGGACTTTGCATCCTTTGCTCGATACTCTTCCACTATCCGACACGACGTGCTCTCGCGAGAGAGGAAACAGCAATTTCTCAGCGTCGCCGTCTCTCGTGAGATATGCGAAAGTTCGTGGGATTAAACGCGCTTAATCCTGTACACCTCCCCTCTCGCAAAAACGAACATCGGAAACGAATCTCATAGGTATTATATAATCTCATAGTAGAATCTGGGTAACTGAAAATATGAAATACCTATTCTATTTATTAATCTAGCATTTCTCCGAATAGATACAAGCGTAGAAATCTAAAAAATTTAATATGTGTTGCATAAACATAGAGTGAAGCTTACAGTGCTTTTGATTTCCTTATTTTGGAAATAATGGAAATTATAGTTTTCATTAAAATACGATAGAATGTTCCCTTCAACCTAACACATAATTAATAATTTATTCGTGGTGTCCGTCTCGCAGTATTTTCTATCTGTACAGACAATACGGTTTCGTTTATCTCTCGTTTGAGGTATAAACAAAATAATTAAGCACGTCTTGAAAGGATTAGATCAAAAATGTTCGATTATACTGGAGTTTTTATTTGTTCATTTGTATGCTCGATAGCTCAGTAATCCGGGATGAAATGATAGGAGAAAAGCAAATGAAGAAAAAAAGTCTATGGCGAATCTTCTATTAGCGATTGTAATTTAGGTGGAACGAGAGGAGCCAGAGACGAATAATGTTCGAGCGCAGCATCGTTCGCGATTGTATCGCGGAAGTGGGAGTCGATTGAGCGACGCGACAGGTCCAGGATATCGACGTCCCGCTCGTTCCTCTAGCCCTGAACAAGTAAAAAAACCGAATTGTAATTAAGCTCTGCGGCTTGTGCTCCGCTGTCGCGTGTATCCGTTGCACACGAGGTTGCGTCTCGTGCGCTCGTCGGAAGCTCGCCGATGTTCCTCCAATAACTGACGAACTTTCGCAATATGGGGTCGCGTTCTTCTCCGGAGCAATTCGGCGAACTTTCGACGCCGTTAATAATTCGTCGATAGTCGACCGAGGAGCTTCCGGTCGAACGATACCAGTCGACCATCGCATCGATGCGTCCGCATAACCGATAGCCAATGCACCGTTCGATCGCTCGACTCTACAGGTTGCTCCCGCAAAAAAATTCCTCTCGGATGTTCTTCGTTATTGAATCAAAATTCCGTCGATGAGAATCCCCACTCCCCCCGGCACTGTGATAAATACACTGCGGATCTTCATGCAAAATAACAATGGTTTGTATCGATCGCAAGAAATAGAAATCGAATTCAATGTTATATTTATTCCTATAACGATTTCAATAGAGGAGAGATTCATTTAAATAAATTACAAAATCATTCAATTCAAAGACTAATTACAATAACTTCCCTATAAAATCGGGAAGTTAATAATTAGGATTAATAAAAAAATAAAGAATGTATAAATTGATAAATAAGAAAGATTATTTAGCACACAAATCTAGGATAGGTAGAATTAAAATATAATTAGTTATTCAATATAATATAATATTATATTATTATATTATTTAATATTATCGATATATTTGTTATTATGATGACGACTTGTGTTATTCTATTGACGACTTAAATCCTACGTATATGCATATCGAAAGTTTCAATCTTTTAAATTTCCACAGGTTTTCGATTTTCATCTACTCAATTCTGCTATAAATGCATAAACATCCACAGTCTAATGATAAATAATAACCGTGCCGAGCGAAATTCCAAACTTTGCGAGAACTAAAAGGAGTACAGTGTTGCTCAAAGATTAATGGGACCGTTGCTCGCAAGCGCATTACATGCTTGCGGATAGCGAAGAGAGTTTTCAAGAAAGAATTGCTAAGGTGGATTAAAGATCAAGAACAAAAGTAAAACAATTGACGATCGCTCGACTTCGATTGAATTTTTGAAATATGACCAAGTTTGCAACCTCTCGGTAATTAGTCGTCTGTCCCCTCCCTTTATCTCGGATCGGGGACCGAGATATCTCGAATCGAGGAGGGTGAGCGAGATGGGGAAGGTCTGCCATTATTAGGCAATAAATCGCGAGGATAACGTCTCGATATGGACGAAATAGTGCAATCGGTGGAAGGCAAAGATCGCCGAGATCGTCGCCGGATCCAGCTATTTACCAGCGAGATATGTGTCACGGGGATCGTTGACCGGGAAATATTTCGCTTCCGTTGATGGACGAGTCTCCAGCGATTTTCCCCGAGGAAAAGCTGTGGAAAGCGTGGGAGGATGGCTCGTCGCGAATAGGAGCCGGGCCATCGCGCTTCTAGGCCAATCTGGAAGGCGAGCTTGTTCCCCGCGAAAATGTTCCGCCCGACGCATTTATCGCGGAAAAATATGCGGAACTTCGGCCCATCGAATTCCTTCAACTCCGAGATTAATGTTACGATAAGTATCGTGCGGCGCATACAATTTTCCGAGGCGACGACGACGCAACGGTGCATCTGTGCCATCGCCTCAAAGTTCTCGATCCTAGAAAACGACGAGAGAGCCTGCCTTTCCATCGATCGGCAGCGATTTTACCGAGCATCCTCGATCCTATTCGAATTTCATGAGTCTCCGCGGTCGGAGGAAAACTTTAAGGTAGCCGTTCTCCTCCCGGAGGGAGCCTCGAGACTTTGCTCCCGGAAAGAGTTCCGCTCGCGTGGAAAATCCTCCGAAAACTAATTAAGAGTAACGAGGGCTCGTAACCGGTACCGATGGAAGACTAACGATTCCAAGATATTTACCTAGCTGATCCCGAGTCCACGGGAGCGGAACGTTTCCTCCGACGCTCTTCCTCTCTCCTTCCGGTTTATCTCTGAGTCGGGAAAATTGCCCGAAGATCTCCGCGTCGGGACAAAGAACTTCGAGGAAGCGTGGAAGTCTAATAAACCTCGAGGAAACGGTGCTCGACGGATTTAACCGTAAGAGTAAAGCGGTTTGCGCGGCGTCGATAAAAAAATTGCGAACGATCGTCCAGGATAGGGAAAACGAGTACGACTCTGGTCGTAAATATACTGTTCTATCCTGGCTTTCTTCGAACTCCTGCCTTATCTTCGAGGACACCCACGCGAGCATTACGATTTAAAACCGTCACCCAGTCAACAGGTTGAAAGGCTTTGTTCCGCGAGCGTAAAAAGGTATACGTTCGCAGAGCATGAGAAAACATGAAATATAGCGCCCCAAGAGAATTCGAGCGATCGTGTTTCAAAGCCATCCACCCTCCCCATTCCTCTTCCTAGTTTTCACGGGAAACGGAGAATTCCTCGAGGATTCTGTCGCATTTTTCGCGGAACGAGCGCCGGAATTCGAGAACGCGGAACACAATAATCGGCCGTGGACATTTACGACGAATCAGAATCCTTCGAAACTTATCTTTTCCCACGGGAAAGGATCGCTGTGACAGAAACGCGAGGTTTGCAGATCAGTTAACCAAGTTCTCGAGCGGGTGCGCGTTAACGTGACTGGAACAGGAACTATTCGAACCTCGAGAAGAACGTGCTGATTTGGGAAACTCGAATCGATACTGTTTGCAATTCAATTACCTCTTATTGCGTCACGATCCTTGATGGCAAACACATGGCCGCGCCGTTACACCAAGAAACAGAAGACGAAACTATGTTGCCTCTTGTCGAGGCAAACGAGAACAAATGAACGAAGACTTGTCGGTCATCTCCAATGAATAATTTGAATCGACACCGGCAAATGGTCTCTGTCCCCGTGGGAGGCCATGTCCATTCTTCTCGATTTTCCCGATAAAAGTCTCGAACTATACCGAGGATATTCGAGGACCAGCGTAAATCTGTTCCGCACCCCCACCCCCAAATCGAATGCTTCGAATCTTCTTTGCCTGTTTCAGCCGATCAATTCTGGCCCACTTGTGCCATCTCAAGTGCCTTCCCCTGCGATTCCATCAACTCTCGAACGGTCTTAAGGATCGCTCTTCGATTCGAGTACTCGGACATGAAATTATATCAATTTCCCCATCGGCTTATTGTAGTTTCGATACACAAAAGATATTTTTATTCCTACAAAACCACGTATCTTTTAGCGAACCAGTTGCAAAAATCGCATGTTTTAGTTCCGCCCGGCACACGGACACAAATCAAAGAAACGCGCGTCACATTTTGAAATATTGTACGCATCTGATAAATCTGGCGAATTTTCGAAACATATCAACGATGAAAATATATATGGCCTGAGGGGGGTCGTTTTTTTTTAATCCGACAGCCGATGCGTTAACCCTGCGTGGCATTGTGCAACTTTGCAGATGGGCATCTGCCATTCGCATTTTGAAATCCCATTTTCTTTTATCGCCGGTTTATCGTTTCACCGCTTTCTTTATTATTCTTCGAACTCCTTCGAATGTTATACAGGAAGTCTCAAAATTCCTTCAACATTCGGAAATTGGAGGTTCTTGAGATCATTTGAAGCAACATTTTTCTTTGCGAAAATAGCGTCCACGGTTTTGTTAAGGAATTATTAACGAAAAATACGGACTGTGTTTTTTTCGTTAATAACTCCTTAACAAAACCGTGGACGCTATTTTCGCAAAGAAAAATGTTACTTCAAATGATCTCAAGAACGTTTGGGTTTGTTTACAAAATTGTGGTAGTGTGTAGAAATTGATAAAAATTAATTCCAATGATCTCAAGAACCTTCGATTTCCGGATGCTGAAGAAATTTTGAGACATCCTGTATACGTTTCACTCTGACTGGAGAAAATCGAGTAGTAAAAGGTGAAATAAAACGTTGCGTTGTTCGAAGAAAGGACGCTTCGGAGTATACGCTTTATATCCTTGAACACGGGCTTTTTGTGGCAGCTAATAAATGCAGAGATCGAACGGGCGCGCACGGGCGTAGCTCGGTTGGCGAATCTCCGGGAAAATGATGAATGGGTGGCACGTGCGGCGCGACAGGCTCGGGGAGAATGTTCGCGTTAAAAATTACGCTACTGTAAAAAATAGCCGGCGTTCGGTAGCCGTGGCATGATGCGCTACAATAAAGTGCGATGCGTCACGCAGCGCGGCTCTATACGATGCGACGAGGAGCGATACGATGCGATGTGACCCAGCCGATATCCACGCCCCTCCGATCTTCGCTATTTACAAAAGAATTTCCCGTTAGTTACCGGTCGAGTTGCTCGCGTCCAGCCCGACCCGATATCACGAGGAAAATTTATCGAAAGCTTGCTCGAAAAAATCAAACACCGAGCATCGCTGCTAACGAAGAACCCTTATTATTTCGTTAGTTGGCCGGTGTGCCTATGACAGTTTACATAGTGGAACACTATCGAAACGTATCTGAATATTTGCTTTTGTTAAAAAAAAAAAAAATTTTCCGGATGGATCGAGAAGATATAATTAACAATAAAACAAAATCTTTTCTGCACGTTATTTAGTAGATTCTTCAAACATTTAAAGCGAAATCTACTTATGCATTAATTAATCCAATGAATTGCATTATTGCAAAATCCTGCACTATTTATAACAGTATTGATTTTTTCATTGAATCTTTGCAAAATTTTTGTTTGTTTTTCTTCTTTGTCTTTGTGCGCATGGCTTGTATCTTTCTCTTTTTTTTTCTTTTTTTTTATAAATACTTACGTAAAAAGGGCTTCTGCCCGTCTATAACAAATAATAATAATAATAATAAATCCAAAAGTTGTGCAATTTTAAAGGGCGTTCGTGTTGCGACTCTGTTCTGTAAAACATATATATTTTTGTTTACATTCTCACACAGCGAGTTGAAGGTTAAATACAATGAGCTATATTATGAAGGTCGTTATAAATCGTTCAATATCGTCGAATGCAAGCGAGATACTCGAGTGACCCATTTGAAAAGCTCCACCCTGTGTATCGCGATGTACCTTCTGGAAAGGAACATAATCTGTTGTCCGCGAATCCCCGAACTCGATTTACCAGCAGGAAGAGGAGTTGTTCTTCTCCGACGCGGCAGCGAGGGACGCTCGCGGACAGCCGAAGGATCAAAGTATATTAAAAGGTAGAAAGAAAATAACAGGATTCGAAGCTGGAGGGAAAAGAAGTTATCGAACGAGCCAGCTTCCCCCGAGAGAGGTTCTCCCAAGGTTTCGCAAAGAGCGCACGACCGCGACTCGTCGTAAAAGCGCAATCGTCGTAACCGTTCCGCGACGTTTTCCGGACGCGGACCGGGATGTACGTCTGTCAAGTTCCGTTCGTGAGTACGACGCAAACAACTGGAGTTCCGACCAGCAACCCCCCACGAAATAAGTCGATGCAATTTACACCGGAACTCCCGGCTCCATCAGCCGTAAAATCTTTGTCCCGGAGACTGGATTAAATCATCTTCCGCAGAGACTACAAAGCCTTTGACGGTCTCCTCTCTCTATTTCTCTCTCCTTCTGCTGCCTCTTTACCCGGTCCTCTCTACTGTACTTTTGATCCTTTCGGCATCTAATGGATTCGTTACCTTTTATTCCATCACTCTAATTTGTCCTTCGAAACTGTGTTACAGACGAAACGAGATTGGAACAAGATTATTCGCTTTGCTCATAAATAACCAAGACAACGAGGAACGCGTCTAATCGATTGGTAAAAGATTCATTTCATGGAACAGGAATTTATACTCATGTGCCGTGGTCTAAGTGGTATATTTCTTGTTTCGAGATATTTCAAGCTGAGTTGTGCTGAATTACAATTGAATTACTACAGAATTATAATTACAAAGTAATTGAATTACATTGTAATTCAGTTATATTGTAATTTATAATTCAGATCTTCATTCAATTAAATTAAAATGTAATTCGTAATTGCAATGGAGTACAATTATAAAATACATTCTAATTCAATTATATTGTACTTTATAATTCAGATCTTAATTAAATTAAATTAAAATGTAATTCGTAATTGCAATGAAGTACAATTATAAAATACATTGTAATTGAATTACAACGTAATTGAATTAGCCCAACTCTGATTTCAAGGAACAGGATATAACACTGAATCACATTGAATTAATTTTTTTCAATTTTTACTTAGACCACTTTCATCATTACGAGCACATATGACTTAATGTAGTTAAGCCTTAAGTGGACATTTACCCAACCCGGTTCGTCCTTTGACGCCACGCCATTTTGGATCCATGCTCGACTCCTAGGTATCCAAGGTAGCTGAAGTAACTTCATTACTGAAAATGAAAGCGACGACTTCAACTAAAGACACAAATATAATTGAATTGCCCTTATCCAACAGGAAGGACATAATCCTCGGGGTAAGTGAATCAGCCGACGTCACAAGACTGAAATATTCAAGGATCAGGAACCGAAGTAAATTACTTGTTGGAAAACGAAGACTCGGGCGACTGGCGGTATTCGAATAACGTTGCATTAACCTCGAATGAGCTCGTGTAGCGAAAAATGTGTGAAATTGGCGGGAGACGTTAACGAGGATTAAATAAATAGATAAATAAGGAGTCCCCTGGCGGCTCGTGCGTAATCGAATCTCGCAATTTAAGCGAGTTCGGATAGAGGTTCTCGGAGATAGAGCAGCTCGCGAGAGCGAGGACGAGTTCGACTTCGTTAAAGTTTGCTGTCGAGTGGAAAAGCTGGAGACAGTCGGTTTCGACGTAGCGGAACCTAACGAACGATTCTCGGTGCTCGTGTCGTTTCGCTTCGGAAAGAACGACCGATGAAACGTGTACTGTACAAGACACGCGACAATAGAAATGAATTAGTTACGAAGCGGGACAACACTGGGAAATATTCTCATGGCCCCATCATTCCCCATCTCCCTGTACATGCTCCAGAATCCCAGTGTCCCGGTAACCTGAAATTCTGTATTCTTTCGCAAGGACTCTTCCAGTGATGGGTGCTCGCGGAACGAAGTTTCGTGGTAACGGCGCTCGCTTTCGCTACGAAATAATAACGGGAACTTTACCGCTCGAACGGATAATCTTGGGGACACGTTTACTTTCCTCCGCTAATAAAAGGCCGAGTTTAATACTTTCCTGGCACGCCCATGCTCGTTAACCGTTTCGGAATAAGCTTCATCCACGCGGAATAACTATGAGCTGCTTCCTGTCCCGGGAACTTTCATTATCCCGGCAGGAAAAATTGCAGGCCATTTTTCACGGGAAACGGTCGGCCCTTACGGGAACAGCCGAAATTCTCTGCGACGTTCAACAACGTTACGCTCGTCGAATTCGAGGAGAGTAGATGTTCTACGGCAATTTCGCTATTGACGAACAAGAAAGTATTGAGGTTGCAAAGATTGATCGCCGACGAGCCGTAATGGAAGGAAAACGCGGAAGAGACGATGGTTGAACGTTCGAGGTCGATGAAAAAGTACCAGAGTTTTCTGTCGAAAAACGGTTCCCGTTCGTGGAGAAAATCTTCTCGCAGGACACAGTCCCGTAGACGCGTCTGTGGTCGGTGATCCGTTTCAAACGCGATTCGCTCGAAAGTGAAACGGTCATGGGAGTTTTACTTCGCCATCACTCTGTTTGAAAGGCTTCTCCGACGACGTGGATTTTCCTTCGAGCTTCCGGTTCCTTGCTTATCTACGACGGAGTCCTTTTATCGAACACGAACTCCCTGGTCAATGTTCTACCAAAGCGAATTCGCTCGGAGCGTCTGCTTATGTCTTCACTGAATTATTTAAACGAGATGGAACCGGACGGCATCGTTAAAAACAATACCGTCAGATTTATAATCCAGTTTCCTATTAACTAAAAAAAGGTTTCTATGTCTTTATAGAATTATTTAAAAAAGATAAGGCAAGACGACACCCCTAAAAACATTACCAATTGGTACCAACACTTTCGTAAACTAGTACCTTTGAATCAGAAAGGTTATATTAACCCTCATCTGTGTTGCTCATTTCACGAAGTGAATCTGTTCCTCGGTGTCAAATTGACACAGTGATAAAAAATCGATAAAATAACAGGGTAAAGTCATTTTTTATTTGCATTTATTTGCACAGTATAACTTATTTCGGGAAAACTGTGTCAAATTTACACGAAAAACGGATGGGGGTTTACAAGAATTATTTAAAAAATATATGGCAAAACGACATCCCTAAAAACATTACCAATTAGTATATGTCACAACCGAGAACGGCAAGATTACTCTAAATGTCTCTTCCAAACCAATAAAACAGCATGGCGCATTTCCTGCAATGGAGACAAGACGACAGCTTCTAACGACCCTTAAAGAGGCCATCACATTTCCCATGTTCGTGTTGATGTCTCTGACGCAAACGGAAATGAATGGGATGTGAAGGGCGTCACTAAGACAAAATAGCGAGCGATGCTATTTTAAGGAGAAGCGAATTATGCAAACTCGAAGGTGCCGTCTTGGCTTCGTGTGACACCGAGACGATCGTACACCGGAGGCAAATTTCGTGCAAGTGCGTGGCGGCAAGAACAGGGTGGAACTTAAATGGAAATCAGGGAATTCATCAATTAACACGCTGTCTCGGCAGTTGGTCTCGCGCCGCGACGGTGCCAGCTGATGAATGAAGCGGTGCTGAATGAACTGCGGGGATGAAAATTCAGTCGACGAACATCTTTCGATGGGAACTGGCAGAATTCTCTCGAATTCTGCGCCGGCAGACAGGCCGGAGCCACGCGGTGCGACGTATTCGAACCTCGTTCTCCGCGAATTCGATGCGAATCTATAAGCTTCGATGCTGGCTAAATTAACTAAACGGAACAGCGCAACGCGTCGCGTCGCGTCACACCGATCGATACCTCGAAGCTCGTAAGTTACCACGCTTCCGGAACAGACGCGCAGTCCGGATCGACCGAACCGACGTGCGTTTTATTTATAATCAAGCATAGCCGAGGAAATTTGAATCCCGAGCAGAACACCGATCCAACTTTCCTCGACCAATGCTTTATACTCCACGGATTTCGTCGGAATTCCGCTCGCGTCGCCTGTCTCTCGGCCTAAGCGGATGCAGACGCTGCAACAGCATTTTGCATTTTAAACTGTCCTTCGTTTCCAGTCACGAGGCACTTCTTTGTCGTGTCGTCCACGGAAAACTCGCCGCTCTGGAAAACTCTTTTCCTCTCGAACCCTCGGGGAACACGGTTTGACTTTTGCCGGAATTCGTGGCGCCTGGATCCATTCGGACAAATGTTGTACAAACTTCAAGCTACTTTATTCTGCATATAATCATCGAATTAGATTTATCGGCTCGAGGTAATCGGCAGATTGGTGTTTTTGATACTTGAGTCAGAACATCTCAAGGATTAATCGTGTCGAATCAGCCGCAGTTAGGATCGTAAATTTGCCGAAGAGCTGAACGCCGGCGAGTTTCGACACGAAGGGTCCCTTTGCTCGATTTACGAGCTGCTCCGACACAATATTAACCCTTTACGGTCCTGTGTGTCGTGTAACTGAACATTATACTTCGTTCCAACAAGCTCCGTATCGAATATGAATATTTCCTTACTAGCGGTGACTCTGGTCAGGATAGTGATTTAACAATCGGGACTCAAAGGAGAATCAGGGACCTGCGGTGAGTTCCAACTGGCAAGCAAGACGCCTCGTTCCCGTTTCTAGTTAAAATAAATGGAGGGGAGAAAAGGAACGAGAATGGGAGCGGGATTGCAATTTAATAAGACAACGGTGACCCGCATCGTCCGGATACCGGGCGCGTTTCCGTGTCGCGACTTTAATTCAATTGTGGTGACCGACGCGGCGGGGAGGGCGATTGCATCGGTGCAGCTTGAGTTCGTGCGACGCATCTGAACAACAGCCAGCGAAATTTGGTCGCGGGGAAATCGTTGCGCTTCTTAAGAAGCATTCCATACGATTCCCGGCGTTCCTCCCGCGCGACCGCTAATGCAATCGCTTCATTATACACACCTGCAACAATCTTTCCCTGTCCGGTTGAACGTGCCACCGCATTCCCGTGGCATTTCGTTCGCGCAGCTTCCTGCGAAACAGCCGCCGTTCCCCGCCAGGAAATGTACGCGCGGCTGCATCGCGCTGAGAAAATTGCTCGCTGGCCTCGCGAGACTCGACGTGCTACGATTTCGGATAAATCGCAATGCCAATCGGTCACCGACATCGATCCATCGAACCAGGGGATGTAGCTTTTTGTTCCGTTGGAACGACTCTTTATTTAATTACATTGTAATTCCGTTACTAAGTATTTTAATCAGATGTGTGTAATTGAAACACAATCACGAGCAGCTAGTAAATTTATAAATAATAAATTCCTTCTGTTTGAAACGTTCACATGGATTTTTCAAGCTCTTCTTGACTATTACTTTATTTTTCATTATTCAATTACAATGTATTTTATAATTGCATTCCATTGCAATTACGAATTACATTGTAATCTAATTGAATAAAGATCTGAATTATAAATTACAATATAACTAAATTATAATTCTGGAGTAATTCAATTGTAATTCTGCACAACTCTGTTTCCACCCTTACTGGGATCTTTAGCAAAGTTATTAATGTTTAATTGCTTCAACAAGCTCTTTATTCGTATTTTACTGCAACAGTGTATTGAATTTATATGTATACGTAGATGTTCTCTAATTCTTATATAATATGTTCTTGGATACAAAAATGTGTAGAATTATTTCCATTTAAAGCGCGCCTACATTATATACATATATAATATATATAATTTCAATAATTGTAAAATGGAAAATGAGAAACATAGAGGGAAATTCTAAAGGAAATTTGAAGAATCGCTGTTAACGGTTAAATCATGGAAAAGGAGGTTTCTACGAGCCAAATGGTATTTCCGACACGGTGTAATAAAAGGGACAATTTGGTTTTACGACCCCCGTAAAAATGTGAGTGACCAGGACAGTTGTACCTACCCAGGTAATTGATTAGTAGGTAGGTGGGTACTCGGAGCCGCGACAGGAGTCCCGAGTGCTTGGGAAGCAAGCTCGTTCTCTGTCAGCGTGCTCGTTTCGCATTCAGAACAGGTACGTATACGGCGGTATACGTTTCGAATACATTTGAAGAGAACATGCTGAAACACCGTCTAGTGTTCGCGATGAAAAAATAAACTCGGTAATGGTATCTGCAGCTGCGTACAGCTTTTAACCCCATTGGCATGTCGCCCGCGACAAGAAACATCACCGTTGTTGGCGTCGAGAGGCGTCAGAATGGGTTCAGAAGGACTCGAGACAATTGCGTTTCTGACGTCACGCGATGGGGGAAAACAGCCGATTTAGGAGTGCAAAATTTAATAAACCAAACATGGAGTAGGGACTTAATACTATTTCTTACGTCAACATACATGTCTGTAGAAGTTCAGAGTTCAGAGAGAAATTCAAAGACTGTCTGAATCCCAACAATTCTCAAATATGTATAAACTCGAGTTCCATATTATACATTTTAAAATTGTTGACATTACAAAAACGCTTAAATTTCTTAAATCGAACATAAAAATATTGAAACGTCTATGTAGTCATAATCGTGTTATTTGTGGAAAGCACTGCATGCCAGTTACTGTAATATTAAAATGTGTGCTCTTCGAATTTGAAAAATTCTGAAAGAGACTGTGTGGAAATTTATTTATTCGATCTTTTTTATCATATTCCTCTCATATCGTTCAACAATTTCTTAAAAAATAAGTGCAATGGATAAAACATTAAACTGACCAATATTCATACCGTCTTCTATTTGATTACATAATGAAATGAAGTACAGCATCAGCAACGGTAGAACGTCTCAACCTTTGATTCAACTTGTGTTTTCCTTCTGGTTTCCCAAACTTCAACATTTAACTCTGACCTATTTCTCTTTCAAATATTTTTCCATTAATTACCACTATTTGGACACTGCTAACATAGTTCTCATTTCGAGTCTCTTGAAATTTAAAGCGTTCACTCAATTTTTGTGCTTCTTTCCATAAAGTTAAGCTCGTCAAACGAATCTCTCGCTGCTCGATGAATTATTGAACGAGATTTGGAAAATTGAAAGACCGACTGGTCTAATCTTGATGGTTTCATGTGGTTTCGCGACATTCAAATGCGGTACTCGGTGAAATGGATACGTGGATGCAATTACTAACGGGGCTCAGCTGGGATAGGACGATCGCGGAAGACAGTTTCACCGACGAAGACCGATGACGAGAGTAATGGAGAAATGGACATGTCCTAGAGAAACTGTTCCAGAGTGCGATAGTCCTGTAATTCCCCTGTTATAGTCTTCCTTCGAGCAATAATCCTCCAAGCAAGCCTCCGCAAATGTGAGTTCCTTGCTACTGTTACTCTGAACACAAATCTAATGCACCCTGTCGATTCATGAATTCTACCAAATGGAACATAATTCTGTTTAAGGGGGTAGACTCGTTTCCACAATTACAAGGGTGCAGGACGTGCCTTCTCATTTCTCGATAATGCAACGATAGAATTCTTCAGTAGTCAAAAGCGCTAAATAAAACATGCATCTAGGCCGCAGTCACCCTCAAAAGTCTTATTTTTACGTTTACGAGGTGTAATTTGCATTATTCGGCAGCCTGTACCTGCCGCAGCTTTATGAAAATAGCTACATTCGCTTATGCTACCGAATAATGCAAATTACGCTGCCGAATAATGCAAATGACGCCTCGTAAACGTAAAAATAGGACTTTTGAGGGAGACTGCGGCCTAGATTCATGTTTCATCTAGCGCTTCTGACACAAAAGGGGATGAGAACGCGCATTCCGCACCCTTGCAATCCTGGAAACAAGACTACCCCCATAAAACATATATAGTTTCCACGAGAGAAGCTTGGGTTAATAAATTCAATACCGCGAATATAACTTTTATATTCCGCCCGTTTCTGTTCCTTTATAAAATAAAATATTATCGTTGCTTATTGATGTTGTTTTAGCCGTGGGTTGCAGTACAGTTATCCACAGTTAAATTCTTTGTGAAATACATATTTGCATAAATTTCTACGTATAATTACGAATCCATTGCGAGCCACGCGACCACGTTTAATTCATTTCGTCTGTCCACAGCAGTGCAATATTTACCTACATTTGGCCGGAATTTAATTGCACGAAGCTCGCGATTACACTCGTCAGCTATTAGCATCGGATTATGAAATCCGTAGGACACTGTGACCATAACAAATATTTTACAAATCTTACGTGGAATTTCAAAATCTGCTCAGCATTTTTGTTCACGAATGTATCACATTCGTCACTTAATTATATTGTATTTCAATTACACATTTGATTAAAATACTTAGTAATTGAATTACATTGTAGTTGAATTATAACAACTTCGCTCTCGGAGCACTATTTGCACAGGACACGTTTACGTGCGCTTTCCTTTTCCATGTTCGGTGTGGTCGATGAGGTGACAAAAAAGAATGGTAGTCCTACACGATCTATGTCGGATCACGGACCCGAGTATCCGGAGTGAGACAGCGTTGATAAATTGACCGTGTTCCGGCCTGTATTAGAGACAGCCACGGCTGGGATCGAATCATATCCAAAGTCCCTGTTCGCAATCCTGATCACTTTTCTGCTGCATCTTCACGACCTTTGAGAATTCTTAAGCCGCCCTGGACAATCCCATCCGAGCACTCTCGATTGATTAACCATCGCGTCTAAAGGTCGATTACGCGACCAGGGAGTCTCCAGTGGAATTTCTCTGAATGACGATCCCGGGTAGTTTGTTGCTCCGATCCGAAGCTCCAGTGAAACTCTCCGAGGAAAAAGACATTCAATTCGCTGCGCTGATTTAAAATTAATCGGGGATTCTCTCGATGCACTTGCTCCGGCGTGCGCTGATGAATTTTCTGTTCCACTCTGTCTCCCACCTGCTGCTCCGACAGATGAAACTTTTCTTGGAAAGAAGCTTTCGAAAAATATGAGGAGCCCATTACGATCTCGAAGTCCTCGGCGCGGCGAACAAGTTTATTTGTTAACTGAATCGTACTTTATTTATTATTGAATTTCGAAAAATATTGGACACTTAGTAGAGACTTTTATTTGTTATTTTCAGCAATAGGGTCGAATCAAGTTGAAGCACCGTCTGGAAGAATTAACACCTCTCACCGTCGAGATCAATAGAAATTGGATAAGACCGAAATTCTTTGCTACCTCTTCCATCAAATTTGTCGGGGAAACGATATTCCCGAAAACTTGTTACCCCCGAAGTGATGTATGACGGCCCGCGGCCGTTTTCCGGGGGCCACACAGTTTCCCAGCGCCCGAAATGACGTCAGAACAGGGGAGAACAACTCCGGGTTTCCGCCCACGATTACCAAGATCGCCGAGACCCCATCCGGGTCACGGTTTACACGCATCCTTCGTCGTTCGAGGGGATGATACAGCGGAAACGCGTTCTCTTTCACGGAGATGTGCTCATTATTAATCGTTTGTCCCGGTAGCCATCCGATTTATAAATGGTTTCCGGGCGATGGGAGTCCTCTACTGGTAACAGCGAAACGTTTGTCACCTGCTGCCCTATTATTGTTACGTCGACGGCTGCAGAACGAACGCAGTAAACTCGTCCACAATTCTTATTCCCGTTACTGTCGCGTTCAAGTACCCGTCTGACTCACGTAATTGATCAAACGCCAAAATTGCGCGCAACAAGTCGACCGTAATGTATCTGAATCTGCAATGAAAATTTGACAAATTGGTCAACTATATCGCGAACTGCATGCCATTAAATGTGCCCATAATTCTGAAAGTGGTCCAAGTCCAAATTGAAAAACAATGAGTCTCGCATCACATTATTTCAAATCAAATTAATGCAATGTAATTTTGATGGTGCTTGTTATTTCAACATTTTATGGAATTGATTTAGTGCCAACATCCTTTTCCTTGAAATATCTCGAAACATAGTTAGAAAACATATTTCTTCAGTGCTTCAGCAACCTCAAAATTGGTATGAGATAGAAGTAACTTATCTAACGAAATAAAAAGTGAAATGTAAAGATGTATGATGCTGAAACTACCCCATCAATTACCGCAGAAAATTTGTATGTGACGGCATTCGAAACAATGTAATGCTACAAATAAAATACAATTTCTCGAGTGAAAGGGTAGAATAACAATGGAAGAATTCATTATACTAGAATCTTCTATGGAACTTATTTCCGAGCAGCGTGCCAGGGTTAAATGTTGTTTGAACAATTATGTGAGTCTGACGTTCAACATGTGTTTCCACAGTAGATATAACATCGAATTCCCTCGTGAAACCCGAAGACAAACGAAACCGACGAACTTTGAGCAGAACGATCGACGAAAACACCGCTTCCGCGTGCGATTACTCGCAATTACAGCCAGCGAAAGGGTGAACCCTTTAATCCGATGAAACCGCTTCGTGCTTCCCGACTTATGTTTCCAGCCTCGAGTGTCGAGGCGGAGAAAACGAGCACGCAAACTCCGGTGAAAAAGGAAACGAAGACGACTGCAATGATGATTGGAAGGCGAGATTCGACGCTCGCAACGCTGCGTTGTTGGTAGCAGTCAATCTAATTCCTGCAAATTGTAAAATTACGTGCGGCGCATTTTTCCAGAGCCGTTTGCTTCTGATCGAAATTGGCTGGTATGCGGGCCTTCGTAAAACTAACAAGATCGAGTTGTTTATATTGGGAGCAAGATTCGAACGTAAAACAGAAGTTGTATCGTGCTGGTAACTCGTTTAGACAAATTATTTAATGTATTAACGGGTGTTACTAATAGCGATGTAAACCCTCCGGTCGCGTTATCATTAAGCATTCGCGGAAATAATAATGTTCGCTAGAAACGCGACTATAATTGAATTAGGTGGGAACACGAGTATGATTGAGTTAGCTAGAAACGCGACTGTAATTGAGTCAACTAAGAGAGCACGAATATAATTGTGTTCGTTTAATTTCACAACAGAGATACTGCAGAAGCAGGAGCGAGGAAAATGAAAAAGTTCTGTTTGCTTTTGAATTATAGAGCAGGGGATTAAGGAAACTCGGACGTCGGGCCAATGGTCGATTCGTTTCACTGCAACTGGGGACTCGCCGGAGAAATATTCGATACGGCGCGAGGTGGATTGCTGGAGGATGATTGTTCAACCGTGCACTCGATTTTGTTCCCGCTTAATCTATCGAAAAATACTCGAGCACGTCCAAAATCCTCGATGCCCTTTTCAAGTATCATCGCTATTCCACCGATGCGTATCTTCGTATTCTTTCCGAGGCTGGTCATCATCCATGTCGAATATTTCCGAGTAAATCGGCCACCAATAGGCTCGTCCCATGGAAATGACTGGCACAAATTTCCCAGACAAAGTTTTCAGCGACATTTCACCGACAACGATGTTGTCCGACAACTAATCTAAAATCGTTGTTGATCAAAATTGTTGGCAGTCAAATCTGGAGTCGGGGAAAACCATATCGGGGAAATTTGTGTCGGTGATTTCCATGGAACCCGTACCGAATGCCGAATTTTGGTGGAGAAAATTCTACACATCACACGCGGCTTATATAAACTTACATGCTGCCGTTGTAAACTGGTGGTCTCAATCTTCAAATTTTCCGGAGTTTTTGCGTATTGATTTCTATGTTTATATGGCTAATAAATGCATAATTCTTGGTATAATTAAGCTAGGTAAACATTCCCGAAGATGAATACACGAAATTTATATTTATTTTCCAATATAACTTTTTCCCACTTAAAATGGCCATTCGATACACTGTGCGCTCGTATAAAATATTCGAGCCTTGATTTCTATGTTTATATCGCTAATAAATGCATAATTCTTGGCAAATAATTAGGCTCGGTAAACATTCCCAAAGAAAAATACACGAAAGTTATATTTATTTTCCAATATACCTTTTTCCCACTTAAAATGGCCATTCGGTACACTGTACACTCGTGTAAAATATATAAATCGTGAAAAAGAGTCCATCCCTTTTTGCGTATCGCTTCGGTCGAGCAATCGAAATAATTTTCAAACGGCGCGGCGGCCCGTGATAGGATAACATTGCAAATAGGGGGGAGAGGAGCAATCGCGGTGATCGAATCGAACGGGGAGAGACTAATTGCGAATCAATCGCGGTCCGTTGCCTCCGAAGATAATAAATTTGACGCGAAACACGGGGCTCGGTCGCGACGCGAGCTCTGTCGGAATCGACAAAAGCGTCGCGGATGTAACAGGGCGCTCGTAAATATCTGCCTTAATCGAGCTTCAGTCGGGGACTAATACAAGTTCGTTAATTGTTATTGGGTAGCAGAGTGACACACTGCCGAGCCGAGCCGAGTCGCGCCAGGACACGAATAAATTGTTCGTCCTGTTTCCCATTAGAAACACGCGTCTCTCGAAGGGAAGACTCCTTCCGCGAATACGAGCACTCCCACGCGAATACGACGACGTTCGTTCGATCTCTCGCGACACTCGTTCGTCGGAGACAGCGAACGAATATTAATTAATCGCGTCCCTACCACCGCGTGCTGACTCGTCGGAATTTACTTCGCGGTAATTCCCCGGTCGAGATAGACACCGAGTTGGAGACGTATAAATCTTCCGGAAATCCAAGAAAATCCAAGAAAATCCAGGGAAATCCCGCCACGCCCTTCGTCTCTCCGAAAATCCACGGTTATTAAAATCATTTCGCAGCAAACGACAATCGCTTTATCGTACGGGAATCTGCGCGTCCCGTTTACTCGTTGGCACGGTCCACGGAATAATTAATCGATCCGTCGCGGACCGTGATGCAAATTAATCTAGGTCCCGATAAAAAAACACCCAGCCCTGCGCTCTGGCAATCTGAATTAGGAATCACTCGGTGAACGCGCAAATTCCAGATCGGAGTCGATGGAATCACGATGTTTCCAATTGTTCCCCGGCGCGAGCACGAGCAGCACTGTGAACGAGCGGAACAACATTGAAAGCTGCACGACTACTAGCACATTGTGCCGATCAAATGTGCGGCACTTGACTGTTGCCTGGAGAGAATCTCAAATTTCACGTTTCACCATGACATTTTATTGAATCGTTCTGTTTTTGTTTTTTCTCCGTTGCAGGATGTAAAATAGTTGTTTACGAAAAACTGGGTGGACCGAGTCCTTGTCAATTGAGCAATATATCGGCGAGAAACGTTGATCTAGCAAATCCTCCAAATGGTGTTCGATGTTATTTTTGTGTTGTTATTGTAATATACATTAACACACATTTTACATGATTATACAATTATCAGTAAAATCAATTCAGATCAATTTCTTTAGAATTTTCGCTTACATAACGAAATGTTTATCGAAGTTCCTATATTAAAGTAAAGATAGAAGAAAACATCATACATTATTTCTTATGTGGATGACCGATAAACCCGCCGCAGCTGATGCAATATCTCGTGAAGTATTGATATTTCGATGATAACCTCGGGTTAGTACTTTTATAAGTAGGATAATAAAAGGATCAATTGTTTTAACAAAAAAATTCGATTGCATTGAAGAATAAAGTGCAATTGCACCTGGCGAGTGCATCGGTGCATTCACATAAAAAAATTTGTTCATAGGAAGTTAGGGCGTACTATAACATGATTTTTTTCCTCTGTCATTTTTTTCTATTTTCACTTTAAAAAGAGCAGTAACTTGTTCCAGTTTCCAGAATCACCCTGCATAATCGCCGGAACGTGAAATGTGTGAATCACTAAAGGGTGAAAATAAAGAAAAAATGAATTTGCTGAATCCTGAATTTGCATAAGCATACAAAGCCTAACGATCGCGGCCGAGTGGGGAGAAGTCGTGGAAAGCGTGCGATAATATTTCCCCGTCAACGATAAGGGTTAATTAAGGAAACTCCTGAGGGTGATCGATTACTCGCGTGTCCGGTTATAACGCGAAAGTCTCGTGCGTTGGGCTTTTCGAATCGGTTTAAAGCTGGCGGACATATCCGCGGCTCGGAATCGATTCTCTTCCCCGGGAATAATAGAGTTCGCCTTCAGGATTAATCGAATCGGCCGTGAAAAATTACGTGACGTTTCCATGATTCCGTTCTGCACCGAGTCACTGGCCATAAGTCATCGTAATGGATTCCACTCGCGAGCGCATTTTCGAGCGGGAATCCTAGTCCGCGAATTCGGCGACGTTAATGCGCAACACATTAGGATTCGCGTAAGCATTAGGATTATCGCGGACCCAACCGATGTATCCCAGCATTTCGATTCATGGTCCCACGAAGACGAGCGTATATGTAGCCTCGAATCCTGTTACGAGTGCTAATGGGAGAAGAGCAGCTTAAACGTGACGGTGTGGAAGTGACGTTTATCCTGAGCTCGGGCCAACGAATCTCCAAGCCCTGCGTGGACCTGTCCGCGGTCCTCTGTGTACAGGACACATAATAGTCGCCATTTCTAGCAAATCTACACCATTTGCTGGATGTACAACTGGACATTTCTGAAAGGAGCTTGCTGCATTTGTTGCAACAGAGAGTTATCGCCTACAATTTTACTCTCTACGTCAACAACGTGTTGTACTCGACGATGAGAGAACAAACTTTTACTAATAATTAGAATGCGGATTCTATGCACTCGTGATTAAAATGGATACGTGCAATTTAGAGCAGTGGACATATTGAAAAATTTCAATAATCCCGATGTCCTACCTTTAATTGAATTATATCATGAAAAAAGACATTATTACTTAGTTTCTGAGCTTCATTCTGACAATGCAAACATTTGTTTATTTTGTACAAGGATCCACAGTCTACTAGTAATTATATAATTAATAGACAAATTAAATATATTGTATACTACAATCAGATGCAGATATGGATACCTTTACTTTAAAACAGTGGACACATTGAACAGATTCAAATAATATAAAATAATTGAAAGTGATAAGAAATTTTTACTTTACTCCTGTGTCCAGCAAACAATGCAAACAGTTTTATTTTGTACGAGGATCCACAGTCTGCTAATAATCACATTTGTCACCGGCACAGAATTCAATTGTCAAATTGAATGCAAAGAAAATTCTCATTATCGACATTTAGCTATCAGAGAAAATACTGGTACATAAGAGAGATCGGTTTCCTTTTGCCTTTGGAACAACATGGAATGTTTAATTATTCCAGCTATAAAATAATGCCTTTGGGAAATTACGAGCAGAGCAGAAAGAGGTTTGCACGGTGCTCGAATCGATTGGTTGCGAGATAAAGAACGATTAAATTCTCCGTTTTCGTGGCGGGACCGCGGGAATCTGCGGATGGCGGTGCGCTCGATGTGGCTCCTGATGAAAAAGAGGGTTTTACTGCAGACTCGGGCAAAGAAGTGCTGGCGCGGTGGCACGTGGGCGTCGAACGAATTTCGGCAGAGAGTCCACGGGAATATTGAGCATGACAGGTCGGTTATGCGCTCCCGGTTCGCCGTTGCAGCACCACAGGCGGATTCAATATCGCGTTTCCCTCGGAACGACTTCGGTTTTTGCACCTCGGCAGGCTCCCGCAGATGCTGCTGCACTTGCAATAGCTGTCCGCGGCGACGCGACGGCTTAATATCGAGATGTACTACTGTCCCGGTCGCTTCCCTATTTCTTCCGACAAAAACCACACTTTTTATCGGCTACTTTCCAAGTGAAATAATCCATGAGCCAGCGAGTGCGGCGAACCGTTCCCGGTAATGCGAGCCAAGGCTGCATCGAAATTCAATTAAAATCAAATTAAAAAATACAATTATCTGGTATTACTCGAGCTCCGCCGACACGGCCTACTTGCTACAAAACTCTGCATCTCGTTCAGGAGAGTACATACTAGCAATTTCTTAGACTCTTATCGTCCCTACACTCCCCCGCCGTTTTATACCGTTATTATCCTTCTGCATTCCATTCCATCATCGTAAATACGCTGGCAATGAAATTAAAGGATCGCGTCATCGATGATGGTAAAAAAGTGCCGATACTCGGAACGTCGCGCCATAACTTTGTGAAAAAAATCTGCCAATGATTTTCTTCTTGTATCTGTATTACCACGTAAGTTGGAAAGCGAGGGCAGCTTTTACTTTAATTCGACAGATTCGAACGTTCTGCGGAACTAGGAATATTTCGCTCGCGGTTCAGACCAGCTTCTATTCGATAGCAGAAGCTCCTCTTCGCAACAAGGAAAACCTTGGATGTGCCATGTTTTCTCGCGTTAACGCTGTAAAGTTGTATGGGTTCTTTCCCGCGAATCAAACGAAAATAAAAGTTTAAAAGCCGTGCGCGCCTCGTCGAATCTCTGAAAAAAGCGCGCTAATCTCGCCGGGAGAAAACTTCTTTTGCTTTTGCACCAAGAGCGACGCAGTTTTTCGTTCTCTCGCGCGCTGATAGCGAATTATGTATCTGGGCAGGAATCCCCGAAAGCATCGCGTCGATAACGATTCGGGCGTCCACGGTAAAAGACGGGCAAAAAGTTGCGTGGGCGTCGCGCCTCGCCGCGAGCGTCTCCTCGATAGAAATAAAAGGAAGGAGAGCCGCTCCTCTTTCGCGTTCGTTCGATAAACGAAATGCTTTTTGAAAGAACGAGGGACAGAGAACGGACAACCTCATCGAGGTGAACAGGGAGATCTCGAGGTGATCTCGCGAGTATGGTCGTTACGGATCTCGATTTGACAGGGCCGTTACCAGGGGCACCTCGCGACGCATCCAAGTCGAGATGATCTCGACCAAGTCGAACCGAACGAGTAGATACTTTGAGAGTTTCTTCGAAGATCTCAGACTTTTCTTGCCATCCTCTGTGCGTTACCTGTGCGACAAGTTTTACGTTTTATACCAGGTGACTGCGAGCACGATCTGTCCCACGAAGTTGGCAGAGATCGCAATTGGTCCTAAATGCTGAGAATTTCCTTTTCAGACAAGCGTAAGGAAAAGTCACGCTTATTCTCCTTATTATAGGCAACCCTTATAAATTTGGAGCAGAAACTCTTGCATTAAGGTAATTAAATAATCTCCTTATTTTCTTCCTATTTTCTTCTACCATTTGCCCTTTTATCCCTCCTTCTCCTCCTTTCCTTCCCTCAACTTCCACATTCCTCTCCATATCTTCTATTTTTCCCTCTACTTTTTCCACCCTCTCAACCATTCCTTCCATCCACTTCTCTATCTTTTCCTTTCTTCTATCCTCTACTTTCCTCTCCACTGCTATAAGGTAATTAAATAATTAAATTTTATGTCTAACCCTTTGCACTCGAATGACGACTTCGATCTGAAATAAGAATACTTGCCGAACGCTGATATTGGAGTGCAAAATCTGTAAATAATATGAAAGAGATAGAACGAAGGTATTCCATGTGACAAGAAATGTCTTGATTTTGTGATTAAAGTAGCTTCGAGTGTGGAGGATCCGTGCGTTTTGAATAGAGGACTTGGCAGCACAGGAAAATTGGAGATCTCCAGCGATCCCAGGATTTTCTTCAGAATTCTTTTCCAACGACTACACCTTGTACAAGAGAAGACGAAAAGCAGGTGTCGACAGCGAAGAAGATGAAGAACCCGAAGATCCCTGGTCCTCGGCGGAGAGGAAGTTTTGCGCGCAGTCAGTGCGCGTCGACTTCCAGTATTTCTCTCGGAACTTGGTACAGGTTCCTTTTGCCCCAGTTTTTCAATTCAATTTCCGATAAGAGTTACCTTCCGAGTCTCACGAAATTAAGAAAGATAGCGGCGCGTTTCCGCCGCGCGTTTCTGTTGTGAACGTTTCTGAAGCGGAACGGATCTCCGGCGTCCCTCCCCTTGATTTTCGTCTGGGTTTTACGAGACTTTCGTTCCCTTCACGGCTCCAAATGTTAAACTGCCGGGCTCCGGGTGACAGAGAGGATTCTCGAGCTTCCTCACGGCTCCCAAAAGTCTGACCACCCCCACGACTCTTTTAACTTATCTCGTCAAGCGAATGGTTCACGGACCGGTTCACCTGAACAGGCGACGGCTTGAGCCTTCCATCGATTTTCCGCGACTTTGCCCGTCGACGCTCTTCCTATTATTATTCATTAGAGAGGGGGGCCAACCGATTTTCATACATAATGCACGATCAAAAATTGTCGCTAGCTTACGACACCGTTCCACGTATCTTAACTTTCATCTTTGCATACCAACGACCATTAGGCGATACCTCCACATTTTGATACGGCGACGAGAATCTGAAAATTCTTTGGACAACCGTTTACATGAACCTTCTTCTGAATACTGCTGCATATTTTTTTATATATTATTTTATTTATTAATCATAACATATCTGTTTCATAGACTGCAAGATTCTGTGTCCACGTTTTGCCCTTCGCAAATTTGTAAGCTCCACGACCATAGAAAAATCAGCGACACAATTGGTTATGTTTCCTTTGATCTTGATATACAATTTTAAATAAATAAATTAATATTTACGGCGCACAAATTCGATCCTATGTTACTAACTAAGCACTTTGCAAATTAATATAACATTTTCAAGAAATATATAATTGGGTCTGTAAAAATTAATCAATGTAAATTATATAGTTCAAGTTTAATTACATGTTAAGAAGCAAAAAGAACAGGAAAGAGAAACGAAAGATCAACGGTTTTATGGAGCAAACTTACTTGCTAAGTGAAAAATTATTTAAAAGTTTTTGACAAACGTCTTGGTATGAAAACGACAAAGGTCTTGGTTTGGAGAGACAACGAATCAGGTTGTGTGGATCGAGCCATTGGCCAATCTAAATTTTTGGCGGATTACTTGAACCGAATAAACCATTCCAATCCAATAGTTGAATACATTTCAGGTACGATATAAGCCTGTGATAGTTTATTAATTAACATTCAATGCAGTTTTGATGCGGTGTAAGCCGTTCTACGATTTTGTTGGTTAGAAAGATTCATCATAGCAATTGGTTATCTGTTGACTATGTTCTGTGCAACGCGAAAGAACGAAGCAGATGTCCATGGCGATTTGATTGTAGGCGAGCATAAATCGAGGGCTAGCAGCTTTGACAGTCGATAGGAGTGACGTAACGAACGGCGGCTCCTTTGTGACTGCGCCGCGATAGGTGCAGACCAGCGGTCAGTTAATTACGATACATCGCATCGGACGGTTATGCCCGCAACGCTAACGATATCATGGTCGATCTAATTACAATGGCGCGTGCTGTCGAGGGTATGCCGGTCGACTGCTTTGATCCGGAGAACACGTGGAAAACAAGAACAGATCGAAAGACGCGTCGAAGAGAGTTTCCCGAGAGACTCTGGTGTAATCATTTCCATTCGTTTCGAGTAGGTTTTATTATAATAGCAACAATATTCGTAACAGCCACGACCACATCAGCGCAACAACAATCTAAAATATAACGTTAAACGTTACCGATATCCTTTTACGCCGATAATGAAACGTAAATATCGGGAGTATTTGCTCTGGCGGACGTTTTCTAGTATTTCTGCAGAAACGTCCGCAGTCCGAGCGAAACGTGAAATGTTCGTAAACGTATGTAATAGAACGCGTCCGGCAGAAAAATCGGGACAACAGCAGCGAGAAGATAAATGAAATAAAGTACCGAAAACGATGTTGCGTGTAGCGCGGGGATTTACCAGCGGGAGTAATCACTCTTATTAAATTTAACCCAGATACGCTTTTTGTTCCCGTAAAAAAAAAGTGAGCAAAGGAGAAACAAAAGCGCGTTACAAATAGTAACGCCTGGAGGAGCAACGAAAAAGATTGAAAGGAATTAAGTGAAGTTATAATGAACGCGGCAAACGTTCGATTTTGTTAAAACCGAGAACGCGCGTGCTAACCTTTTAGCTGGTGCGAGTCCGGTCCACTTCGTTTATCCCATTACATTCGCTGTGAAACGGGTTCGAAATGTCAACCATTTACACCGATAACAATGCGACCAACAAACTTAATAATTTCAGAATCGAGCTTAAATGGTCGGAAATTCTATTTTAATAAAAGATAAAGCGGACCTATATATGAATACACTTTTAAGTTGATTTTCGTTATTAACATTTCTGTGTGCCGTTTAAAATCACTAGGTTTTTTCAGGCGCATGGAACTTGTGGTTTTGTTCTTGTCTAAAAAAATAATAAAACTGCATAATCTAAGAAACAGAACGGACCCCTTCGATACAAGAACGAATGGGTCACCATACTGGCGCATCGCCCGACGAGATGACACAGATGACTGCAGCAGCATGCAGTAGCTAAAAGGTGGAAAAATAAAAACCCGAAGAGAGTTCGCGTCGCGCGTTTTTCCAGCTGATCGTTACTTCCTATTATCCTCGACGGAGTGCGCAGCTCGTTGACACAGTCGTCGACGTAGCGAGCCGCGGGAACGTCAACGGCGTCATTTTCAAGTTTTAGGAAATAGCAGACGTCCGATCGAGTCGATCTCATTGGAACCTATGAAATTCCATTAACGGGTCTGTTCTGCGCGCGCGCGTCAAACGCAATTACAAGTCCACGCAACGCAAACGTCACGCTCGCGTCGACAAACGAATGATTTTTCTCGAGATTTTTCCCGAACACGACGTTGCAGGTTGCTGCAGCTCGTTGCAACTTCGTTAAATGAATTTTCGGAAAAAATCGAGGGAAACTAGAAAAAACCGCAATCGCCCGAGAGATGAAGTGTTGTTTCCGTTCCGGCGAATAAATGAACCACCTTCAACCTCATTCGCATAGCTAACTTTCGATTCCGCAATCAACTTCCTCTTCCGTGCTCGCTTCCCCGACAAATTAACCGACACGCGAGAACAACCTTGTTATTCCGTGGACCGCAACCGTCCCTAGATCCTGTAAACAATTCTTCCACGGTAGAGAACCATTTCCATTCGTTTATCTCAACAAGCTCCGAGCAAGTCCCTAGTCTGAACCCCGACCTTTGCGCGTCCCAGCTGAGCGCGTTCGCCGCAATCTCTCCAATTCTAATTCTTAATCCGTTAACCGGCGATTCAACCCACAATAAGCATAAATACGCCGCAATTGATCCTGTCGAGAAACTATGATTTATCGCTTGATCCACTGAAAACCTCCGCGAACGACTCGGAGAACTTCATTCAAGCTGGATCTACGGTTTGGTGTACGCTGGGAGGGCAATTTCAGTGTTGCGCGAGCGATGATCGAGTTAATGCGGAAGAGTTAACGTTATCCTTGAACCAGAAACTTGCTTGGAACGACTGTATGCGTGCGTCGCGAGTAGTGGTATGTCGCAGTAAGTTCATTCCAAGCAATTTCTTCTTAAGCTACTTCAACACCTTTATTTTTGCCACTTGGCGCAAGGTGTCACATGGAGATCTGGGGTACCGTGGACTTCCGGGTCCCATGTAAATCACCGACACAGTTTTCACCGACAACATTTCACCGACTCCAGATTTGGCCGACAATGAATTTAACTGACAACGATTTTAGATTCTTCAGCGATCAAATTCGTTGTCGTTCAAATCCACTGTCGGCTAAATTCGTTGTTGACTCAAATCTGGAGTCGGTGAAAATTGTATTGGGGAAAACTGTGTCGGTGATTTCCATGGGACCCAAACTCCCACACCCAGGGTACCAGATGATCTTGGGCCCTTTTGTCTCTCACTGAATTGGCATATTAGAGGTATAGAAAAGCTACTTCAACACTTGCGCACATCACTCAGATGACATCGGACCAGCATCGCTCTATTCGCGATTACCAAAAGGACGAAGAAGAGAAGAAAGAAAAGTTGCAGATGTTCATGCGACATAAAAATTACAGGATACGAAAGCTACATAAACATTTAATTCCTTGTTGATCATTTTAAACAGTTGGAAATAATAGAAGTGCATAAAATTTGCATACTGGTCTGATATCGTTCAAGGAGTTTCTTGTTAGATGAACAACGACGATCGAGATACTTTGAATTTCGCCGAAAAGGTGAGCGATTGAAAGGTCGTTAAACTTGGTCGAGGGTCGGCCAGTGACTCGATGTTTCCGGATAGCAGCGATCCTGGCGAACTGCTATTCGAAGAATGAAGTCGATCTGTTTATGTGGTACGGTTGTCAGCAGCCAGTGTAGATCTAGCCCCACTCCTGCTCGAACGAGTTTTGGGATATTGGATGGCCGTCTAGCCGCGACGTCTAAAAATACGAGTCGCGCTGTTCGTTCGGATAATTGGGTCGCACGATCTTCGCGCGCTCGGTGGTTCGGGATGGCTTGAGGAGCTCGAATGAAAGATGGCCGGCCGACCGATGGCGTGGACGGATGCCGAGCATTACTCTAACGACGCTTGACGATGTGAACGGCGTCCTTTAGGCGAGATCATCGACGCCCACCGTCGACGATCACCCGTCGCCGCTCCTCGTCTTATGGATCGTCCAGCTATGTCCAGAGACGTTGCTTGTTCTTAACCACCGTTCCGAGCGCCGGATAGAGACACAATTTTCCCTCGCATAGTGTGACTTTCGTGTCCACGGATAATATCGATTGCACTGGTAACGCAAATGCAAAACTTTTTTATTTTCTATTCTTCATTTCCAGAACTATCACTAACATATTTCGATTTATTTTATTTATTTATTTTTTTAAATTTCATTTATTCTTCATATTTTGTAATTTGCGATTTTTGATTATTCTGGTTCGACGTGTTGAAAAGTAAAGACGTGTTTGATCTCAGACGGAGATTTGAATGAGACAATTTTATTAATTATATTTGAAATTAAACCTTAAACTGTTGTGTTTACAGACGCATTATTCTATTTACGATTTAAATCCTACATTTCTGAGATTGAAAAAAGAAGACCAAACTCGACAGAGTTTCAATCATATTTACCTAAATATGATCGAAAGTATGCTGTATTTAGACTTGTTTTAATTAGAAAAATCTCACAAATACGTTGGTAAAAGTTCTGTAAAAAAACAATGATAAATAGAGAACTTTTCGTCAGCTGCCTCGAACCCTCAGTCTCTATGTTTGGCAAACGTCAAAGAACGTAGTACCTCTACGCTTTCTGAGCCTCCATACTCCCGAGGTAGTAAGACTATTCGAGGAAAAACTGTACCACGATTGCCTCGAGTCCTTCATCGACATTGCGATCAGCAACAGGATTCTCTTCAGGCTTCGCTCTCTCGAATATCGGATCCAGTCGTGATCGAGGAATTGGAATCGCGCGATCCGATGCCGGTGCACGCAGTTTCTCGTTTCCAGAACCTGATAAACGCAGGACCGGAGTGCAACTCAAACACCGGACGATAACGCGAATCGAATCGATAGAAGAGATACTGGCATAACGCGGCGACTCCCACCAGATAACACCGAATTCAGTTATCTGCTCCATTCCCGCGCACGACCTTCGAACCCTTCCCTAACACCCAACACGCGGTATTGGCAGTTTCCTCCGACCTATTCGGAGAATCTTATTTTATCGGTGCATAAACCTCCGCCATGGCGGATATCGGTGACGAGAAACCGATCGACCGTGTCCCGGAACGACTTCGGCCTCGTGAAGGGACCGTCCTTTCGAGTTGCCCTTCCAAAATCTCGAGGAAATATCGTTCCAAGGAACACCGGGTTCGTCGGTACAAGAAGGAATTCGATTCAGAGACATTCCTCCGCGTTCGACAACGGCCATACGTTTCTTCTGGCCATCCGAATTGGCTGCAGGGTTTCTCATTCGGTTCGTGCCACAGATCAGAAGACTCGTGAAACTTTTTAATAAGCTCTGCTTAAAACGCGGACCATCGAACTTTTTTAACAAACGGTTGTGGATTATAAGTTCCAAGGAGAGGCCAGAGAAGTTCTCGAAGGTAGCAGTACTCGTTATTAAAGACTTTCGATCACTGTAAGTACGAAGTACGGGAATATAGTGGAGCTGCGAAGAGAGCGGGTCGGTGTGATTTATGTTTCTATATGCGAAACAGTAAATTTAGAGTTTCAAGCATAAACAAAGGTGCCGTTTACACTAGCATATATTAATTTTGCATTCAAGTGGTTATGATACTGGATAAAAATTGATTTATGCTGGAGTCATATAAAGTTCCATGTAAACAGTTACGTAGAAAATGAAGCGCTGGTAACTGGAGGTTAATCACATTGGTTCGATTTTGCCCCTCCAATCTTCTTCAGCGCTCCACTATATCTGCACCCTAACAAATGCTGAATACTATTGAACGACTGGTAGTAGCAAGGTTATCGTTTCATCCCGTACAAATTCCATAAACAATTTTTCCAAACAAACCACACAATTGGAACAGAATGGTTTTAACGAACGGAGGGACATTTGCATGCCCAACGTTGTACTATTCGAATTTAAATCGCGGTGTTTTGCTGTTCGGATTTATTTCAATTTCGAGCAGATTAAATCCTATTCAACGAGCCCGCGACTCTTTTCGAAATACCCGAACAAAGTGCACCTAATTCACGCGCGATCCACGATTAATCAATACCGCTGATAACACTGCAAACATTTCTGCCCTCAAAACGCGGCAACGGGTCGAGGTTAATTGTAATTATAGTTAATTAATCTAATATCAATAGAACACCGGGAAATATCTATTCCTCTCTTGTCGAAACGCAGCTGGTTTCGACTGACGATTTGTAGCTAATTAATGCTACTCGCGCGCGTCGCGTACATTCCTCTTTTTATGGATAGTTCGAGCCGGATTCTTGTCGAAACCAGTTTTCCAATATTTCCGAGGACCTGTTCCGAGGAGGATCGAATCTCTCGATATTATACAAAGCACTAGCATGGCGAGAAGAGCGTCAACGTAATCGGCGATTGATGTGGTGTAGCCGCCCTTTCATCCGACGGAGATTACGCTGGCCGTCGCCTCATCTTGCTACCCAAACGTCAGGCATACAACAAGTTTACTCTCAGCTTTGCTTGATCCCGGAATCACGATACTATAATTAATTCGGCACGCTCTAGGAACCCAATACGGCATACAGTGATTCGAGCGGAGAAAAAACAATTTTTTAAAAATGTTACATAGGTTTTTCATTGCAATTTCATTTACTAGATAGTTGGAGTGTTTGAACCAATAAGACATTTTTATAAATACCAATCATTTGTGAGACTTATAAATGAATACAAGAATCTAATATGTTAAAACAAGTGAATAATATTATAATTTGTATAATGTATTTGCTTAAAACACAAATTGACTTTGGCATATTGTGCACGCACTACTAGACAATTTTTTTGCCACAATTTTTGGACAAACATCTTCGTTATGTATCTTGGAAATCTTTTCTTAGACCGTACAGTTGCCATTTTCTTAGACCGACTATTTACTGTAAATATCATATTTGAGTTTCCGAGCAAACATCTTTGTAACGGCGAGTGCGCGACGAGATTAATGCGAAGATGCTCTAGTCCCGCTGTAGCCGTCGAGGAACCAAGAAAAGCGAGCCTGAGAGAACAGAAGGCAGAGACGCGGCAAATAGCAAAGACAACGTTTCCGACGATGAAAAATGAATCCAGCTGAGCGTGTACGTCTCTGTGCGCGCACGGTGCGGCGTTGCAAAGATACCTCTTTTACTCTCTCGCAAAAGATAAATACAGTTTCCGAAAGCGGCGAATGTACCATCGCGGAAGTAGATCGTGGATCCGGGATAGACAATTGCCGCTGCGTATCTCGAGAGGGTTTTATCCGTGCTTTCTTTTTCTTTATCGCTTAATAAACTGTTTTACTCGGCGCGTTAACTTTTCACCTTTATTGACCCTTATCCCCTACGGATCTTTGAGGGACGGTTTCCTCTTATTTATCGCTGGCGAGATCGTTCTCTTAATCTCGAGATCCAAGGTTCACGGAGCTTCGCTCGTCTGTTCTCGCGAGAACACTCTCGCCGTTCGCCGCGTACGAAGTGGAACGAGAAGTCGTGTCCCGAAATTAATAATCGAAAAATCAATGCGGCCGGGTCAAGTGGCGGCTACATAGGCGACTATACGTTGCGGTATCTCTGGCCACGCGGTCTACCTAAACGTATGAATGAAAGCCAAGAGAGGGACCGAGGATCGAACGGAAGAGAGACAGCGAAACGAACGCTCGCGGGAAGTGTATCTCGATATTGAAGAAATTCAAAGTGTTCTTTATTTCAAAGTCCCGTTGGAGAACCGATAAATAGTTCACTGGCTTTGCGAATTACGATCAGACTGTGTTTATTTTGTAAAGTGATATTCCTAAGAAATACAGTGACGTTAACCACATTCTATTTTGTAATTATTATATTCTGTTTTGTATCTGGTGTATTTCGTTTTTTTTTTGTAATTATGTTGAAATAAATCTTATGAGATTTTCTAATAAAAAAAATACAGTGACGTTCACTAATATTCGGACACTGTTACAAAGACGATAACTTTTTTAATATTGGATCTTAATATTGGATCATACGATTTCTTCCTAGTTCTTTCTCGTCATCGTCGTTGTAGAGAGACTGTCGTTTTTATTTTAACAAAATCATAACATAGTGAAACATTCATTTAACAAAACATTAAAGTGACATGTAAATCAATAAAAACATATACGCACACTCACACTCAGTCATATGACATGCACACTTATATCATTCTTACATCGTCTACACCTATAATTAAGAGATGGACGTTGCAAAATGATTACTGTGTAACACTGTCGTTTCCGTCAAGTGCAACAGACAGGCAAAGCTAGAGAATGTCTCGCAAAGTGATAGAAAGCAGCACCAAATTCATTCCTGAGAGTAGAAGGTCCATTCGTTTACGTTGTACCAGTTACAGCCATTAAGGATGGTGCAACTTTCCAGGAGTTTATACAAAGACGAACGTTCCCTTAAAAGCACCTCTATCGATTCAGACGTTATTATTCCGAAAGTTGTTAACATTCTACATGAATTTTTGATGAGGATAGAATCTAAACTCGAACAACCAACGCACTAACTACTTCCAAGCTCATTTTTAGAGGGAACTCGAAGAAGTACAAGAAGCTGTGGAAAGAGTAGGCGTTTCACGTTTCCCCTTTGCGAATTCGAAAGGAGCAAAACTTTCGGATCGAGATTGATTCGACGTCAATTTCGTAGCCTAGAGGACCACCCACGCTTGCCTCTGGAAGCTGGAGCGAGATCGCGAAAGCCTCGGCTAAAAGCTGGATTGGGTATTATTCGAATAACGAAAAACAAATAAAAAATAACCTTTCCACAGATTAAATTTATACTTTTGCAAATAAAATTGTACAATAGCCTAATGGAATAACAGAGTAACTTGTAGGAGACTACAAAAATTGAATGTACAGTAAATATTCGATCTAAGAAGACATATTCCGATAGGGGCCAAGAAGAAATAGAATCTTTGATTCTTCAAACCAAGAACATTCGGTGGATGTTATTAATCTTTCTCGCAACAATTGCATCCACAAACTGTCGCAACGATTATGTAAATACATGTACACACGATGAAATTACCTCGACCAACGATAGAAGAACCATTACAATGTAGACTGTCGATGAAACTATGCATACAGTGCACTGTTAAATACGTATTTTACATTTACTCAATGCTGCCCATGATAAAACGTTGAATTTCAAAATGCTGCGTTTAATTTGCAAGAGAATGAATTGACCTTATGAGAGGGTGAATTTGGTCTGCAAAATGGTGGGTGCCGAGTGGAAAATCTGTATCCGCGGATTGAATCGCGAATGTCGAATAATTTCGCACAATAAGTCCTCGACTTACGCGGTTAATTCCAGCGTTTTCCGCGTAAATCGAATAGTACCTGAGCGCCACCGCTGAAAGGCTATAAATACGATCTCCGTTGTACATACTATATATACATATACGTATTTCGAAGGAAAGTACAAAGAAACCAACTATGTTTGTGGAAAATTGATCATTCACAAATAGCTGAATGACCGCGTTGTACACAAGCAAACACTTCGTCAAGAACTAAGTCAAGAAAACCAATTAAAAAGGCTGGAAAAAAGAACAATGCAATTTAATGTCCTACATCAAAGCACATTACCGATGAAACCTTTAAACGGCAATATCTCGAAAGTGAAAGGACGCGGCATGCGGCATACTTCCTGACAACCACAGCCATACGTACTGACAAACTTCCCGTTCTGGCAATCAAAAATTCACAGTTCGGAATCGGTTTTCCGATTCGCTTCTATGAATCCGCGTGAGTCTAGGATCTACTGTATACGATTTTAAGAAAGCCGACTCATTCGTCATTCGAAATAACTTTTGGCCAAGTCCATCGAAAAAGTTGGGAGAAGAGGCCGGCGACACGAGAGGACAAAGAAGCGAGAGATGAGACGAAAAAGACGACAAGGCTACAGGTATCGGTGACAGAGGCGCGCGAAGAACGCGGAATGACGTAAAATTCGGGGGGCCACGAGGGCAACGAGGAAAGAGAGAAAGAAAGGAAAGAGGCACGCGAAGCTTGAGGACCGAGCGAAACCGAATAGAGCAAGAGGGAGAGAGAAGGAGATGGAGCAGAGGAAAAGAGAGAGAGAGAACGCGAACCGCGCAGGCGGCATCCACTGCCAGGGTCACTCCGGCGCTCCTCCGCGAATACTCTTGTACACCGATGATTCTGTTCTTCGGAGCAGTCAGTGCGCTGCAAGCGCTCCGATGACGCGCGTCCACCTTACCGCTTCGAAAGAGAGAGACGCGTCAGGTGAGCCGATCGTATCGGTCTGGTGAAACTCGCTTCCGAAAACGGAGACGAACGTTCCGACGTAAAAAGGTGAATCGGTTGCCGCGAGTGACGGTTCCGCGGATCGTTTCCAGAAAAAGTTTCTGCGTCGCCGTACAGTTTCCGGGCAATCGGGGGCTAAAAACAGGCGGCGACGATCGGCCCGAGTTTTCGAGCGATCGCCCGCGGCCAAGTGCTATCGATGTAACTCAAGAGAACCGCTCCAGGTGCCAATTCACTCGAAAAACACCGCACCGCGGATGGACGGGTTCCGCCGCGACCAACGACCATGATCCAACATCGTACAACGGAATCGGATACAGCCGCCGCGTCCCCGGCAACGTCTGCTGCGTTCTTCCCACGATTTTCGGTGATGTTCTAGCGAAGACGAAAACACAGACGGACACACTAGGACAGTTCAAAGTGCGACGCTCGTCAGACAACATTCCCGGCAGCGGTACCACCGGAGAAGCGGAGAAAGCTTTCGCAGGTGCGACAGGAGATCGTATCGTTAAAAATCCGGTCGAACAGGAAGTTTGTTCCGTTCTGCGATCAACTTATAAAACACAGATGAATAATCTTTAGAAAATCTTGTTCGCGCGGCAACACACGAACTGCGCAACCAGGCATCAGCTTAATTATACATATATATGTATCCGGAAACGTCGCGTCAAAACGGAACGAACTTTCTGGCCAATCCTATATAGACGAGTCTAAGAAATATTAATTGTTACGCGGAGAGATGAACGGAGCGACGGGACTCGCGGCCGACGCGATCTATGATTTCCGACTGCGTAGCGGAGGAAGATCCACGAAAAATAACCGGTTGCCATTCCTCATTTCTGGCATATTTCGGAAGATAGTTCTTGCATGATTCATTAAACGAACACTACTGTAACACTACACGTACTGGAAATCAAACATCGAAGATTGAAAATTGATCTATTAATAAATTGTTAAATTGCGACAGCACAGTTTCATTAGATTTAACGAATTTGTGCAAGACAGTAGAAATGTGTTTTGATTATCGATCGTAAGGTTGTTAATAATAATTGAATATGCTTTCGGAGCAAAGGTTCGATCTGTGATGAAATAAAGCAATTTTGCTAGTTTGGTTAAACTTTCGACGTTTCGATCCTAATGTGGATCCTTTTCAAGAAAGGAGAATAAACTGCGTCTGTAAATTTAAAAATTTTCAGTATTGATGTACTGGAAATCTGATTTACATACCGTATTCAAATTAACTATAATAAAATTACCGACCTGCTTTATGAAAAATTTTAAATATAACGATATCTGTGTGAGCACATGTTGCTTTAACTGCTGGTATACAAGTTACTGTGGTACAGACGTGAGGTTATTGGAAAAGAAAAGACAGTAGAAACATTTAAAGAATTTTAAAATAATGTTTCAGACTATTAGGATAGAAAGTACTTGTAGATATATTCAGAAACACTGAAGAATGGGAAGTCAAGCGTAGAAAAGTCTCGGCCGCGAAGCCGGTTACGGGTTAATGAAAACTCGCCGAGGAAAAAGATCCAGAGGATGAGTCGCTTAACGAGCCGTCGCGTCGCTAGATGAGACGCTGTCCCCTCCGACTCTTTTCTTTTCCTTCGAATGTCTTTGAATGGCTCTCCGATTCGCGAGTTCTCGCGACGGAGTACAGAGCCGCTGGTACAATAGAAATTAATTGCTAAGGTGGGCACCCGGCCAGCTTTCCCGTTCGATTTCCATCAAGAACCTTTCTGCGTCCTCGGCGATGCGGCTGTGATTAATTCGATGAAAATCGTGGTTCCCTCGCGGAAAAACTTTTCCCTGGTCGAGATCGACCAGACACGCGGCGTTTGCTTCGTCACGATCAATAAAAAAAATCAGACGATTGTAAAAACGACTTCCGTCACGCATTTGCATCGGTCGCGCCCGGACAACGGTCGAAATTATCATTTTGTCCGAAACAGAAGAGAGAGAGAGAGAACCGCTTCGCAAATTACCGCTTCGTTACGGTCGCGGTTTCCATCGATTTTACACCTCTTGATCAGAAATAACAGCGAACGAAATGCGAAGAGCGCATTTGCCGATAAAGAACAATCCGGCTTAGATTTTAATGCACGCTCCATTTAAACGCGGTCGTGTCGTTTCCGTGCTCGTAGCTGGATACGTGTGCTCGTGTTTCCGAACTCTTTTCATTCGGCGGCTTTCGGCAACCATTTTGCTTCGTTAATCCGATAAAATTATCCCCTCGCTTCTCTCGTACAAATGCCCGGTGGTGACTCGACGTTTAGAGGATGTAGCGATTCGAAAAGGAACGGAACGGATAGACAGCTAATTACGAGAGGATTCGATCACGGTCGGGGATAATGACGCGCAATGTTCGCGTGGCTCTGCCGTGGTCGAGGATCGAATTTAAATCGCGCGCGTTGCGGGATTAGCGTCAACCGCGAGGAGAAATTGCCTTTTAAACTTCTAATATTCGATGGCTCCGTGTCGAGAAGATTGGAAATTCTTTTCTGTCTCTTCCTCGCTGCGATCACCCCGACGTGGCGTCTTAAGAATTCCTCCCACGGTTTTGATCGATGACGATCCAAAGAAACCCGGACGCGACGGGCCTGTATCGTCGACGAACAATGTCGGATCGACGACCCAGGGAAAATCGTGCAAAAAAGTTCCGGGAACACGAGATCGATGCTTTAAAAATCGGGTCGAGCGAAAAGCTATTCTGTGGGACGCTTGAATTAACGCGCGATTAATCGCTCTGTAATATCCAGTCAATTCCAAACAAAATCTACTAGAAGTATTGATGATCTTGTTATAAACTTCTTGTTATAAACTACCTTACGATCGATAATCAACAAACACATTTAAAATCTACTAGACATCTACATCAGACGTTTTCATTAAACTGTCAAACGACGTAAACTTTCTGTCTCTTCCACGAAATGATAAACGACGAAGATATTCTGCGTAGGGGTTCGATCAAAGAGATTACGATATGAATTTAATTGGAAATACGAATATTAACTATTGATCAAAAAGATAAAAGGATAGGCGAGATCTCATGATTTCTGAGCGCGTAGAAGAGACCAACAAACCAGAATTAGTCGAGAGATTGTACAGGAATCGAGGATAGAATTCGATGTTCGTCGAGCGAAACTCCATTGTACACAGTGTACAGGCACAAACGATCCCTCTTCCGGAAGCTTGAATCGATCCGATCGAGGACCCATTGTCGCAAGAAAAATTGTTGGTATTCACGGCGCGTGGTATTCGGCACGAAGGCGATCGAAAAAACGAAACCGAGGATCCAGCCCTTCCGGTTCTCGACTTTTTCTCGAAAGGTTATGTGAGCGACGCGAGCAGCCGGCCGACGTCGAAAAGAATCCTAATCGACTTTGGGGATGAGCGATTCTTCCCCTCGCTCGTCCACGGAATCGTTTTTCGATCATAATGGGGATCTGCGATGGGGAGCACCCTCGATTATTTATTTGTTTATCCGCTAGCTGGTATAGTACAATGTATGCCACGACACGTGTTATTCTCGAAGGTGTCCGCCATCTTGTCCCGAGAGAATAGGAGCTTTACGAAGAACCATTACAAGCGTACAAATAAAGAAAATACGAAGTTTCTTTTTAGAGAAGAAAAATTTTGTTCTCGCAATGTAAATGTGTAAAAATGACGCGCCTTTAAATTACTTATTTGGGAATCGATATTTAAGTACAATAAGTAACCACGATACGTGTTATTTTCGAAAGTGTCCGCCATCTTGTCCCGAGAGAATAAGAGCTTTATGAAGAACCATTACAAGCGTACGAATGAATGAAATACGAAGTTTCTTTTTAGAGAAGAAAAATTTTGTTCTCGCAATGTAAATGTGTAAAAGTAACGCGCCTTTGGGAACGGGAATTTAACATTGTATAAATTACTTCTTTGGGAATCGATATTTAAGATAAGACGAGATAAATGATCGATCCATTGCGATGGAGGAACGAGTACCTTCGAGCAGGTTTTTTAGCCTCGACTCAAGTCGGAACGAGAATTCTGTGGAAAGCGTCGTTTTCCCGTAGATCGCCAGCCAGATCGACAACGAGTTTCTCCTTTAAGGGCAAAATACGCGGGAACGAGGAGTTCTCGAACAATTTCCGCGAAACGATACGCTAAACGATCCCCTGTTCGCCTCGCTTAAAGGACGAGGTTTGCTAAGCGTCCTTACGCGGTCCGGCTTCCATATCGATAGAGATTCGTGAGAACAGTTCGAGGAGTGTTCTGGGTAACTTGCCTCGGGAACTCGAAAGTCGACAAGTTACTCCTTGGAAGGAGATGTCTCTCGGCTCGCTGCCCGTTATTTAAACCCACGGACGCAAGAAGGACGCGAACTTTCTTGTCCCGGAAGGATTGTGGCCAGGACTCCGCGGTCGCGTGCGTGTCCCCAAACTTGAAACAGCCCGAAGGATGTCCAGTCGACTGCAAAAATTCACACGGTCCTCGCCGACGCAAACACGCCCACAAACGGACTGCACTCCCACGATTCTGTCTCTCTATCTGGCCACAGATTCTCGCGAACTTCTGGACTTTCGGACAGCTTCGAGTGTCCCGATGTCCTCTCTCGCTACCAGATCGTTGCTGATTTAGCGCGTTGACTGGATCGATCGTAAACGGAGATCAGCCAGAGTTTACGGAGAATCGAGCGTGTCCTCGTTCGAAAGCGAAAGCGAATTCTTTCCGGGGAATCCGGCAGACTTTTCGGATCAATCTAGCTGAACCTGTATCTTGGTAGACAATGTTGCGGAGAAGTTCTTGGAATCTTTTCGTTGAAAAGTAAACAGTAATGCTTAACACGATCCGTGCCACGTGTACCACCGATAGATAAATCGACCGTTAAACTATCCATTCAGGCCGCGTGCTGGCATATTTATTACATTTTTATTAAGCTATAAAACCCATATGGGATTATCAGCAACATGCAAGCATATTTATTTAATGTGCTAAAAATATATATTTTACAACAAGTTTGACACTGTAGAACATATCTCTACCTCATCGGTTTGTTTAATTGTCAAGTAAAAACGGCTCGGCACGAAACGTGTGAAAAATATGATCTTGTGTAACAAATTGAGAAACAAGACCCTTCAAAGTTAGTATGACAGATGTCGTCTCTGGAGGATTATGTTCCGAAATCTTCAGAGATCCTCTAAAAAGTGAAAAATGGTGGAGGTTGGAAATTGAACTTGGTTTTCTGTTTGCGCAATAGATTCGAGGCGAATCGATGTGCAGTTGCAGAAAATCCGACTGTACAAAACGATATCTCGCTTAAAATTTCGCGTTCCCCCTTGCAGCGTCGATGTATCGAGGAAAAGTTGCGAATAGCTGGCCGGATTTTAATCGGATTCGATCGAGACGTGTTTCTTTTTCGCGAGAGCGAGAGCGAACTTTTCAGAGTTTGCTCGGGAGCCTAATCCTTTGACGAAAAGGTTATTATCGGATCGGTGGCGGACGAGTAATTGTGTCATGGTTTCGCGTAGCTCGACAATGCGGGTCGAAGAGATCGAATGCGACGAGGAGAGCCACTAGCGTTCAGGTGAGCGTCCAGGTGAGAGCGCGAGAGAGTTCTTTATTATTGGCAGTTTCCATTCGAGGTGGAAAGCGTCGAAACAGCGTGGCTTTGCGCGCGATTCGACGCAAAACCGCACCGGCACGCTATTGGTAAATACAATATACAATCTGATCGGATGGACGATCGGGCTGTCGCTCGGCCCGCTGACGTCACCGTCGAAACGGCTACGTCGCGAAAAACATGATTAGCATAGCGGCCGCATCGCAACGTATACTAATTAATAACGGAGTCGTTGGTTGTTCCCTCTACTCGTTAATTAGTCGGTCTTTGTACTCGAACAGGTAATAGGATTCCCTCCGGTCACCCGGAAATAATGCAACGTTCAATCACGGGATGGAAGCGTAAACTGATTTCGCGTTCTTTTAAGGAGCAAAGCTCCAAGGAATCGAGGGGCACTGTTGGTCCGTGAAATTGTGTGATTAACTCTTAATTATTTTTCGGCGCGAATCCCGCACGGATCAAACACCCGGTCCCGGGGATCAAACATGATATTAATCATCCCGTTAGCTAGGGGAAAACGGCAATGGATACACAAATTCGGAATACCGTATACATTCGACATTATTGATCGTAGAAACAAAATCGATTCATTTGGAAAAATAACGGAAATCGAATATACCTGGATTAAAAATTCATTTCTTCTTTTAATCATATTTTAGATAATGTAGTCCTACGATTTTCGTTTTCTGAAATTGAAACTGTTGACCTTATGAAAACCACGATCCAACCGTTATTCATAAACAGACGTTAACGAATATTTCTGTCCACTCGATATTAAAACTGGCCTATAGAAAAATTACAAGACGAAAATGAATGGGACGAGGCTGTAATGGAAACGACCGAGAGTTCAGTTTCCATTTCGAGTATTAATACAGTCTGTTTCCGTCGATGATCAACCGGGCGCACAGTCGATGCCCGTGCTGCAAGCTATGAAATCAATCCCGAACATTATCCGGATTTGATTGAACGCCCTGCAGCGATTTTCTCATAGTAATACTGTCGGAAAGCAAAGAGACTCCAGAGTACGTGTGCCGACGCACGCAAAGTGCACGCACGGTCCAGGCAATTAGCGGTTTCAATCGAGATTGAGAAACAATGTTGCGGAATTAGAACCGTCGCGGAACCCAACACCCTCGAAATCCGAGAAACCGCTACCGTCGGCTCGATTTCCACGTCTCATTATCGGCTGAACTTTCAAAGGACTGCAACCCCCACTGTTCATCTTTACACTACCTCCGTGTTCTACGATTTCCTGCGCTGTTACAGCAAACTTTTTCGCGTTATTAATTTCCTAAATCCTTAGTTTAGGGGTAGACAACCCTCTATACTTTTATACATCAATGCCCAAAATTTGTTGCAACAATTTTAAATATTGTAAACATAATTTTGACTCATATTTTCATGCCTCAAATAAAAAGAAGTTCGGAACGTCCCGGACACCCACGGGTTGAATATAACCATACCATGATTGATAAATTTTCCGAGTTCGAATATTGAACGAATATTGAATCAAATTTAGATTGGAGACAGTCAAAATTTCCGGAAGTGACGTCGTGAAAGACGAGAGATTAGTTCGTCCCTTCGGGGTGGTAGTAATAAAAATACACAGTGGTAAGGCGAATGGTTATCACGAGATTCTTCTTGGAAACGCAGAATGTCCGTAAACTTTCGCGCGTGTGCAGGGAAAACAACGAGACGTGCGAGCTAGCTCGAATAAAATACTCGCCGGCGCGAAAACCGCGAGTGGATTTGTTTGAACACCGGGAACGCAAAAAAGCCTCCACCGCGCGATCGCGCTCGTTTACCATCTGAACGAACGTAGAAATTCACCCCGGCAACTGCCGATGTAATTAAGGTTTCATTATCGAGAGCCACCCTTTGCGTTCGACCGTCCGGTGAAATCTCCGCGGTTCGAATCCTGCTCTATTTCTGTGTATCCAACGGCGGAGATTTAAGAGGATCCGCTGGAATGCAAATACCCGCTGCCATTCCTCTTTGTCGGGATCCGTTCGCACGCGCGTTTTCAATTAACTCGGCTTTCCGAAGGGATCTTACATTTTCGAAAAAAACTGGCTTCCATCGCAATGGACTTTCAGTCCCTTTTCCATTATTCAACCTTTCAACCAAAAATTCTCTGTAACGATAGCTTCGTATCTTCGATGCATATTTTCGCACCTCGAATATCAAGAAATTCAAAATGGCTCGAGAAAATAGAAGTCTAGAGTAATTTAGCTATCCGTCAATAAGAATATTCAATGTTAAGAACAAATTGGAAATAGGTATCTGGAATATTAACCACTTACCTTATGATCTGCTTCACACCTACAAGTAGATCTTCCTCGTCGTACATAAAATCCTAGAAGAAAATTTATATTTATGTCTATACTACAACAATTTTGTTAAAAACAAATTGAAAATAGGTATCTGGAGTATTAACCACTTACCTTATGATCTGCTTCACAGCTACAATTATATCTTCTTCCTCGTCGTTCATAAAATCCTAGAAAAAAAAACATTTATTTATTTCATCAAGAAATTTATTTATTTGTGTGTATAACAAGGTGGCTAAAAATACACACTTTCATTATTTTTATAAAGTAGTGTGATTACTTTTGATGTGTAAACTTAGTGTTAAATTCTAATATGTAATAATAAATAATACTAAATATCAAAATATGGAATTTAAGGAGTTGAAACAATCGGTAATACTAAGTCTTACGAAATCAAAAATGCCACTATCAAATTCGCGAATCAGTTACGAGAAAACGGGTCCACCCGTCCAAGGTTGAGAGAAGCTTTCAAGGAAGTAACAGCCGCACTATCGAAGGGCAGCCACGTCAGCTCGGATACAACGTGCCCGTTTCAGCGTTTTACGCGTGGTTTACGTTTCATTGACCGTCAACGGCGTCTCTCGCTCAGAATTTTAGGAAAATCCGTTTTTCCCGTTAATCAGATAGCCGGTTTTATCGGCAGGATACAGTGCACTCTTCCTCATCGAGGCTTTCGCTCTTGCCCCGAGCGTAACTCTCGCTGCAGTTCGATCACTGTTCTGCACACGATCGCTCTTTGATTTTTTCACCATTATACACGTTAGGAAGAGACGAGCAATGTTCGCTATTGCAGTCCGGCAGCTGGCCGCCGTAAACGTACACACGACTTTGATGAACCCTCTAGAACGAGTCTCATCAAAGAATGATTTGTCCTCGAAACGATCATTTGATTGCAGGAAAAATGGGTCGTATTTTACTGCGGAAAATTCTGGTCGGAACGGCGCCAGCGGAACATATTCCTCCCACCTCGAAAGAGTACCATTATTGCAGTTACTATACTGTGCTTATAGCGTCAAACGAGTGGGAACAATGTTGCAGGCAATAATGATGTCCATTAATTTAATGCGTGTACAGTAGAAGAAACGGTAGAACAATTAATGAGTATATTTCTGAAATGATCAAACGGTGAAATACATTTTTACCGACTTCCTATTTGTTGTTAATTGGTGCAGAACATTTTTATTCTATGCGCATATTCGCATTGTAATGATATAAAATAAACATTTGATAGCTTGTTCGTGAATCTGGTGCACATCAAAATTAATAAGCCGGATTAAACTCGAACATGAAATAACAGACTCTTTTAGTTTCGCTCGACTGACGTAAGGGAGTGGCGGAATAATATATGGCGGTCTCGGGCAGATTAAGGGCTGGAATAGTAGTTGTCAAGACACAAAAGGGTGTGCGAATCGGAATAGGTATCGTTTCGAATGGAGTTCTTAGTGACTTCCACTGATATTCGGATACTGATAACAAAAAGAAGATAATTTTTTAAATATTGGTCCATAATTGAAAACCGTGGATGGATACCGTAGAGGATTTTCACTCTTCATTAAAAATAGAAGGTCCATTTTGACACGGTCGAGATGTTCGGACTCGATTTCTCGATGCTCGAGAAATAGATCCGACGATGATTAATGGCCAATTTTTAATTATCCCTTCGATATTTACGGCTGCCTCGAGATTATCGCGGCCGGCCTGTCTTGTCGAAACCATTCAATTACGCCCGCTGATGAATGAGGTGTCCGTGGGGCGAGAACGAGCCGAGAGATTTATAGAAATTCCATCGGCACCGAGTTCTCTCGAATCCTCTCGTTTTGTGTTCGACGTCACCTTGCTGCCGAAGGGAAAAACGCTTCGCGTTTGGTCTCCAATCAGCTCTACTTTAACCCCCGATCGAGGGGTTAACAGGAGCACTAAAACTATTTTACGTCACCAAATTTTCAGACATTTTTTCAATAGTGTATAGAGTGATTCTGGAAACTGGAAATTCTGCGAAACTGTAAATATTTGACATTTTCTTGTCATAGTAAACACAGCAGTAGCTCGTACAATTTTTATCAAGAGTTTGAATATTTCTTGTAGTAAAGTACGTTTCTGACACAAAATGTTTAATTTTTCCTCTACCATTGTTTTCTGTTTTTACTTAAAAAAGAAAAGTAACTTGTCCCAGTTCCCAGAATGACTTTGTATACACGAAGAAATAAGTTTGAATAAATCCTCATGAATATTTACACCCTTGATGATCGTCAATTAAAAACAATCATTTCGGCTGAACGCAGCGTTAAATACAGGAAAACAAATTATCTACTTCTTCGAGAAAATTGCAAACATCAAAGTTCTAATCGTTGTAAAGAAGATCGTAGCGCAAAGAGTTAACGCGAGCAGCTGAAGCTCGGAGATGGAGGGAATTAAGGTAAATGAAAAGCGCAGAACAAGACGGTTCCTCTCACGGTGGAGAGAAAGAAAGAGGAAATCCGCGCAGGGATGTTAGGGAGGGAGATTAGCCGGGTAAATACGCATCCTTGATCTTGGCGGTAGACGTTCCGAACGATCTTTCGTCGCTTGATCCGACCCAGAGGGAGGGGGAGAGAAGGAGCTTGGTTGTCGAGCCTCCGAGGAACTATCAGAATAAAGCAGGGGCCACCAAGATCACCTAAGCGCGGCGAAATCCGCGCTCTCCTTTATGGCCGGCAACTCGGACGACATTTCTTCCCCTGCAACCGATGTGTCTCGAGACTTTCCTCCGAGAGAAAATGAACGAAACAAGGAGAGCCAAGGAGAAAAAAAACAGCTCTACCCAGCCGAGGAGAAATGGCTAAACGATTTTCCCGTAAATCTTTATTTACTTTATTAAGAAGATTGGAGTGTCCACTAAAGTGGATCGAAAAAAACATTTTTCTATTTGAAATCAAAATCCTAAAGCATGAAATCCAAATTTGAAAATTGAGGGGAAATATCGACATTTCCAACAATATAAAAATCGAAGTATATCCCGTTATATACGGCGCACAGTGGGAGGACAGGACCTGATAGCAATCGAAAGGTAGAGAATACCTACTCTGAAATATTGCTATGGAGAAATGTATTCGCAAGCGTTCCGTGGTTTTTTGAAATTTATTTTTAACCAAACGGGACGGAGGAGCAGAGGAACAGTGATTTAAAGAGATCGCGGATAAAATAGGAGATAACACGGACAAAGAACAGTCGCGAAAAACAAGAATTGTTCCAGATCTTCAGATATAACTTGGCCTAGTTTGTAAGAACACTTTCGAACTTTTGCTACCGTTGTTAAGAGCGATCGTCGCCTTAAAGCGACGCTTAGTCCCTTGTTACTGCAGCTTTGACAGGACCAGATGGTCCATCATATTCTTGCATGCCGTACAAGTAAATGCGAATTTCCTGAAGGTCTGCAAATTGCTCTAATAAAACTTGAAGAGCGTCTTTGCGAAACCGCTCCTGGATACCTTCAAGAGTTATTATTTGAGAAAGTCGCTTCTAGGAAACTGTTGTAAAAGCCACGAAATTGGAAGATTGAATATTCGAGGATGAAAAACTGTCATGACAAAATCGGAAAATGAAAAATTAGAGATTCAAGCACATTTTTACACACTGTCCGATCTCTTATCGATCGCATTTTATTTAAAAGACCGTATACTGAATGAAACTGTAAAGCGGAGATGGCTGAAACGTTAGCCCAGAATCTTTGCGAGACTATTCCCGAGAAATGTGCGGGGTTGCGAGAAGATTGCGCGTTATCGTTCTCGAGAAGCTCGAGGTTTTCTTGTATTTTGGATATTAAACATCCAGTCAGAGAGAAAGAGAACGAACGGGGGAGAGAGACCGTGTCAACTCGACCAGAAAAGAGCCCGGTGAATATTGCTCGTTCCGGCTCGAAGCGAGTCTCGTCGGCATCCCCTATGTTTCGTGTAACGGGGGCGGAAAGAATTTGTCTCGGGAGAAATTGCGTCTAAAGAATCCTCGACGCGAAGCACCCCCGAGGATAGGTCCTGGAGTCTGGAGGGTTGAACGCGTCGGCGTCTCGTCGGCTTAACTCTTTGCCCTAAAACGATGTATCCCAGGCACCGGTTTCGTGTGGCAAACTCCATTACTATGTCCCGGAGACGTCGATTCCCAAAGCTGTTTGTCGTGTTTTTAATGGCACTCCAGCCACCCGATTAGCTACGACAAACATTGATTCTGTGAGGGGGTATTCTTGTCTCCGAGGCCTTTTCTCCGCGAATGTTCAAGAATATTTTTCACAAAAACTGTCGAACCTTTTGCATTGATATTCATTGATATTTGGAGTACACGTGTGATTATTTTCAAGTAAAACAGATTGAAGATCCACGTTAAAAAAATGAAAAATCTTATTTATTTAGAAAACTCGTGACGAGATCGTAGGGCAAAGGGTTAGCCCTCGAGGGGAGCCTATCGTCGGCTGGGTCAGATGGCCAGCTGTCGCTGTCGTCGCTGCCAACCCTCTAAAAATACGTGGAGCTTCGGGCTTCGAGCTTTGGCCCCTTCTCGTTTCAACTCTGAGTCAACTATAGGAACTCCTTGTCTAATTTTACACGCGCGAAACACTGTCCATGCGTTCGGTGGGAAACTAGCCTCGCGAACTAGAAGAGAGAGAGATCGCGCCGCGTAGCGTCACGTCACGTCGCGTCGTGACCTTGGTGATTGTGAAATTTGGACGGGGGCCTCGTAAAGCTTTCGATCCCCGAGAGAGAGAGAGAGACTCGTCGATCGGTCTGATACACGAAACTACCGTAAACAGTCAAACGCAAAAGCGACACACACCACCCCCACCTTTGATCGTCGTTCGACGCTCCGGCGCTCGTCTACCCTCCGTTTAGACGCCAAACCTCCACGTTTACAGTCGATTAAATCATGCTTGTCGCTAACCACTTCCTCCGTGAAAAGAAAATATTTTACTTCGCTTATTTACTGAGCGGCCGCGGTAATCCTTTCGGCACTGACACGTGCACACATTTCTATCGTCAATAGACGCAACACTGATTTTAATTAGATTTCCCCGTATTTTTATAGTGTCAAGTAAATTGAATGAGTGGATCATTTTCAAGAAAGGAGAAAAAATGCGTCTAAAAATTATAACAGTGAAAGGATGTTATAATAAAATCAGCTTTACTACATTGTCAAGGTTCTGTATTTTATTTTATTTTAATACTCACTTTCTTTATGAAAACCTTAACATAGAGATTGAAATTTGTAGTACATGTTGTTACTACGTTGTTACACAAGTATATATACAACTACAATTACACAGTTTCTAGAACTGAATTGGCGAGTATGAAAAAACAGCAGAGAGCTCTTGGGAACCAGGAAGATGGAGAATTCTGTCGAGAACGAAGCGGTGAAGAAGCTGACGGAACGTATCGCCGGTCGGGTCGGCGAACGAGGATCGTTTCTCCTGGAAACGATGGAATTAGGCTCTCGGTGGCGAGATGATCGTGAGAGGGACACTGCAGTGTCCTTTGAGAAATCCCCGACATCTATTTCCAAAATGGGTCGTGCGTAAGAGCGTCGAGGCGAGAATCTTTCGTAGAACAGTCGGTGGCGACGATGTACCGAAAATAATCCACGTGGCATCTCGCCGTTCCCGTTCGCGCACGATCGCCTCCGTATCGGTGACAGAAAATAAAAAAAGAAGAGGAACGAGGGGAAACAATACATATTTTTGCGGTTCGTAAAGATTTCAGCGGCGATTCTCGAAGAGGAACGACGCGTCGAGGTGAAAATAGGGAGGACACTTGGCGAACACCTTTAATCCCTGTTTTCGAATTCCGATTTGCAGATTTTAAATTTTCTTGTCGTTCGAGTATAACACCGAAGTGCACGAACACGCAGAGAAAGAAAGGTCTTTTCGCCTGCGTTTTATCGCACGTCCAGTGTGCCGTCATTCTTCCGCGCTAAAGGGCCTAACGAGGAATAAAGCAAATACTCGAGTTCAGTCGGTCCGAGCCAGCCTACCGAGCAGCTCTCACATAGTTTACGTATATAAATCAGTGTTAACGTTAAAAGGTAGTCACTAAATATTTCAGGCATTAGTATAAAGTTTCATTACGTTACATTATTTATTCACACCTTAAAACCATTTATTTCATTGCCAACAATTTCTTTGTAAGAATTCGAGGTTTATTGAAGGATCATTTGCAGTGAAGATTTTCTTAATCAATGAAATTTTCAAGTTTCATTTGGTACGAAATGTTTAGAAACTATCTGCAGGAATATCATCTTAAAAGATACTGAAGATTGGTTGAAAATATCGCAGAAAGAGCCGTGAACATAATGCCAAGATATGATAAAATTGATGAGAGAAAAAGAAGAGAAAAAGAGTAGCTAAAGGACCGCCCTAGCAATACGTGAACAATAAGCAACCGTGGCGAATTTATTCCATCGTATAGTATCAGGGGGGGGGGGGGGTGCACGCGTTGCAAGTTGCAACGAAAGCCAAACTAACCGGGGAGACGTGCCGTCTGATCTTAAACGGCTGCTACCACTTATCGCATTCTCATCTCGTCGCGGCACGGTTATTCCACTTTCCGAGGACAATGAAGCGACGCGACGCCCAGTGACGCGTCATGGCGGTCACCGACGGACACCTCTCTCTCGCATCCGTTCGACGTACGTTTTGTCGCGTCAGTGAAGCAAGCATAATTGACGGCCTTGCTGCGAAAATCAACGAGTCGACATTTTTAGTAAAATTGCGCTCAAAGTTTTAGAACTGGTGTAATAAAACCAATCGAGGGAAGAACCACTGCTGGAATGAAAATAGAAATTTTGGCCGAGCGCAACAATTATTTCTAGACTGTGGATTTGATGCGATAAAAAAGGATAGCTACAATAAAGATAAGACAAGTATTATTTTCAACATATAAGTAATTTTTATTTCGATCGCAATGTTAAGATAATTGAAATTCATTTTCGCGGCGCAAAGGTTCGATTAAAGGGTATACTTACAAATATTTCTAGAATTTGATCGAACCTTTGCGCCTCGAAAATTAATTTCATTTATTTTCAACTTTTCCTAAAATTATGAAAAAATTTTCACTTTAGATCCGCAGTCTAGTTATTCGAAATAAAAATTCTTCGGGTCCGTTTCAAAACCAGAATCGCCAGATTCGTGTCCCTGCTCTACCTTCCCCTTCCACGTCACGAGAGAGGGTAACTTCTTTCCCTCAATTCCAAACTACTATGGATGAATTTCCTGCGATAATTGCTCTAGAGCCTGTGAGAACGGTATTCGTTCCGCTGTATTTTCTACAATGACGCAGCCTCGTATAGCCTCGATCCGAGCCACCTGCTTTGATCGCAAAGGTGTCGAGAAGAGATCAAACGACCCCGTGACGCGTCTCTCGGACCAAGGACACGGGAGATCCTTTTGTCCGTCGGAAAACGATCGCGAGCTATGAAATCTGCCCGCGGCCCGACGGTTCCCGACTTCCTAATAGCCACGTAAAAGAGAAGACACACCAGATGTTGTTCACACTTGCTGGTTATTACTTATAAGTGACAGTAATACCGTCTCATTTCCTGGCCGCTCCACTTTGCGAGACCAACGAGACCCGCAGCCTCGACACAATGCGACCGATTTACGAAAGTCGGTCCAATGGTGATGCCTCTTTGTCCCCCCAGCTTTATCATCGCCATTTCAAAATCGTGCCACGACGTTTTAGCTTTTATAGGCGGAGGGATCCCTTGACTCGTCCATTTTCATGGATGTCTTTCCCCCAACAGCCGCCACCGCAAAACGTAAAAATCCAACGCAATTCGAGCAATTTATTCGATGACAGAAGGACAAACAGTCGCGATTTGTCACGACCATTGGTAAGCTTTGTCTGCGTTCATTTCGCAGGAGCTCGCCAAGGGAACGTTTAATATATCAGCGGAAAAATGAATTTTTTAAAATGTAGATAAATAGCTGCGCGGGTCTATTCGTTCCGCTGCTGCGCCGGCAGAGTGAAAATACAACGAAATTCGAGTTTATTTATCTAGCGAAACCAAGATGAATGGTCTTTTATTATTATTTATTGTATTATGCTTATTGTATTGTGCTTATTTTGCGGTATTGTCTTCGATGAGAATGGATGGAATTAATCCCATCAGAGCACGAGGGATAAATTCGAGGACGAACCATTGAATTTTAGATGAGGCTTCAGCTAAGAGTCTAGGGGGAAGCCAGTTCTCGGACGACTGCGGAGTCGCGGTACTGATTCTGAGTCATTGTCATCAGAGAATGATCGCGCACGGGAGTCATCTTCTATAAATAATCATTGGACCTGCGGCGCGTGGCATACGAGCGCAGCGGGATAATAGCAACGTCGAATAAATATTTATCCGTGAATGATGGGTTAATTCGAAAGTGCCACTCGCGAAACAGAGGGTTGGTTGAGTTTTATCGCGAGGAATCGAGCCGCCCACGGGCGTAATCGTGCAGGTACATCACCGTAACGATGATTAAGGCTAACGACTGCACACGACGTTACCCGAATTAGCAGTTTAATCAAAACGATTCGTTGTGTCGGCGAGGCTCGATGCACAAAGGCGATTCGGCCGGTTCCATTGTTCGGCCGGCGGCGACTGCACGAAAGACTTCTGGCGATTTCTGTTGCACACGACTCGCCAATTAGGGAACAAGCACGATTATCAGATTTAACCCTAAATAACTGAGCTGTCTGCGAACGACGTTATCGTCATGGAACTCCCATTGCAGGAAACCGTGGCTGAATGTCTTCCTTTCTTTTAATCTATGTCACAATGTCACGACTATCAAATCTGATTCCAATTGCTAAGCACTCGTGAAAATGACAACGTTAATTGTGCCTACAATTGTTTAGAGATATTTAAAGTTGAAGATATTAAATGTTGGAATAACAAGCACTATCTGACGGTGCGTTGAATTAATTTAGTTTGAAACAATGTGATGTGAAATAACTGATAAACTCATTTGTTTTCCAATTTTCACTTAAACCACTTTCATAATTACGGCACAATCAGAAACTCGAGTATAGTCGAGCTTGCTTCGTACAACTGCTAAAGTATTTTACCTAAACTTTTACCTGCGACGTAACAGGATAAATGGAATTAAAAAGTTCTATTAATTTTTATAAAATGTATGTACCTCACGTTGTGAGGCAGTGCTGAGCGCATTTGCCTCGATTAAGACAAAACCGTTCACGCCGTAGCTTTTACGAAGATTTAATTGTCTAGAATTGAATAGACGTTGTTCCGGCGGAATCCAAGAAGTTTGTTATCAAGAGGAGAAAGAGGAAACGCGTCTCGTGCGAGAGACAGTCTTGAAAAAGTTGGCACGGTAACCTCGATGCAACAACAAGATCGATAATTTCAGCCGTGCCGGCTCGCCGAGTCCGTTATCTTGATTAATGAATGAGTTATAATTACGGGAAGAAGGCTAATAAAGTCGTTGAGACGTTGTCGTCCTCGAATTATCATTAGCGAGGCTATTCTCGTGGTCGCTCTCGTCCGGCATCCCCGATGCCATGCTGCGATCGTTTTCACGAAATCCGTCGACGATCCAACTCCTTCGAACGCATGCAACTCCGTTTCCAACGTCTTCCAACGAGCCGTTTTGCACGCTTCCTCGCATCAATTTCACCGGCTTCCGTTACACCAACTTTAATTAACCGTCTCCACCAAACTTTCCCCTCGAAAGTTTCTCCGATCGAAAAAATTTCAGAAAAATCACGCGTGATCCTTCACGCAAGTACTGCCACGTTTTCGTGTTACCAAATCATCGCTATTACAGTCCTCTTCGGGGTATAAAGCTGACTTGATTTCTCTGAATTCAACAATTATGAGTTCTCATAATAATTTCAAGGCCTAGAATGATTGATCCATATTTAAAAATCAATTATTACCTTAATATAGTATTTCTACCAAAGAAAAAAAAATTTTAACTTTTCAATAGTTGTTTTATCATATGAATTACTTTGGTTCCGTGGAATTGTTGAGGTTGTCGCTGTGTCAGTCCAAATGTTAACCAGCACATTTAATTCCTCGATTTCCGGCGATTAAACCATAAATAGCTGTCACATTAGGAACAACAAAAAGGCTAATGTGTCTCGAAGAAGTATCTTGAAACGTTTAAAAAGGTGCGTTGATGCAATGCATGCTGATGCTACAATAATTGCAATCTCGCTGCAACTTTCTTTCTGTTCGCATCGTTTGCGGATGACGCAGGCAACAGACGAGGGAATAATTCGTTGGCGGAACGAGCGGTTGCGCAAGTTCGCTCGTATTTATATCGCGGTGCAAAGTACCCGCATAAACAATAATTAGCGAGTCGCGTGGGAGGAATGGCAAAGTGGAACGTCCGATAAATACGATCGCGTTACCACCGGCCGTCGAAATCGATCGGCCATTATTTTTAATGAAATTTTCATCTCGCAACTCAGAATTCATCGTTAAAGCTTGGTCTCGAAGCAATTTTATTTCCAAAATCAAGTCATCTCTTAAACCTAGATCATTTTTATCGTATGTAATCAAATTGAACCCGTTTTCTCATACAACCGTGGAGCTTTTTGCAATTTATAGAATATACAGGAATTTAATAATATTTAATCTGTTTTGAATAATACTATGGTCATTTGTACTGGCACATTTTTGTGATACGATTACTCCGTTGAAATCGTGGCGAAGGCGAGATCAAACAACCGCGAGGAAGTTAGTAAACCGCGACAAAAGTTTGCGTATCACGTCCCTCTCGGACGATCCCTCCGCGAAATATGGCAGCTACGGACTATCTGTATCCATTTCCGCGTAGGTTTTCGGGAGAGTTTAATCCATCGGCTCGCGGTTGCTAACTTTGTCCGACGGCTCGCGTTAACCATCGCTCGCAGCCGCTCAGTGCTTCGCAGTCGTCGGAAGCGTAAGTTCCTTCTGCAGACAATTATTGGATTAATAGGAATCCTAATAAATCTTCTCCAGCGATCCGTAGAAGGAAATACGAGCGAACTACTCGGTGGGTAGAAATTGACAAGAAGCTCTGCGATCTTTGCCTTAAAGATCAGTCGATGGGACTTGTACCTTGGTTTACGATCGACGGAAGCGTAAACGTTCTTTTGCTAGACACTTATTGGATTAAATCGAGTCCCGATCAAATCAGGTGATCCGGAAATGCAAGTCGAATACTCGGACTCAAAATGACATCTCCAATTTCACCTAAAACATTGTTTGAAACGACTCGTTCGTATCGACGCGACGTGTTTCCAGACAATTATCGTTTGTATAATTATTATATATAATGACGAGAAAAAATATACGAGCCAAGATTTCGGTAAATTCGACAATTTCGCGGAGGTGCTGTTAATGGCGGTTGCAGAGGAGAAAGTGGTCGAGCCGAGAGAAATCTCTGTGAAATCCAAATAGGAGGACCAGAGAGCGGTATCATCCACGGGACAGTTTCGAAATGCTCCGCGCGAAAATTGCATACCGCTCTCGCAATTCGAGCTGACGCGGAGCCTCGTAAATCACCGTGCGAAAGTACAGTAAAACTTTGCTTTCCCCGGCTGCGGCGGAACCCGGGATATTGCGTTGGTCCCAAAGTCAAAGTTTGAACCGTGGCATCTATAATAAATCTAGAAAAGGCTTCGCGTGCTGCCGCGTAAGCTCCCGAGGATCGGCCTTCGATTAGCGAGCAAAGTTTGCAAAGGGACGGTGGTTCCGGATCGATTCAAGATTCCCGCACGTTTCGACGCCGATGCTTTCACCGGGAAAACCGAAACTGCGCCGGGAGACCAGTTCGCGCTCGAACTGTTCGTTAACAACAATGGTTTTGCATCGAGCTGGCAAATTAGTTGGCCAAGTTCGTTCGAAGCGGGAGACCGTGCGCCGAAATCATATCGGCGCAAACATTTAAACGATTTACTTCTGCCAACAATTTATCGGAGACAGGAAACAGGAAGTTCGCTGGAACGACACTTACCTAGGTAACACCTGTCCTACGCGCCAAAGTTTAATTGGGGACGTAAACGGTCTGCCGACGGAGCGTTCGTTCCTCGAGCATGCAGCCGTTGCAGAAAAATGCGACAGAACTCGCAACGGCTTCAAACTTTCCTTATATCGAGATAATCTTAGGTCGAGTATTTTAACGAAATAGTTTAGAAATGAACTCTCCGAAGGGCCGACAAAATGAACTTCAAAAAACGAGAAATGTTTCGAAATCGTTCTTGTATTCTTCTACCCAGCGGGAAACTACTCTACGGTATAAATCGACGATTCTTTTCCCTTTATTAATGTCTTTCCCTTTATTAATGTTCTCTCCTTTTCCGGTGCAATTTAAAGTAGTCGAGTTCAAAGAAAACAGTTAAAGGAAAATATTCATCAACTGTTTCTAAAAATGAAGGTGAATATTTAAAGGGAAAGAATATTAGCACTAAATGAATTCCACATAATGTTGAAACAACAAGCACTATCTAACGGGTCATTTTTGATAGTATAATAAACTCATTTTCCTTAAATTTTCACTTAGACCGCGTTCATAATTATGTGTGGGCATATATTCTCCCGGAAATATATACGTAGGAAGGAAGCACAAATATTTATTGATGCCAAACAATAACGTATATAATCCGCTTACGTTTCTATCGGCGAAAAGCTACTCCCCCTATCGAAGATCGGACGCTGTCGGACGAAAATGTCGACGCAAGACCGTAAACTGTTAAAACGTATCGCGGATCGATCCTCCTGCACGAATTTAAGCCGGGTTTGACAGATTTCGCTGAAAACAACAGCCCGCCGATGCATGAATTCGATACGCGTAGTAGAATTTCGGAGGCAGAAACCACGTTCCTCCGTGTATGTGGGAAATCAACGGCGCGGAAATTAGGAAAGGACGGGCATTGTAGGTCGGAGCGTGTACCAATCGACGATAAATGTTGCGGAACCGGTCGCTCGATCGTGTCCAATTGCGATCGCTGTTTTCCCGCTGCGAAAGAAACGGAAATTCGATAGAAATTTTGACTTACCGATTGCAAATAGCTGGCAGATTTAACGGTCACGTTCCATCGACGGCGAACACTCCCTATATCGAAAATTCAGGCGGCCACTGACGCACCGTTCGAGTCACTCAAAACCACTGATACAGAGATCATTCGGGGACATTCGGTTATTCCCCACTCGCTTCACTGTTTACAAAGTAAAGTCGAGGTTAATATCTACGTCTACGGTCTAACGATACTGGCATTGTGTACGGTCGGAAAAGGCCAACAAACTCAGCGATACCTTCGGATCACAACAATCCGCGTTCCTTCTTAGAATTAGGATGCGTCCTGGCTCGACATCTTGGAAGGCTACAACGTAATTCTCCCTGGAAGCGAGAACTGATTAATTGCATATTGTTATTTGATTCATGAACACCTCTAATTTGTTTCGCCGCTTCTTACCTTCAATTACTCGCACTTCACTTTCTACATAACTGGTTACATAAATAACTACTTTAATGTAAAATAGATATTTTCTAGTGTAGTCGACACCTTTGTTTATGCTTGAAACGCTAAATTTAAAGCTTTGATATTATAAATACTATAACATGCGAATAATTAAAAATTAACTCCGGATATTACGGAAGTAGGAAACGTCGCGAAATTTACACGAATTGCTTTAGACTTTAGATGATCGTCAGATGGCTCGCCTCCAATACCTCATTCTCTTTTTGATTACAGTTTCGTGGAGAGACGTTCGAGGCGAGGTCCCGGAGGGATTACCGCGGAATCACGACACGTTGCAGATGTACATACGGGAAGACTGCGACCTGGAAGTTCCATCGAGATTGGACAAATTGAAATTGACTCGGCGACGGTTCAGGGAGTACGGGAAGAGAGAAATCTTCGGTGGAGGAGAGCCAGATAGCGGATCCGAAGGGCCGCGGCGGTGAGATCTTCGTCATGGTGCCGAGATTGTCTGTGTTCGGCTCTCACAAAGTCAAAAGGTAGTGAGAGTCGAATCGCGGGGCTCGAGTTTTGAAGTTCCATCTCGCCGGTGGTTCACGAATCCTCCGAAAAGAAAAAAGAAACCGGGTAGGTTCTCTCGAGTGAAAAGACTGCTAAAGACTCGATAGAGGATCGAGTTGGAAAATGGTAACGTGAGATCGAAAACAATCAACGGATAGAGAAGACGAAGGGAGGAGAAGCTGATGACGAAGCAGCGGGCAAAGAACTGCGACGAAAGTAGCCGGAAACGATGGAAACGAGCTACGAACCGTTCACCGACAGCAGTTTTTACGATGCCGGGCTATCCTCGACAAACCTGCCGATCGATGGGACCAGCACGGCGGTGCCGATGGAGTGCAAACAGGCGATCGACGAGACCGGCCTGTTCGACTTCATCATCTCCGGCGTGCTGGTCAACGTGATCGGCCTGTTCGGCCTCTTCGGCAACGCGATCTCGATGATCATCCTCTCGAGGCCGCAGATGAAGTCGTCGATCAACTACCTGCTGATCGGCTTGGCCAGATGCGACACGCTCCTCATCGTGATCGCGGTAAGTCCTCGCGAATCTCCTTTTTATTTATTTCACAGCCAACCTCCGCGCTGAAGAACGCTCTCGGGAGACTTGGACCGGCTAACAATTTACGCGAGCACTTTCGCCGTCGTGCCGCGCCGGAAGAGTATCTTAAAAGGGTTGGTTGTAGTGGCGCCGTAAATTTCGATAACATAAAAAGGAGAATGAAAGATACAAAAGATTCGGCCGATGCTTGCGTCCTGAAGGTAACATACCGAACTTACCACCACCACTGATTTTTAGCAACGCCGATCTTTCGGTATGGTAATCGATCTACTTCTACAGCTCAGCTTTTGCATAAAGTTCCTCGGTCTAATCATTATATAAACCAACACGGCGAACGCAACAAACAAAGCTGCGCCGAGTTGTAATTCGATCCGGCTTTCTCGAACGATTTCATGGTTTCCTGTATAAACTTGGGATCAGCGAAAATCAACGTCACCGTTGCGGATTTGCAAGATCCCGATAAAAGAGGTTCTCGTACAGCGTAGCGGCGAAGTACAGTGCTGTTTACTCGCGGAAAGTATCCTCCGACGTCGCGTTACGTAAACCTAAGCAGTCTCATCGCTAAATGAACTTCTCGCGGTCGATACCGAGATCCCCGAGGGTGTTCGATGCCGAGGGTGGTTTTCTAAACGCTCATCTCAACCAGTCGAATCCGCGAGATGTACTTTCGGTTTTCTCTCAAGTTGTTTCCTCAAATTTTCTCTCTACCGTAAAACACACCATGGAAACAATGCCAATAAAGTGACTTTCCTCGACGTAGTCGCGTAGCAATATAAACAGGCGGCGAAATACACGAGCCGATGTTAACGGAATTCCGATTGTTATTTCAGGTGTTGATCTACGGGCTGCCAGCGATCTATGCGTACACCGGGTTGCTGTTCAACTACAAGTTCGTCGTCTACCCGAAGATCGTTCGGTTCCTATACCCTCTGTCGTGCATGGCGCAGATAGCGACGGTGTACCTGACGTTAACGGTAACGCTGGAGAGATACATCGCGGTCTGTCATCCCCTGAGAGCGAGGTCCTTCTGTACGTACGGCCGAGCTCAGCTGGCTGTGCTGGTTATCGTGATATTTTCCTTCGTTTATAATCTACCGAAGTTAGTGATCACCCTAATATATTCGTCCGTTTCCCAGCGATCTTGAATCCAACAGTGAAAATAACCGCCGAACGTCGTTCAACATTCTCTGCGGTGTTCGTAGATTCTGGGAGATAGACTTCTACACGGAGGTCCACTGGAAGTACAACGTGACGGTGTTGTGCCTGTACCCGGCGGAGCTCCGGAACAACGACCTGTACGTTACCCTCTACGTCCACTGGATGTACTTCTTCATTTGCTACCTGTTTCCCTTCCTCGCTTTGGTGATCTTCAACGCGGCCATCTACAAACGGGTGAGCAACTTCATTACGATCGCTTGCAAGCTTGTAGACACTTTTATCGATAAGTAGTCTAGACTCTAGAGTAGAAGGGTACAGATATAGTGGAGTGATGGTGATCGAGGATAACGACAAGATCAAACCAATGTAATCAAATGCCACGAGAGAATAGAGGTGCACATAGAAACGAAAATCGCTGCACCGCCACTATATTCCCGTACTAATCCAGTCTACATCTTACGATACCCTTCCGTTCAAATTAAGGGGCAATTTGCTGCCGCGTTCGCAGGATCGAATGTCAATTATGCGCGCGTAGGCTTGTGAAAGTATACCAATTTGCACCTCTAATGATTCGATCATCCCCTCCACATCAGCCCTTAGCACTCGAGTAGCGACTCAGAGTCGCCACTGAAAATTGCTGTACGATTATTCAAAATATTGTTTATATTATTAAATGTGTTGGTGTCTAATCAAGTACTAAACATTTAAGTATTGTATGAGATATTATATGAATTTCACATACATAAAATGAAATAAGCGTATAAAATGGAATGGTTTCATTTTCCAGTAAAATAGCTCCGAATGCAAAGGGTTAAACTATGAAGGTGGTCACCTCGAAACTGTCCTTGCGTATACATAGGGGAATATAGAGGGGATGCTCTTCTTTCGCAGCCATGATCGAAAGTAGCGAAACAAGGTGTACATTTCTCCGTAACCCAGTTTCGTGATGTCCATAATTTCGGCGGGAATGACTCGCCGAAACGAGTCGTTCGATTCTAACGAGCACTCGCATTACCATTCCCAGGGCGATCGACCGAAGGAAAATAGAAATGCTCGCCGATACGCGCGCGATGTGCAAAGCGACACATGCGGGTTTCGCTTTTTCTGCCCGATAAAGCGCTCCAGATAACGACGAGTGCCATCGAGATGACGCAAATTTCTCGCGAAACTCTTTCTGCATATCCCCGAATACTCGCGAGTTTCCACGAAACTTTGTGATTGTAACCGACCAAGAAACTGGACGGACTCGTTTTCCCGTCGCGCCGGAAAAGAGACAGCCGCCGGCGAGATCTATAGTTTCCATAAAACGGTTGCGGTTTCATACGTGTGCCAAAATTTACGGACACATAGGTAATTCACACATGTCGCAGCTGGCACCGCAAACACGGCGAGACTCGTGACCGATTTTCAGCGTTGTTCCTTTTTCTTTCGCGACCGATACGAAATGTGTGATTTTCGAGCGCGAATATGCCAGCTCATCTCCTTTTTGCGCTAGAGCGTGGATTTATCACGTTAATCACGGCCCCAGAAACAACGTCGACACTTTTTGTTGCGTCTACGGCAATTCCCTTTACTGCGATTAAGGTGTAGGTAAATATATAGGAGAAATTATGCCAGTCGCTGAAGCGGCGCGACACCAATCTCCTAAATGGCGTCTTGCCAGATAAATCTTTCCGCGCAGCATCGCGTGTTCTCCCGCGGGCCGTACAAGAAATTTCGTATCCAGACGAAAAACAATCCCCCGGTGAATGGTTTGCAGCCACTCGATCCGCCATTCTTTCGCTCGTAATTTTGCCGACGAGCGTTGCTTGGAAATGTAGCTCCGGCACCGTGAAAATAAAAGCAGGAGGCACTTGCAAGCACATTTATTTTTCCGCCAAGATATCGGTCGAATTTATCGAATTGGTAAGACCGTTTCGAAGATAGGAGGAAACCAATGGAGAATATTTTGAAGATATTCATATCACTAGGTTTACAGGAATTATTTAACAAATTTAAAAAACGTAGCCACCAAAATATCTCCTTTGTTTGTGATAACTCGACAACGGATTTTATGTATTCATTATAGAGTTATTATTTAGAGTAGGCATTTTTAGGGCTCTGTAAACCTAGAGTCAAGGACAGGCCGATAGCTTGCGCATAAAAACGAGCAAAAAATGGGGAAGGGTAAAGATGGTTTCGCTCAGGTAGGAGTCGCATATTAAACCATCGCACGGTACGGCGAGCAGCGGCCCAAAAAAAAACCTTCCCCGCTCGTGGGGAACATTTTACGAGTTAACGATTGCAATCCGACATAGTCATACCAAAACGAATTTTATATTCTTGAGATACATACGTGGGAATCTTCTATCAGTTTTGCGTTTATGATCCTCCAGACGCGTATATCCTCATCTCCTTTTACGAGTGCGGGAGAAGACGAACGGCGGAAGATAAAAGGTAGACGTTGGTGCCAAGACAAGTTTCACGCTTACATTCGTTCCGTACGGTTTTATCTGAAACGAAAGTATAAAATCAATAGGGGGCACCCTGTGTTCGATGGCTAAAAAAAGACAGAAAATTCTAGAATTTCACGAGCAACGAGATCGCGAGTCTCTTCCGCGCCCAATGGAGCTGCAGCCTAAGTTCGAAAGAAAATGCCAGTGCTAAAACGTGAAAGCGACGGCGAAGGTAAAGGCGTAAGGGTAGCAATAAAGATACAGCCCCGCCTGGGACCACTCGTGGTGGCGCACGTCTTTTTCATCGAGTTTGTCACGCTCGCCCAAAGTAATGCTTGGATCACGCGATAATCCTAGAAAGTGCAGAGAATAACGCCTCCGTGCCAACACACGCCCGCCATTTTTCACTTTGTGATTCGACCGGGGGACCATTAATTATCTTCCGCGGTGACTATGTCCTTCCATCCTATCCCTCCGGTGCGGTGGGTTCTCGTCCAACTCTTTGCATCTTGCAAGAAAAACGACCACGGTAGTAGAGTAATCGATGAAACCGCTCCACTCGTACTTTATTCGTTTAACGGGATATAAATGAAATATAGCGGGAGAAGTCTGATTAAATGAATTGGCGGCGGTGAAGCAGTGTCTGCGAAAACAAATTTCGTACTAATCATTAATAACAACGAATGGAAAGGGAAATTTATCGCGTATTGTATTTTCCCACGCTGATTTAAAGAATTTCTGCGCGCAGGTGTTTGGATACCACTTCCTGGAGATACGTAGCGCGTGCAAATATATTCCATTGTATTAGTATTGAATTACTAACGTTTATAACAGAGCGTGTTGTTTCTATAGATATACAGGGTAGTCCACCTAAATATCACCTTTATTTATGACGACTAGACTGCAGATTTTTATGCAAAATAAAAATGTTTTGCATTGATCGTGGAAAGCAGGGATAGCATAAAAATTGATTTCATCCCTTAATTATTTGTCAACTATTATAGAATATGCAAGGAAAGCAAATATACATTTACAGAGCATTTACCTTGCGATACCACTTGCATTGCATTCAAACCATTTGTTATATGTAATCAAACATAAAGGAGATATTTAGGTGGACACCGCCCTGTATAGAAATACTTCTTCACAGGAAATTATACTATAGTCTCGACTGTGATTCAATAGTATTATAGAAAGACAAAGATCCTAGGTTGCATAAAAACTTACTGGAGGGATTTATGTTGCAGGTGAGAAAGGCGAACAGAGATTTGCAACAGCTGTCCCGACACCAGAGGCGGGAGATCGGGCTGGCGACCATGTTGCTCTGCGTCGTGATCGTATTTCTAATCTGCAACATCCTGCCGCTCGCCTCGAACATCCACGAGACTTTCCTGGGCGACCCGCCGCTCTGGTTAGTGCAAACGGGCAACCTGCTCGTCACGATCAACAGCAGCATCAATTTCATCATCTACGTGATCTTCGGCAGGAAGTTCAAGAGGATATTCCTGAAGCTGTTCTGCAGCCCGATGCTGTTCGGCCCCGGGAGGGACAGTCCAGAGTTCCAGACGTACGACGAGTCGATCGTCACCAACATGACCAACATAGAATTGAGGAACTCGATCAGGCACTATCACCTGAACCGGTCGAGTACAATCAGCCGAAACAATAACGTTTCGAACGGCAGCACGAGGCAGAGCTCGAAAGGGTCGGGAAGACCGGGAAGTCCGGGCCCTTGCGTTTATTATCCTGCCAGGAGTCCTGTCAGGAGTCCAAGCCAAATGTCGAGGACCTCCAGTACCCATAACGGGTGGAGCAAACGGGATGATTCGGTCCTGTAGCGAACCAGACTCGAGATCGAATGGAAACGCCCTCCGAAAGGAGGCTCGTCCTTGATCGTTCTCGATCGGTCGACCTTCGGAAAAAGGATTCGCGACCCTGTGTTCGATCCTTCCCAAACTGAGAAAGCGTACTGGAATTAACATTCGATTCTCAGTTTCCTCTTGTCCGTTGTCCGTGTCTCCACCACTTTCTCTCCTATCGTTAGCGTGCAGAGAAACGATCGACCGTAGATTAGGGTGGTCCTCAACTGTAACGATCGAAAATTGTTTTTAGTGTTAGTCCCCTAAACCTAGGGGCGCACAGTTGGGTATTTCCCCCGTGTATACGGTGAAGTTTAAAAATTCGGCATAAATTGTAAAACTTTCGTTTCAATCTATCAATATTTGTTCTACGATTCATGTGTCTATAAAGCAATCATGAAGTATCCATTAAAATGGTTGCTTTTTTATCAAATTTCAATAAATTTTAGATATTCAAATTTATTTAGAATATTGAAATAACTTTGACCGTATTTATGGGGAAAATATCCCACTGTGGGGCGTTAGACCAACAAAAACCAGAGATCGAGAACGAAAGGGGGCCACTCTACCGTAGATGCTTACGCGAGCGTGTTCCGACAATTCGTCGGCAACTCGCGCATCATTTCAACAATCAATCGAACTCGCAAATTGCGATGCATTTCAATATGCAACGCGTGACTGCTTCATCGTGTGTATATATTGTATACAAGGCATTTCGGCGTGATAAATATGTAAATGGACGTGTTTCTGCGAGTGTGAGGTCATCGTTCGAATTCGAGAACTGCGTCGTCCGGGTAGTTCGTCCGTTGCGCTGAAAAATGCATCGGACACAATGAACGATTACCTTGTATGGATCTGAATCGATTGTAAGTAGGACAATATGTAAAACTACGTGTAAAAAAAAGAACAAAACCGCGTCGAAAAACATCGCAATGCACCGCGCATCCGTTTCAGCGAATTGTAAATACAACTCGTCGACTATGTGTATCACAGATTTCGATATGTTTCAGAATGATTCGCGATATACTTGCTTTCCCAAAGAACAGAATTACAAAGAAAGATACGACCGACAGATCCTCTACACTTTTCCATTGTTTTTGCAAAACTTTCGAAGATGTCGGAGATCTCTCGTCGTCGAAGAAAAACGCAAACACGAATACAGTATTATTAAATCTCGCCAACACTTACGATGAACGAACGGCGCAACGACACTGTGCGCGAACATTTCTTTCAAACATTACACGCAAGAAAATTGCCAGTGTAAACGTCTTTAATAACACAGAGACCCACAAAAGTTCTCGGCCCCTTCTCGAAACGTAAATTTACGTAAAACAGTTCGATCATCGGCACCTCAAGCTTGTTTATACATTTTCAACTCTAATTGCATAGACAAGTATCGACGCTTTACCTACCAGAGATTGCCTAAAAGTTTTTAAAAATTCTGATGCCTCTATCGGCGTAGATGTGTACTACGAATCAAAATAAAGCTGTTTGCTTGGTTATCTCTCTGTCTTTGAGAGGCATCTATTTCGCTCCTGCGTTCTTAATAAATTTATCGATAGATAACAATTAGAAAACAATGGTCAAAGTTTCTTTTTAGATACACCAAAGCTATTAACAAAATCTATCGATAATCTTCCAGCTGGTAAAGTGTTGAGACACCGATGAAATGAAATTGAACAAAGTATTTCTGTTCATCGTATCGCATCTTGAATTATTCCGATATATTAAGGTGTACTAGACAGATGGAAGAAGGGAGAGATTTATTTTTGTTACGATACACTATCCTGCACCGATAAATAAAGACGTACTACATTCGATTCGTAATTTCTTGGGAGTAACGTCGTACGGAAAACCTGCGCGTATCCTGATTCTTCTGGATCTACACCTTAGCATTTCAGAATTACATACAAACGTGTACCTGAGACCATTTATTATATAAGTATCTATTACGTAGATCTCTTAGATTCTTCTCATGTTTCTCTCTCATGAACGTCAACTTTGATTGCGAACTCTATTTACTAATTCATCGTTTCATCGAACTCGTTCAGATTTCTTTTCGAAGAGACATCACTTGAAATGTACGAACGCAACACTCATCGTGTAAATATCGAGATATAAACTATTCCACTGTAATACTTCTTTATGCGGCTCTTTTAATTGAACGAATCGGAAACACGTTTCTATTCGTGGTGGATAATGAAATTTCAAATTAAACAGAGGGAAAAGAAACGCTCTTGTAACTATACGACAAAGATATTACACGAACTAAACTTATATACATTATATATAGTCTAGTCACGAAATTTCTATCAAGCTATTATTATATTGGAAATCTTTGTGATTACGTATGTATATACAAATGTATATGTCTAACCAATAAGAATCACATGATCGTATATTATAAATAAAGTGAATCACTTATACAATTTTCTTCGGCTAACGTCAATTACTACACCCGATGTCTCGAATACAATTGAAATACATTTTACTTCACCTCTACAGGATGCACAAAAATCTGGTACTTCTTCCATTACTTCATACGACCTCGGCAATCGTTCCTTTCGAAGAAGTTCAACATTCATGGGACACCCTGTATACTATATGTACACGTAACACGACAGAGCGAAACCACGTGTACCTTTACATTAACAATTCATTTATTTTACGATACATATACAATTTCTATAGTAATAAATTAAATAATTAGAGATAACATACAGATGAAATGCCGAAGGAGGCCTGACATCACGACCTTTTGCGTCGTCGATTTACGAACACGAGTTATAAAAATAAGCGTAAAGTTAAAAAATAAAAGATCCAACAATGGCCCATTCCTACTTTATTCGGTACAGGTCGTGATTACACTCTTGAAATCATTACATAACTCTTCTATTAATGTCGACTTTTAGATTACTTCGCGAGACTACCATGTTTCCTTGGTTTGAGTATAAGGTAGATGGTCAACAGAGCAACTCCAGCGTACGTCGCTTTTGCCGTCTGCAAAAAGAAACAAACGTCGTTAGAACAATTTGAAAAATTCCGACGCAGCGTAGATTAGAAACGATATCGAGCAACGCTGCAGAACGTTGAGGTTATACTAACGTTTGCTCGGCCAGTATCGGTGATACTGTTGAAATATTTCGACAGTCCGGTCAGCTTTGGTTCTGAATCTCCTGCCATTTTGTCTCACTAAAAAAGTCAACGAGTATAAACGTGTATTTTGACTGTAGTAAGAAAGAAATAAGATTAATAATTCAATCGCACCTTGATTGCACTTCGACGGTCAATGTGCGACGTGCGACGAATCAAGCACAATCTTCTGCGTCGGTCTGTCCGGTCTATCGACAATTTATAAGTTGCAACAAATTGCCACCAGATGGAACAATCCATATCCGATGGCGCACACATGTATTTCAAATTCAAAGTTGTTTGAATGATTCGTCGACGATTTATGAAAATGTTTCTTTACATGAGCGGTAGAAAAAAAATAAGAAAAACCAAGGCATTGGAAAAACATTCGGTTTAATACTGTCAAATGGATACAAGATCATGTTATGATAAACGTACGTTATCATTTGTACTACATGTACAAGAAATGTTCATTCAAAAAAAAAATTTTGAAAAAAAAATAAAAATTATTGAAAAATTCAATATTAAACTCAAAACTCTTTTAATATCATGAGGTAGGAAACTTTCATTTGAAAAAAAAATGAAAAAAAAAACTTGTACTGTTAGAACAAACTCCAAGTAGTCATACATATATAAACTGGCCTGAAGAAATGTCAACAGGAACTAATATACAACGCTTACTTGCTATTAGTCGTAGAAAAGTATATAACCAACATTTCATAGCTGTTCTCTGCTTTCAATATAATGCTTGAATTGTCCATATGCACAAATTATTATCTAGAAAGTAAATACATTATAACATCATGCAACATTCAGAGAATACTATATGCAAGGAGTTCGACTATGGGTGTCAAATATTTGGTCCTTTAGTTGGTAATGATGAAAGTCCAACTGTGTGTGTGTGTGTGTGTGTGTGTGTGTGTGGTAGATCAAGGATTTTTCAAATCCCAGATAACATGACAACAAAGCCGTTACAGCAAATAATGTTTCTTTTCTTTTTCGTCTTAAATTAAGTTGTAGGTAGAATTATCCCTTGAAATATTGGACACATATAGTCAAACGCCATATCTATCGCTGATGTTTACCGATATTTCGTGCATGAGCGAACCGCTCTCATATTTGTTGCGTATAAGAAGATCATTCAGTTCTTGCATAGTAATAACTTTTAGGTTCCTCAACAATTTCATTGTTGATTTTAGTTCTATTAAACGAAGATTATTGTTATTAGTCAGCTGTTTGTTGCTACTAAAACAGACAAACAGAATCTTCGTAATTTTCGGGAACTATACACGGAATAGAAATTTGCTTATTTTTCTCACAAATTTTTAAATAAATTAGTCTAATATGCATATTACTTACTTGGTTAAGTCAAAACATTCTATCGAGCATTGGGTTCTGTCGATTTCCACGAATGGCGCAGGAAAGTCCAGTATCCGCAGAATATCAAACAAATACTCAACGCTCTTAAGTTTAGTAAATAATATGAACTCTTCAATTAATAGCCACCCTTCGTTTCGGTAATGAACTATGTGTACTTGGCGTTTTGGCAGTTCTAAAAGAAAAACCGTATAAGTAAAATATGCCAGACATTCGCTAGAATGTGGATTCAGAAGTACCTACCAATTAGTTTGATATATGCTTTACGATCTAATGGTGTATCTATTGACACTGAATGGCATTTGCTGTTTTGTAATTGACTTATATTCTCGTTTTTTGTAGACTGTAGATATGTTTGACAGGATTTGTCAGACTGGGCAAGATTGTCTGTAGGCGGTATGGACCAGATTTGTGGAAAATCACTGTAATCTTTTGCAACAGCAATTGGTTGCATCAACGGGCATAATCTATCCAAGGTGGAAGTTCGAGTCAAGTATCCTTCGTCGATGCTTTTGCTATCTTGCAACGCCATTACCGGAGATGGGAAACTATTAATTGGTAACCACGATGTAGTCGTACAATTATTCCCGTAACTCAGAGCATGATGAGTACAAGGAGTCGTTGTTGAAAGGGGATGTTTCAGGACAACGTTCTCTTCTTGCTTCTGTACGTGTTCTTGCGAATGAATCCGGAGATACGATGGCGTGTACTTATACGCATCGTAATTTTCACTCTCTGTTCCTAGGTAATTCGTCGCACTATGAAGATTGCTTGCACCGAGCACCGTTGAAAAAGAATTCGCAACAATTCCTGTATTGCTGGTAACATTAGGCCGCGGGTAATCGGTGGAAAGAAATTTCGTGCTAGTATCTGTATTATCTGTGGTGCTTAACTGGCAAGTAGAATAATATTGTTGATAGCCGAACGGGTTATTTGCAGAAAATTTATTCGCATCAAGATTTGTATTTAGAATCGCAGTATTATTTTCTTTGAAAACAGTGTGTTTGACAAATGGTCCCTGATCTTTATTTGATAAAAACAAGCCATCATTACTTAAATGGTTCTCTTCTTGCGATTTCTGTAACTTATTTATTATATCAACCTTGAAGGGATTAGTTTCTTTTAAGGGTATGTTAAAGCCCATAGGTTTCTCGAATGTTTCTGGTAAATCAATGTTCACAGTGTTCGTGAATCGATTCGGAAGGTCCAAAACGACTTTTTCGTATCCTGGGGGTATTTTTCTTGATGCAGATTTCATCGGGACATTTCGTCTCTTTTTATCTGAATTTCTGTCATTTACAGCTACCAATGTATGTAATTGTTTGAGCGAATCTTGTAGGATGTTTTTATAATCGTGGATGTTCAAATTGTGATTTAATAAATCACGAGAAAGATTTCCAACATCCTGTACGTCTTTGATATTAAATGGGCATGTTGTTACCATGTTGCTATTTGTGTACAGATTGGACATAGCACTTATTGAATTTAAAATATTTTCGTTTCTCTTTAAATTGTCGTCTGAGTCTGAATTACTTATTGCTTTCTTAAAAAGTGTCTCAAATACTGAGCTTATTTGAATTTGCAATTTTAAGTTTTCATACCACATCTGTAATAGGTTTTCGGTCCAAATTTTGTTGTTATCCGGATTACAGATTGGTTTGTCTTGCTGTGTAAATGTTTTCAAATTCTGATCTTCCAAAGTACTTTGCGGAGATATTAAAGGAGCGTTGTCAGATGTTTCTTCGTGTACATTACTGACCGCATTAGAAGCATTGCATTCCTCCTGGTAGCATTGGTCGGGAAAATACAGTAAATTTTCTTCCACGTACAGCAATAAATTGTGCATATCAACTTTGTCTGTCTATATGAAACAAGGGAAGGAAATGATCAAACAATGCGATACTCTAAAGTACACATATTCGTCAATAATATTACACAAGCACATTAGTTTGGGAAAAATTATCGCTTTATGAGATCATTGCACATATTGTAAAGACATTGGTGTGAAGTAAATGTACATGGTTGATTTTCTTAGAAAAATATTTTTATTGCTTAAGTGAGAAACGTAGTACATGTAAGTGAAGTGATAACATAAAGGCCGTATTTTTTCCCAAAAAATCATTTATATCACTGTATAAAAAAAAAATTCGTGGTTCATGCAAGTTTTAGACTTTGAACAAATCAAATAATTTTAGATGGTGGTTAAATTAACGACAAGTTTTTAAAGTATTATCCGTGTCTCATAAAGCGGTACTCGGGACCATTTAGTTCGTCGCAAGCAGTGCTCACGCCTCGCGCGTCGCGACGAAGGAACGCGTTGTATAGAAGGGAGATTGGTTGGGGAAGCAGGAGTTTGAGGGGTCCCTACCGTGCCCACCCCTGACGTAGACGGTTTCTTCGCGAATTCCTTTCGAGTACCACGTTACGAGACGTGGTCCATATCTAATACATAATACGTCCAATACATATTGCCCATACGTATTTAAACTGCAACAAAATACTGTTTAAAAATATAACATTAATATAACACTTAAGAATTGAAATATTAAAAAAAAATACTGCTGAAAATATAAAAATGTATTCGCTGTGGCAGTTATAAACATGATTATTAACTTTGACAAAATCTTTTAGTCTATACTGCATAATTTATAATCTATACATGAGTATTCATCCTTCAGCTATATTTCTTCTCTTCAACTTCAACTTGTTTAGCATTAATGTCATACTTTTTAATTTTTTTGACACGCTTGATTCGTTACTACTTGATTCAGCGTTGTCTTCAGAACATATCACAGATGCTGAAGTGGAGTGTTCATTATTTGAATTCGCAAATGTTGTGTTTGAATATTTTGTGCTATCTACGCTATTATTTCCCGTGTCGTTTCTATTGCAGTTTTCTTCCACTCCATTTGTATTGTTACTAGAACCTAAATCATCAATTTCTTCTATTGTTAGACGTGTGTCGGATTCCAGCGTTCTATCAATGTTCTTATTTAACGGAAAGTCAATTTTAAGGAAGTGTCGAAGATCAGAATGTCTTATGTGTACATCCCATTCTTCGCTGCTAGATTCACCTGAATCTATATCAACATCATTGAAAACTGGTATAGAAGGCATAGCTGTCGTTACATCAAGAGATGATGATTTGCTTATCGGTACCAACTCTGCTGATATTTTTTCTAATTCATTCTCTAACAACTCTTTGGCTTGTAATGTGATTTCTTTTTCATCAATTGCATGTTCCGTTAAGTTATTTTCTTGCATGTCAGCTGATTGAACAGATACTAATTCTTCTGTCAAACCAGATGTTTCTGATAACCCTGATTTATCTACAAATTCTGATTCCTCATACGAGTCACTCTTGTTCAGACACTTGGATGATTCCAATGACGTTGAATTTACCGAAGGCTCGGGTTCTTCGCAACATTTATTTTTATCGACAATTCTACCAATAAATGATTTTGATGTGTCCAAATTCATAGTTTCCGTCTCAGTAGAATGTAAACCGTTATCGGTATTAAGTTCGTCGTTATTATTACTATTAGTTTCTTCACTGAGATCATCTGAATCTAACACCGACGAATGATTTGACTCGTTTTGTTTCCTCAACAATATTTTTATCAAATTCTGCTTAACCGAGCGTAATTTCATATATATAAACTGATTCTCAATATGGGACGTACTATTACTATCAGAATCAACTTGAACCCTTTCACTAGACATATTCGTTTCATTATCTCTGTCATTCGATTCAGAGGAATCGTTGCCAGTTATACTACTACTCTCCTGTACAGACTCAGAGGATGGTGTATCATATATACTTTTCAAGATCTTCATAGGAATTCCTATCGTCGTTTCTGTTGCGCTACTTATCGCACGTTTTTGTATATTTCTTAATACAAGTGGAGAAGGATCCTCTACTTTATTAACATTCCCACTTGGCAACCAGCCTATCTCTTCGTCTCGTTTAGCAAAATGTATACTATTTTGAACTGCTCTCAAAAAACAAGTTTCAGCCAGCATGATATCTCGCTTTTTCGATATAGACTTATAGATTTTTTCTGTCACATTTTCTTGCATATTTTTTTCTTGAATCATTTGGCCCCGAACGATAGACCAATTTACTTGTTCAAACTCTCCATTTTTATCATCTCCTGAGTTTACTATGTCATTCAATTCGTCTTCAGAATCTTGTATTTGAAAATCATGAGCATACAAACTCGGTATATTGCTAAAATTTCTTAAACTATTATCTTGTTTGCTCGACAATTTGCAAATCATTTTCTCTTTTCGGGAAGGGGTGGAATCGTCTTCATGTTCATAGTTATCGTGATCACTACAGAGAGGTTTTTCCATTTCATTTAACGCTGAGTCGCAATTTAAAGATTGACTCGCCACGGTGTGGGCATTAAATTCTTTCGAGATATTATCGTTACGTTGAGAATTTCGTTTACAAGCAATTAATTTTTCGTATAAAAATTGGAGCTTTGGTGATTGTTTCCCTACAGTTCTTATCGAATCTACCGTTTCCGAAGATCGACGTGATATAGGTGTTGCAGACTTTTGTTTACGGTTTTGACATTCTAAATAATATTGAAACGGAAAATTTCGTTTTTTCATACAAACCATTCTTCCATGCTCTGCTAATTTCTGTTCGACTAGCCAATCATTGATATGTACATCTTCCTCCTCTATTGTGTCGGTTAAAGTAATTAGCATGGAATTATCCTAAATTATAGAACGGTTGATATTAGACATTTTGTTTTGTAAATTAAAAAACGCGTTTTCTTTTAAATATGCTGAAAGTTCTAGTGTTACCGTTTCGTTAATCCATTGTGGTTCTACCGTTGCAACAAAAGGTATAGTTGATGTTCTAACTGCAAATTTATGAGTTGCTGAGCGGCTCCATTTGGATGCTTGGTATGGCCTAACATTATATAGCCCACACGGTATAGCTTGTGCTGGTAGAATAGAAAACATTCTATGCAAATAATATATTTCATTTGGAGGGTATGTTTTCAGTGTGCCATAATCGTAAAACATTACCTGTAACCAATTATTATCAATAACACAATCTCAACATTAGTTTTACCCAACATTAGTTTATATTACATTAACAAACTTACAGTCACTTGCATGTCCGGCTTTACTGTTTTAATTATTCCTCTATGCCATATGTTATTGTAGATGCACGCACAATTCAAACCCTTTTCTAATATGACGGGTGGTATAGCGAAATCAGAATGTTTAGTCACATAAAAATTACTGAAAAAAAGAATAAAAATTGTCTATTCAAATCTATTACATGTTGCATGAGTTTGTTTCAGTTGTACATACTGTATGTCGTCCATAAATGTTTTAAATGCCTTTTGCTTTTTTCGAAGCTGTATCCAGAAGAACGTTGGGGTGAACACTTCTACAACAATGACTTCTATGTAAGGTTTTTCCTCGCTTACGAGGTCTGTAACACTTATTTGACCTACACTTTCTCCAATAGTTACTACACCCTCCGGTATCAATTGATTGCATGTGCCAATCGTCTGAAAATGTACGAATAAATTGTATATCTCTGAAGTTGCATATATCTAAAATTCAAATATTTCTAAAATATTAAGGTACAGCAAACAAATGTTGCTTACCAGAGTCATTGGAAGAGCTTCGTTTTCATCTTCGTTTAGATAAACCGCATGTAATTTTGCAAGGTTAACAGTATCCTGTTTCTCCTTCGAACTACTCAAAGGTATTTGCATTTTACTATCATAAAGTTTGGAATCTCCAGTGTTGCTGATCTGTACGCACTGGAAGATACTAGGCAATTGCGACGCAAACTCTCTAACACTACTGAAACCGAGTTCAGTATAATTTAGAGGTATTTTATATTCTTCTAAGTACTTATCTGGAAGCTCTGCGCACCAAATACCATCGGGATTGTTTTGAATAAGTTTCTCCAAACGAAATTTAACTCTACTATTTATAAGATCCTCTGCGTAATTACTTTCAACATAATTTTCTTTCTCTTCATTATAATTATTATTGTTTATCGAAGCGTCATTATTATTACGGGAATTTAACAAACTACTTTTGTTGATTTCCGATTGTGCACTAACTTCTTCGACTTTATTGTTCTTAGTGTTGCTGTTACATTGGGACTGCGTTGCGCTCACAGAGTCCTTAATAAAATTCGAAGTACTTTTCACTTTTGTAGACGATTTCGTTGGACATTCGTTTGTAGGCATACGTCTAGGAGACATGAATTCAAAATCATCTTCGTTTTCATCACCAAAGCTATCGATGAAATTCTCTTCTCCAGCTACAGTTATCGACGACGAATTTTGGTTGATACTGTGCGGTCTACGTAAAAACTTTCCGGAAATCGGAAAAATTTTATTGTTAGAGAAATACATTTTGTGCGACAACTTATGCAACTGCTCTTCCATTTCGCTCATTGTAATGTTTGTATGTGGCATGCGGTCTTGTACTTTCTGAAGGACAAAGTCCTTATTGACGCCATCTGGATGTTGATTAACTATACCAATTATCACTGTTAATATGTCGGCTGGTATATGTACCTTGGAAGGAGCAGTTCTTGGGAAATAAGGACTCGGTTTAAAATATTTCCTACCGACTGGTACTTTTTGATCCTTCTGACCGGACACTAGCTGGCTAATGTGTTTGGACTTATTCGACGCAATACCTTTTAGGTAAATCATATTATACCTAAACTCTATTTGAATCGACTTTGACATACTCTGCAAGAAATTCATTATCGAAGCATATCCTAATTCTCTCCAGGGTATCTCCTCTCCGGCCATTTCAAGGTAATCTCTACATAACTGTTGTAACGAACATCCTCCTTTGTGCGGAACTAATAACGCCACTATCGTGGTCAGAGCATCGTCACGTTTTTGCTGTATTACTTGCATGGTGGAAATTTCTTTCCGAATTTCTTCACCAGAGTTATATATGCGTCCTTGCCGACCCGCGTGACAAATTATTCACAGCCAGTTCAAACTTCAACACGAAACTTTGGCAAAAAATATATGAATTCTAATATCTTTCTTAACATATTAATACAATAGCATGACGAGTTCTATTTATGTGGACACTGAACATGAATAACATACCAGAAATTGTACAAAGTATTTATGTAGTTAATTGCCGCCTGCGTACAATGTTATGCAATTTATTGCTTTACGTGTTGTGTACTGTATCACTTACACTCTATCAGCAACTATATTAATTGAAACACAGTGTTCAAATGCTACTCTGGCAAATTCACGCGAACACCATGTGCGACCATGTGGCAGATTTATATAGACTAAATGTGTAAGTTGAGTGCAACGCCAGCAAACTAACCTTATTTACCATGGAACTAGCGATTAGTGATGCAAAATAAGCGAAATTTGAACCTCTTAAGTTTCAACGTGTTTGCCGCGCAAAGTATCGAACTTTCCACGGTGCGATATCAAATTCGATATTTGGAATTAATCGAAGCAAGTATATTTAAATTTAAATTAGATTTTTCCAATTTCATCGATACGCACAACAATGTATGTATCAATTAAAAGGCAAATCCTAAGAATCACATTTCTCGGTTATCAAATAATGTGTGCAGAGAAAGAGATAAGATACGAATTCTTGCACTAATACCACAACGCTTTATGCGAACGAAATTCTTTATGTTTTTTAGCGTAATATCGCTAATTTCGACTGATTGATTGAAAACAGAACAAAATTACGGTAAACATTTTGAAACGTTTAACAAAAACAGTTCTGTCAGGTTATAATCATAACAAGACTATTTTTGTACTTCGAGCGTCATAAAGTATACTATCAAAACTCGTGTACCAAACAATGAGAATCAATAACGCGGTGTGGTAAGTTAAAACGACGAAATTAATCGTTCGTGAACCATTATTGTTGAAGATTGCTGTCGTACGGAATTATAACTGGACAGCGGATTTGATTAAACTATAGTAGACATTTTATTAAAACAGTGAAAATATTAGACAAATATTTAAAAAATTAAAAAAACTTTTATTTCACTCCGATTTGTTGTAATTCATCTAAAAAAATTTCATTTTGCATAAACAATCCACTGTCTATAATAATAGCACAGAAATGTAGGCATTTAAGTAGAGTACATTACGTGTATAGGAGAAGAGAGAGAAAGAAGACGGGAATGGTGATCAAATGATTTTCTATTGATCGCAATTTTTCAGATCATATTCGCACGCAAGCGAGCGCGTCAGTGGTCAGGATACAGATATCATTGAACTAGAAACACTATCACCGTCGAGTTAGATCTAGGCAAATGATCGCCGAGGGCAGTTTTCCAAACAATGAAGCTCTTAATTTAACTAATGTATAACGCAGTTATCTAAAATAAGTATTTAATCACCGATAGGACGGATGACTAAATATAATCACCAATCGGACGAACCGTTAAGATATAGAAAACATTTTTCGTTTCCGATTATAGGAAAAGCTAAGAAACTCGGACAACAGAGGATATAATAAAATCATGTTGAACTTCGACGAAGAAAAGCTTGTGACGATACAGGAGAAAGGTTGGTAATCGATCGTTTATCGCAAATAATGCGAAATAAATTATAGAATGAATGCCTTCAAATTAATAAAAAAAACTTCCAAATCCTTTACCCTAAGCTTATTATTCAAAGTATAATCAATTTACTAGAATTCAATTTTAACAACATAACACTATACGAGTTATCTTTTATCGCTCGAACCGTCAATTAAAATTGATAATTAAACAATTTCATTGCGATCATCGATCGCATGAAATATTGCTCAATTCTGACATAGACTAGTCGATCGAACAAATGTGATTGGAACCGAGGGGCAGCAATTTTGATCAGTGGAAGATCGAGGCGAGGGCGTAGAAGCGAGACAGAGAGAGGGAGTGAGAGAGATAGAAAGAAATAGGGTGGGGGAGAGAGAGAGAGGTCAGAGGATACAGGGAACACCCCTGTTCTCAACACGGGAACAAAGTTTGCGTGACCGTGTGTGCGTGTGGCTGCAGTTGTGGTTGTAACTGTATGCGCAGAGTATTCGGGTCTGACGAAGTCGCGCGTACGGGCACGGGCAGCATTATAAGACGGTGATCAACGGTGATCCAGCAGTCCATGGGTGACAGTCGAGGGTCTTCCTCAATCCGTGACACCGTTCGAAGCCGTACGATATCGTAAGATCGTGCAGACAAGCGTAAAAATCACTTTGCTCGGGTCGTGTGCTATTGAAAACCAAAGTCTTAGTGTAGTATCCGCCCTCTGTTTGCCATAAAAGATGGCACCGTCGTGCATTGAGGTGATCCTTGTTGGTTTCATTCTTGTCTTACCATTTCTCTACGAGATGAACAGAACCTTTCGTTACTATTTCAAGTTTCTCCTCTATTATGGATACGTGATGATCAATTCGATCACTTTGCTCCCAATCATGATGTTACGTCCACGGAACGTAAAGAACTTTATGTTAGTAATTTACTAACAAATTTTATAAACGCTACTTATGTTCGTTTGTTACTTTTCTGCCGTTGTGTGTGTGTGTGTTCTCGCATACTTTGTTTTTGTCGACTGTCTTGTTCCCTTGCTATTCTGCCTGGAAAGATAATATGACAGCGAGCAAATTTATTGAACGATGGTGGGTATAGTGTCCCAGCAGCAGTTCCGATACATTGGTGCGCTGATGGTGGTGGTAAATGGTAGTGGTGGATGGTGGTGGTTCCGTGTAACTTTAACCACTTTCCGTGTAATGTGTCGTTCAAGTTATCAATTAAAACAGATCTCAGAGATGCCTGTCGTTTTCCGAAATGAAATGAAACGCTGTTGATATCTTGTCGGTAACGATCTTCAGGTGTTTCTCGCGGTTCTCGATTCTATTTACAATCTTCGAATGGCAGACATCGGATCTGTGGACGCGGTAACAAGCACGACCGACGTGACAATTAGGAGAAAAGTGTTAACCCATTGACGTTACAATTACCGTGTCGATGTCGGTTGATTGACATTTAAGTACTTGATCGGCTGGCTTATGTAGATCCGTGCATTATATCAATGATAATGAACGCCTGTTTTTCTTTCAAATTGACAGCGTTCTACGCGCGACATTTGAATTTACCGGTGACAGATTTGTTCGGTTTCTTTTTTCACAAGATCTCATTCAATTTGCTATAATCAATGTTGTCACGTCTTGTGACAACAATTAGCGTCAAATGACATTTTTATCTCTACACCATCTGCGACTACACTTATGATTGCACAAGATTTTTTATAAATGTATTTTATAGCTTTTTATCGAATCATCTATGGCCGAGAAAAACGAGAAATTCATACACTTGGAAGTAGTCTATCATTCTTCAATAAATTTGTTACTCACGCAAATAACTCTGTTTTTATCGTATCAGTGAATTGTATGCTACTTTTTAAAATGTTTATACGTAATTTATCTTTTAGATTAGCATCGTCTGTATGTTCCTGTCTTACTAATTTCTTGGGAGTCCGTTGGGAGCTCAGAGGAAGGGAGCATTTAGAACAAGATAGAGCATGCATAGTAGTATCGAATCATCAGAGTTCTTTGGATATAATGGGACTGTTCCAAATATGGCCAGTAATGGAGAAATGTACAGTTATAGCAAAAAAGGAGCTTTTCTATGCGTGGCCATTCGGTTTAGCTGCATGGCTTTGCGGCCTGATATTTATAGACAGAATGAACTCGGAGAAGGCCCGCATGGTCATGAATACTGCCACAAACAATATAAAAGATAACAAGGTAATACATTGTGCAGACCATGTTGCGAAGATAAACAAACTACGTTAAGAAATTATTTGTGTTTACATTTATGGATTTTTTGTACAGATTAAATTATGGATTTTCCCTGAAGGCACCAGGCACAATACCGGCGAAATCCATCCCTTCAAGAAAGGTGCTTTTCACGTTGCCATCGCTTCTCAATTACCTATACTACCAGTTGTATTTTCATCTTATTACTTTTTATCCTCTAAAGAGAAGAGGTTCGACTCCGGTAAGTCTATGTACCGTATATGTATCTCTAAGAATACAACAATAACAATTTTAGATTAGATTTTCAATAATAAATTTACTTGTACACATACATTTCAAAGGTCGAGTTATCATAACATCGTTACCACCAATATCTACAAAAGGTTTGAGTACGGACGATATTGAGCACTTAATGCAAAAGACGCAAAGCGCTATGACGGATGTTTTTCAAACAACCAGCCGCGAAGTGCAACTTTCCAGTACTCCTGTAACATCTTAGAATGAAATGATCATTCCACGGCTATTTGAGTAACAACGCTATCGTTTAAAACTCAATGGTAACTGAGTCTCAGCTTGGAAACCAAAGACTATTTTTCTATGCCTTATGTTCTGATTAGATATTACAGTTTTGTTTATATATTGTTAATAAGCATTTTCTGCATATCTAAGATACACTCCCATACATGAGTCACTGGACACTTACTTATCTTCAACAAAAATAGTAATTAAAGAATACAAGCTTCCAGCTTGATTTTATTGTTTTATGTTGATTAGACGTAGCTGTTATATGATAATATTTTAATGCAAAATTAAATATACACATATACTGATTGTATAAATGTCAGGAAAAAGAAATTGAAAAATTGTGGGATGATTATGGACAGCTCTACAAGCGAAATTGCATCGAAATTTGAATAAGTGTTCAATGATTTATGGATGGGAGTGTATATGCACAGATTATATGGATTAACTTTGTATGGCAATTGCTTCCTTGTTCGCATATCCGTAACTGATTTCTATTTCTACTCAACTTATAAATGTGTACAATGTACACATATTCCATAACAGACTACCGATTTTTTGCAATACTGTTTTACTTAACTACTTTTATTCCATTTGTAAGGGCTTATCGAAAACTGGTTTCATTCGAATTACTCTTTCTTCATTGTTGGTTTAGTGTTTTCAATCTTATGCTAAATCGAAATAGGATAACTGCATGTAAATCGCAATGGAACTTTATACGAATTTTGCGAATTTTATACATATGCGAACACAATGTTATATCACATGACATACTGTAATGTAAACTTTCATTTCCTTTTTGACGCGAATAACAACAAAGTCATGTCACGGAACAACTTTTATATTTTTTTAGGGACTTTTATAATTTTTAGGAAGTAACAGCAATCTGAATTTTATCTTCGAACTGTATATACCATTGATCTAAATATATTTTACAAATATTTAAATATTAATGTTCATACGCATTCGTTTAGACAATAAGTTTAGAGAAATGGAATTTAGCCATATTTATTTTAGTATTTTCGTGAAATGTATTCCGTTTATGATATTTTGTACTCGTTCATACTATTACATGCTTCCACTCACTAATGCACAGGGGTATTGGAATGAATCAGTTCTGCTTAAATGATTAGTATCTATCATTTTAAACTGTGAGTGTAGTCATTACATTATTACTATACATCGATGAGAATATCAACGTTTTAAAATTCTTTTATTATGTTAACATTATAAAAAAAGTATATCAATTGGCAGTGTAACATTGAAAAATTTCATCATGTATTATTGTATCAATACAAGTCACATGCTGTGATAAATTTTAATTTGAGATATATGCTTCTCTATATTATAATTATATTATAATGTTAAATTGAAACTACTGATAATAGTGCATAGTTTCTTTATAAATTTATCATTTCCATATGTAGTAAGTAAATTAAGTATAAGGAGCAGTTCTAATAAGTATTATTGGTAATAGAGCGAATTAAGTTGTATTAGATATTTGTGATTTCAATTGGAAACTGTTACCAAAAGAATGATTTATATATTAATAAGATGGATGTACCATTATTAATGACATAGGTGAATATAGTGTAATTCCAATGAAAATATTATTTAGAAATATTCCGATTTATTTCACAAGGTTTTTATGTCAGAACTATGCATTTTCAATGCATGTTCATTTGTTATCATGTGTGAATATGTTTTAAAAGTGCCATATATATATTTTTATATATATATATATATATATATATATATATATATATATATATATATATATATATATATATAAAAATTATGAAATAAATTTTTCTTTAGATTTCATTTGTACGATATAAGTTAAAAAACAAATTTGTTATTTTAATTTAAAGTCAAACAATTCATATGTATAGAAAATTATGCTAGTATTTCAAAGCTTACTGTATTCAGCATATGAAAATTACATATATTTATTATGTGGTCACAGTAATAATTTAAAAATCTTCCAACTAGCAAACGCACAATTTTATATAAATATTTCGACGATTGACACATAAGAAATGAGGAAAATCCAATTATACATGTAACTAAAGTAAAACATTTTATACTGTCATGACCACGATATACTTTATTTTAAAATACATTAGATTTTCCTCTTGTATCGAATGAGAAATATTGAAAATTTTTCAATGGTACACATCAAGATCAACACAGGAAAGGTGGAAGTAAAGTAATAGAATTAAGAAGTCATTGTTGTACAACTACTATGATAATTGTATTACTGTTGGGTAGTTATAACATGCCTAGTTAATGTCGCAAGAAATATTACCACAATTCGATCATGGTAATTTGTTGCCTATGTTGGAAACAAAAATAATCGGACCATGCAGTTTGTTTTGTGCATTCTTTATTGTAAGCGGTAATAGCATAGTACACTATAATGCAGCTTACACACACTATGAACAAAGAACCAAAAAGTCATTACACGATCTAGAAATGTATGACTTTCTTTTCTTTCTAAATCCTTTAAATACAGCAATGTCTATTGAACAATTTGTTAACTATATTGTAATTATAGTATAAGTAAAATAAAAACAAATTCCAGTCGATTAATGTTCTTATACATATCGGTAGATACTTGTCTTTACCATAATTAGAATATACAAGAACAAAATAAACTTGTATCAAAATAATATTTATATGCATAGTGTCTTTAAATCTAAATTAATTCTGTACATTACCACCTTGGGGATGGTTTCAGCAACTTTAACTAAGCTTTGAAAGTTATGCATTAAACATTAAGAATCTTTGTTATTTCCGCTTGAAATCTATTGCCTGTTCCAATCAAAACGTACCATCCCCAAAGCGTTAACATCTGATAGATAGTGGCCTTAGAATACAGGTGAACATAAAATTAAAGGTCTGACAGACCAGTAGTTGCCTTCTGCTGGCTCTCCGCCCATGCTTTGGCTATTGTTCTCTTCATGTCGTCATCTCCATCTAGATACATCTTTTTCATTAAGTTCATTATACTTGCACCAGGATCTCCTTCGTCACCCATCTCAGGAATCGCAGATGATTTCGATGCTTTTATCCTTTTCTCTACTCCTGTTACGTGTAACCATGTTTTTGCTTCTTTCTTAACCATGGAAATAGTTACTAGACCTTTCTTTACTTTGAAACTACTCTTGCTCGGGTCAATCTCTTCGCATAGATTAGTGATCAATAAATTGTAATTCTTATTATCCAATCCAAGAACACGCAATTCCAATGACTTCTCAGTGAAATTACATAAAACAGATTCTTTGGGCAACTGGTGTACATTCTCTAAAGAAACGTACAGCTTTACCGCTGTGTCTGTTTGATCCCAACAATAATTATTTAATTTAGTTTCATAGAATTTAGGAGTAGAAGTCACCGTTTCATTGGATGCTTTTGTAGATGCGTTGTTATGACTCTCAAGCAACTTGTTCAAATCCGTTTGCAACTTTCGGATTTCAATACTGAGTAAATCTTTCACTTTTTGTCTACTTGCTTGCTGGAGCAATTTGTTCAATTCTTCCACGTCCAATTTTAACTGTAACAAAGAAATAGAACGATTGTGATAGCTGCAATTTCCAAAAATCAAATAACGCATCGTTCATATTTTTAAAAGTTTATTATAACCTATGAATATTCAATAATGTCGCTAAATATCTAAATGTCGTACATATAAAGAATACAGTAATGTTTCTTTATTTAAAAATGCAGGTTTATTAGGATCATGATACGATAAATAATTTCATAAGGGAAAGAAACATTCTCCATAAATACCTCGTCGGCCTTAGTAGACATTGTTTCTCAAAAATGTGCTAACAAATATAATTCACACAAATTCAGCAGCACAGAAGAAACAATATTTATTAAGTTTTTGTTAATATAATTTATAACAGTGCTTTTATATGAACAAGCGACACCACGCTACTAATTCGTCGACTGACACTGACTGAACGGTCTGAACCAATCTGAACGCATTTTGCGAAACATTACCACAGACCACAGCTCAGCAGTTACTAGCAATTTCTGGAAAGTTCAGTGACAATATACGATTTTTGGAAATATTTGTATCCGTTCTGATCACGATTATTACATTTAACGATACGAATATTTCAATCAAAAATTCGTATTTTTTGTTCAGAACTCAATATTTACAATTAGCATTAATAAAAACAGTACATTTAAATAAATTTAGGTAATATCAGAGAAAATATTTATGTGATAATCGTGCATATTCAAAATACACTTCATCATTCGGTATAGTTCACTTGGAAGTGAGAGTATGTTGAAATAAAACGAGAACTCTTAAAAGTTCGGATAAATTAAATAATTTAACATTGTATATTTTAGTGAAATAAAAAAGTTAAAAGATTATTGTGATGCCATCTGGCATTATACTATGACACTAATCAACTTTGAAATTATGCCATAGATGGCGCCACCATTTCCTTCTAGAGTAGGGATACCGCTCTTGATTGGTTCAGTTTGTTTGCATCGTGATTGGTTTGTTTAAATTCTAACGAATGAAGTTTATTGTTGTTGCAAGCTGTGTGCACAAAAAGGTTATGTTGGAATATTTATCGAAATGAATGATAATAATTTATCGAATGCATCGCATTCGCAAATGCCATTGAATCATGATACAGCAGTTAAGAAACGTCGATCTTCTATTTTCTACAGTCGTGTAATTACTTTTGACCAGTATGAAGGTTAGTGATCATATTTATATTTACATTTTCCATTATCGTAAGTTTTAAACAATTCGCAGTGGTGTATTGTGTCGACAAGACTTTTTACAGAAATAGATTTCTGTATCACAGTGAAAGCATAGTTTCTAACCAAAAATGCACAACTTGCAGAAGATGAGAAGTCTCTGGAAAATAATGACGTGAATGCGTGTATATCTGAAACGCCACAAGTGGAAGCGTTCGATTTGAAACAATATATATGTAGCCTTAAAAATGAGAGGACGGAGTGGCTAAAAACGTTGAAACAAAGGAGAGCTGAACGCAAGAGTTTGACAAAACAAAAGTTGCGTTTAGAAAATGGAGGGCAACCTGTCGATCTGACTGTTCTGACCGATTCAGAGAAAGCTTTCGTTGTGGCCCGCCCAAACTATCAGAATATCTGGAAAAAGAATAAAATGTTAAGAGAAACAACGTCGAAAGTATTGATACTGAATCAGATGGTGTACAAATTAAATCAGAGATTTATTTTCAAAATGGAGAAAAGACTTAGTAATGTTACAAGAAAGATTATGGAGATGTCTGAATCATGACATACACACTAACGTTATTGGTACAATGCTCATGATAAAATTAAATATTTACATTACAGTACTTTTATTTTAAGATTAAAGTAAATATACTTGTAAGTGACAGAAGAACAAAAACGTTTATCTTTGTACAGAATTAATGTAGATTTTATATATATATATATATATATATATATATAGACGTAAATATGTGTAAATTATAGGATAATATAAAGAAAAGCAGTATGTAGTTCTCCATTATTTAAAACCAATTTTCCCTTTTCGATCCAACAAATTCATGGCATTGTCATGGAATTGATAATGGTATATTTGTATCAAAGCAAACCTGTGTTTCAATCCTGATCGCATTAAAACGATTAATGTTTTAAATAATGTAAAATAGAATACAGAAACCAGTAGAGTTGTCATCTGTGCAAGTAAAAACTCTTGCGCCTAGCGACCTTTCTCTCTTTTTGAGATAAATACTCTTTCCTCGAGGTACTACTGTGTAACTCAAGTATATGATTTATTTTTCTGACGATCTCCTCGCCGGTTATTGAATCCGCCTCGAATTCATGACTTTTGAATTGTCCAGACGACACTGCTCGAAAATATTTATTTATTAGTCAAGTTTTGTCTAGGTGTGAAACTTGTTATGTGTATAGTAACAGTAAAAACGTACCTAAAATATTTTCGGAAGTAGAAGAATGTGGAGTATAAACTAACGTAAAAATTGTCTTTGATCCCTTTGTTTCCGTGATTTCACACCAGGCAATATTGTCTATTTGGTAGCTAACTGCGCGTTGCCTGTTCCAAAATCGTCCAGCACCTTTACCAGTTATTATCGGATTGATTTCGATTTTTTCACCTGAGATACCTAGGTAGATTTCAGTCTTTGTTCTGACTTTATTAATTATGTATACCCTGTAAAAAGGAGATACAAGAATTAATTTTGTGAAACGCGATTGTATATCGGCGATGCATATTAGAATGAAAAAGTATGCCTGTATGATTGGTATAATGGAGCTTCCATGGCAGTGGTGTGACCTTCCATTTTTGCCAAATCTTCGGCAACTTCTTGTTGTTCTTTGTTCTGTCTCTCTATAAAGCTTTCCTCGTCGATCGTTTCAATGCGAGTGATCATATTGTGTCTCGCACGGTCGCTCGCTTTCATTTCTGTGAGACCGAGCGTGGTAAACTCAAATTTAGAAATAGTTTCCCTTGGATCAAGGCACGGTAAGTCCCAATCAACTTCGCCGTCGTCTTCGGTGAAATATAAGCCGTACCTCGTGATGTCGTCCCTGCAAATGTTCGACTATCAAAATATTTCCAGCACCAAATCGATATACGAGACCAAAGCGATTCACACTTTAAAGGATGATCCGGATGTTCGTTCGCGTATTTGTAACAAATTAATCCAATGAATTCCAATACTTTCGCTGTAGCAACTACAATTACTTGTAAAGGGTACATTCTGTGTTCTTTTGGTAGCATACACATGAAAATCCTGTACTTTCTGATAGGGATATCGACTTGCGCCTGTGTACAGATAACATTTAAACAGGAATACCTAAATGTTATTGTTACACAACTTGATACGATACATCGATACGTACGCTCCCATCGAATTTAGCGTACTCCATAAATGGGTTTTGTGGCAAGTTCGGACATTTCTCGAGCTGTTCGGATAAAAGAGAATGCCGTTTAGTACCCTGGCCAGTCTTTTTACGAAAGTCTTTTCTTTGAAATAGCTCCGATTGCTCGGTAAGAGATATCGCAGGATTGTTCTCCCACTTTACAGTGACTTTGGCAGCCTTCTTTTTCTCAAGGTCCATTTTCTCCAGTCTTTTAGCAGTGTTAGACCGTTCTCTGTGACTGTATTCTATATCTGCGGTAATGTTAAAATTACATCGATAATTACGTTACGCTGGAATAAGAATAATAATCTATTGAAAAAAGTTACCCATCTGTACATCATAAGACTCGCCGAGGCCATCCAAATCTTCGTCGTCGCTTGACTCCATGCCAGGATAACAGTGTAACGTGCCATTCGATTTTAATTGTTTAGGGATATCTTCTCCGACCATCACTATCTCGCACTGGCCTTAAATCGTATCGTGTAAAATTTTTAATATATGATACGAGCTTTTTTCCCCGTGGAGCATCCTGACGTGTAACCTTAATAAGACGTGGGATGTACCTGTGTTGTCTGTCAGTAAAAAACTATCTCGGATATGTGACAGGAGCCAGTGGTCATTGTCGTATAAAGCCATTCTCTTTTTACTCGGATATTTCTTATACTGTAAAAACTTGGGGCAACTATTGTTTAAACGAACGTTCGCTTCAGTCTTATTTCGATCTTGATGTGTAAACACGTCGGTTATGCCTGTCGCCGATAGATGACTCCACAGACATCATTTATCTGTTATCCAGTTATCAGAGAGTATCCTCTCTGATCCTCTCTGCTATTACATGAGACAAGACGAATTGAAAATAGTAGTTTAAAAATTCCTACGGGAAAACATTCTAAGATTCAAAAATTCCTCTTTATTAAGAATTTCTACTCGACATTTTCGAGACATTTTCTAGACCGCCAGGACTCCTCCGAACTTCCGGAGATATAGTGGTATGTATTATTATGGGTATTCATAATTAGGCTTGGTGAACATTTCTAAAGAATATGCAGGTTATATCTATTTTCTGATATACTTGTTTCACCTAAAAAGGCCATTTAATATACTGTGGAGCAGTTAAAAAAAATTAATATTAATATTAATTAATATTCAGTAAAACGCATCAAACTGAAAATACAGAACAAAAACGAGACGATTTCGATATAGCCTCGCGGCTTCGTTTCGTTCTTTTTACCTACTGTTACCATACTTATTTTCCTTTATTGGTAGATAGCGGTAAAAAGGAAGGAACCGATCATTGGTGTACTCACTGTATGTACACAGCAATGTACGACGTATACGAAGTGGTAGTTTTGCCACGTTTACCATGCTAATGGAAAACCTTATTGTCCGTTGGAATGAAAGCGAAACAGCGCTCGCGATCAAACTTTTCATTATTTATGAATTTCGCCGAGAACCCTCTTCTTCCCGGAGGATCCGGGTTTTATCGATAATTTCCTGCCTGGGAGAAGAGCTCCGAGACGATGGACGACGAAAATCTTCAAAGAATAACATTGGTTATGAATTCCAAAACAGAGTCCTATTTTGAACTTCACCGTTTCATTAATTCGGCAAAGTTCTCCTGAAATAAGTTCTACCGTTCTGTTTTATTTGTAGGTAAACTTGCACGAAACTTCGTGACTTTTATTTCTTCAATGCTAAACAGAAAACTCTGAAAAAGAGAAAAATAACTGTTTCATTGATTTTTCTAGCACTGTGTCAATTTAACACCGAGGTCCAAGTTCGTAAAATGAGGAACGGATGTGAGGGTGCTATCAGGGTGCTATCTGTCAATGGAAAGTAGAGTTCGCTGCTTGAAAGCATCTCGCAATTTTTCAGGTATGCTAACGAAATCGTTTTCGTCCTCGAATCCGGTGTACTTTTGAGATCGCCGCAACAACGGTCGGGCCGTCGTACAAGGTGGATTATGTTTTTCACTCACCGTTCGTTCTTGGACGGTCTTCTCTAGCCCGTATCCAAGCTGCGGAATTAATATGTCGGGTGTTCGCGTTCGGATACCATTTCATTTGTCCCTCGGCGACCTCGAGTTGCATGCATATTACGCGAACTCTCTCGTATGCGCTTCCAGCGTTCATTTGGATCGGAGCTTCCCAATTTTATGAATTTCTGGGACGCTCGACGATGTCGACGGTCCGTTCTATTGCAGCGGCTAACGAGCAGAGTTGTTCCGTAGGTTGGGCTCGCCGGTTGGGAACCGCTGTTTTCCAATAAAAATTCACACGGACGAACACGGATGACGCGGATGCACGGCGCGGACGTTAACACGTGTATCCGGCATCCATCAAGCTGGCCTCGGGCGCACGATGGCGGAAACGGAGTCCCAAAGTAATACGAAGAACCCTCGTTGTCGTCGCGACGGATCTCGTTGGCGTCGGCGGTCGACGACGACGAAACTCCGGCGTGCACCGTAATAACCGGGTTATGTTACAAAGCCGACAATTAACCGACCAGTCAGCCACTGCTATTCGTCATCCTCTTGGTTGGCCCAGGTTGCCAGCGTTCAAAGTATCGCGGAAATTTCCGGGCCCGAGAAATTCCCCGACCGTGGAATCGACTGTTCGCCAACGCTACCTACGGAGAAACAGTTCGACCAACGATCGCTTTGAAAGTGGAAAACAATTTCGAAACTCGGTTTTAACGCCGCGAACAAGATTGCGACGATTTCGTGGACTTTCCGAGAAATTGCGCATTTCACGGTTCTTCGATCGTTTCCGGCTTGGCTGAACGGACTCGACGAGCGAAACTTGGGAACCACCGAATCGAACGGGCCCCGCGTGAGGGAAATCTGCCTTATGCATATCCTGCCTCCTCGTTGCAGAGGGGGAGGGATTATGTTGAACTAAACCCTCACGGATGTCCCTAGTGTGGACCCAGAAACTCTGTTCGAACCAGAGTTCTGCTAATTTAAATACATTGTAGTTGAATTACGTAATTTATTTACATTGTATTTCATATACACAGTATTCGAATTACATTGTAATTATAATTCTCGAAGTAATTCAATTGTAATTCAACACAACTCTGGTCCCAGGGGACTGGACCCTTTTATACAGGAACATGTCAACGCATTGCAGGGTGGACACTTGTGCAAACGCGCATATAAACGCTTAGCGATATTATTGCTGTGTAAAAGATAAAATTTAGAAAATTTCTACGGTGTACTTCTTCTGATTTTTCTTCTTCAGGACTTTGATGGTTTCATCGGATCGGCTAATGGTGGACGGGACGAGGTTTGTGATAGGAACAGAGGGACGCGCAAACCTGGTAAACTGCATTCCTCGAGAGGGAGGGAGGAATGTTCGCGCTTGCAATGGGATGTAACGAGAGAAAAGAACCAGGCTCCGGTTCAGTGGGCACTGAAAGGTGTCGGAAGTCCAATAACCAAGAAGGGAACAAGGCGAAAGGCAGCGCGTTTTAGAATTTCCTTTCGAAGACGTCTGGCGTGGCTGAAGAATGGAAAAAATATAAGCGTCCGCGTGTAAAAGAAAATTTCAGAGAGAAAGACGTTTGCGAGGAAGAGATCGAGAGACATGTTTCATTGGAGAAAAAGGAGCCGAGGTTGTGCTTAGCCTCGGTAGGCAGTGGCAGAGGAAACGGGAAACCCAAGTGTGCGACGTATCGTGTAACGTCGCAAGGATATCGCATACACATCGATCGTATCGCGAGCAACGTGTATCGATATACGCTTTGAGATTTTGATATTACAATTCCCACGTGGTCAACAATTTCGGAAACATTGAATGTTCAACATCACACTTTAAATCACTTAACACTGTATGCCGCCCATTTCTCGGAGACGAAATTTTATTCTTTGACAGATGGAATTTTCAAGACTGCCAAGTTGTCGCGCAAAGTAATTAAAAGAAGGAATTCAAAGTTCGCTTAACTGGTCTGACCGAATTATAACGACGCGACGGGTTGAATAAATGTCTCCGTTATTTCAGTGTTCGTAAAATTAAGCACGAAAACGGGAATTCGCGCAAAGCTCCTTAGGCCAGTAATTAAAGACAAAGAAAAGCGACTCGATTTGTCTCTCGATGTAATCGGATGATCAGGAAGAAGCAAGCAAGATGGAACGCTGAGCCGAGGCGGCGCGCGGCGCAGAGCGAGGTAGGGGAAGCTTGGAAAACCCATAGGCTGTGAAACAGGTGAATCGGAGACAATATGCAACGCTACCGACATTCCAGGTAAAACCATCCGTCTACTAGTACGATCTCCTTTGTCGCGCCTTGGGGCTATACGCGATTGTTCTTTCTCTTTCCGTCCTTTCTTACCGATCTTCTTGCATTCCGTTCTCTCTTGTCCTTTCGCGATTTTTTTCTCGTTTTCGCGGATATCATTCTGTCTTCCCCCGGTCTCTATTTGTCAGTCTTTCTCTGCGCTGGTCTCCTTTTCTCGCTTCTCTCCAACTACTTCGTCCCTCCAACTACTCTCCCTCTCTTAAGTCTTCTATCTCCAGCTCTTTTCGTCTTTGCCGTTTGTTCCTGTCCTCTGGCCCGTTCCATAATAACGAGAACCCCATTCAAAGTACAATAGCCGGTCATAAATTACCCTGGAAAACGGTAGCATTAGATCCTGTTGGATTCACCCTTTATACAAACCGGGCGTACGCTCGCTTAATTGAGCATCCTCGATAACGCCGCGCGATCCGGTATATCAGGCGCTAAATTTTCGGCGTGGACTTGGAAAATTACCGACGGGTCCGCGAGTTCGCTGATACAGGCCCGTGCCGATTTTCCGGAGGAAATTCGCCTTGGTCCATTTGATCCGTAAGAATCGATATCTCGCGAAAGAAAAGCGCGCGCGCGACCGATCGATCCGGAAAATAAAAATGGACGGGATAGTCGGATCGGGCGTGAGATACAGGAGATTAAAGCGCGAGCCGATTTCGGTGGCTAATTACCAACGAAAGCCGGCTCTAATTGTCCCGGCGATAATTCGAGGCCGGCCGCGTAAAACGATCCGCTCCGAGCAGGATGGAATGCGACAGCTAGGTATCGATTTTCCCGTTTCCGATCCAGCGACGCGGGCTTTACGTGAAATTAATGCCCCGCCGTGTAAAAGCATCACGGCCAGCGCCGATTATTCTTTGCCGCGCGATATTAACGCGCACCCAGCCGTTCGCTGCCACCGTCGGCTTCCCGCCTCCTCCTCGACTGGTTCGTTCGATCTCTCGATTGCTCTCGGTCTATCGTCGCTCTCTCAAACGACTTCAATCGTTTTTTAACTCGCTGAAAGATGCTCGCGGTGCATATCATTTCGCTCGGTTTCATTGTCATCGCAACCGCGAACGCCGCTCCTCATTGTTCTCCGCGGCCGATCGATCCCTGTCGATTCTAAAAAGAAAGCATAACTTCCCGGAGCTTTTCCCGACGTTTTCCAATCTCGCCCGACCAGGCTTGAAACGGTTCCGAAAATAACTATTTCAAACCGTTATACCATAATGTACAAAGGTTCCGATTAAAACGGTCGCGGACAACTTTTATTCCGAATAACTGCTACAAAGAACCTGTCTGCCGTTTGTTTCGTTTCTTATTTTGTTCTCTCCGTCGTTTCAAAGGTTCTTTATCACCGAATCTACGTTAGCAGAATTTTCAAGTCCTGGCTGGAACACTTTGGAAACGCCTAACGAACTCGTCGACGTTGACATTGGCTGTCTCTTCTCTGTGATACTGTCTGAAACTCGACGTCGACGAGTCGGAGAAGGAGAGAGCCCGGGGAGATCGGAACACAAACGAAATTCGAATTCGCGCGGAAACTTTCGAATCGAATTCTGGTGAAATTCTTGGGAGGGGATCGTCTGTGAAAGCAAACATACTTTTCGTTTTCGAGGATCCTTTACCGGAACACCTAGCTCTCGTAACCGATCCATCCCATTTCGAGTTCCCCTCGTCCCCGTCTCATCTTCTCAAAGTTCGCAACAAATGGCGACAAACGACACTCTGCCGACGTTAGACAGTCTTAATCGTGCTCTCGCTCTCGTCATCGATCGCCGGCTACAACGATTACCCGTGAGGGAATCGATTTATGACTTTGCGGGCATCAGGACCTAAACAATACGACCTATCCAAGGTCACTTGTTTCGCGAACGTCGACCACGTCGGATTTGTGAACCCACTCTACCTTCCCCTTCTACGACGCGGCCAGGTCACGTATTATACAGGATGTCTCAAAATTCCTTCAACATCCGGAAATGGGAGTTTCTTGAGTTCATTTGAAGCAACATTTTCCTTTGCAAAAATGACGTCCATTTTAAAGGAAAATGTTGCTTCAAACGAATTCAGGAATCTCCGATTTCCGGATGTTGAAGGAATTTTCAGACACCCTGTAGATACGTTTATTATACATGGTCATATTAGACACGGCCCGGATCTAACTAGCAGTCAGATCTGTCTGTGTTTTTTTTTTGGCGGAACGGATGCGGTCGATTTCGATCGTCAAACCATTTCGATGCACGAGAGGACATGTGATTTTGGTACGCGTAACAGTTCGCGTGTGAATTTCGTTATCGACGTTATTAGCCTTTCGACGATGAGCGACTTCAAATAGACTGGGGACGTTTATCGAATTTCCCGTTTACACGGATTATTTCATTGAAACTAGAACGAGAAGATTGCCGTTCCTGTTCGATCACGATTATAGAGTGCCGCGATAAGAGAGAATCCAGATCCCGGGTAAATAGAAACATAAATTCGCGTCCGACGTCGAAGCTTAATGAAATTAGCCGGGGTGAGGTTGGTGCAGTATTTTCGTCGCGAATCTGCGTTGTTCCAGCGAATGAGGTAGGGCGGAATGAAGCGTTTCTATCCTGGAAAGCGATTCCGTTTGGCCCGAGGAAACGATCGCGTCTCCCCGGACGTTCGATCCGTTCGATCGCAGACGCGTGACTCGCTTCGGAAGAACGTGGCCGGTTGGTAGCTGGTTGCAACGCGCGTTGCAGGTTGCAACCAACCCGCAGGAATTCCGACGGTGTGCAACGGTCGATAATTACGTCGACGGTCGTTGATATCACCGCCGATGCTATTCCGGGGCGCAACGGCGACATGATTTGATAGCGGTATTCCGCTCACGGTTTTCTGTTTGCAGATATCTCGGCCATTCCTATTTGCTCGATTTTACAATACGTTCGCCGCGCAATATTCCCGCCGCGGCTGCTTCGTGTCGAAACGTGAATCACGTTCGACTGCAAATACTTTTATTAAAGATTATTTATCGGTCGAGCGGGCCCGCGTACTCCCGGGAACGTAAATCGCGCAACACGCCGCGCTGCGGTACTCGAACAGAGCCGAAAGCGCGACAACAGTCATTTGTCGCTTTTAATATTTTACAACCATGCCAGACAGTCTCCCGAGCATCCCTTCATTGTAAATGTGCAACGTCGTCTTGGGCGAATCTTTCTCTTAACGTCGTCCTCGTTGTCTTGCAGGTTTGTATACTCTCGTTCCAGCGCGAGAGACAAAAGTAATTTTTCCTAGAACCCTGGAAAAGGCCTCCCTAATGGCTATGATTTTTAATCTCTCCGCGGAATAATTAAATCGTTGTGTAACAAATCAGGGGAATTGATTCGAATTGAGGGGAAGAAGCAGTGAAGCCAGAATGAGGACGAAACGAACCCCATGTACTCCCCAACTTACCCCTTCCACTATTCCATTCCAGCACCGTGCGCACGCGCAACGTTAGTCTCCCATTCGCCCCACTCATTCCCCGTCATCAGAGAGGGGGTACATCATTTCACCGTGACTCCCCTGATATGGCTACACTGGGAAGAAGTTATCCCCTCTCTTCGGTATCGGATTAATCACGTGATAGAGGCGGAACGCGTCACGTGATCGGGCCTTGGTGGAAGGTTGGGGGAATAGCAACGTAGAAGAGGAAGGTAGAGTGGGGACACAAGACTTAATCTGACGACTCTGACTCAGATACCCGGCTTCCTGTTTTGCACTCAATACAAACAACCAACATCTTCGACAAGCCAATGATTTCACTCTTGACTCATCCTCGAACTTTGTTCCGAGATATCTTCAAAAAGATCCTACATATTTCATGTCTTACAAACGAAATTACAAAAGAATAAATCTTTTCAGGATCGTTGACACGCTACGACGTATTTTTTCGAATAATCTCAGGCTGAAAGAAAAGAAGAGATACGCAGCGACACGCGTTTTTCCTGCTCCCCCTGTTTACTTTCGTTTTTGTAGTTCTTTTTACGCTAGCGTCACGCTTTGACGTCGCGACGCCCGGTTTCTCGAAGAACGGTGTTCGGTGATTTGTTTAAACCGGATAATAAAATACAGAGGCCGTGTTTGAACACTTTTCGTGCAACAGCTTTATTGGCTGTTATCGGAGAAGATAATCGCATTGCCTTTCATCTTCTCTTGCTGCGTCGCGGCGCCGGTCTCCCCTCTCTCCTCGCGCGTCGACGATTCTTTTGTCGTGTTTTCCGCGTGTCGAAAGCGGCACACTGATTTTCAAATATTCATATTCCTTCTGTCGGCGGGGATTGTCTTCGACCAGCGGATCGTCGTCTTCGGTCTCCGAGATTCCCCGCTTTTTCGCTCGATTCCGTGAGTTACTCGCGGCGCGTTCAGATCAAACGAACAAATGTTCCCCAACAAAACTTCAATGGAAACAAGCATTCTTCCCGTTCGTATTCGTCCAGGCTCAAATTAAATTCGTTCCGTGCCGCTAGTGCAATTTTTTTCACGAGTTTGTTCGTTTGATCGAAACGCACCACGGTGAATTTGAAATGATTCCGAGGTGGTTTCACTGTGTTTCAAATTTCGATTTTTAGTTGTTTATCGTTGTAAGGAATGGCGAAAAGGTTCGCGTTGATTGGACCACCTGGCGGAACGTCGATCGCGTTACTCGTACGTCTGGAAAATATTCAATTCGGACGTTTTCTCGATGCAGCGTGTATATTGCCGGTTAATTCTCGCTGAAAGCGTCAAGAGCGAATTTCTCCAGGGATTCGTGCACTTTTCCCGATCGGGATTCTTCAAAGAATAATGCTTTCGTCGCCGCCGCGTCGAATTCTTTCACGTCGGCGCATCAATTATGCAATGATGCAGACGGACGCGCATTCAGACACCTACGCTCTCAAGTGGCGAACGTCGCGGGGGAAATAAATCGACAGTAAATGGCGTCCGCGATTTATTTGAGCGCGAGAGCCGAAAAGAGGCGGTGCGAGCCGCGATAACGAATGGGATAATAATTGAAATTAGGAGGGAGGCGGCCGAGAGCCTGATACGCCGACAAGACCGGCCAGCTGGCAATTAAACCGTGACGTATCGCCACTGTTATCTCCGCCTTAAACCAATTTCGCGAACCATCAAATACGATTCTTCCTGCTGGCGTCGTCGTCTTCGTCGTCGTCGCACACGTCCCTAAGCGTCTCTCAATTCAAACAGTCAACCTAAATACCCTGCGGAATTAATGGAGTAAAAGACCCAAGCCAAAAGACCACGTAAGGGCGTAATTATTTTTCAACGAGCTACGCTCACTGAAATACATATTAGAGCATTTACCACTCGTACAAGATCGAGTCGTGATACAGATTTTCAAACAGGGCCTGCGTATTAATTATTATTATTATTATTTCTTTATTACAGCCTTACAGCTAAGAAATGTCTTGCTTTTAGTTTGGTACATTTACTGGACTTCTAAAACCACGCTTCGACATTTCTAACCCACTGATTAATTATAGATATTGTTTCACCGTGCTTCTATTTTCTCGGTTCGCTCTACTCCTCACTGTCTCGTGTCTCTATATTTTATTTAAAACTTCCGAACGGTACAGAACTTTTCGATTAAAAATCAGAATATTTTATCGTTAAATGTCCGTCGGTGGTTTTGAATTATTCCAAGTGAAATGCGGTTCCTCGCCGTTTCAAGTGAACTCCCCGGAAATAGGTAATAGTTTCTTGAAGAAGCGTATTCATCGTAGATAGAGAGAGGAGGTTCTGGAAAAGTAATCGCCTCGACTGATACAGGTGTATAGATCATTGTCGCATACAGAAGCGAGCCGGAGGCCCCAGGGAGTAGACACCCTGTGTCTGACAAACGATCGCGGTATTCAGACGTCGATCTCTGTCAAGATCCGAGTCGGGGCGCGTTTTCCTCGGCTCGGTCGTAGCCACTACGCTGCGCTGCGCTGTGGAAATTTTAATCGCGGACCAATTCATCCTTCTTCTTTCTCTTTGTCTTCGCTCGTCGATAATTCGTTTAAGCGAACTCGAGCAGCGTGTCTCGAAGACCGATCGTTCGATTTACTCGAGTGTTTCGTCGCCCGGTTTTCACTTACTTCGCGGACGAATGAGGACTCCAACAAGGTGAGCTCGGCCGGGCAGCCCCTGTGTCAATTCTTGTTGTTATTGATTAGCTGATTGATGCTTCTCACCTGCAACACAGTTGTGACGTGTTACCCCTTGAATTATTTTAATGAATTAAGAAGGAAAATTTGTGAAACAGTAAAAATTACGAATAATGTTGTCCAATTATTGTGTGCGAAGGTTCTAAGATGAAATTATGAGTACACTGTGGATATTTATGTATTTTCCAATTTTTGTCGACAAATTCTAAGAAAGTGGAATTGAATAAAATCCTATTTTAATGGAGACAGCCTTTGCACATCGAAAACAAATGATAATTGTACAAAATTCTATCGAATTTTATATTCTAGCCTTTTCTGAACATTTTCATAAGCCATAGAGGCATATATAAGGTGTCCCAGAATTCCTTCAACGTGCGGAAACTGGAGGTTCTTCAGTTCATTTGAAGCAATATTTTCCTTTTCAAAAATGTCGTCCGCGGCTTTGTTTAGGAGTTATTAATGAAAAACACGATTGTGCCAACACGCGTCTAGGTGGCGCTCTGATTGGTCCGTGTTTTTCGTTAATCACTCCTTAACAAAGCCGCGGACGCTATTTTTGCAAAGGAAAACGTTGCTTCAAATGATCCGAAGAACCTTCAATTTCCCTGTAGATCCGCAGTTTAATTATGAGTTTTGACAGACCGTTGTCTCAGGCGAGGAGCATTAGCTAGCAATCAATAGCAGCAGGAACTGATGGCCGTTCGTTCATGCTTACCTTGCAGAATACTTTTTCCTTGAACGCGTATTTGTCTTCGTAGCGGTCGAGATATTCGACAGCGCCTTTCGGAATTTGTCTCGATCGAGGGTCGAAGGTGTTCGATATCGTCCGCGCGGATTGCCGCGACCCGTTATAGTCCACGGAGAATTCGCGCGTCGATATCTAGATTCTCGTGATTGCCTCGACCGTTTCGCCGTCCGACGCTGTAGGCGACCATTGCACCTTTCCTGTCCCCGTTTGTCGGCGTCCACGGCACCGCGGGAATCTTATCTTTCTCCGCTTTTACCTTTCAAGGAAATATTACGTCGGGTGTCGCGCACGTCCACGGTTTCTTTTTTTCTCCGCGTACCCGCCGAGTCAAAGACCTTCTCACACACAGCTGAAATGGAACTGTCTCGATTTTATCGAACGGATTTATCGTCCGTATTAACCTTTGGTTCTACGAGGGACGAGCGTGCTTCTCTGTCCGACACCCTCCCGCGTTAACGCGAATCGTAAATTGCGATCTACGCGCCGTAGATCGTTCCCCGCTGCCTTTTTCTAGAGCGGACCTATTAATCCGAGCTCCGACGAGCGGTGTCTCTATAAAAATTACCATACTAATTAACCCTCGCGATTTCTTTCACGGTTACGATCAGCAGACAACTTCTTTGTCGGCAACCCTTTCTACTGAAACGAGTACCCGAGTTCTTCGTGCCAAACAGGCAATGGCAAGCTGTAGTCGTTTGAGAATTATCAAGGATCGAAGTGCTTAATAATAACTACAGTATTTTATCCATGTGTATCCATTGTATACGATTGTTTTAATTTTATGGATATGAAATTGATATAATACCTCAATATTGTGAATAATGGTACAGCTATTTCTAGTGGTCACTCTGAGTCACCCCTCGACTCAGAGTGACTCAGAGTGATCTCGAAATCAAGGCCCATCAAAGGGGTACACCCCGCAGTAGTAGGGATAGATCTGGAACATTTACAAGTTAGACTTTTGGGACATTTATGGATAAAATACTGTAGCTAAGCAAAATAGAAAAATTGTTTGATTCATCGAGTGATTATAGTAACATTTGTGACATTGTATAACGTCGACCATGTGAAAGCAGACTGACAATCCATCGTCGTCCCTGAAGAGCTGAGAGAAAGGTCCACAACTCTTCCCTGTAAATAAGTAAACCAGAAAAGAAATCGAGAGAGAGACATACGTACACGTGGAGCTTGACGAGTTAGAAATTTAGAAGGTACGACGGTAGATCAGGTTTTCAGGAAGCGACTCGAGAAATCGTTCCGGGCCCAAGATTGGCCAGAGGGTAAAGATATTTTGCGTTATCGGCCGTTCCCGTGGTGCACAGCAGCTCGCGTGTATTTGGCTGGTAAGCGCTACCTAAATTTACGATCTATCCGTTTACGGATGGACGATTTACTTGTTCGAACGGCGATCGGACCGACATGCGGCAACCGGGAATCGGCAACGGGGTGGCAATACGATCGAAACGTTTCCGCTAGCTGCGCGTGTCACCCTTCTCACCTGTCTCCGCGTTCCCGTTAACGTACCTCCGGAGCTCTTCTCGGAGGGCTTGACGAGAAATCGATGGAAGTTAATAAGATTAAAAGACGGCGCGCTCGCCGAAGAAAAGCAATCAGCTCCGCGAATTTCAGGGAACGTTAATGGCATCGATAATAAGCGACGCAATCGGCCTGATCGCGTCGACGACAAACTATACCGTGTCGAACAGGCCGTTACACGACTGGACAAAACCGTGCACTTCCAAAGATTATCTCATGGAAAAATTAGATCGGGTACCGTAACGGTATTTCGCAAATTATTTTATGGAAATTGAGTTCAGAGGGGTAGCCTGTTTCGTGGGTTATTTTACGGGAATCAGATCAACGGAGAAATTCCGCTGGTCAATTAGAAAATTGCTTACAGTAAAAACAAAAGGAAATACGTGGAGCTCGGGATGAAGACACAATCGTCCATTTTGATCCAGGAGTACAATTATTTCATCTTCCATTCATATCTTTGTATGTTCATATTTTTGTTTACCATCGAAACATTTATATTTATCGATATATCGGTAGAATATCGATAACAGAAATGATGTTAATTAGCGAGAGAATGCGAGCGCAAGAAAGGAGGAATGGAAATGGATAAAAGAAACGAATGGAAGGACTGTGAGGTTAAAAGTGTGAGAGACGAGAGGGAGTGTCAGTTACGATCTACGACGAGATAATAAAGAGAAATGTTGGAAGTATCAGAGTAAAATTATTTAACGCGATACGGCGTGTTGAAGGAGTTCCTTTAAAATATTCTTACAATAACATAAGTGTATTACATTCAAATCTATCGAAAACGTCCGTCACGAGTGTGACTCATTATTGCGGAGCACGAAGTCGTGTGATGCACCGGATCCTGGCAAGAATAGTCGTAAGGCTGTAACCTCGAATAAATGCGAAAAGGTCAATCCAATGGGAGCGAGTAAAGAACGACACTGGGAAACGAGAGCTAATTTTCATTCCCGTCGCGAGTTTATGTTCGCTGCGTCACTTTGCCGGGTCGTTAGACGGTATCGTTATCGTTCCTTCCGGTTCACTCGGCAAGTGCAATTATTTTTCTTCGGTCCGGACAGAAGGGAGAGAGGGAGACAATCGGTGCCGGGAATAAAACAGGCGGGAAAAGTGGGGGAAGGGTACGATAAGTGGAGGAAATCAAGCAGGAGGAAAACGGTGCTCCATGGAAGCGGCGCGTCACGCCAAATTAATGTCGAGCGCTTCGGTGTGTGCAATCGCCCGCGAAGATAACGAGATTGTTAATTAGCGAGCGAAATTTTCCCCGTCGCGTCGCGAGAAACTCGACCGGCACGAAACAAAGAAACCAGAAGGAGCTGCGAGAGCGCAAACGAAAATACGGAGGAGACGAGTCTCGGATTGCGTACGGCCTGTCCCGTTCGAGATCGGCACGCCGCTCGAAGTCACGAGATAATGATATTTTGAAATTACAGAAAGCGTACAATAATGTATGGAAATACATCGCGTTAAACAGCAGCAGTCGAGGAGTGACTCAGAGTGACCATTAAAAATTGCTGAACAATATTATTATATATTATTATATCATTATTCACAATATTGAGGTGTTATATCAATTTCATATCCATAAAATTAAAAGAATCATATACAATGAAATTATTCTAAGTGGGAAGAAAGACTGCAAAGGTTTAATAAAAAAATATACTTCAGAAATTGTTCATTGTCCAGCTGTATTGTCAAAATATTTGACTAAATGCAACGTTCTTTCCTCGTGAAATATTGAAACAGTTTAGCAAAAGACTTCATTGAAAATGTTTGATTTCGACGACCAACAAGCAAGTCGAGAAAAGTGCGTGAGGTCAAGAGAGAAGTTCCGAGCACGCGAGACAAGGCCGAGTACACGCGTTCCAGGAAACGAAAACGGTTCTCGTGGAAACTTTGACCGGACTTTGATCGTTCCGCGACGATATTCCTCTCGCGGATAAATTCGAAACTTTTTCTGTCACCCGCAATTCCTGTCTCGTTTTTTCGTTGTTCCAGCAGCGTCCAATCTCCCAGCAAAATCTTTCAGTACGTTCTTTTTTTCTTACTTTCTCGACCCGTCGACGCGTAATCGTTTCCAGTCTTCCCGCGACCCTCGGCAAAAAGATGACGGCGTCTCCTGCCCGACAATTTCAGAATTTCACTTTGAAGCTGCTTCGAGCTCTCTAGCCTCCTTTCTTCCTCCGTTTCCTCGCGATTCGATCCGCGAACGACGCTTGCGCCCGCGATACTCGATCTCGAGAATCATCGCGTTCGATTACGTACCTGTACCTTGTAAGAACTTTGTCTTCGGTACGCCGCGTAAATATACTTCAGCAACAGGTCCCTGTAATGCTCGCACCGAAAGAACGAGAACGCAAATGCGCCGAGTAATTCACGGTAAACACGCCGCCCCACGATCAGCCAAGATCCCGAACAAAAAGCAGAACGGTTCTCGATCGAGTAATTAATCGAGTCCGATACCGCGGCCCATTTAACCCTGGCCCTGTCGGTGATCGCGATCTCGTGATGCGAAGATGGTCTTCCGCAAATTCAAACTCTTCAAGGTCATGCGATAGATTTTCTCAGTACGATGCAAGTCTTCGAAATGCTGCCCCGTAAATGTTTGTTTCTTTAAAACGAAAATAGAAATCTGCACCAAATGTAATAACACTATTTTAAAATAATGATATGCCAATGTAGATTGAATATAGAAACGAATGAACTTCTCAAATAATGTTTTATTAATTTTTATTTGAGAAACTTCTTTCGATAGCACAGCACGATGCTATTTCATCTGGTTGTTTCTTCAAAGACCTAACCCAGGCCTATGTTTTTGTACCCAACCCAGTTTTTAAAAATGCTGTCACCATCCAAGAAAAACACTAATATTTATCCTACTTGTCTCTTCCAAGCTTGTACATGGCATAAGCGCATAGAAATCGACAGACCCTCGATAAATCGTTGAAGCTATCCACTTGTTTGCAACAACACCGCGTTACCGAGTAACCGTAGATTCGATAGCTACTTCCTTTTCTATTTTCAAAGCACCATCGGGCGAGATAAGGCTTGTCCGTCGTATCGTTGGGGAGATCGAGTGTCCTGTGGCTTTCAGGTATCGCTGTTCGATCGTTGTAGATCGCGGAGGGTGTCGATGCCGCGTGTCGTGTCGCGGGAACGCGTGCTATTATCGGCCGTGACGTTGTAAAAATTCCCCTCGACGGATAAACATCGCCGAGAAATAGACGGGTGAACGTGACCGGGCATGAACCAGCCAGGTGGAAGGGTGTAGGAGCGCGGGGGTGGTTGCGATCGAAATTAAACGACCGACTGTAAATTACTTTTTCATCCCTCGGCCGCGATAATCCACGAATGGCTCCGGAAGTTGCGCGCTGCCGGCCCATTAGCCACAGCCACCCCCCTAGGATCGACTACCATCGTCTCCACCACCTTCGGTAGCTGGCAGGAGAGGTCCACGATCAGAAGATCTACGAATAGCATTAATTAAAAAAATGTGCATCGTATGAAACAGTCTAAGACACAGTCTATCCCTGAAGAATTCCTGAAACAATTCTGTTTGTAATAAATATTGTATAATTATCAGACAGACGCGGCTTTGTTTTTGCGATTCTGGCCTACTGTGCAATGCGACCACCTTTGGTAGCTAGCAGGAGAGGTCTATGATCAGAAGATCTACGAATGGCATTAATTAAAAAAATGTTGATCGCATGAAACAGTCTAAGACATAGTCTATCCCTGAAGAATTCCAGAAACAATTCTGTTTATAATAAATAATGTATAATTATCAAAGAGACACGGCTTCGTTCTTGCGATTCTGGTCGACTGTGCGAAGCGACCACCTTCGATAACTGCCAGGAGAGGTCTACGATCAGAAGATCTACGAATAGCATTAATTAAAAAAATGTTGATCGCATGAAACAGTCTAAGACACAGTCTATCCCTGAAGAATTCCTGAATCAATTGTGTGTAATAAATAATGTATAATTATCAGAGAGACACGGCTTTGTTTTTGCGATTCTGGCCCACTGTGCGACACGACAACCTTCGATAACCGGCAGGAGAGGTCTACAATCAGAAGATCTACGAATAGCATTAATTAAAAAAATGTTCATCGCAAAGTCTACGACTGAGTCTATTCCTGAAACCATTTTGTTTGTAATGAATAATGTATAATTATCGGAAAGACACGGCTTTGTTTTTGCGATTGTGGCCCACTGTGCGACGCGAGCACCTTACTGTCGCTTTCTGACCGAACGACCGACTTTCCATCCTCGTCGGTCGTTCTTTGTGGTCCGCGCGGCCAATCGGATTCGATCTTTAAAGCTTCTCTTCCTCCAGATCCTAGGACGGCGTGGCCCGCAGCGTGAAAGCGCAGCGAAGCAACCGCGCGAATCGTGCATGCGCGACACCCTGCTGCGCGTGCGCCACCCACTCGACTTATATCTATAAGGGCAGCTACCCTCGGCGAGGCCGGTCAGTTCTCGCCCGTTCCAGCTCGGGCTATGATCGATCCTACACCTGAGTGGAACTTGACCCTGTTTACGCGCTCTGTGCCGCCGTCGAGGTCGGTCGTGTCCTTCGCGATTCGTGTCTTCGTGTCGTGTCATTCAGTGAGACAGAAAGAGAGGAGACACACGGTGCTGATCGGTGCCACCAGTCTCGGGTGAAGTGTCGCGCTCAAGTGTGCTCCTGTCCACGGAGGACAGCGCGCGATTCGAATAGCTAAGCCGACGAGTCGGCGAGGACTCGAAGAGGATTCTCGCAGGACTCGGTGAAAGGATTCGAGAAGGACTCGTAGAGGCCTCGTTGATGTTGCGCCGGAGCCCGGTCCGTTTCGTCACGGCCCGCCCCGTGAACCAGTTTCGCGGGCAACAGCCTCCGTTCACGTCTCCGGGCCCCGATACGATCTTCCGCGAGTAGACCACGGTCCCACCCCCGACGTTCGCCGGTCACCGGCCCGAGAGGATCTCCGCCAGAGAGGTATTTACGTCGTCCACAGCCCCTCGCCGAGCTACCAACCGCCTCGCAGGAGACTCGACTTCGGCTTTCCATCCAGAACCGAGATTACCCGAACTGCGCGTTGTTCCCCACGGAACTGCCAAACTCGAAACGCAGCATGCATTGCCGCCGGCAAGCTGCCGCTGCTGTTTCGATCCGGGCTCTTCCGAGTTTACCGTGAAAACAGCCGCGTGTTTTTCTATCGAAACTCGCTCGCGATCGGTCGATCATGGTTCGCCAGCTAGTGGAACAGCTTCGAATCAATTTCCCATTGTGCAGCGTTCACTGTCATAGTACACGGTTATTGGTGTCCAGGCTTCCGAAGGCAAGCCGCATCCTTTTGGAATTATTAACCCTTTGGACTCGAAGCTATTTCTACTCGAATATTAAAGGTTTCATTTTCATTTTCAATGATCTTTTAAATTTGCTGGATACGAAATTGATATAATACCTCGTACAGTACTTGAATGTTTAATAAGTGATTAGACATCGATATATCTAATAATGTAGAGAATACTTTAAATAATGGTACAACAATTTTCAGTGGCGTCTCAGTCACCACTCAAGTGCAAAGGGTTAAGTCATTCCATAAATCTTGCCGTTTCTTTACGCTCGCTTTCACTCGAAAATAATAAAGCAAGCATCGTTTTGTCGTGCTCTTTGTTTCGCTAGACTGTTGCTTCAGTATGGACACCGCTTTAGATTCACTTAACTTTTAATTATCGACGCATTGACCGTGGCTGTCAATGACGGTTTTGTTCCGAACAACCTTTGCCCCAATTAGAGTTTGCAATCCGACTATATCGAATGCTGGTTGATCCATTGGATTTTGTATTTCGCGTCGATACCGTGAACAGTGAAATCGATATACCTGAAAGCTTCTTATTTAACATTTTCCGCGATCGTTTGTATAAATCCTAAAAGAAAACCAGTATACGACATGTTTATGCAAATTCCCGTTTTGCCAGAGAGCTTTAGAAACGTTCGAATAAAGGAGATGTTCCCCGAGGCTGTCGAATGATTCTTCTTGGTAAAGATAAAACAAAAAAATACATATTCTTCAAAGACGTTTTCGTGGTGAAAGCGGCAAAGGCTACTGAAAGATTCCTTCTATTCAGAGTATGGGGACTCTTGTAATAGCGTTGTCTCCCTGAATAAATTACGTTCGGTCTCTTACTTTTATGGTTGCTGGTCAAGCAGTCAACGCTGCGCAAGGTATTGCCGCTTCCGTCGTCGTTGCTGCCGGAATTTCTCAAAAGATACCGTTCTCGATCCGTCGAGGTGAAACGCGCGTCCTTACAACCGGTAGTTCGAGCCAGGCTTCTCTTTGAAAATTAATTGAGGTTTAATTAACCGAACGTTGCTGTAAAGCGAACGGACAAGGTTCGCCCAAAGCTCCACGAGCATTCAGGGTTGAAAGTCATTTTCTCGGACATAATTGCTCGGCCCTCTTATTTTGCGAGACGTTCTCCAGCGGCGTTTACGTTCGATGCGCGAGAATTACGTTGCATCGGGAATACTGGGAATTATCTGTTGGGATTCTAGAGACTAGGGGGAGAGAGATAGGAAGATGAGAAGATAGAGAGGGAGGGAGAGGGAGAAATCTTGATGGAGAGACGCGGGGTACTAGGGCTGTTGCGGTTCGTTGCTGCGGTTTGATCGAAAGGGTATTTCCTCCGCATACAGGAGAAAAGTTCTTCCGGGAAGATAAACTGTTCCTCCCTTCTCCCCGTTACATCCCCTCGCCTCCGCTCTTTCGCTCGTAGCTGTTCCTCGGTGGAAACTTGCTCGGGCGCGAAACTTTCGCGGAAGATTCACAAAAGATTTTTTTCCTCCCCTCTCGATACTCGAATATAATTCAAAGAAGGGCAAAGGAAGTTTCGCGATGGGAGCTCGCCCGACGAGCGAACTATTTTAAAGGAGAGCCTCGCGAAATTAATTATCGTCGGCAGCCGCGCGTCAGAACTTGCGGCGATCTCTCGCGGAAAAATTACACGGGTACACCGGCTCACGAGAATCGAGAGTCTCTCACAGACCCAACCGCTGCTTCTCGTCGCTGTCCCGAAATTTTGACAAGAATCAATTCTAAGATTGTCCCCTTCTTAGACCATCATGTAGACCATTTATTTTTTTTTCTTATTATTATTATTATTTATTGTAGACGGGCAGAAGCTCTTTTTACATAAGTGTTTACAAACAAAAGAAAAAAAAAGAGAAAGATATAAGACTGTTTGCTAATGTTATTTCGCCTAAATTCTTTTGAATTAGCCAATGACAGTAAATTAAATTTCTATGTCGCTCGAAAGTAGCCTCTTTTACATAGAACAGTAGATTTATCGCGGAAAGTTGAGAAAAATTCTTGGAGATGATGTTCGTGTCAGGGTACTGACCGAGTACAGTTGTGTGAATTGGTGCGAACAGATTACTCTACATTGTTATTATCAATTATACGACGTACGGAACAATATGTGTAACAAACGTGTAGGAGCTACTGGGACACGGAGGATCGTTCCATTAAAAAGAGTAACAAAAGAATCGGCGATAAGGGCATTGTTTTCGATCGTACCTCGTGACGCAAATGGGTTAATTCGAGCGACTCGATTCTCTGGCGGGAAGCGCGGAAAGAACGCGTCGCGGGGAATCAGGTCGATCGTTGACTCGGCGATATCTGCGGCTCGCTGCGCGGGGTGGTCGACCGATACGTCGATAATTAAAAATCGGACTGTCGAATCCAGTGGAGAATAATTAGCCGGCGTGTCGCTCGCGCGAACCTTTTGTGATCCGCGCCTGGCTCGAACTAGGTCGAACTTTCGCGGGGGTACGAATCGCAGGGGGTTGGCTGACTTTTTCCTGCTCTCTCTCTCACTCTCTGTCTGTCTCTCTCTACCACTATCTCCCTGTTTCAGCGTGCCGCATCGTTTCTGTCGGCGGATCGATCCTGGAATTATTAGGTAATTACCGCGGTGCGCCGGGAATAATTTCAGAATCGATTAGGATGGCAGGCTGCGGGGCTACGGGAGGTTCGCTAGTAGGAACTTCCTCGGCTAGAATTAAGTGCCGACTCGTTTAACGTCGGATCACTCGCCCCCGAACCTCGACTACCCTCTCGCTTCCGTTCTAAAATCTTCGCCGGCAAGTTTCCGCTCGCGCCTCAACGCTTATGCTATTTTTCGAGAAACGCGCGTTACCGCGACTCGAGTTTCGCTAGGCCGATAAGCCGAGAACGTTTCCACCACCTGAGCCTCCACCAGAAATAACAATATCCAGAACAAGTTCTGGATGAAAGTTGAGGTCTCGTCTGACCTCCTCAGACCTCGTACTTGTTTTTTCGATCGAGTCAGACATTTTCGAATTGCTACGGTGAGGTCCTTGCTCTTTCGAGGTTCCGGAAATAAATCTTAACGTAAGGTTACCGAGGAAAAATGTTTTCAAATGTCACGGGAAAATTGTACGCTAAGTCGTTCGGAAAGTTATTCCGTTTTCTCAAGCGAAAATGAAAGTTAGTTTTTACTATTTCTAAGAAGTTTCTCGAGTAACTTAATAATTCCGTGCTCGTAGAATTTCTATTGTTTGTTAGCAAAACATTGAGTTACATGACTTTTTGTCACTATACTTCATTTGTCAAAAATAAAATGATATTATTATTTTTCTTTATTATACGTTAAATAAAAAAGAAAAAAAATACCAGTTATGTTGAAATATACAAAAGCGTTTATTTACTGGTGCAGTTACCCTATAGGAAAATGCATAAACATCTACAGTCTAGTAATAATAAAGAGAAGAAATGGCATCTCCACACGAAAAAACGAAATTACTTTCCGAACGAGCTGATAGATTTTGTTTGAAATGTTCATTTCCGAGTCCGATTGGATGCGATAAGACAAGAGAGGCGAGGAGAGGAGAGGAAAGGAGAGTAGAAGGGGATTAAGGAGAACTGTTGAATATTGCAGAGTGGTCGCGCAGCAGCTGCACGCCCCGAGGATGACCCGGCGCCATAAGAGGAGCTCGACAGCTCGGCTCTGTTAACGTCTGGATCGCGAGTGCCGTGCCAGCAACGAGTACACGATCCTTGCGAGGTCGGACCTCGGCTGTGTGAGAGGCGGGGGTCGACGAGCGGGGCGGAGGCGCGATAAAAATAAAGAAAATGGGGGTGCCGGATGTGGAGCAGGCTAAAAGGCGACTCCAGGATATTCTGAGGAAAGCGCAGAAGCTCGAGATACCCGCGCAAGAAGTGATCTCGACGAGGAGTGCCCAGAAGCTTCTTGCCAGGACGAGGAACGTCCCGGCATGGATGATCTGGATCGCCGTTTTTGTCCTACTGCTCAGCGGCGTCGTTTATGCACGCTGGCCGACACGGCAGGAAGTCGAGACCATTAGGACTGTCCTCAGGCGAACGGTGAGTCACTCGCAAACCCCAAAATCCGAAAACCGATCTTCTCGACTCGTCCGATAGAATCCTCGGATGTTCAGTTGCGAATTAGTCTTCGAAAGTTCGCCGGGAAACGACCAATCCTCCCTTGCTCCGCGTAACTCGTTCTCCCTGTTAACCGGACTTCCCTATTCTAAACGCTTACGAACACATAGTCCGACGCAAATGAAGATTCTGGCGCAAATCCATTTGTTAGTGAAATTATACAAACTGCGCAATTTAAGTAATTCTTAAAAGCCAAGTAGCTATTCTCCAATGAAATTGTACCTGTTGATACCGACAGAAAGGCAGTAACACAACTAGAACTTGTTAGGGCTCACGTGATGCAGAATGGTTAAAAGGGTAATCGCTAAGTTATTTGCGGAATTTGTTGGCTGTTACGAGTTGTATTTGAACAAACAAAATTCCACCGGCGTTGTTCGTTCCGACACATTAGCTGCATCAGTTGAAATCTGTTGGATCAAAGGGGTTGCTAACAGAATCGCTATTCGAGGAGAGTGATTCGGGTTCACGAAAGACTGCATCAGGGGTTGAACAACGAATGGGGGCACTTGCTGAATCTTTTCGCCGGGTAACACACCTATATAGATATACTGAGCCGACTTGCAAGGAATTCGGATCATGAATCGCGAAAATGACGTATCCCGATCGGGAAGATCGATCGGCTTTTATTCCCGAACTACCGGCACTCTCCGGTTCGCGCTGATCAGCGTCGCGCCGCGCGCCGGCTCGATGGAAACGGTTAACCGATAACTATTGTTTGCAGCCCTCCATTTACGATCTGAATTTTCCATGCCGCGATTTCACTCGTAAACCAGCCATAATCGCTTCCGTTCTCGTCTAATAAATATCGGCTCGCCGGGACTTTATTAGGCCGTTAGAGTCCCGGCGTGGAGCGCTACTTTTCCGCTCGGTTTCCTCCAGATTTTCTAATTGGAGGACCGAACATCGTCGAGAGGGAACGCTCGGTCATCCGGCAGGAGGGGTTCGTCGGTCGAAAGCGAAATTAAAACGAAGCGAGCCCCGCGCGAATAATAAGCGGCTCTGGCGACCATCCAAAAACGCGGGACAACAGACCACTCGCCGCACCCTTTTTTTTCTCGTTTTTACTCTCGGAGCACACCTTATATGACCGGATTGTTTCGTCGAGTTTGTTAGCCTATGGATTTACGACTTCGTAACCGTCTTACAGAGTTAGAGCCCGTTCGGATACGGCGAAAACCTTATAAACGCGGCGAGTCTTCTTTACATTAGCGTCTTCGGTCACACGTGTCGCGCGGACCAATAATACAAAACAAAAATAATCCAATGTCATTCTTCAAACATGATTACTCTGCAATAATAACTACAACGAACCTAGAACGATTATCTGCTCGAAGAATAATATCCAACCAGAGCTTTGTTTTTAATTTAATTAATAATCATATTGATTGTTCTTATCTAGCATGATTGCAACAATCATGCAGTATTTATAACAGTATTGATTTTTTCATTGAATCTTTGCAAAATTTTCAAATGCAACTACGCCAGATTATATGATAATACCTATCGATTGTACCAGTATTATTTTGTTTTTTTTCTTCTTCTTTGTGCGCATGTACCTTCTTTCTTAATAGATAAATAATCTTATATCTTTCTTTTTTCTTTTCTTTGTATATACATAAGTAAAAAGAGCTTCTACCCGTCTATAATAAATAAACAATAATAATATAAAAAAAAATCGTGCGGTTTCCGCAGTGGCTGAACGGGTTCTCGATCAAAAGCGCTTTATCTAAACAGCAATTGTCATTTGCGAGAAACGCTAAAAAGTTTTTTTATAGGGACGTTCGAAGAGTCGCGTGGTCGGTCTTTATAAGATAATTCTGCAGTCGTTTGTATGTGGCGCGCTGCAAACAACTGTGCCCCTGGTCGTCCAACAGTTTTAATAGCATGGATATCGAGAAGCAATGGAGCAGTCACAGAGGTCTGTCTCTAGAGACGCTTTTAGTTAGAGATCGTACGGTGGGTAGCAACGGTTTGTCACCCTGGACAATAGCCGGTACGATCACGAATCGGAAAGGCAATCGCGCGGCTCGGACCGGACCTATTATCACAAAGGAAACTATTTTTCGAGCGATAATCGCGTTACGGTTCCAGGCTCGCTTCACGATTAAAGCGGTCCTCGTTCGTTTTCATCTGCTCGGAAGACAGGTTATTTCCTGGGGAGGAACGTATTATGCTTTGGTCGTCGGTTGCTCGCAGAAATGCTTGATTCGCGATGAAACTGTTGCGGTATTCGTCGAGACCGGAGGATCATCGTTCTCGACGAGCAGAGACGATCCCGTTGGGAGATATTCAATCTTTTCTCTCATATTTCTATGTTGTTGCCGGTACGCACGCGGCTCCGATATCGATCGATTAAAAAGGAAACATGATTCGAGCAATTTTCGCCGAGTTCCTTTAATCTATGAATTATTGCCGGTTCAGCCGACGCCGGCCAATTCCTGTTGACTCGAGAGCGGAGCGGAGTCGAGCACGGGCGAGACGCCTTCGTCGGATTACCATAGGAAATTAATATACGTGCTGTATCGACTGATGGCGCAACTTCGAAGTTCTCGCGCGAACTCGTAGTAGACTGAAAAGACAAAGTGGAATATTTACGAGGCAATTAACGAACGAGTCGCGCCGCGTCGGCAAACCCTTCGAATATCTTTGTCACTTGTCGCCAAGTGCAGTCGAATTGCACGAACTCCCCGCTCCGTTGAGTCGTGTATCAGAGTCGCCAGGTCAGAGGAATTGATTCGAATCGAGGGGAGAAAATTACCCGGTCTCTGCCAGTACCAAATCAGTCACGTAACATTGTGACTCGTGAGACGGGTGTGGCCATAGCATCGTAGAAGTTTGTTATTTTGTGCATAAAATCACTCTCATTTATTATCTTAATATTTACGATCGAAATAGTGCACGATTTTGCAATAATGCGATTAATTGGATTAATTAATCCACGGACCGAAAGAGTTCGCGGAGTTCTTTCAACTTGTCAAACTAAAAATTCACTTTTATTTTCCCATGAGAAAACGATAATACTTTCTGAACGATCTAATATGTATCAGTTTCTACAACATATCGGAAAATCGTGGGCATCGAACGGTATGGTTTCGCACTAGCGCGAAAACAACCGCTTTTGGAATCGCGGAAGCCACGATATCGAACATCGAACATCGAATCGTTGCACGGCGCGTAGAACGAACAAAAATGAAATTTAAAGTTGAGTAATTCATTTATACGAGAAGAGCGTGTTTCGCAACCGACGAGCGCTCGTAAAATTTCGATAGGACGGTATTTGGAAATTCGGTGGTTTAGAGTTGAGAACCGAGTAGGGAGATTTAGTAGAGCCGTGCCGATCCGGCTTTCGACTTACGGATGCTGAGCGGTTATATGGTAATCGCGTTAACTTGCTTAATTAGGATCGCGCTCGCTAATCAACTCGAAATCTCTTTGGAAAAGTTGCCGGGCTTCAGTGGCCGGCGCGGCGCGCCTTTATTCCATCGATCCTCACCTGAAAGGCTAATTTGGCGCGCGGGGTGTCGTTCGCCGGCCAACTCTTTTGTTCGAACCTTGTTCACCATTGTTGTCGCGTCTGCGACACTTTTGGTATTCCAACAGGCTAGTTTTTTCTATTTTCACTAGATTTTTTACTGATACGATTGAGATTTTCGGGACGGTTAAGTGTGCTGTTCGATTAAAAATGTCTAGCAATCTAGTAGGTTCGAGGGAATGTTCTGTCGTATTTTAAAGAAAACATTTCAATCAATTTATAAAAATATATGTTTAATATTATTCAATGACATAATTCTCATTATTTGCGACAATTTGGCGCCATCTTTTAGATAACCTGTCAATTCCGTGTTTTTGATTTACAAGAAAATCTACCTGGTTATTTAAAATAAGACAGTACTTTCCCTTCAACTTAAATGTTCTTTCGGCTAGTTTGTCATATTTTCTCTGCACAGTTTATTGAGATAAACCACTTATATTCTACAATATTTCAGCTTTAATTAAAAAATAATCTTTGTTGTATCTCATTTCTATCGAAAGCTCTTTGATTTTCATACAAAATTCATCAGTTTTTCCCACAGTGCGTTTTGACATGTTCAGGAAATCCCACTTTTCCAAGTTTCAGACAGGAATCGCGAGTCTCGAAGACGTCATAGACAGATTCGAAAATCGAGGTTCGCGCAGCGTATCGGAGACGTTATGGAGGTGAAAACGTCCCGCTGCTACTCGCGCTAACGAGATCGGTGTCAGCAATTTCTTAGCTAGTAATTACGACGTTCCGCGAGGTCGAAAATTGCGTCGACTCGACTTCAAAGAAGGACCGTTTCGCAACTCGCGGCCGTAACCGGCTTCGATCGGCGTGGCGGCGGCTGTTCCCGATTTACAGGCGACGCTGGCGAATATTTATTCGACGCGGGAGAAAATAGTACGCCGCGGGCGACGTTCCCCGCGGCTGATATCTCCGAACAGAATTTATGTTTGCAACCGGAGAGCAATAACGTTACACGGCCGTCGCGCCGTTTTCTCCGGGAATAATCTTCTTGTCTTGGAATTCCATCCGAGTTCCGCTTGCTCTTCCCCCGCGCAGGCTTTTACGTATCTCGCTTTTAAACCGCCACTCGCGTGTAACCCATCCGCTTCATATCCGAGCGCGTTTCGTCAATCCTGCCTTCGTTTTTGTTGCGCTGTAAACCTCGTCGTTCGTCGATTCGCAACGGGAGCCCTTTCTCACTGTTTATTTATACAATTGATGGAACGAAGCTGTGAGGCGCGAGCGTACCAAAAGAGAATCAGTCGGACGACACGATTGTCATTCGGAGAAAAGCGATCTTTCTGAATTGTTTTCTCAAAAACTGGTGATCTGTTCGCGACGATTCTTTCGACACACGAGAGAATATATCCTCGGAATTTTTTCATTGATATAAACCAGTCATTTTTAAAGATGCTATCGTCTTTCCAAAAACCTTTTTCGGAATGTTTTCCGATTGATTTCTATTTATTAAAAAAAAACTGATTTTTCCGATCGATTTTTCGTGTATCGGAGAGATTATTTTCGAGCATCTCCCTGGAGTGTTTTCATCGAAAAACAGTAATTTTTGTAATATAGTCGTCAATCCGGTGACCCATTTTTAAAAGCGTTCCGCTGTGATCGTGGCTGTCCGTTTTTATTTAGTTACGTCGTATCGCGCGTCTCGAAAAATTGATTTTTGCCCAAATGGTGGGTTATTGGAACATAAACTATCAATTTCTAATAATAATAACGTTTTATTTCCAACAAAGGGATTCGTTACTCGAATGATCGAAGCATACGATAAAAACGATTGTATTTCAAATTGGAGTCGATAGGACGGGGCGAGCAATTCCGATTGGTTGCGATGGAATTCGAACCTTCGATCCACCCATATCGCATTCCATTTTGGAATACGTGGCCCACGAGACTCGCGTGCCACAATTCTTCCGATCTCCTTTTGGGCTTGAAGCTCGCGAGCCGGTCCCGACCTACGATCCGATTCGATCGTCGCCGTTAATTTATCTGCTCGTTATCGGCGAGTAACTGGTGCCGATAATGCGACCCGGAGAAGTGGGTCGAGCTTGTCGATATTGAAAAATGAAGGGGCCCGCCTGCGCGAGGAATTTTTTCAAAATTGATCGATCGCTTTTCGAAGACCATTACGGGGTCGACGATTTTTCGAATCGTCGCTCCTCCAGACTATTTCCGGAAGGGTGCACGAGTCTCGCTTTCGCTTTCCCTGCGAAACAAAGATCTCACAGGTTCGTCAGAGACGCGAAGCCGATCGTATACGCTCGGGACTTAACCGCTCGATTAATCCGCTTGTTTCCCTGCGTGTAGAGTGTCGAACTCATTATCCGTAATTTCGTCGGGTAAATTAATCGTTGTTTGCACCGAAGGCACTCGCTGGAAGCGGTGCAACAGTCAAGCCGAACCCGCGAAATTCCCATCGATCTCCACTCGACGCTCTGGATCGATTTTCTTCTCTCCGTCGCCACCCAAAACAAATTCCGCTGGCCGTCTTGCGACTCGAATAAACAAAGTATCGAGAGTTCTTGACGTTTTCCTGAGCCATTGTTATTTTTAATCCTCCGGAAACGCGAGAGCGGACAGCTTCCGACAGGCGCAACTTCAAAAGATCGACAGCCTTTTTCTCGTTCGGCTTTGTTCCGCTTCGTTCCGCGCGCGGTATAAAGAATTTAATAGATTTTTATTGCACCATTTTCTCCGGCTGTTCGCCTACATCGCGTTCATTTTTCTCGCGCGAGTATCGCGCAACGGCCGTTGCTCGTTCTCCTCGAACACTCGTCTCTTCTTTTTTACAAACCATGCTCGAATCGACGGGTTTGCACGATCGACCGACAACTTTTCCGATGTCATGCGAGACAGATCCGGAATGTACGTTCTAATTAGCATCGTGAGAGAACGAACATTTAACAGTAAATCTATCGACCCATAATAGTAACTGGTACATGTTCCCTTATAAAAATGACAAGATTGATTGTATTTAGACCTTGTGCAGTTCCTATTGTACTATGGGATTCACTAAAAGATATTTATACAATCATTTCTTATGAAATTATTTTTAATATATCAATAATCTTAAAATAAAAAATCTGGAACGTGTAATCTTGACCAGTGATGGTAGTGATAAAGTAATTTTAGTTACCACGTCAACGTTACCCACGAATCAGTTCTCAATTAGATTCAATTCGTTTTAGAACGATCCCATTTCATTTTCCTGAAAATCTTCCAACTTCACTTGTCTGGCTATTTCTGGTGTAATCTACTTAGAGCTAGAACGCGAAAGACTTCTCATCAGCCTGAATAAGGTACCATTCTCATTCTGAGAACCATTTCAAGATAAAGCTGTGTTTTATAATATAATAATATCATAGACTGCGGCTGTTATACATCTATGATAAAAGTGAGTGTATTATTTCCAACATAGTAATCTTATTAACCCCTTGGGTACGGATTTATTTGAGAAAATATTTGCATGTGGAACGGAAATAATTTTCCTAGTACCTAAAATTTTAATTTTTGGTTTGACGTCTTAGACACGTCATCCGCTCTTAGGGGAAAAAAGTGAATGACGTTTCTCAGACGTCAAATGTACCCAAGGGGTTAAAGATGGATAAACTTCTACTTTACTCCTGTCCATTGTGAACACATTTAATTAGTACACCAACGTTACCCACGAATCAGTTCAAGATTATAGTTAATTATTTTAAAACGTTTTCATTTCATTTTATGTAAAACTTTCCAACTTGACTTGTCTGACCATTTCTGGTGTAATCTACTTATAGTTAGAACGCGAAAGGTACCATTCGTATTCCGAGAACCTTTTGAAGACAAATCTGTGTTTTATTATTAGATTGCGGCTGTTATGCATCTATGGTACAAGTGAGTGCATTATTTCCAACATATTAATGCTATTAAAGATGGAAATAAAATTCTACTTTACTCCTGTACAGAAAAATTGTTATTTGGCCTTAAGATCCGCAGTCAATTTATGATATTGAGGGTTACTCAGGACAGCTTCTGAAATAGTTAATGCACATTTCGTCACAGGGGATCGATTCTAGTACGCTCGTAAAATGTTTCGCTCCGAGGAATATTTGTTAACTCAACTTGCCTTCAGGATGCAACGATAATATTTCCTTTGGTTCGATCGGTTTTCTCTGTTTATCTGCGGGGATTACCGGATTCGTTTACGAGTTGTAATTCTTGGCGAATCCGGCCTAGCGGGTTTTGGAAAAGTTCGGCTCGGTAATTGGCCAACGCGAAAGAGAGAGAGAGAGAGAGCAAGGTTTGCGGTGGCCGGTGAAACTGCGAAACAAAATTTCGCGGCGTCCGCGCGCGAGCTTGGCCTCTAGCAGGCTTTTTTTCCAGCGAGATTTCAAAGGGATCGAGGTTTTCACAAATGACCATCGGTCAAGAGGAATCGATTCGGCGTGGGCAGACCTTTATTTTGAGTTGCGGAGGTGAAACGAGTTCGGTGGAAAATCTTGCGGCGTTCTCGATAACGAGCGGAAAAATTCCAGAGTCTACCGGCGAAGTAGATTCAGTGTATAATCGTTCGTAAACCGGCGCGATCGTGTCCGTGCAACGTTGCAATTACTTTCCTGTTAATAATTCCTCTCTTTTTTTTGTTCGCCGAGGCTCGAACTAGCCCGTCACGAGTAAAACGCGGATCGAGTTGTCGAGTAACTCGAAGCCAGTTGGAGAGGTTGCCGACTCTCGAAGTGCTCAATTTCCATGGAAATGGCAGCGAAACAGCAGCACTCTTCGTGCTTCTCCCTCCCTGTCTATCTTCCTCTCCCTCGCTCCTCGTGGCAGCGCCTGAGTCTCTCTCTCTCTCTCTCTCCCTGACGCGCGCGGGCATTTTCGGCTTTCGGTCGGTTGTTTTTCTCGTTGGAACGCGGCCGATGCGACGAACACGATCGAATGGAACCATATCCACTCGGGTTGTCCCGCATCCGGCCCCTGTCGCGTTTCTTTCGTTCACTCGAGTTTTCATTTGCTCGATTACCATTCGTTGTTTTGTCCATGAAAAAAGCTCGGTAGCGCGAGCTGGCTCGGCGGCCATGCTCGAGGAGAATTTCCAAATGGAAACAGAACGTTCCGGCTATTTTCAGCGGTCGAACGGTCGTGCGCCAAACGACACAGCCCGGTAAATCGGCTATTTAGCGCGTTACGTGTGTTCTGATCGATCGGGAACCGAAATTTCATTTGTACGAGCAGCCCGAGTTCTGCTCGCATCCGCATTTGCAATAGCATTCGATTCCGGTCACCGCGAGTCGCCTTTATTGTCAGGTCTCGGTCTGTCCTGCCTTTTCTCACGCGGAAACGATCGCGCCGTGGCCATCGGTGCCGATGCGCGATGTCACGTTGATGACACTCCTGCATACCCTCGACGCGTCTCTTGCATTCTCCGCGATCCGTGTTTGTCGCACACGATGCGCGGAAACGGGCAAATGGAGTTTCAAACGGTCACTGAATTCAATCGGATGCAGCGTCCTCCATGTTAACACCTTCGTCGCACGCGCACAGCGGAAACATTTTCGTGCAATCATTTATTTAACGAAACAAAGATCGAAAGGTCTACTCTTTCTCCTATTACCATTGGTAACCTTTGGCCACTCTGGAGACATGCATCGAAACAAATGGCCCCTCTGGAAATATGTATCGAAGCAGATGGCCCCTTCAGAAATTAAGAGCTTTCCGGGTGTATCAGATTCATTTAAAGAAGTTACTGCTGCCAAAACCTCGGCAAGCTGCAGACATTTTGATTCATCCTAAAGCATTCGCTCGTTAAATTTCAAAGTTGAACGTAGCGAAGCGAGCGTAGCGATCTCTAGGAAGATAGAGCAGTCGAAAACACGAGGACAGAGAGCCGACGCAGGATCGACCGGCTCGAATATCTTCCGTTGGCACTAGCTCGCCGGTCGTGGGGGACGAGGAGGGTAAAAGAGCGCGGCGAAAGAATTTTAATATCGATGCAAAGTATTCATCTGGATGCGCTCGCTCGCGACCGCCGGCAACGGCTAAATTAAAAAATACTGAGAGGTGGTAAACAGTTAAAAAGAAGGAAAAGCGGCGCATATTATGGAGGCTGGCTAGTAGCAGTCGCGAACCACAGATTAAAGCTCGAACGCGTATTTACGCTCGACCCCGTCCCGCGCTCTGTTATGAACAGACGGACACAACTCTATTTCACTTTTTCTCTGGCTGTTTCACTGTCCTCCGATGTCGGACAAGAAAGCATTCCTGAACCGTCGCATCGATCGCGAAAGATTCCGGACGACGTTTCCGTAGTACTACTCGCAGTCAGTTAGCGGCGTAGCTTTGTCGGTGTTTCCAGCGGGCCGGGCTTCACAATGGCTCCGTATAGGAAGTCGCAGAAGAGACAATCACGGTTCTATTGTGTAAGGTCGCGGACGGGGCTCGCGATTGCGTAACGGCATCCCGTTTTCCTCCTCCGTTTCCCTATTTCAGCTTCCCGCCCCCGGTCGCTCGTAAATTTTCCCGTGCACCAGCACCGCCCGAGAAAATCTCTGCCTCGTGAAAAACGCTCGTCGGACCGTGGAAGAACGCGACGGAGACCCTCCGATTCTCTCGTTCGTCTTGCTCGCCGATCCTCGACGGCTCTTCTATCGCTCGTCGTCCGTCTCCTTTCTCGAATTATACAAGGAACGAGCTTTTGTAGCAGCCTCGTCTTTTGTACAGCCTGCTCTTACTTAACGCTCTCGCGACTAACCTGACCGTCCGATACGGCCATCTGGACATCAGACTCTTGGCAATTTTCGCTCGAGCTTACACGAATCAGCAGTGCCGTTTTTTTCGATACACCTACTTTCTGAACACTTCACTTATTAGTCATATAAAATCAATAAGAACAGACTGCGAAGTAATAAGCAATATATGCCCTAGTAGCACAAAAATATTAGATAGATATTTTTTTCAAATATTGGAAAAATGTTTTTTAACCCACATTTTTTCATATGAGAAAAATATTGGATCTGAATATTGTATACATGTACAAGAATAAATAAAAATCTGTTTTATAATGAGAAAAAAATATTTTCCATCGTAACATGAAATAGATATTACCTGCATATTTAAAAAGAAATATTTGTTACTTAGTATATAATAAATATTGTATGTATATTTGAATATTAAAAAAGATTGAATCTCTTTTTAATATTATATGAATGCGTATACAATATTTGGTGCTATTAGGGTGTCTGTATCCGTTACGGTTACGGGTGTGACTTAAACATTTATTAATTTCCTTAATCATTTTAGCGAATTAAAATTTTAAATGCTTTAAAAATGTTTTCACTGTTTTTCATCTTGATTTTTGTAATTACTGTCACTCGCTAGAGCCCCCGGCACTAAGGAGTTCACTTTACTTTTTGTACGGGAGGCTTATCGAATCCGTACAGGCTTAATCGAACCATGATGTACCATGAAAAATGGTAAAGCGTCATCGCCGATGTTAATCAATTTCGAATTATACCTTCGGTCAGGTGTACCTCGAAGAAGAGAAACGATTGTAGCGTTATCGGTGATATTAATCGACTACGAGTTATCAATTGGGAACAATCTACGAGCCAATCCTTATTCTGTAAATGCCTGTTAGCAACCTCAACAAGCTCAGTTCCGACTCGAAGGGACGCCTTGTTTCCTCGTGGCCGGGGAACTGCAGCTTTATTATTTCACGCTGCTCTCGGCAGGAGAACGGTCGCGCGAAAAATTGCAATGGAATTATTTTTTTCCTGCGCCCGTCGACGAGGATATTGCGTGAGACCGCGATATCCAAACGTTTTCCAACGCGGTTCGTTAATTCTCGGATTTCACAAAAGCCGGCCTGAACTCTGACCGGCCGCCATCGCGTATACCACGGAAACGCGATGCCTTTGTTTTTTTCGATTTTCTCGTTCGCCCGTTCGTCCGCGTTTTATTTTAATTTGAGAGGGCGTCGGGACGCGCTCTCGCGCCATGCGAATTCCTTTTTGCTGGAAGAAAAAGATGGGTCCTATCTAGGATCTTTCGTTTCTAGGCGGTATTTCGCTCGGTCCCGGATCGTTTCCGTGATCGTCGAGTTTACGTCGCGATAAATCAGAGCCGTCGCGTCGCGTCGTTCGACCGACGATTCCGCCGACGGACTTTATCTACCGTGCAACGAAACGTGTAAACGTCGCGCGATACTCGAGGAATGCGCTTCGTCCCTTTCCCAAAATAAAAACCAAGGAGCTGCCGCCGGTCTCACGTTACCAGCGCACAGAGATCCGCGGCATAAAGATAACTATTTGTAGGGCAGAAAAATTGAAAAAAACCCAGAGATATATAGCGACGCTTGCATTAACTCTTATCCTCTTGATAACGCGAATCCCTCGCTTCTGGCTGTACTTTGCTCCGTATCAACAAATTCAGCGATTTATCTTTTTGGTATAGAAAATTTGAAGATCTCCATGCGAAACGTGTGCAGATCTTGAAAATTATGTAATACTTGCACCAAACGATCGAGAATGTACAAAATATCTACATTGAAAAATGTACACTGCATTAATGCACTGGATAATGCAAGTACTTTTCCTTCTAAGTAATTCGTAGTTGCAATGGAGTACAATTATAAAATGCATTGTAATTTATAATTCAGATCTTCATTCAATTAAATTACAATGTAATTCGTAATTGCAATGGAGTGCAATTATAAAATACATTGTAATTGAATGATGAAAAATGAAGTAATAAGAGCCAGAAGAGGTTGAAAAATTCATGTGCAGGTTTCAAGCAGAAGGATTTTATTATTTATAAATTTACTAGCTGCTCGTGACGTGCCTACAGCACATCTTCAATTATATTGTATTTCAATAATATTGTATTTCAATAATATTATATTTCAATTATATCGTATTTCAATTACACATCTGATTAAAATACTTAGTATGTAATCGAATTACAATGTAATCGAGTTAGCACAATTCTGGTTGTGATAAACATCGGGGTTACATAAGTATATAAGTATATAAGTATGGGGGCTCGATTCTGCTCGGAAATAAAGGGGAAGAGCGCCAAGTTTCGGGTGGTAGTTGATTCCCCGATCACGTATTCAATTCTCGGTCTAGTTTTTGGTTCTCGCGTTACGTATCAATTAAAAGCGAGGTCGGTCGGCCGGCGGAAGTGTTGCGGCGAATAGCAAAATTAGGTTTTCGTCCGGGCCGGTCTCTTCCGGTGGCTCCCGTCCGAACAATCAGCAATTGTTCACGCGGTGCACGATGCACAGTGCAGACCGTGACGTCTCTACGCGTCCGGCAGCATCTGCGATTATTTACGTCGCGTGACGTACCCGTCGAGAACGGCGTACAAACGCTCGCATATGCCGACACGTCGCACGTCGCGTCGGCCAGGAGGGTTTCGTGATTGCGCTCAATGCACACAATCCGTCACGAGCACCGTTATCGCGCACAGTTTATAGTTGCTAGTCGGCGGTCGTCTGACCAGCGTTTCCCCTCGCCACGCCTAATTTCTCCCATTGCCGGCCCTTTCGCTCGCTCGCGAACGACTTTGTCGCAATTTCACGACGCTGCAGCTCGAGACCGCCACGCACGCTCCCTTTCCTCTCGCAATCGTAATCCTCGAGCGGGTAATCGTAAGTCGCGAGCTCGAATCGACCGCTTGCCTTTCGTGTACGGGTACCGTCAATTATCTCGCGTGAACGCAATCAACGGCGAGCCTGATTTTTCCGTGCCGGCTGCAGCTCGCGCTCGGTCTTCTTCTACTATGGTTGCACGATTACACCCCGAGAACCATTCCATATGATTTTCTTTGGTTCACGAATATGAAACTGATATAATACTTCATGAACTAGTTATAATATTTAGTAATTCATTAAATGTAACACCTCAGAGCTACCACTCTAGTGCTAAGAGCTAAACTTACACTAAACAGAATGTTTAGTTATCTTGGGGAGACATCTCTGCACGTTATACCATCTAGGGGATTCATGATTCCTGTCACGTGTCGTGTTAAGGCGATCCAGCTTGGCAAAGAGCATTAACGCTAAATCTACCGACCATTAGAGGTACATAACGTATACTTGAATAAATGGTATGATCACTTCCAGTGGTAGCCTGTTCGCATAATTTCAATAATTGTGAAATCCACAAGTTATCCATTTACGAGTGATCCAACAGAATTATTTGGATGTAGAAGCTAATCCCGAGGCTCGCGGAGTCCGTGGCCAGGAGGACCGAATGGTGGCTTGTGATTAAAACGTTCTCCAAACCGGAATTAACGATCCCTCGCCGTTTCTCTGGGCGTATTAGTTTGCGGAGTCGCGGGAAGTCGCGTGCGCGGCTCCCTATGATCGCGGGGCGCAACGCGAGCACAAAACTGGCGAGCAAACAGCTCGGAATGATTGCCGGTGACTAGCGGTAACCAGGGTTATCCGAATGCTTCACCGCAAGCCGAAAACAAACGAACGGGGGACGAGCTGGCTTGGCAAACAGCGAACGTTTCGCCGATGCGACGCGACCTGACCTGACGCTGTGCGCCGATTTTTGCGGATTCGGTTCCGCGTCACCGGTGTCCAATAGAAATCCCAGGTTCGTCACCCGTTGCGGTCCTGTCACCGCATTATATTCCTCATCGGTCAAGTCTATTTGTTTCTTCCCCGCGCTGCCAGGAATCGTTCCGTTCATCGCGCTACCGAATTGTCCCTGTCCAGAAACATTTCGCCGAACAATAACACTTTATTCGTGGTAGCGTACAGTGGAGTCACAACATTACGAAAAATTCGCGATCAAATCCAAACAGGTTCTGAAACAGCGGAGAATAAACACAATAATTAGTAATTTTTCGGAACAGTTTGGTGGCAGAATTTGGAAACAGTATATAGTTTAAACGAATTAGAGTAAATTGATTGCACAAAGTTATTTAAAACAGCAGGAAATTTCTGTGTAATTTAGTTGTAAACCTTGCAGACAATTTGTATTTTGCATAAACGAATCTGCTGATCGGTGGTTGTTCTTATCTAGAGTCCGTACGTAACGGGATATAAAGCTAGATAGATCCAGTGCATCGTAATAAGATAATTTCGAGGCAAGGCTTCGAAAGAATAAAAAGACAGGGTGCGCAGGAGATAGGGAATACGTTGCGACGCGACACGCCCTCTCTCACGGGAATCGCAAATTCCGGGTGCGAAGAGCGGGTAGGTTTGGACCCTCCTAAGCTCGACGGGGGCCATAGCTCGCCCGTGACACAACGCCAATTACTTTAACAGTCGACACGGCCTGTTAACACGTGGTAATTGGCCCTTTAAACAGGCGTATCACCGTGAGCGTGCATCGCGCCGCGTAATTTGCATAATTATTTGGCCGCGAGCGCGCGATCGAGCGGCTCAGCCGGTTGGAAATTCACCGGTGCGGAATCGAAGCCGGGTGGTCCGATTTTTCGGGCTGATTCGGTTTCGTCTCGTGTCCATGGCCCGGGGGAGATTGGGGAGAGAGGTTGGATCGCTTTATCTCCGGGCGTCTCTTTGAACGGCGGACCCGGAAACCTTGGCTCGGTCGACGTTAATGCAAAATTTCAGAATGTGCCACCGGCACGGGGTTATCCTAATTAAAATCTGCTGATTAGAGTACTCATTCCTCCTAATCAGTTGTATTCCTCCCGCTTTGTCTCCGACCCGGTTTGAATCGTCGGAGCGAGGCTACTGTTAAATTGCAGCCGCTAGTCTTGCAGAATCGACTTTGCACGCGGAGTGGTGATATCGAACGGGAGAACCAGCCGCTTCGAAATTGCTTGCGGTGGAGAAGGGAAACGGAACACGTCGGAAAATTTCATTCGCCTTGGCTCGCGAAGAGTGGCGGAACAAGACTCTGACCGAAGGGCAAACTGGTATGGCGTCGTTTCGATCCCGCCAACTCCCGAATTCTTCGGAGATAACAATAGCAGCGTGCATACGTCGGAAACTCTTGTCCCCGTTCTGTCGTTCTCGAATATTAAATTGGTTATTCGGCGGGCTTGTTTGACGGTGGGCACGCAGGTTTTTCCGAAGCGCGAGGGAAAAAGCGACGTCAAAGAAACGTTCAGCGTGAAACGTTTAATAAACGTAGGATGGCTTCGAAGAGGCGATATAATGAAAGCCCCGCAAAGGGACTACTTCCCAGCAGTTGGTTTAACAACCTTCGCTCCTCGTATCTCTGCTTTTTCAGCCGCGGAAATTTCATACGCCGCGCCTCGCTCTCCCCGCGTCGAGTTCTCGTCCTCCTTTTTCTTCCCGTTCCTGTTCCCGTTCCTCGAACCAGTCGGCTCACGCCGTGAAATCCCTCGCGCGAAATCAGCTTCAACCGTGAAACGCCTCGGAAAGTCTCTTTTCTCTTCCTCTCTCTCTCTCCCAGCTCTTCCCCCTCGTTCCTCTCGCCCCGCGGTATTGTTCGAGCAGGCTCTCCACCAACAAGCAAAGCGCGTCTCGCGTTGCCTTGCACCGGTGCAGCTGACGCGGACTACTGGCATACTGCTCAACTTAACTGCCATTAATTATGGCGAGATTCTGCGCCGGACTCAACCGACACCCTTTCACCTACAAGCCTCACCCTCCGTGTGTTCGCGACCGTCCCTCGTCAATTATTTATTCGGCACCACATTATTTTTTCGTTGCCTACTGATCACGGGAATACCGACCAACTCGACGAAATTTCACCTTTATTGGAAGCAGTATCTTCTAAAGTCTAAACACTTTTATCCTGGAGAAATGGTCGTTCATCAAAAAATTCGCCACGGGATGTTAGCGTTGAAAGTCTTGTCAATTTCCATTTTCTCTCTTATCCTCGCGACGAACGGAATAAACTGTACCGCCCATGTTGTTCGTCCGTAAGTGGGCTTTTAATATGAACTCGACGAAACGCAACAAGTCAATTGATGCGTTTAATATTCAACTGTATCCAATTGACGAATGGAAATCAATTTCAATTTTCGACATTGTAATCACAGTGAGATAATGAAGGGTTCGTTCCCGTCCTTAATTTGTTACGTCCGTGGCCATTAAATTGTCAGCATAAATTCAAGTAGTTAAATGTAAGGGTGAATGCATAAACGATATCGTTTCCCTTTTATCGTACACTGAATTTTTAGTCTGGCGTTGATAAAATTTTGAAAGCACTGCAAGGCAAGAAATTATGTCGGAAATGTCAGCTGTCGAGACATACCATTATGTGCCAGGATTTTCGCGATTTCAAATAAGGTTAAGTAATAATTAGACAGCGGGTCTTTATGCAAAATAAAAATTGTCTGCATCGATTGCAAGAAATAGAAACTGAATCGAATGTTATTTCTTTCCTTAATGATTTAAATAGAACAGAAAATAAAATATAAATAATATAAGATAAGAAGAATAAGATAGGATAAGAAAATAAAATAAAAATATATTAACATCCTGAATTCTTAAAATTTTTTGACAATTCCGAATTTCATCTCTACACGAAAACCGGAATACCTTTCCACACGAGCCAATGCTACTCGTACGTGCATTCGCTTTGCAAGACACACTGGGCCACGTGGTTGTGCCGCTACTGTTGCAACGGATCCGCGAGGAAACGAAAGAACCCGCGAAGCGTCATTAATTAGCCCGCGTCATCTGCGTAATTGTTCACCCGTTCAGAACGCACTCGTGCACATACAAAGGCGTGCAGGCCGTGTTATCCGTCACAGTTCCATATAATTTCGACACGCATAGACGACCCGATTCCCTTCTCTCTGCATCCGCGAACTCATCTTACCTGGTCTCGAGCCCTTTGAGCGGAACATACCTTAGCATCCGTCTTAATTGCTCCAAGATTCTTGCATCCACTGCGCCGGAGGAATTCGCTGCAAAGTCCGGCGCGCGAAATGATAATCGGTCACGCTGCGCTGTCTCTGATTCCGGATGTCGTCGTCGACTTTAAAGTCGACGAAGCCCTTTGCGTAGCGAATCGTGGGGCTAATTGTGAAAGACTCAGCGAACTGTAGTAAGAAGAGAAACGGGAAACGGAAGTAAGAATTTATTGGCGTTAGAAGGCAGTTTTAGAGCGTTTCTGCATTAGAAGGGATCCGTGATAGATGTTTAGGATTAAACAGGTATCCAACTATTAGGTCAACTATCGGCTCAACTGTCGGCTATCGGCTGGCATTAGGATGGTCGAGAGAGACCGATGATAGTTAGGAATACGCTGTCTCAAGAGTAAGAGCATCGGTCTCAGAGGATCTTAGAGGATGCTGGGAGGATTGAGTGGATTAGAGTGGCGGTCTGAAAGGTCTTTCTCGTTATCTCTTTATGATACTGTGTCAGTCTTCAGCGCTATTTAGTCGTTGGAGAAAATATAGGCATACAATACATATAAATTCTGTTCTTCTAGTAGGTTTTGAATGAGATCCTTAAGTAAGTTTTTGATCTACAAAGGAGCGAAATTGTCGTGATCCTGATCTGAACCACAGTGCAAATCCGTCAGATTGTAAGTACCTTGCCCTAAATATCTAGAAAGAGCAGTTGCAATTTTCGAGCTAAATTCTTTGAACTTCGCCGGGCGTATTTCACTCGGTTGCGGCGTTTAGGGGCTGATAATGTTCCCCGTAGCGGTTCGATCGATGCGAGTCGGAAATATCGAGTATCGAGGCATCGGTTATGAAACCTGCGCCGGATGCCTGTGGGCGGAAAAAGGAGGACGAAGTTAATCAAGGCTCGTGGCTCGTTTCGTCGCTCGCTAACGAAGGACTAGTTGAACTTGGCAACGAGTGGAGATAATTGGCCGATATGCAATGTTCCGGGCAGCAAACAGGAGCCGCTAGCCCGGCACACGGCCGAGCGTTATTTCAAATACTAATTAGTAGGGGGTCTGCGCGAGGGAATCGTGGCACGTTGGCGATCAACAGGCTAGGCGGTAGGTAGGCAGGCGGCTTCGTAACGAAGCTGCCGGCCTCAATTATGCATGTAAATTCCACACACGAAACTGTCTGTACGTTTGCGACCGCTCTCGTCCACGCTTCTGATCCGCACTCTTTTGTCCGCGAGCGGACACTTCCCCGCGAACCAAGACAATCGCGCTTCACTCTCGCGGATCCTGACGCGTTAGGAGTCAGGTTTATCTTCCCATTTACACGGACACTGGATGCTTCAATGTGGGTTCCTGTTGAGAAGTTATGTGTAAATAATTATATACGAGGATGGTGGAAGAAATATATTTAAGTGTAAGAAGATGTCGGAAGAGGTGTCTACAAGACGGGCGCACGATTAGAACTAAACATAGGGTATTAATTGATTAAAATTTTAATCATGATTGATTGATTAATGTGTACGATTAAAAAAATAAATCGTCGGAAAATCGGCGATTGATTCAATCGATTGATGAAGTTAATCGTTGAAGTTAATCATCATACGGTCTATCCGTAAATTGTAATATGGAGGGAGAGGGAGACAGAGAGAGGGAGCACAGAGTGGATGGAGAATTGGCAGGTAATCATTAATCAATTAGTCGATTGACGATTAATAATCGTTAATCGCAGTTCACTTAACGTGTTAGGCAGATTGAATGAAAATTTCGTTGCGACCTACGAAGTACAGGAAAGTAGAAACAGTAGTGACTACAATAAGTCCTGACTGATCAGATACGGGTTCAATTAAAAACTTGAAGGATGTAACCTTTGAAAAAGGAGAAGAATAAGTACAGCGACGTCGTAACGATAAGCCAGGCTCACCTCTGGCCGACGTCTCGTCGGACGAGCGAAGGATCCGGATAACCCGACGCGATTACCAATTCGGAAAAGGAGCCGGCCAGGACGGATGGCTTGGTGTTGAAATTTGAAAGTTTAATTCCCTCGACGAGACGCGACGAGATTCGAGCTTTCGCGTTTCGCGAGGAAATCGACGAGGTGGAGGAAAAGCAGCAGGATCAGGAACTGTAGAGGTAGAGCGAGGCGCGTCTGGCGAGTACACGGTTCCAATTCCGTGGCGAGGACATTCGGTCGTTCATTTGCGCCTCCCCGGAGACAACGGCGAGCATGAAAAATGAAGTGGATGGCATTTACGGGCGTTCCGCGATTTATGGTCGCGTCGTACGCTCGCATATATCGCGGCTCCGCGAGAACGAAGCTTCGCAGTGGTTCGTAACGATTCACGCCGCTCCGCGCGTCACTGACGCGTCTCCTTCTTTTTTTATCGCGTCGCTCCGCTCCTAAATAATCGAGTTTGGTTACCGGCCACGCGTATTTTTCTTTTCTCCGACCGCAGAGCCGTGACAAGCCCTCCCACGAAGCAGCCACCAACACCGTCTCCTCTCTTCTCCTCTACGTTCCTCGTGTCCTCTCTCGCGACCGCGAGCACGCTCTCTCGCTACGTCGACCGACATTCTTTCGCGTGCTCGCCGGTACAAATTACGTTGCCACGATAAAGAATGTAATTTAAGGCCGTGATAATACGGACCGCACTGGCTGCCGGGTTATGCCGCCGGTAATTAGCCAGCTCGCGCTGCCAGCCAGCCGACCGAGCCGACCACTTAACGCGACGAACTCTATTAATTCGCGAACGGAGCCGCGTCGGCTAGCTAAATCGTTTCTGCTTCGCTGCTCTCTCCCCTCCCTCTATCCCTCCATCCCTCTCTCTCTCTCTCACCCGGTGCTTCATTTCGTTTCGTTTCGCCGGTGTGTTCTTTCGGAACTGGCCCGTCCGGCTGATATTTCTCTCCGGGGAGAACGAGGACGCCGCGGACCACGGAAAAGCGCATGATAAACGGCGAGTTAGTTCTTTATGGGACGCCGGGGGATTTATGGGGATGCCCGAGATGGATACGTCCGCCTACCACCGTCGAGTCCATCTCCCACGCTTTATTTCTACCCCCTTCCTATACTTCGAACTACGAATTACGAAATTTGAGACTCACCCTCGAAGAATACAGGGCCGAACCAAAGCCAAAAACTTCGGCGTCAGGCTTGATTCCAGGGAATCAGCGTAGGTCATCGATACACTAATTACTACACTACGAACAAAATTAATTTTGAAAAGTACGCGAAGAATTATCTCGCTAATGTATAACCAACATGGCCGTCGACGTGTAAACGATGTCCTACGAGAGACAGAAAATGTATATCTGTCGAGTGGCTTCATTTATTCAAATGTCCAAATGTCGACGGCGAAGAAATAGATAACATCTGTATTTAATAGATTCCGCTGGAAATATTCATCACGAGTCCGTCCCGATAATACGGTAGAAAGGGCCAGTGGTATTTGCAGATCCTTATCATTTAGCAAATTGAGGCTAGGTTCGCGAAATATTAAAGAATGAAAAGGATCCTGTGATGTCTTGCACGATGTGTAGGGTAACTGCACCGGTGAATAAACGAGCACCAGTAAATTAACGCTTTTGTATATTTCAACAAATTTCAAGCCGCACGGCATACTAGCGATAATGACTCTTGGGCCACTAATTATTATAGTGTTCATTGACTGGTATTTTTTATATTTTTTATTTAACGTTTAATAAAGAAAAATAATAATAATTTCATTTTATTTGTGTTCATTTTTGTTCACATATTTTTTTTTAAATAAAATATTTTCCTGAACAATTTCTTAAATGTTTATAGACTGGTGCAGTTACCCTACCATGTTTTCGGAACTGTGTAGAATTCTGGCGCTGAAAGATCGCGGCCGCGCCTCGGCCGTTTTTCTTCGAATAGCCGACAATAGCGAACTTTGGTAAATAATTTAGCCGTTATCGATCCGCAACAGCGTCGAGCTATAAATTCAGTTTTTCGGTTTCCACGGAAGGCGATGCTATCGGAAGGTTTAGCGCAGCCGGCCGCGCGATGAATTCACTGTCGACTGTCGGCAACAAATAATCCGCGACACAGACAGAGGCATCGGCATCGGCATCGCTAATGGTAGGTCCGATAAGGCCATGAGGGCAAACCCGGTTGCTGACTACGCTTAACCGCAACGCGGACCCGTGCAATACGTCGCCCGACATAGATAACCATCGTTTTCTGCTTCGCTGCGATTTTAATCTCGTCACGGAGTTTAATGAGCTATCGCCGCGTCCTATCACCCTCGCCCTCGCTCTCTCGTCTCCCCCCGCCTCTCAAACAGGTGCAAAACTCTTGCGCAAGCTTCGCCGTAGGAATATGGAAAAGCGATCGCGTAACTCCTTTTTTTAGATAATCCAGTTAAATGCACCGGAAAATGCATACTTGTCCGTATTTACTGAAACTGCTCCGCAGAAACGTACAATTTTATTTCTCCGAGGTAGACCGGTCGATCCTCAGAGGTAGAACGAATTTCCCGTACCTCTTTATTCTCTAAATATCCGCTCCAATTATTTTCCCATATCATTTCCCATTCTCTTCGCTGTCTTATCGATTGCGTTCGTGTCGGTATCAGGTGACCAATAAAGTTCCGTTGGTTTTTCAGATACCAGCAGACGGGATTATATTTTTTATCTAATACAATTTTATTCCTTGGAATGTTTTATAAAGGAACTTAAAGGTGCATCGTTCAAAAGTAATATAGTGGCATTTTTAAGACAGTGACATTATATTTTCCTAATGCATTATACAATACATTCGATCCTCTCGTTATTGCAGAACGTGCTGCAGAGTGTGCGAGCATAATTTTACTGGCGGACGAGAAATTGATTGAAAAGAAAAATTGCATCGAACCAGGGAAGTCGGGAGTCGGTATAAAAGTGCGAATATTTTCGAAATTCGACAAGGAATGATCCTGTGACGGTGACGTGCTCGCTGATGGAGTTAAACGATTCTATTCCGACAAAAACGGTAGCGACTCGTCTTGCAAAATTTGCATGGCCGCGATCGCGGCGTCGACGAGCTCTCGCGGCACGGTGAAATATAGATCAATGGAGAGATAACGATCCGCCGCCTGTTTGGATAAAATACGAGGACGGGAGGGCGCGAAGTCGATGGAATCTGTATCCGCGGGTGCTCTACGCTGTACGCTCCGCTCTGCTCGGAGTACACACGTTCGCGTATATACACGATAAACAACTGGAACGCGTGACGCACGCGAAATTCAAAATTCATTTAGCCTGTGAAGCACGCCGCTCCTTTCCGCACTGCACCGCACCGTACCGTACCGCATCGCTTCGGTGTGTCGATACGCGCGAGGCGTGGAGTTTCTCTCGCGTGCATCGATGCACATTTATGCAGAGCATGCAACGAGACAAACTGAGCTCTCCCTCGGTTCTCTGGTCGCCACGCCACACTACGGCGTGCCGCAGCTAGCTCGGTGCAGTCACGATGCAGTCCTGATGCACCGAGTTCGGATGTGTACCGACGTTGATTCGATTTCGCAGTGCTAAACGGGGAAATCGCTTCGCGCAACCCCCATCACCCACCCTGCCCAACTATCTTTTCGCTAATGCTTTTTTAAATCGGAGGACTTGATAGCGTGGGAGGAAAAAAGTGTTGGTCGATGGGATGCTGGAAATCGAACGCAGTATTCGCGTAAACAGAAATTATAGGGTGTGCATAAGTAGTTGATTATGAACTACAAGCGTTTTAGAGAATAGCATGTCAACGTATCCTGTTAGCGTGCAATAATTAGAGTAAAAGGAACCGGAAATAAGAACTGTATTATTTATGCGACGAGTACTTGCTAGTTGTTTCTTTTCGCGCCGACCACGGTCGAGGTTTCCCGGCATTTTAACCCTTACGAAACTACCGGCTCTTAAACTTTGAAACGACGATCATTGCACTCCAAGAGAAATGCAGCGGCGGTCCATCGAGCACTATGAAACCGCGAGCTTTTTGTTAGCGAGCTCTTTGCGACTCGACGAGCCGCAGTCTGTTACTCGGTCCGAACAAATTACGAGCAGATTCCAAAAGTCCAAGAAAAGTCGGACCGCATTGCGGTATCGCGCTTGTTCTCGATCGTGGATATATATCTTGGAAATGTGCTCGACTTTACGGAAGAATCTTGTCCCAGCTCTCGAGCGCAAAATATTCTGGATACGGGGTAAATCGTACGGTTCTTCGGCGAGCCGCGATATACCAGGTGAAATGACGCGGTATCGCGCGATGATCCGCGGGGCTTTGGCTCGCAATTCCCGCGAGAGCATCGTCGAAGCCATCCTAACGAGGCTCGAGAGCGTGTCCTCGTTGTCGCTTACGGGAAAAACGATAAATTTGAATTCGGCGCGGTGGAACCGGGGATCTGCTCGCGGCATCGTCGATAATCGGCGAGCGATATCGGGGGCCGATGAACTCGATCGATTACCAGACACGAGGATTAGATATTTCGAGGTTTACGGCTGCGCCGCGCTACGTGTATGCACCTACAAATTGCGGGCCATTGTGTGCAAATCGTCGTCGCGTCGCGCTGTGCCAGACGATTCCGATCCAATCGAATCGACTCGAAAGGCCGTTCCACTCGCTCGCGAATGCTTCGATGCGATCGTGAGCACGTTCCGCGGCAAGTAGTCGTGGTCACGCAATGGTCAGACTGGTCGCACTCTGGTTGCCTCGACCCCTGACTGGGAATACAGTCAATGTTTTACACCGGTAGTCATCTTCATAATCATCTTCTTGTTGGGACGGTCTGGCTGATTTTCATTTTAACGAGATTTATTGTACGTTCATAGTAGATGAATCCCGCAATGGTCAGACGTCTTGCACTTCTCTGGTTGCCTCGACCCCTGACTGAGATTACAGTCGCTGCTTTACACCGGTACTCATCTTCATTATCATCATTCTTCATCATCATCATCTTGTTGAAACAGTCTTGCAGAATTTCATTTTAACGAGGTTTCTTGTACGTTCATAGTAGATGAATCCCACAATGGTCAGACTGATCACGCTTGTCTAATTCCCTCGATCCTGGCTGAGAGTATAGCCGCTGTTTTACACCGGTTCTCATCTTCATTATCATCTTTCATCATCATCATCTTCTTGTTGGGACGGTCTGGCTAATTTTCATTTTAACGAGGTTTCTTGTACGTTCATAGTAGATGAATCCCTAACGACGTATATAGAACATTAGACGTTGTTACATGATCGACATACCGTCAAAGACGACTCCGACCCAACCTTCGATCCTTTATATCTTGACTACATTAAATGCCACGTTGGTCATAAAGTTAATTAATTAATTTACACACTATTTTAAATTAATTTATAAAAGTAAGAAGAATTCCTTTTATACTGTATTTCCAGAGGAATGAGATTTGTTAAACAATTTCTCATGAATGCATCTTTACAATCTTCATTATCGTAAATTAAAAGCAGGTACTCTATCCTTCTTGTGCTTTAAAAATTGTATTTTTGGATAGTACAGCAGAGATCCTTCGTATTCAATGCTTCGATCAGGTATGTTCTTCGGAGAACAGTGGCCAGGACAGTGCCCTACGGGGCAACCTGCACTTTTATGTGCTCCAGAGTTTGGAGGAGCTGGTGGAGCGCGTCCGCGGCGCAAAGACGGTGGAACGATACCTCGGGAGCAGACATTTTAGCGGAAGTAGGGCGAGCTGCTCGTGGCAGAGTCGATTCGAGCTGGCTCGGCCTGGCTGGAGCTGGTAGGGGGCTATCCGTGTTTATCGGGGAGCGTAAAAGCCGGCCAAAGTAGCTACGGAAGACCGGGAACGGTTGGCTGATCGGCTTCCGCTCTGACCACTCCGAGAGAATGCTTCGCGGAAATTGATCTTGTTCGACGGAGCGTGGCCCGGAGCAGAGCCGACCGGCGTGTAACTCTCTCTCTCCCTCAATGATCGAGTTTCATGAATTTAATGCCCGTCGCGGACCCGCGCCTCTTTACGCCCGTAGTTTGCTCGACGGCTGCGCGGAGCGTACTCTGCTCGGTTTACGAGTGCCAGTCGAACCCGAGGACGTAATCGGTCCTTTATCGCCGGACACTCTCGGCTTAAACAGGTGCTAAACGAATTCACAGACTCGAGACGCTAAAACCAAGCACGTATTTCCCGGTCTGCGAACAACGCCGTCCACAAGTCTTCGTAAAACTCTATTTGTTCCGCGATTAACCCGTCCCCCGTGTTCACTTCTCGCGTCTTCTCTCCGGCTGGAATAGCATCCTTCTCCGGAGCGAGGTTCTTCTAAACCAACGAACAATAATACGCAGACGGATTGAATAACTGACAATGAAGCGTTTACGACTAGACCAGCCGGTATCACAAGGATCGTGTTGCTTGTTGCGCTCGCAATCGCCCCGCCAGTTTACGGTGTGTACCATCAGAAACCAGCCATGCAAACAATGCGAAATAGTACTACTCTTTGCCGAATGTTTTAGAAAGCACCGACAACAGAGCAGCATCGTTAACGAAACTTTGTTATGTAGGAATATTCTAATATTCTATGTCAAATCATTATTCTATGGCATACCACCGCTCTGCTGTTTAAAACATTGAACGGCCGGCCGTGTATTGATGTGTCGTCACGACGACATTAAAATAAAGTTTGATTGGTCCGTATTTTTTGTTAATAACTCCTGAACAAAGCCGTGAACGTAATTTTTGCAAAGGAAAATGTTGCTTCATTGAACTCAGGAATCTCCGATTTCCGGATGTTGACGGAATTTTCAGACACCCTGTATACAAGAATTAGACATCTGGCAATGTCTAGAATGGTGAGGTATCGTTGCGATCGAGGAAAGCCGCGCAGGACGATTACGGCGGAAGGAGCGCACGCGCCGAGGGCCGTTGTTGTTCAGCCTCCCGGTTTATTCTTGGCTCCCATCCGCGAAGGAGTACGTGACTCGCGCGAAGATAGCCTCGCGATTTATGCATCCGCGTTAACCGATTTATGAGCGTACGCACCGACGCGCGTCGACTCGACTCCGCAGGCATCGCGTCGTATCGTAGCGGCCGCAATGCATTACGCTTATCGCGAGGGGAAGTCGTTGCTTCGGAACAAAAACGCTCGTCCCACTTTCGAAGGTGGGCGGAAGCGACGCCGGGAGCACCGCTAACGACTTCCTTCGAAAACTCGTCACCGGTGTGCGCGTCACTCTCTCCGTTCCTCTCTCTTCCTCTCTGACAAGAAATTTTGGAGATTACGGGTCGGTGTCCTTTGGCAAGAAAGCCGCCTCTCGCATCGGAAATTTTGTCACGAGCAAGAGAAAGGAAGGGCTCGAGAGACCCTCGCAGCTAGTTAGCCTGCTCAAATGAAATTAAGTGCGAATAACCGAGCACGCAAATAGTTACTTTTGAATTTAAAGTAACTCCTCGTCCTCGTTGGCGGCAACGTACGACGTTCTCTCTTCCTCTCTCTCTCAAGAGAGAGAGGAGTTAGTCGAGGTCGTTCTCGAGCATATTTGTCTTCAGGCTCGTCAAGGGGGAGCCAGGCAAAGCGGAGTCGAGAACTCGCCGGAGATCCTCCTTTTTCTGGTTCTCGAGCACGTTACTTTCCTGGCCTTGGGCCGCGACGCGACTCGGAGTCGCGCGCGTCGTTCGACTCGAGGAGCGTCGCCTTCGTTTCTGAATGAAATGCAAATGTGACGACGCGAGGATGTAGTGAGACACCCGTACAACTCGTTCTCTCTCTCTACCTCGTCTCCTTTAATTATCTACTTTGCTTCCTTTCCCGCGATACTTCGGCCGCTTTGATCCGCGCCGCGATGTAATTGGCGACGACGTCGGGCTCTTCCAACGTCCGTAATAAGATCCGCGGAAACCGCGAGCGCGCCAGACGAACATCGTCTATGAAACGACCACGCGTAAATCATCGAGACGTACCGGGCTCACAGTAACGTCCGCGAAAACACGGCGTATCTCACCTGTGGGAAAATAAAGTTGCACGACTAAGGGTGTATGATTTTGTTGCTCAGTGTATCACATGGTATTGCATATGCTGTATTGTATATTTTATTGTATTTTATGTGGTATTTCATATGATATACTGTTATATTACATTATATTATATGGAATTTCACATCTGGTTGGAACATTGTATTTATTAAAATATTTTAACAACGAAACCCCATCAACGAAAAATTGTTGACAGCGATCGTGACAAGGTATTGAAGAGACTTCAAGCCAAGAACATGAGTGGTTATTAGTCAACCCCCTCTCCAGCTGAATGTGTGTCAAGGTAAAACTCTGGCGTTCTACCTTACTATACGAAAACTCAACATCTAGGTACATTGGGAAATTGAAATTCTTCTCGATCAAAATTGTAGTAATACTAAAATTTGTGATTTCGGTGCACGGTTCGATCATTTATAGACTAACAGCAAGTTTGCAATTTAATTTAACTCGACGTTTCGATTCCTATGTGGATCATCTTCAAGAGATACATTTTTGGGTTTGAAAAATTTCTTTGATTCCCCCACCGCCCTTAAACAAAAAAAGGTATTGAAGATACTAAGAAATTGGTCTTGCGAGAACACTGGATACAAGACATGAAAGGAACAGGAAACGGAATTTCCATCTGAAATTCGTGCAAAGCTGGAACTGCCGAACCGTGCAGCCATTTATTCGAACAAAACCGTGCATTTTCATTATCACAGCAAGTTTGCCAGAACTCCGAAGCAGTATTTCGTGACCACGTTGGTGGGGATATCGCGAGGTGGAAAAAAATCGCTGGCGTTTTATCAGCGGATAAGGGTGGTTTCGGGTTAAGAAGCTCTCGGGGCGATTCGCGGCGGTTTCCCCGACGTGATGCGGGGGCGAATGAGAAAAATCTTGTCGCATATTTTCGCGGAAAGTGTATCTGGACATTGGAGCGCGTGAAATAAAGCTGATCGATGCGGTAGCGACGTCTTACGGCGCTTGGGAAAAGCTGGAAGTAGGATTCTCGGGGAGTGTGACGGTTCGGGAAGAAGCCATGAGTCTGCTATCGCAATTTCCACTCGGCTGGAGATTCTGGTCGGACGGTAGGCTGGAGGAAGATGTACCGCGGTAGTGGAAGGATGCCGAGACTCGGGCTCGTCCCGGGGAATCCCGGGAGGATCGCGAAACAAAATTCCTCGCATTGAACCGGGAATATTTCCGAGCGGGAGACAGGCACGCGAGGCGGCCGAACGTCGGCGGAAAACCGAGAAAGCGTAGGAGAAAAAGTAGCGTAAAGCGTACTTAACACACCGTTATCGTATTATACTCCGAAAGTGGTATGCCGTGTATGCCGAAGGTGGCTGCGAATACGTGGATGCGGCACGGAGAAACAAACACAGAGCGGAGTTTTAGAGAAAGGGAGAAGGAGAGAGAGAGGGCCGAGAGATAACGTTACGCAGTGAATAACAGAGCCGGACCAGAGAGGAAAATCGATCGATGAAATGATTCCGACCGCCTCGCTTCGCCCTTTCCGCGTCTCTGTACGCACCGCGTGTCCATTTCAGCTACAAAATAAAACTTCTCCGTTCTCCCTCCATTTCCGTTGCGAACCGAGATTTTAGAACTGGTAAACGAGAAACAGCGCCGGGAACGAACACCGTGACGAACGTGTTCGAAACCGAAACGCTTCGACCGCACGAGAACACTTTTATCGCTTCCCTCGGCACTGTTTCGTTCTGTAATCGGAATTGTTTTCGGTCACGTTGAACGCGCCGAACTCGTTCAAAGCCGCGAGAACAGGCACGCGGCCGGAATGTAAAATTGCAGCCTCTTCGCCGGCCAATAAAACCGAGAAAGATCCCGCCGAATAAACGGCGCCACCAAATTCCGAGACAACCTTGTAAATTCCAATCATCGTCTCGCCCATCAACGTCGCCCCTGACCCTGTCTCTATTCTCCTTTCTTTCTCTTGGCGAGCTAACTTCTCTTTCGTACGAGTCAAAAGTCGTTCCCCGTGGAACGAGTCCAAAGATAGAATTGTGCGGTCGAATAGAATGAAAAGCAACGACTGCCTTGATCGGGATCAAGATTTGTTACTTTTCTTTAACCTCCGCCAAAGAATCCCAACTAAATCATTGGTCGCGGAGACTGCGAGCAGAGAGATCTTTAGGACCTCTACGGTTCCGCAGTAGATTCGGCCGGCACGGTCGGACACTATTCTTTATCCCTTTTAACACTGCTGTCGACCTCGGTTCAGCTGTGTTGGTAACAATTTTCTTGCAGCTTCATAGACTCGGAACGAACTTTAATCCATCGCCAATGAAGATTTTCAACTTCCTTTAACACCAGAATTACTAAAGGACTGTTTTGCATTACTTTGTAGAAATAAAATTTCATATTCATCCAGATTTCCAGAGATTGTTCACGAATTCTTTGGATATTGAAAATTTATTTTGTCTACATTAATTCCAAGATACAGACACTAAGTAGGCATTTATTTCTAAGAATTTTAACGGGTCAGAAGTAATAGACCTGCATTTTTTAATTTCTCAAATGTTCTCCTCATTCAATCTACTCATTTTTATCACGAATTAGTATAATATGCTAAAATTACGAAGGAAGCAGGAACATCAGGAGCAGATAGGAAACAGTTATTTTTTTTATTTTTCAACGTTTTTTTTATATTAGAATTGAAATGTTTCGCGGCAATAAAATAAAAGTCACAAAGTGTCGGGCAAATTCACCTACAAATATCAGTATAATTGGTTTCGAAAAAGGTGTGTGAAATTGCCACGTAGGACGGCTGGAGATTAATAAAAATGCGTAAAAAAGGATGAAGAAGAAAGAGGTCTCGGCACGTGGCGAATAAACCAGTTGACTGGTCGATGCAAATAAAGGTGCAACGAGTGCACCGTATGAGCGGATCGAGTGTTCCTTCGTCGAACGACGAGTTACATCGTTTTCCCGGTTAACGGTTGGAGCAATGGAGATTACCCGGTGTATCCTTTATGGATCGGCGCTTATCACGGGCTCCGTTCGCAGCGGGCCGATTCGCTCCGATACGATCCGATCTGATCCGATCGGATTCGATGGAAAAAGTTATGGCAAGAAGCGGGTTGCACAGAGACGACTCGAGAATACGGGAAGGCAAAGAGCTTGGAAAATTCGATCCCTTTCGTCGCGAAATCTTTCCCGTAACGGAGCTGCGGAGCTTTGATCCTCGATGACCCCGATATCGAGCTGTACGAAGCTACGTGGGAAACGTTCGACGAAGGTTGCGCGGCCGAGTGTTTCTTGTTTCCCCTTTCCGTTTCCGGTAGCTGGGATAGGACCGGTATATCGAGCTGATATCCGGTCGAGTCCTCGTGTCATCGTTCGGAACAATGCCGTTCGATGGAGACCGCTGAGGACACACAGAGATCCTTGCGAGCCCTTCGAGTCGATCTCGCAGAGCTTCGATCCGCGTCTCGCGAAAATATATGTACTCCTCGATGGACACGGAGGCGAGAACAATGGTCAGTCCGCTTCGGCCGAAACGATTGGACACGGACGTGGATGCGTATCGCGTGCGTCTCGTGTATCGCGTGCAGCAGTGGGTGCATTGTCGGCGCGTCGTTCGTTGGTCGTCGCGCATCGTCGCGTGTCGCTCGGTGCGCAACAAAAGCCTCCGAGTGCCGGGGGTGACCGTGTCTCGCCGGTGGACAGAGATCGAGGAAGAAAGCGAAGGAAGGAGAAAGGGGACCCGGAGAAAAGAAGCTACGGAAAAAGGGGTAACGGGACGACGCCCGTAAAACTCGTAGGTCGCCGGGGCGAAATGAAAGGAAACTAAAGAAAAGAAACGAGATACCGAGAAGACCGGAACAGAAGAGAAAGGAAACGAGAGGTGGCAAGAAAGAAGACGCGACCTGGCCACCTCGCATTTTCCTATCTCCAGCCGGAGCATTAGAAGTTGCGAGCTCGTAAGCTCTCGAGCGGAGGCGTCGCGACGTCTCTCGACGGATCGGCACCGACCCGCGACGCCCTCGCCACTGTTCGTATCAAAAATGCAGAGCACGTTTAAAATAATCTTCTCCGCAGACAAATAGAACCGACTCACATTGTCGACCCTAACAACCAAAGTTTTCCTCGATGTTCAACGATGTTCTTCGTAGTCGAAACAAAATGAAACTGTGATCACTAGACTGCGGATGTTTAGGAAAAATCAAAATTCTCTGTGAACTTGTACGAATCAATTTTTAATGATTGCAATCAGCTGGAATCGACACATTGGTATTTTGAAATTCTTATTAAATTGCGCTTATTCATTTTTTACTATAATCTTGGCATTGATGAACAAAAGCATTAAAGAAATTTTAAGAAGAAATTGAAAGCGAGTACCCGGTTGTTAACATTGAAACTGCAGAGCTAATTCGTTATTAGATATTAATGGCTTATAGTTTACGGAAAGACGAATCCGACATAATTTATATTATAAAATAAATTTGTGATTTCGGCGCAAGGTTCGATCATTAGTAACTGCAAGTTTGCAAATTAATTTAACTCAAAATTTCGATCCCTGTATGGATCATCTTCAACAGAGACAATTTTGCGTCTGAAAATTAATACGTTTATAGTAAAATTTAGATTTGTATCTCTGTTATCTAGCAGCTTATAATCCCACCGAATTCGATGCTGAAATCATTCCAAGAGAGGCAAGGCGCCCCAGATTCGTTTCTCCGTACATCTCGCGACTCGTATCTCGGTCAATCCTCCTTGGGAGATCCATAGTTTGCAGGCTTGCCGGATTTTCCCGCGCCTCGGAAATCCTCGTTCCTTCTCGCGCGAGGCGTTCCCGTGAATTTTCCCGTGTCGTTGCCGTTTGTTCGACTTGTGGACAAAGTTTCCACCGGCGAAAATTTCTGTGCCGGTGCACGCTCCTCTTATTAGATGGAGTCGCGTCGTCGTCATAGGAAGGAATTGAAACCGAGACGAACCGCAACACCAGTTTCTTTTTTTAATCATATCCGTTTTAAACTCGAGCGATCAAACTTTGGACACGGCTCGTTGAATTTGTAACGGCCGGACTTTCCGACTGCCGGCGTTTCAAACCTTCCGGTCAAATTCGCTGCAGTTCGGTGCATCGTCACGTGCCCGAGCAGATCTTGCTCTCTCGAGCTGGGATTTCCTATGCAACCGATCGCACGCGTTGCTGTACAAGGAGTATAAAAATTATATGTCACGACCACCATAGTGTAGGTATTTATTTAAATATTTAATTGGCCGAACTGTAGGTATTTATTTAAATATTTAATTGTGTTGGTGCCGATCGATTGTCGGCGACCAGCTGATCATTTATTTGTGGTTATCATTACAGACCAACGATCGGTATGTCATTAACAACCGATATTCAATCGAATAAATAACGTGATTAGCGAATTTCAGTATGTAACGAACGATTGTACAATAAAGAAGTATTTAAATTGACCTCCTATAAAAGCGTGATTCTACACCTCATGATCGGTAAAGATCTGTTAAAAAAACTTAAAATCAACTTAACTAAAATTTTTTTATTATTGCATCGTGTTCCACTCATCGAGAGGATAAAAATGTCAAAGGAACCACAAGTTTCGACCTGCGAATTTTAATTGAAAGTAGAGTAAGAATATCAATGGATCTAGACAAAATTCCATTAAAAATATATTTTAAAAATTTTCATCCGCCTCCTCAGTGTCCTCAAGTGTCACTTAACGGTGCTGACGATTATTTTAGCGATCTAAAGCGCCTGATCGCGTAGTATATAAGAAATCGCGAACGGGAAATCCCTGAAGGCTGGAACCGCCTAGACTTTTGATGGGTTGCGTAATTCTGGGCGTGACCAGCTAAATCCCGACCGATTGGCCCAGCCAGGTTTCGCTTCAGCTGCGCTGGAAGGGGAGCGGAGCCGAGCAGAGGCCCGTTACCGATTAATACGCAGCCGATTCGACCCGACCTAACGCGACGCTCTCGAAACCTGGATCAAAGTTTCACGGCAGGCTCGCAGGCTCGAAGGCTCTCCTCGGCATACTCTCGGTCCGGTTTACACGATCGTTACACGGGGCTGCTGCATAATGCATGCACTTTCGCGCGCGCTACGATCGGTAGTTTACGGTTAATCGACTGGTACTCGCCGATTTGAGAGATTCTCCGTTCTCGTCATATCGTTACCAGTCCCTCCCAGCTTCCTTCTGTTTCGCAAACAGCTCGGAGATCCAAGCTGGATTCTACGAAAATACACGTCTATTGTCTCTCGTTAATAATTAGGGAGAAAAAAAAAATGTTTCCGCCCGGGATCGAACCGGGGCCCTTCCGCAATAAGAGACGGATGTGATCACCACTACACCACAGAAACCAGTTGAAATGTTGTTCCAGTTTTGGCGTATTTAAGCTTAGGAAATTCTTATCAGGTTACACGCCGTTCTACACTAAAAACTTTTTTAAAATTTACAGACGCAGTTGTCTCCTCTTTCTTGAAAAGGATCCATATTAAGATCGAAACGTAGAAAGATTAATCAAACTAGCAAAATTGCTTTAATGTATTTTCCGATCGAACCTTTGCGTCGAAATCATCAATACATCTTGTTATTAACGACGTATGATGATAAACATAGAAGATGTTAGGATAGAACGGTAAAAAAATATCTCACTGGGGAAAAAAAATGTTTCCGCCCGGGATCGAACCGGGGCCCTTCCGCAATAAGAGACGGATGTGATCACCACTACACCACAGAAACCAGTTGAAACGTTGTTCCAGTTTTGGCGTATTTAAGCTTAGGAAATTCTTATCAGGTTACACGCTGTCGATGGATTGAAATTTTTCATGAACGTATCGATGAAACGATATTCGTTTGATCAGTTCCACTTGTCGAGTGTCATGTTTCTGCTATCTCTCGTATTAATTTTTGATCTACAACGTCATTCGTTCGCGTTACTATTTTCAAGCTTGACGAGCCTTTTACGGTTGTCAAGATTTTTCAACCTTCAATTACTCGAAATCCTCTTTCTGCATAACTGGGCAACGTGGAAAATTACATCACTCCAATATTTGCGATTGTAGTCGACTAAATTGAATGTTTTTAGATCGCAAACTGAAGCAGTTAGATTCTATTTAAAATCTGAAGAAACCTACACGGGAGAATTTTGATTGATTCTATTGTTAAGGTATAAATTTAAGGCTCAATATTTATCGTATTATATATTATTATTATTATTTATTATAGACGGACAGAAACCCTTTTCACATAAGTATTTACAAAGAAAAGAAAAAAAGAGAAAGATACAAGATACTTATCTAATAAGAAAGAAGGAACATGCGCACAAAGACAAAGAAAAAGAAACAAAATAATACTGATACAATCAATAGGTATTATCATATAATTCAGCGTAGTTGCATTTGAAAATTTTGCAAAGCTTCAATGAAGAAATTAATACTGTTATAAATAGTGCACGATTTTGCAATAATGCGATTCATTGGATTAATTAATCCATAAGTAGATTTCGCTTCAAGTGTTTGAAAACCCGCTCTTGTTCTCAGTTTACGTTCCGGTATATATAAATATATTATTATATATTTTTACTCCGTATTATATGGAGGATTTACCATGTTCACGAAATTGTTACCGTGTTCCCGTGTTTGGGGAAAGTCTCAACAAATTATTTTTAGTCCATCGAGGACAGCTAAATTTATTTATTAAATATAAGACATTGTTTTGACAATTTTATCGACGTAGGATGATAAACACAGAATATGTTAGGATAGAACAGTAAAAAAAAATGTTTCACCGTGGAAAAAATAATGTTTCCGCCCGGGATCGAACCGGGGACCTTCCGCGTGTTAGGCGGATGTGATAACCACTACACCACGGAAACTGGTTGCGGTGTGGTTCGTTTTAGCGGTTGGCTGGTTGCCTCGAGTCTTTGATCGACCGCTTTGCACGCGTGAAACCGGTCCGGTCGATTCCGATATTCCCCGTCGCGTCGGGCTGCGGATAAAAATCGCAACGGCCTTTTCTAGGCTCCTTGTTCTTGCGACAGAGGGGAAACGATAAGAGTGAAACTGGCGCGGGATTCGCACGGGGGTTAGAGGGCGCGAGCAGTGAATGCGAGCAGCGGGGGGTATTTTATGTCGCATGAAATTGAAATGTCACGGGCGACGTTTCCGTATCTGATAACAAAGCGCAATAACACACACGGCTGCGCAATAATGTACGCGTCTGTGCAGTCACGTACGCTTCCATCGCATCGGCGGCACGCACGCGCGCGATAACATCTAATTTCGGGCAGGAAGTACCTACCCCTACGTCCGAGCGGAACACCGCGGCGAGGCATTTCGTTCTCCAACGACTTTCGACAGGAGATTCGGTCGGCCGGTGGTCGGACCATCTCCCGGAAATATTTCAAGCCTCTCGCGAACGAAACGCTCCAACTTTGATTTTAACGAGCTCTCCCGTGCAACGATAGCGTACACGGTCATCTCGGAATGCACGAAATATTATCTGTAGTTACCTGATAGTTTTAATGATATAAACAATTAATCATACATACGCAGCCAAGTGCATCGCGACCAAATTGCACGAACGAACTCGATCACTGAATTGGCCAATTTTGTTGGCACAGCGAGGGCTGTTGAACGCAGTGGACGTTCAAGAGGTTATTATAATTATAAACAAGGGGAGGGAATATTCCATAATTCTCTTATGATAACTAGGGGAATATGAAGACAAATGAATTTCTATAATACACGCAGCAATTGAGACGGTTTATTTGAACGAATACACTTCGTAGGCTTGTAATCGAAACAGAAATTGATAGGTTATCTGAAAGATGACAACAAGTTGTTTGTACATATATTCTTTAAATATAGTGTTTAATAGTACACCCTGCCTCGTTCTGGTTTCTAGTCAGGTGATCCTTCGAGAAATTTCTTATCAGTCTGCAACAACCGATGCAAAAATATTCAAGGTCCGAGAGATCGTCTGATCTACCGTGAGCAATGAACGCATTTTGATTACCGCGGCGCATCGTTCTGTCGGTGGTGAATCGCGCAGCGTCTGAAATATTCTGTTGAACCCAGTATCCGGCAATTTAATATTTAATATCTTGACTGAGCGAGCTAGTCGTACGGCGCAGAAGGCTGTCAAGCGCACGAGAGCCAGTCAACCCCGTCCCAGGGTTCATCTTTTGCCTGGATTCGTTCGGAGCAGTGGAAAGATTAGCTCGGCGGCGCTTAGAGTCCGCTGAATCTCGTCGCCGTCACGTAGCAGGAGGTTTTTCTGAAAAGTAATCTGCTCGGGCCGCGATGTATTCCGTCGGTGGCGGGCGCGCGGAGACTCGGTACCGTTAATCCGTAAAACAAACCTGCATAATCCGTCCTCTCGTCGAGCAGGACGAGGACCGGCTGGCTTCGGCAGCCCTAGCGCGAGGTACGTAGGGTACACGCCCTCCTGTCCGCGCCCCTCGAGTTCTCTTGTTTGCCTTGAAATATTCACGGTTTAATCTAAACTTTCATCTTATCGTCGCCGTACGGGCCCGAGGATTGGCTGTCGACCGATTCGATCGAACCGGAGCTGTTTTAGGACTCGGCAGGGCTGCGGAGCTGCGTTTCGACCCGAGCTACGACGCGTTGTAAACCGACCCTAGGACGATCGAGTCGTTTCCCCGAGCTTTACGACCGCCCGGAAAGATTCTAGGACTGGGAAAAGATTTTCCTATGCTTTTCGGAAAGCCGACAGGTTCACCCTATACCCCTGGGGAACGTGCGAATGACATGGTCTCCGATTAATCCTAAATATCAACCTTCCCAACCTTGCGCCAGACTCGACATTCATCTCTGCACCGATAGTTACGTTTTTCCTCGATTTAGAAGAGATTTCAGACAATTATGGACAAAAATCAAGTCGTAGCTGCAGGTATATTTCTTTTGAAGCGGTTTTGAAATAATTTTGTGAAGCAAGCTAATAAATGCAATACTTGGTCTGGACCTTTACGGCCCTTGCACACAAGCCCAGCACAGACCCACCTCGCCGTTTCCACTTTTCTCTTTGTGTTTCAATGGAGATGCGTAACCTGCAGGTACAGTGATGAAACACAAAGGAAAAGGTGCAAACGGCGAGGCAGCGCTGTGCTGAGCTGGTGAAGCAGCGGTCTAGTGTGCAAAGACCTTTAATCACTTCCAAATATAAACACATTGTTGCGGATCTCGCGAGTTCCTCAGCGACGCGAATACTATAGGCCAAAGGAGAGAGAGGTACCGGGGTTGCAAAAAAAACCATAACACCTCTCCCCTTGCGGTTCTGACTCTTCGGGCACAGGTGATTGCCGAAAATTCAGTCGCTATCTGTACATCACTTTATACATTCCCGCACGCATGGGCGGTTAAATAGGTTAAATGAGCTTTTCTCTGGTCGTCCATCTTTTCATTGCTAAAACAGTTGCTTAAAACTGCCGATTTGCTTGATCTGTTAAAACAGTGCACCTACACTGGACTCTAGTTTCTCTAGCTTCTTTTACGCTCTATTTTCATCTAGTTCTAAGCTGGTTATAAGTGGTGACGGGTTTCTGTGATTTGGGTTTTTTTTTATTATTGCCGTTTGACATTTAACTTAAAGTGCTGGTGTCGTTATTTAAACTAAATCCTTCCACGACCTTCTAATCCTTTACACACGTTTATAGCGAAACCAAATGTTGAAGCTTATCTTTGTATTAGTTCATTTTTAAAAGTTTATAATCTGCATATTTATTGTATACACCTGTGGTTATTCTCGTACAGCGAAACAAATCCAGAAGAATTTAAAGTGCTTAAATGAAAAAAGGGTCCTGCTCGTGCGATGGTTTTATGGTGTAAAGCTTATTACGAGTCGTAGGATTCTTCATCGGTCATTGACGCGTGACACATGTAGAGCCACACGGAACAGTATATTCATTAACCCTTCACTGGTTTGTTTAACAATTGTTTAAAACATTTTTGTTGGGATCTTGTTCGACTACCTTATTTCAGGAGACAAACACAGCGAAACAATTTGGGACAAACTGCCTCCCATATTTTTGCACCGTCCCTGTGCCAATTCCCGAATCCCCGATGCTCCCCTCTCGTTCTCCGTTTCACTCCCGCTGTTCGGCTCGGTGATATAATTGGAAAGGAGTCCAGGACGTCGAGGATAATCGCCCGACACAAAGCTTATTATATAAAGATTATCACGGACCCCCGAGAACGGTGTGACGCGCCGCGCTGTCGACGAGATGAGAATATTTTGAAAAATTATCGTGCCGCGTGCAAAAAAAAATCATCGGACGCTCTCGGAAAATTTATTATCCGCTCGAAAATTGATCGTTCTTTCGCTCCGCTGCGGCTCTCGGGATTCTCTTTTTTATTCGTCGCGTAGCAGACCTCCTCCGTGGTCCCGGACGTGTTCGATAAACTCTCGGGCGAAAATGTTTTTCGAAAATTAAAAGTTCCGCGGGGGGGAACGAGCGTGTAAAGTCCGCGCGGCGCGATAATACGTACGGAGCCAATGGTAATTCGTGCGCCGAATAAATTTCAGGAGAATCGATACTCGGTGGATCGCGAACGCCGCCGGCCGTTTCATAGTTTTACGAGGGCATTATTATTTCTAATAGGTTTCTAAAAGCGGCTGGATACTCGGTGACGACGAGGACGCGGAGGCGGGCAATCTGGGGAAAATACATATACACCGGGAAATCGGCACCTGTTACGACATAATTTTCCACGGTAGCAGAGAGTAGAGACAAGCTACGGTGCGTAAAAGCGAGCGCGTACTTACTTGCGGCGTCCGTTTCGTCTCGTGGCTTCATTAAAATATTGATCAACGCGGTGGTTGGGTAACTGGTACCTAGCCTGTACACGCGGGTCAATACCAGCCAGCGGCATTGCTTAATTAATTAATCGGTTGGCGCTCCACTTTCACTAATGAATATGTTGTTTCACACCGAAGAACCGCCGCGCCGGGAATAGTTGTCGCGCTAAACGCCGGTGTCTTACGCCGCGCCGAACCGTTCCACCTCGAACGTTCGATTAATCGTTCCTCCGTGGACGCGAGACGCAATCGGATTTGCGGTGTCACGCAAATCGATTCTCCGGCTCTCCTTTCGACCGCGTTCTTCCGTACCGTTACATTCGCGTTACGACGTTCTTTCGCTGTTTCCGACCCATGAAGGGATGCACGAGAGGTCCTTAAATCTTATTGGTTTGCCTACATTCTTCTCGTGGTATGCAATATAGGGTTAACCCTTCGCACTCCTTTGTTTAGCGAAACATTTGTGGTTCAAAGGATTAAGGTTCCGCGGTTGGATCAAGGGTGATAGCAGTTCGTCGCGAACGAGTCGCGGAACCGTGTCCCGGAGCAAAAATAAATCTTTGAAGACAGGCCGGATCGATGCGCGAGAGATGAAGCTGCGTTCCTCTAGGATATTTGATATTCTGACGTGGTCGGGATGAAAACAGCCGCCCGTGTGGGAATTGGGTCGTGCTCAGGTAGAAATAGGGGTTGCTATGTCGTCGGTCCAGCCTGATAAGTCTCTAAAACGGTCCGTAGCTCGCAGTTGGATGGGTAATCACGAAGGATCGAAATTCGCTAGGAAAGGTGCATTCGCGTAGCGATATCGATCGGGCGGATGAGCGACGACTGCACACGTTGCATCTTCCGCTGGTGGATGGTTCCTCCCTGGAGGAGCGACTATCCTCGACAGCCTCCCTTGAGGAGGAGGAACGGGGTTGCGAGGAACGACTAGAACGGGGAACCGTGTCACGAAATCGTCAACTGAAAGTTTCATCGAGGTTAAAAAAGGCAAAAGGCTCGAAGTGGAGAGAGAAAAGGCACGAGAGCCAGCGTTCTCCTCGGGAAACGTCTCGCGTTGCACTCGGACGCATACGTCGGATGCCTCTACATCGGTTGCCACTTATCGATCTCGACCCGCTGAAAGCTCGTGGGAAAACTTCTCTTCCGCAGCGGTTGCTCGCGTCTCTCGAAAGAGCCGGATGGATCCGTTTCGAATAATTCGCCGAGATGGACCGCGTTTCCTTCTTCAGCTGCTCCGCCACCTGCTTGCGTGTGAGCGCGCCGGATTTTCCTTCGCGGTTCCGAAACGATTCCATCGTGGCTGTTTGCACGGTGGAACCGCGTCCCCGGTCGCCGTCGAAGATGTCCGGTCGCTTTGAAGCGAGTTCGCCCCTCGTTAAACACTCCCGTGCAAATACGAGCCTCGTGGGGATTCGATTATGCCACAGGGAGGGACACCGGGACGCTCTGTGGACACGCGCAACGTCCATCGAACCCCGAAGGCGCATCTGCTTCGCAGTTTCTATCGTCGATCCTCGACCGTACCGAATCAAACTTTCCTGCGATCTTCGATTGCACGGTGCACAGTGGAGCGTTTTGACCAAAAAGCTGGCCGAAATTATTGTATAGTAGAAAACGAGTCCACTGGTATCGTTTTGTTACAAAATTACATTTTTCATTTTGTTTGAACACATCAGGTGTATTGCTAAATTACAACAGTATTTTCATACAATAAATTTACTTTATTTAAAACTCCTCGTCACTACTGTCTTCGGCAGGTTCGGGAAACAATTAAATAAACATAAATTCATGTTTGTACGATATAAATGTAAAAATAATTAAATCATTTTAGGAAGTATTATATTAATTTATTATTTACACGTTACAATTCCACTAGCCTCTCATAAATATAGGTAGAGTTATAGATCCATTGAGCCAGTCATGATTCTTTTTTTCAAATATGAATTTTTTTTATGCGCTGTTAGCCATCTGAGTTTAAATTGATGCTTTACCATAGATAGAATATGCTTCAAATCTTTTCGTTGTTCTTTGTCCAAACAATACTTATCAAGAAGATATCAGTCTTCAGCTTACTTCGTGTCCAAGTACAAGTTACCGCAACACTTTATATAGTCACCCCACCATTCATCGAAACACCCTTTACCAACTACCTAGCACGGTTTTAAGAAACCAAGCCAGAAGTGACAGAGGTGAGAAAAGTCGAGTTCACCGATCTTTTCCATCCACGAACGCACACCACGTCACAAACTTGAAAGGATTCTTCTGTTCATCCGGATTACCTATCCCGGGTACCGCGCGCCGGAAACGCGGTTACAAACGCAGAAACGAAAGAGCGAAGCTCCTCCGGTAATTGTAGGGACCGCGCATAATTCGACCAGCTCTCTTTCGAACCGGTTCGATTCGCACACACGGTTCGTTTTGTCTCGCAAATATTTGCGCGCATCTTCCCTCTCCGGGATACGTGTTCGCCGTTGATGGCGTTTATCGGCTCGATGTAACGGGTGATCCGCTTTTTACGGTGTCCGCGCGGGCCATTTTCGAGGCTGCCATTTGAATGACAATGGGGAACGCACGAGTGCGCACGAGTCAGATGTTCTCACAGTGATAATTGATATTCTCTCCGGGCTGGGAAATAAATATGCATTAACAAAATAACAAATTCGCGAGGTTCGATCGATCCCGGGCGTTATTACACGCGTTCGAACGGCGGCCCGTTAATAATGGCGGCCGGCTACGTGATCGAAATGCGGAAAACTGGGCGCAACCGCGGAACAACGGAAGCTGTCGGCCCCTTTGTCGCGGGCTACCGTGCCCGTGTGCTCCCGTGCTCGGTGTAACGAGCAAATTTATATTTTATTTACGGTCGTTGGTTAACCGAGAGACGGGCGTTTCGTTCGTTCGCAAAGTGGTGTAAGAAAAAAACACGAACGCGATGGAAATTAAACGAACCGCTTGCTACCAACGCCAGGGCTTTAAACCCCGTTCAGGCGGGTCCCATGGAAATCACAAATTTCCCGACACGGTTTTCACCGTTCTACGAATCTACGAAAGAATCTGAGAATCTACAAATCTAAAATCGTTGCCGGTGAAATTCGTTGTTGGTGATTTCCATGGAACCCGTTCAGACGCGGTGGGAAACCGCTCGATTTGCGTTTTCGGTTGTTCGACTGCGCGAACACGTGTGAACGAATACGAAGACGCTGTTGCTCGTGGCGACCACGGAGACAGTTTCTCTGTTCATTATAATCTTTCCTTCGTAGTTATATCAATGAAAAACGAGGCATGGGCTGCTTCGATTCGACGAAAGAATGATGAGAAAGTTCGGTGGTCGATTCGACTAGCGGGGCTCGGTGACCAAGGGCATAAAATTTCATTGTGATCGGAATGCTCCTTTCGCGGCGAGGATCGGCGTCGTCGTCGGCTGGTAACGAGGGTTTTATTGCGGCCTAGGTGCGTTTATCGAGGCAATTATCGTTGCTGCCATTAATTTCCACTCAATCGGCGCTGGCATAATGGCGAGCGGAACAGGGAAGGGAGCCAAGCTACGAGCGATTCTGTCAGGCTTTCGTTTTATTCGCTGCCAGTCACCATGGTCAAGCGGAATTATCATTGTCCCTCTGCATCCCCTCAGCCCCGTTGCGTCGGTTCCGTCGAACAATCATTTTCCTCGAGTGGCTGCCTGCCGACGCGTCAATAAAGGCATTTCCGTTCTCGCGTCGATCTCTCGCGGTAATGCGACGCGCGTTCACCGTTCATTGCAATTTCGCATGACGCTCGAGCCGTGCCTGCCAGCGAGCGGTCGCATTATGCGCTGTGCAAGGTTGGTTTCCCCGGAGCTACCACCGAAACCGAAACGCGAATAGTTTCACAATCGCCGAATGAAACTGCAGTAACAGCGGTGGTGGTGTCTGCCAGCGGCCGAGCTCTCCGTTCCGCGATCCAGATTATCGGCCCAAATTAACCCATTTGCGTCATAAACAACGATCTAAATAAATCTAGTGTCTTATCATAAGATAACGGATTTTATACATTCCTCACAAAAATTCGCAGCCGCGACACGAAACACGATCAGACGAATTTAATAATTTGCTTTATTTCAGTCTTACAGCTAAGAAATGTGACTTTGTTTAAACAGGTCTTGATATTATATTAATTTCTTAATTACGGAATCGTCACTGTAGAAGGCAGGTGTAGGAAAGGAGAGTCCAAATTCAAACCATACAGAAAAACACCTAATCGATATTCATGAACTCTCCTGCGTGCGGTCAAGCGTGTGTGTTTATGTTTGAGCGCCGCGGTATATCCAAAACAAACGCGAGTGGCTGCGAGATCGAATAGCGGTCGTGAGGCTACTATCTTCACCATAAGAAAATTCAAAACGAACGAAATAGATCGAGAACGTTTGATCGAGAAACGGATAAAAGGACACGTCGCGCCACGGACGGGGACTCACGTTGAAACGATCACACGTCAAAGTTCACCGCTACGATACGATACCAATATGAATATGACTAGTACCAGGGCCGGCATGACCTTTTGCAAGGCCAGAATACACATTTATATCCCATACTTAAATTTCACAATAAGGAATTACTATTATTTTGCGATTGCATTTTCCACACACGCGCCCGAATATTCAATCTACTATACGGGGGTCCTGCAAAATGTCTATTGTCTCTCTTTTTGTACATTAATTTGTAGTCGCGTGCTTTCTCTAAGAAAAGTAATAGTAAATTAAAATCATCTATTCTCTTTTTTTAAACGTAGGATTAAATGCTTTACGCATACCCTATTCTCCTGGAAGAGAGGCGGGGTTATGTGGGGCTCTTCTGACCGGAAGGGTCAGACATACCCACTAAATAACCTACGGTGACTGAGCTAATTTGGAGGTGGTCGGGAATCTCGAGGTCGAATGCATCTGACCAAATCATTATTACTTACATTATCGTCGATCCGAAGTGCCCGTGGCACTGTTCATTTAGACAGGACCGTGGAATGCGCTTGCGTTCCTGCAACTACGATTTCGTCGTTACGTCGCGTCTCCGCGACATTCAATTAGGACACAGCTTTATTTTGAATCGTCTTCGTGGTTGTCCTCGTACCTGACGCGATTCGCCCGTAATCCTTTTAAGTCTGTTACCTCCGGCTTTATTCCTCCGTCGTAGAAAAGTTCCGAATGCTCCAAGTGCCGTGCGATCGTAAAGGACCGACCGGTTTACGGTGTCTTTTACGATAGTTCGAGTGGACGTATCTGCATTTACACGGCGTGATGATCGAGTATGCGAGAGCCCTATCTAATCCACGGCTGATCAGTCTGCATGTGGGAATATCGAAAATAGCGATTCGTATTGCAGTTTGGCCAACTTAACAGTGTCGGTCCAGCAGCCTGAAAAATTGTAAAAATATTGAAATAACGCGTTGAATCGAATTAAAGTAGAATCGTTAAGATTTTAAGGCTGTGAACACTTTTCGAACCTAGGGGATGCCAACCAAATTTTAATAAACACAACTAATTTCTTCTTTTTCGAGAAACATTAGGATGGAAACGTTGAAAGTTGAATCAAACTAGCAAAATTGCTTTAATGTATTTTCTTAACATTAATACATTTTTTGTTTTTAACAATCTTACGATCGATAAATGGAAGAACATTTACAACGAATTTTGTCTGACAATATTTTGTAAGAACGCAATATTTTTTAGCCGTGCAGCGTTTCGATTATGAACGCTTGGGAAGACGTGACAGCATTCGGACGAGATAACCAAAAAATTTAATACTCGTCATTTGTTATTCGCTGATAAGAGATAGGGAGCGATGTTCCTGTTGCTTATCTTTCTTGGGTGGTTCGAACGAGGAATATTCGCGTGACCCGACCTCGACCCGACCGAGTTCAAGCAGTTTGTGCAGGCCTTTCCCCGATCGTGATTCAATCCGGAAAGAAAGACGTCGCGGGGCTGTATCCGTGGCCTACAGCTGAAGGGAAACTCGGGTGAACGCGCATCGAGCACACTCTCGGTCCCCGGTGCAACGATGCAACGGTGCAACAACTCGGCCCGACTGCCGACTGGTTTCTACGTCCACGCAAAAATACGGGACGCGCGCACGAGCCCTCTAGATCCGTGCTCGCACACTGGATTCACCTTTCCTTCCCTGTGCTCTCGCCGGACTCGGAGGTAAATAAATGAAAACGACGAGACAAGGCGGGACGAACGTGCTCTTTCGAATCCCTTCTTTTCCGGTGAGCTTCATGCCCTACGATCAATCGATTTCGACCGATTGATTCTATCCTGACAACAGGACTATAGTGTAGAATTAGGAAAGACCCTCAAGAGAAATACAAGAGTATCCGTGCGCGAAAGTAAATTCGAATTATTTTTTCTCTTTTATTTAATCTCTTTAGGCAGACGTAATTTATAGACTCTGAACTGAATTTTGCGCAAGCAGTTAATCGACATTTTTCAGTTCTTCTTAGCTTTAAAATACTTGGCATTATTGTACTGGGTGAAGAATCGGAGAATAATCCGATATCAACCCTAGTAGCACACAAGTATTGGATAAATATCTTCTTCAAATATTGGAAAAATATTTTTTAAGCCACACTTTTTCATATGAGATAAATATTGGATATCTAACTATTGCATACATGTTTAAGAAATGTGGATTGAACGTTTAGAAAATGTAAGCTAAATATTCAGAGAATATAAACTAGATATTGAAAAAATATAAAGTAAATATTACTAAGAATTTGAAATCAATATTCGAAAAATATAAATTCAATATTTAAATAACATTCAGTTTTTAACAGGAAGGTTAAATCGGTCCATTTCGCTTTAAAATATTGGAGTTACGATGCTATGATTCGAATATTAAAAATATGTAGGATTTAAGTCGTCGATAGAATAACACGTCCACACACACACATGAACACAAACAATTTAAAATTTAATTTTAAATATAACAGGCGCTATTAATAAAATTATCTCGTTTAAATCTCCGTCTGAGATGAAACACGTCTTTACTTTTCAACACGTCGAACCAGAATAATAATAAATCGCATATTACAAAATATGAAGAACGCAAATAAATCAATAAATAACAAATATGGAATTGTCGCGTCGTTACAGTTACTGGCGACGTGACATTCGATGGAATTCTACAAATGTAATTAATATTGACTACAAATATAAGTATTATTTACTCTCCAATGTATAAAACCACCATATAAACTGTAAATACACTATAATTGTAATTCTCTCACAATGATGGTGAGCGATGGCAGCGTGTAAGACAGAGATGGAAAGGTGCAGTTTCGCCCGGTCCTCCGAGATACAGGTACGGAGCTGCGAGAGCAGCGGCGCATAAGCGGAGTATGAACGGAGCGATGGTTTTTCTTGACGAGGGCGCGACGTCGAATAAGCGTCGGTCTCGCGAATATTCGTAAGAACCGGCATATATCAGGTTGTGTCAAATAGCCGTGATATTAAGGGGAACGGCAAGGGATGAAAGCGTAAAGAGGATTACGCGTATTGTGCATGCTGTCAGAGATAAATGACAACGAATGCTCGGCGCGTGTCGAGGATCGTAATGGGTCTGCGCTTGGCGTCTATGTAGACGAGGATTCTGGGTAACGGGAGCGCGCGCGCAGGCGCAGAGACCGTCGAAAAAATGATGCGCGATACCACGGTACAGCGGAAGCGATTATCACAAGCCGGGAGCATGGGGAAAAAAGCGTCGCTATATTTGGCAGAACGGATCCATGAGAAATTTCGCGAGACCGCGATAACGCGCTCGTTGGTCGATGCATTGTTACGCAATTACTCGTGATTAAGCGTGTACGGTTATGGCGAACGCGTTCTGCGACTAAGGGTGCGTTTATGTTGCAGTTGCGATGAGACCAGAAACCGCGTTCTATTGTTTCGTAATGGAGGTGTTTGCATCGCAGCTGCGAAACAGAGCATCGCTTACCAAAATGACCAACGATACGAGTGTCGAGAACCAATTACTCGTTCTCGGATATTATCGCGAGCTCTTATCATCCATTCGTAAGCTTATTGGCGATAAAATAAGCCGGTGAGAGAGATTTTGTTAACGGGCAACGGATAAAAAATAGTTGAGGAGCACGAGATGCGTGTCTGCTCCTCGTAACTTCTTGCTTTGAAAAACGAGATCGACGCTCGAGAGGGGCAGCGTTTTGACACTGTGAAAGAAGTTCCCGTTAAATCGCGGAGCCACGCGATCGTGCTTCCCTGCTAAATCGTTCGTGGCACGCGTTATGATGTTCACAGCTCAATGAAACTTGGCGAAGGAAGATTGAGAAGAGCGTCGTAGAGCAGTGACCCGCGGAGAAGACATCGAACCTTATCCGATACGAACGTCAACGGAGAAACCGATAGAATTCGATTGTCTTTTCGATGGGACGGAAGATTATCGAGGGAGAATCGTCGGAGGCGTTGGAATCGGATCGCGTAGCTGGGAGAAGTGGGAGGTCGAGCAGAGATTCGAGCGGGGTTAACGATCCGCTGCCAGCTCCCGGAAGCAAAACACGGGATCCGCACGCGCATTGTCAAAGCTCTCGGAACGTTCCGGCGCGGTACGGCACGGAGCGTTCAACGCTCGAGGAAATATTTGCCTTGCGAAGATTTCTCGTGTTTGCCGAACATTTTAAATGTCCCCGGCGCTTGTTGCCTCGTCGAGTTTCACGAGCGGCCGGATGGGCGGACCCGGCGGAACACTGCGGGACGATCGAGCGAAGCGAGTTAATTAGAATCCATCTGAAAATTCCAACGATAAATTCACGGTTTCCGGGGGCGTATTGCCCGAAGGACGACTCGGATATAAATTTCGATTTAAGGGACGTTGCCGGGTTGTGCCGGGCTGGATGGCTGGCTTTAATAACGGGCCGAGAGTCGCGGCTCTGCAACTTTCGTAATTACTCGACTACGCTTTTCGGCCGCCGCCGCTGCTGCCTCCTCGCGCTGAGCCGCGCGCGCTTCTTCGGACTTCTTGCGTCTCTTAGCAAGAAACCGTCCGGGACAACACGGCCTGCGTCTAATGGCGTTCCAACTTTCGGCTCTTTCCTGCGTAATTCCCTCGGGACTGCTGCCTTCTTCATTTCGGTCCAGCGTTTCAGGACTTACCGCCGAATCAGCGTGAATATTTCAGCGGACTTAGAATATCGGAGAAAAGTTAGGGGGGGGGGGGAGCTTGTGTGACTGCTATAGTCGTCCTCTAGTAGGCTCATCGAATTTTTACATGTCTCTATATAGGTTTCCAAATACAGTAAGTCCTCGATTTACACGGGTTGGCATTCTGTCGAATTTTATATTCCACCCTTTTCTGAAAATTTCAGGAGCCATAAATTCATAAAGATCAGCAGTCTAGTGATCAATTTTCCATGAACATAGATGGTTTATTTGAATTTATATACATATAATGTTGTATCATTTTTTTTGTGGTTAGAATTTACACATTAACTCATTTTTATTTCATTATTTTACACACCTTTCTCTCTCTCTCTTATTTACACTATTTACAATTTACAACATTCTTACCTGAAAACAAAGAAACGACATTTAAAGTTATTATTTAAGGTGTCAATTCCCCCTTTACCTTCTAGTTTTCAGCCAAATTAAAATCTAAAGAAATATATTTTCTTTACATATATATATATTATATAATTATTTGTTACGTACAAAACAGATCGTGTTAATAACCTTCCATCATTTCCGCTCAAACGCTATTCGACTTACGCGGAAAGCGTTGGAACGAATTCATCGCGTAAGTCGAGGATTAACTGTATGTAGTAACAATATTACATATGATAATACATATGATATTGTTAAACACAGAGTACACTATATTCATGTATATACAATGAATATACCGCATCTTCCAGCTAGACGACCGAAGAATATTATTCACCGATGCTCGAGTTTACAGGTTGATGAACTTTTCAGTAGATTGCGGATCTCCATGGAGATTTTCGCTTGCATAAATCGCTCTACCTTGAGGATCCCTCGCGGCGACCGTGGAATAATAAAGAGAACTAATTTTTGTTCGAACGTCTGAATGACCAGCGGTCTAACTCGAAAGCAAGTACCTCGGGCGTTTGTTTGTAGTTCCTTTAGAGATAGCACGATCGCGATCGTTTGTCTGTTTGTCGTATGGAACTACGTCGCGTCGTAGCTCGAGTAAAGTTCGCCGTTCTGTGGGAATCGAAGATTGAACCGGATATATGCCGAGACGATGGAAACCTCGTCGTAATACGTGGGATATTCCTTGGAAGTTCCGCGGAGGCTGCGAATCCGGGAGGGTTAAATAAGAGCCGGTCGGTTCGATGAACCGACGACGGTGTTCCTCTCGGTCGAAAGCTTACCGGTAATTATGCGGGGATTAAACGAGCGCGGTGCGTCTTGTTCAAACGCAGATAGGGGCTCGTTCGTTCTCTCTCCCTGTTCGAACGAAGACGGAATCGCTGGAATTATACGGGGATGCTCGGCAACGGTTACCGAAGTGGAAGTTCGTTAGCGACGCGGGAAAAGCGGACCCCGTGCCGCGAGCAGCATTATGCAGATCGACGAATTCCCATTCCGTTCCGACGACGCGACGTCGCCTTCGCCATGAACAACGGTTCCGTTTATTTCGCCCGAGACGCGAAGACGCGAGTCTTTTCCGTTCGCTCGCGTGTTCGCGTGCTCGTCGCTCCCTTCAGAACGAGCCTCGTTTGTCGCGTAAACAGGCTACTACGAATCGGTCGGGCATTAACGCATCGGAGAATAGCGTGGCTTTTCTTTCCGTGCAGGCCCTGTCACCGATAAAGCGTTACTTCTTGTTTACACGACAGGAATAACGCAACCGTCGTCGCGACTCGACTCGTATTTCTCTCGTGACTGTCGCACGCGTTCGCTTAGCCGCACGCGCGATCTCGGGCCGATAAATGTTCAATTTGGCGACGTACTTGGTCTGCACAACTGTTCAGGCTTCGACGTGTTCGCAGTCTATACGTTCGATTCTGTGGTTGCAAGTAGTATGAGTCGGCCAACGGTCAGCCACTCATTTACCAATGCTCGAACGTTATCGGACTCGCAGCAACGCAACGTATTAATATTATTATTATTATTTATTATAGACGGACAGAGCCCCTTTGTACATAATTATTTATAAAGAAAAGAAAAAAAAAGAGAAAGATACAAGACCACTTATCTAATAAGAAAGTATATCTATTTGCAATACTTGTTTCAGTATTCTACCATCGTTTCACGGTAGCAGCGATTAGAACCTCCTTGTTGTTCGTAAATTCGTAGATACACATAGATTTAATTCTGTTCGAAAGCTGTGCGACGAGTCTCGATGTAATGGGTTAATGGAAACGCGTCAACTCAACGACAACGGCACCGCATCGACACTTCTCTTTTGTCCTTTTCCCTCGGTCCGATAATACGAACATGTCAATACCGGCCCGATGTCGTTCAAGTGTGGCGCTGTTAAATGGGCGACGACCTTTAACCCGAAAATCTTTTTCGTCGGAAGGAATCGTTCGAGCGTGAATTGATTCGCTTTATCGATTAAGGGTTCGAGCCCTCATCGAGCATTTCGCAGCGGCCGTTATCGTCGGTTTCACGATGAAATCTTCTTAACCGGTGGACAGAGCGCGCGGCGTTCGGCGAAATGAACGAGGGAACACTTTAATCGGGAATGAAAGCACTCGCAGAGCCGATAATTGTAATCTGGCGTGGACGGTAAGCGGCAGACAGAGAGGGAGAGAGATCGGGCAGAACCCCGGACCTAGTTGGGAAACACAGCGACAAATGAAAAACATCAACTTGCCGATCGACGTCGCGTGCTCCACGGCTGATTATTCTTGCACAAAGGCACACGCGAATTTTCCGTTTTAATGAAGCCTCGCGAGCGCGGCTCGCCGCACACGAACCGTTAATTGGCTGCCGCGATCAACGAATCGGCGAAGGTGTGCGCGCGAGTATCGATCCGACGAATCGAACCGGCCGCGGCCAGCCAGCTACGCGTGGACGTTGATTCTCGCTGTTTCGGGCTCCCGATTGCCTCGGCTACAATAGATTTCGATGTCGGACACGTAAAACATCGGAATCGCTGAACCGCGGGGCATCAAGCCCGGAAAAAACCGGACGCTCGCGATATTCGAAATTCGATCGGAACGCTCTTTCATTATAGTTCGATCGAGAATAGAGTCAAATTACAGCCTGATGAAATAGGATTAGCTACATGTGGTGTCGGTGGGTTCAAAACTCTGTAGCAATGAAAACTACAGCTTCCAATGCGAAGGCACATATAGGTCAATCTTTTACGTATTCAATCTGTTGGAAATGTCTTTGGTACGTTATTCTAAATAAACTGTACATATATTATTAGTATTGTAAAGATGTTGCTCCAAATAACGACACAGTTTGTCCGCATTGTTAAACATAGAAATATTAAACGTAGTATTCAGTGTAACTGCAAGTTTCTGTAGATGTTGATGAGGTAGAAACTAATTGTAACAGGTGACACCTGTTGTATTATGTATAATGACATACATCTTGATTTTCTCTTCTGTAAATTTATACGTATAACCAAGAAAATTATTAATGATTTCGGCGCAACGGTTCGATCAAATAAAAACTACAAAACAATTTTACAAATTAATTTAAACTTTCAACGTTTCGATCCTTGTGTGGATCATTTTCAAGAAAGGAGAAAAATTGCGTCTGAAATTATAACAGTGAAAGATGTTATAATAAAATCAAATTGTATTCATTATTATTATTATTATTTATTTATTATCACGTCCACAGTCACTCTAAACATTCACACCCCTAGAATAGTAGAAGTGAAAGCTGTACAATGTTGCGATCTGTTCAGGCAATCTGCTTCTACCTGGCTGACAACTTCCTTTGAAAAAAGCCACTCCTTGTGGTGTAATTTCACAGTAGAAGTATCATTACACTCTACAGAACCGTCACTTTATCTTCCACATGTTTGCTGGCGCGAGAAAGTTGGTAGATCGGATACGAAATCAGAGGCAGTTCGCAAGGCCATCGTCGCGTAATTCTTTTGATATTTATCATCTGGTAACGACTAGGGTATAATACAGCCGGACCATTATCGTTATAATAACGCTGGGGAAGCAACGAGGGAGCAACATCGAGGAAAGTTGCGTAGTCACGGTGCACAAGAGAACGCAATCCCGGCTAATGGCTAATAGCGAGCACGACTGGCAGATCCTAATTGCCGCGAGAATGGAAGAATAGAAGAATGGAGGGCGAATGGTGCGTGGACGGTCCAACGTATCGTCTGGAGTCGGAGCAGCTGGTGCGCGACTGATCGACGCGGATAATGAGGACTGATGGTCGAAAGGTCTGATACGTGTCAATTAGCTTGTCGCGAACAAGTTGAACGAGTTCGAAAATTACAAAGCTGCGGACGATATTGAAGGAGCGCGCAGAGGGGAGACGGTGATCGTAGGAAATACCACAAATTTTAATCGAGTTAGAAAGCACTTAACGCCTCCCCGTGGAAGCTCATCCGAGAGCGTGTTCGGATGCCGGCAGAAAAGCTGGCGGTCCAAGCCCATTTCCGGCTTCCGTCGGCCGTTTTACTACCACCGAACGAGATGGTCACCCGTGTTCACCAATTGGCGCGCGTAGGCGAGCGGGCACACGCGCAACACCGAGCATTTTAATCCTGTTACAAAGCACTTAGCGCTGCTAATGGCCGTTTCTTACTTCTTACGTCGCAGCTGCTGGATCGGCTTCGTCCACCGGAAATTGCGCAAGTTTTCCGCAACTTTTGAATAACGCGGGCTCGTCGAGAGGCCGTGGAGCAGTTTAAATCGAACCCGGTTTCTTTGTTCACTGCCCCCTACTCCACGCCCGCTCCCTTCCCCGTCCTGGGTCGTTAATTTCTCGCGGGGGCGGTTTCGCAGTCGGGTCGCGCAGCCGAGTTACCGTTCGGCGAACGAACGGCACAATCGACGGAGAATATCCTCGCGAACGAGCTTTCAATTCCTTCTCGAGGATTTTACCGCGCTGAGAATCGCGGAACGCGTCGCCGCGAACTGTTCGTTCATGGTCGCCATTAAAACCGTAATAATCGTAAGCGACGACTTTTCGCTACCATTCCTTTCCTCTCTCCTTCGCTGCTGTCCTCGGAGATTTATGGCCGGAACTTAAACGGAGAAAGACCGACGTACTTCTCCCAAGGAACACGATCCCGTCGATCATCCCTGCGACCGGCTAATTCCACGATCAATTCTTACGACCATCGATCGGTACTACTATTCGAGATTGAATCCAACCTGGATCGCGTGCAGTTTACGTCCTATGCGATTTTTCTTTTGGAAACGGCACGGAGACACGCTTCTCCGTTTGCATACTGTCTACGCTCCAACGTATGCTCTGATATCTGATGTGGGAGCAATATTGTCAACGGTATGAGCGAACTGCATAGTTCAACCTTGCGAGGGGCTGTAAACTTCGTCACGGGAACTATCGAGTAATTATGGTGACATCGGTTTTCGACGTGGACTCTCTTGCTTCTGGATGCACTTGGAATGCAGCCTTCTGTTCCCGGAGTCTATTATATCTTCCTTAATCCTGGATAACTAGACTGCAGCCAGTGCCGGTTTAAGCCCCGTAGCAGGAGTAGCAAATGCTATGGGCCCTGCGCTAGCAGCAGAAAATTTACCTAAAATTTGGTCGGTACGGTTCTCAGATATTTTTGCTAAAAAAAGGTCATTCATCGTGTTTTATTATATTGTTGCACAAAACCTAGGGCCCTCTGGTAACATTTGCTACGGGCCCCGTGTTGGCTTAATCGAGCACTGGACTGCCGTGCGTGGAAGTTCCGACGTCGATTAAAAAGATGTGCCGATGTAATTGGAGTCTTTTATAGTCTAGGATTGAAGGGGTTGTTGAGCCAACAAAAAAGATAAATTGGTACGTAGGATAGAACATAGCAGCATAGTATACATAATTATACGTTTTATTATCTTCGAAATAACGCAACAAATACTGATGAAAAAAACAATTAAAAAATCGATGAAATCCCAAGTAAAACATCCTGTAAACAGGAGCCAAGTTCTCTCTATGGCCGTAAAAAGTTGTGCGATCAAACAAAATACGGGCAAGTTCATTAGATTAGAAATACCTCTTGCAATGCTGAAAAAAGCGTTTGTAAAAATTAGTTTGAAAGAACGCTATTTAATTTTTCAAGAGTTACACGGAGGGCTAAATTATTCAAACTCGGCCATTACTTTTTAAAACAATGGTCATGACAGGTGTTAGGTAGCGGCCAAGTTTGAATAATGCCCTTAATGCTATACTTATTGCTTCCCTCCTCATTCCCTAACTTTTACATTTTTGGTTTGGTATTCTCTTTGGTTCATTTATTCTCTCTTTTTTTTCAACTTCTCCAACCACTCTTCAACCTTTCTATCTTTTTCCCCGTTCACTACATCCTCCAGCCTGATCATTTTCTCCATTATCCTACAATCCCTTGTCAAATGTTCTCCCACCTGTTTCTATATAGTACGTATAATATTATCGTTGGATTCCAACACTGAATAATAATAGCAACATTACCGACGCGTCCAAATTTCAGCAGACTTTTGACAAATAGGAAATTCAACGTCCACGTTGCGGATAATTGTCGAACCACGGACACGGATGGTCGGTGTGTACGATGGTGTAAATTCGAAATATTCCGGTGAGACGGAAGCCGGTTTTTCCGGGTGTCGAGCTCCGGTGAACGACGCGACCCGATGGGATGCTCGATACGGATTGCGGGAAGCCTCGAAGCGACCTCGTCGAGCACGGGCCTTTCTTCCCGGCTCCGCGAGATGCTCTTTCTCGACCGCGCGCTCTCGATAACTTCGTAAATTATGCATGACACGGTTTCGCGCGAACGAACCGCTCGATACAGATGGCTCCTCGCGGCAAAAGGCTCCGGCGAAAAAAGGTGGAGGGTCGAGAGAAGGAGGGGCTGCTAGGTTGCGAGGCTTCGAGATGGAAGGGAGAAACGGTAGAAGCTTAAGGTTGCTCGCTGCTCCGGGGATCCTCGAGGAAAGAGTACCTTTTAAAATTCACGAGAACATCGTTCGGAACGGATTTCGGTCGGTGGAAGTGTCGAGGTACAAAGTGGTTCTGCGGAGCACGTAATTTCAAAACACACGTGCTACCCGGGTATATCATCCTCGTTCGACCGAGGACAGCATCGAGATCGTTCGGAATCATCAAGAGCAAAAAGAAACTCGGACCTGGACCAACACACCTAACGTACTCCCGAATAGGACGTGATTATGTTCCTTAAGGAAATGCGATCGTTGCTGGCAGATGATCGAGGAAAAGTCTTCGAGTATACAAAGAGCTAATACCGCTTATCGAGGACGCAATCAGCTGGCAACAAGATCCTCTAAGAAGTCTCGGTATTCTTTGCTCTAATACTCCTCGTGGTTATAGAGCGAAGCGTTTCCTTTTTATACCGTTAACGAGTTTGCTTCCGTCTCAGTTATCTCAATGGCCAAAGGAGACCTATTAGCAGCTTTCCAAATGATTGTTCCACGAGAAAGGGAAGCTTGAAAATCTTCGCTGGGATGGCAATGCCAAGGGAAGTTGTTTGGGCGTCTGACCGTGGATCATACAATAACTGGAAATGATTTAAATGGAAACTATAGCTAATTTGTAAGAATACCCAAACCTTTCGTTTCGGATTTGAATCATTTCGTTCGAGACTACGTCTGCTATTAAAAATGTTTAATAGTAGAGGAAAATAAAGGTGGTGTTTCATCTTAGACCCACTAGAGGACTCATCAGTAAAGATGGGATCTCCTTTGCGCGTCTGAATGCAGCGTTTTGCGATCCATACTCCATTTGTATGGATATATTTTATTTCCTAGACGCAGTTCTGATGTGAAGCGGGCCCTGCCTTAGACACGGGATGTTCGAAGACGTTTGAGGAGCGTACTTATACTGATTTCTCATTTCCAGTTATTATCTTAACATTTACGATCGACACAACAAAAATCCATCGTGGATCATACAGTTTTACGGACTATTAGTAAACCTCTTAGGGAGGAAGAATCTTGAAAGCGTGGCAACATGCTGTTGCATTTAATGTAAACGACGCCGCGATAATAACAACCGAACGAAGGGGGCCGGCCGGTATTCGGGATCCCGGCGTGTCGCTGGCGCGACAAATTGGATTCTGTAGGACGTCGCGCGACAAACGAGGCCGCGCGCATTCGTTTAAAATCGTTCTCGTGTCGCGACACGGTGAACAAGTTGTTCCGCCTACGGAGGATCGATCGGTTTGCCGGGGCTAATGGAATCGGTAGCGCGTGCTTTCGCGCTTTTCCGTCGGGGCGAAGGGACGTGAAAGGACGAGAAGGGTCGAGGAGGGTTTAGACGAGGGTTGAGGTATTGGGTCTCTGTCCGCGAGACCGCGCGAGTACACTGTTTCCACGAGTTGGCCGGGTTTGGATGGGAATCGAGAGTTCGCAGGGTGCGCCGACGTCGGTCTGTTTGCATGCGAGGCGGTATATTCCGCGAACTTGCCGGAGACGCGTAAATCGAGTTTGCCCCGGGGGCTGGCTCCGGTCTCGTTCGAGTTGCGGCCGCACGTACGCGCGCGGCTCCAGATTTAGTCGGCGCGCGATTCGTCTAAAACGCGAAACGCGCGACAACCGACAACCAACGCGACCCGTGGAACCCTAATCAGGCTCATTGTGTCAAAGCTCCCCCGGTAATTAAACGCGCATCGCGTAACGAATGCAGACGCCGCGCGAAACCCGGGTTTGCAGATTCCCCGAGCACACTGCCAGTGCAAACTTTCCTGCTTCTGCGGAGTCGGCCAGCGAAACCGATCCGTCCACCAGTTCTGCGATTATATCGTTATCATTTCTGTTGAAAAATTGAGAAGAAGGGACAAACTGTATTGAAATAGGATAAAGCTTGTAGCAGCTAGACAACGAGGAAAAAGACAGCGATCTTTCAGCGATCTTGTCTTATCTGCGATATGAGCAGCGTGGCGAAAACAAACCAATGTAATAAAATGCAACTGTATATGTATATGTATTATAGTGGAGTGGATCATTAGTGTAGGGAGAATGCGTAACGATGCGACGATTCGATATTTGTTATTTATTGATTTAATTGTGTTCTTCACATTTTGTAATTTGCGATTTTTGATTATTCTAGTTCGACGTGTTGAAAAGCAAAGACGCGTTTGATCTCAGACGGAGATTTAAACAAGACAATTTTATTAATTATATTTGAAATTAATTTACTATTTACGATTTAAATCCTACATTTTATTGTTTTTCTATGCCATGTTGCTCATCGCGTGCTATCATCGATGCTCTCCGCTCCACTATAACCACGCACTAACACTTCGTTCGAGCTCTAAAGAAAGGACAAATTAAATATTGCTTCCGGAGCAGAGAATGTTGGTAGTTGGATCAGTTCGTACCGTTGGAGAGACAAACGTTAATCGATGGTCCAGCGAGGTCGTTGAAACGCTCGGCTAGACCGGTTGCAGCCGCGAGGTGTAAACTTCTCTGCGGCGAAATAAATCGCGGCGGTCGAGCCTCGTCGTGAACGTTCGTCGCCTCCGTTCCCCCCCTCTCGAGAGCCCTTCAACGTTTAATTCCACTAGATTTAACGGGATCCAGTCTATATCTGCCGGATATATATCTGCAACTGCTCCCTTCGTTTTCCCGTGGCGCACAGCGAGCTCCATTCACAGGTTGGAGGAGATTCCGCGTTCCCGTGGTGTGCGGTGAAAATAAATGCGTGATTCGACCGCTCGCAGGTTCTCCTGGGAAGAGCTGATCCGCATGGCGGTTTGCTCGTATATCAGTTGACTATTCGCTTGTCTGCTTCAGATACGCGCGTTGATGCCCGCGGAAAATTCTCTTAAAGTTTAAGATGCCATTAAGCCGCGCACGCAGAACCTGTCGCCGCCAGATGCTCGGCGTATCATCGAATTTATGAAACCAATAAGCTTGCAACGGATAGATTTTCCGAGAGGGGAAAAAACTTCTCCATTCTTCGTTCCGCTCGCTTCTCCTCCCGGAATTCGAAGGCTCGGTTATGCGAGTTCGGTTAGGGTCGACGAATAGGATTGGTCGAAGGAGACAATAAACGCGGCAGACAAATAGCTGACAAATAGCGGCGGGCAACGCGCGTCGGCGATTCGTAATTAGATTTTAATCGGAATGAATCACCGGACGCGAACGCGGCCACAGGTACAGAACACACCGTCGGAGACTTACGGTATCGTCGATGCACTAATTCACGACGCATTAGCGCAGCTGCATCCTCCGCAACCTCTAATGGCTTCTGCTAGTTGGTCCCCGGCCCGAGAAAGTACATTCACCGGTCCTGACCTCTTCGCCAAGGACAATTTCCACCGCGATGGCTTCCGTCCCCCGTCAAATTTACTCGGCCGCCGAATGCTCGCCTTTATCCGAGCAGTACCGGTCAATTACCGGCCCGTTTCCTTGTATCTCGTACCCTACCCGGCCCGCACAGAGAAATCGATCTGATGGAAACGCGCACCGTTTCCTATTTGCTCTCCTCTTCCCTGCAACGAGACGGAATTCGTTCGACATTTCTAGACCTGCCAAGCTGATTCCTCTCGACTATCTTGCTTTCGCGATTATTCTATAAATAAATTAATTTTTGTTGATATAACAGTTCCGAAGCACTGGACCACATAATATGACAATGCGAATTGTACAATTCACAAAGGCGGGAACTAATCAATTCCCTACTTAGTATGGGCCTCCAACTGCCCCTTAATACTGATACGATTATAGCAAAGCCAAATATCAAAGCCTGTATTAGCATCCACCCATTACTATTATACCCACTTGTAGCTCTATAAAATTTTTACTATACTATTCCTGTGTTCACATTACTGTTTTCACTTATATTATTCATGTGAAGCAAAATAAACCCAGAGGGTTTTCAAATGCTTATAAATAAAAAAAAACAGTTCCGGGGATAGCTGAAAATCCAAAAATGGATTTGGTGTCGTATCTACTGTTACAACGTAATGTATAATAGTATGAGTCACTATTCAAAATGAAGATGGACAGCTGAAATGACGATGAAGGGTATACTCTGTATTATGGTTTCATTCGCTGTTTCCATTCAGAGAGAGAATAAAGTCTAGTGTAAAGTTATCTATTATACTAGGCTGAGTCTTTCTGTTTTCTTCTCTTGAGTTAGGAACATCCGTGGATACTTCGACAGGGTCGATCACGCGTAGAAGATGTACGCAGTGAAGAAACCGGAAACCGGACGAAGGAAATGGACCGACGCCCTCCCAGTGGTTGACGCGAGGCGTCGGAATGCTCGCCGGTTCCTGGTTCCCGGTTTCTGGGCGCCTTGGGAACGGTAGCCCTGAGTGCTAATAGAGGTGGTTACGGAGTTTAGACCACTTACAGCCCTTTGGCCCTTCTCCCGATCCTTCCCAAGGCTCTCACGGCTTACCGCTCTATACTCTATCCCCTTTATCGGTAATTTCGTCTGCTCCTTAAGGAGCCCGTTGCCGCCAGGCCCATCCAGCTCCTCCTGCTTCGTCTCCGCTCGATTATTAGCCCTGCTATTAGGGTTCGAGCGGGTGGCGTTTCGGATAAAGGAGCGAGAGACCGAGTAGGGGTTAGATGAGGTATGGGAAAGGAGCAAACCGATCCCTCGATAGGGAAAATGAACCCGGATCGAAATAAACCGGCGTTCCTCCTTCAACGAGCCGGGCCGATGCCAGGTCGAGGTGCTTTGTTCCTCGGATAGCCGAACGCTCGTTCAAAACCCGATATTGCGGAGCTAGTTGGAGTAAGATGATGTAATACTCGACGCTTGTTTAGTAACACAAATCATTTCGTAATGTAGCAACCTGTTCCGCGTGTTACAAGTGGCTCGCGTGTCTGGGGTATTGTCTATTTGAAAGTCAAATGCGATCTGATGTGTGTCGAGTGTGCGAGGTGCTCGAATACAAAGAATGTTTGCCTCTCTGGTCGATGATGTGTGTCGCTGATAAGACCAACGAGTTAGAGGTGGCGCAAAAAATATGAAAGGTTGTTCCCTGTCCCAAACAAATCATTGACAATTTCATTAAATTTTGTGTTTTCGTCAAAAATTATTATAGTAAATAATTTTTGGCAAAAATGATTATAGTAAACTATTTACGTTATTCACATTATGTACATTCACTTGTCAAAAGAGAAACGACATACAAGGTATCTCCAACACTTTTCCCCTTACGATTCTATTAACAAAAACACTTTTTATTTACTCTACTATTTTATTTACTTCTACTAATTTATATACATTTAATTTTCTCTACTATACTATTCCTTCCGCACGTGGGATTATCTTCTCTCTTGATGGATCTCTACTATTTCTCTCTACTATTTCTCTTAAAGAAATATATTTTCTATACAGTTAACGGGAGGTGGATATGTGGATAGGTCGGGCTAAACGAGGAACGGGCATAAACGGATGGATATGATTCACCGGGATCTAAACGAGGACCACCGCGCCGTTAAGCCGGGAAACACCGCTTCCCGGTCGCGATTCTTTCACTGGGTTGTGGCTGATAACGGCACCGGGATAACGGCAGACCGTGCTTAACGTCCTCGGGTCGGGTCGCGGGTGAACCGGATACCCAGCATGCCCGACAAACAGACAGCTATACGACGTGCGGAATTTCCTGTTAAAGTCGCGATACCGCGCCCCGTATTGTACCCGCCGCTGTTCTAAATACTCCGTCGAGCTGCGAAAAAAAAAAATATGAAAAAACCCGATTTCTCCCAGCGCGAGAAGAAAGTTACCGGTTCCCCGGTAAAGTTCTATACTAAACACAATCAGTGAAGTTTCACCGGAGTTTAGACTTTCGAAGTCGATAGAGCCACTTCCTTGCTTCGATTCTTCGAACTTCCACCTCGGAGCGCCGCGAACACATCGTTCGGTGGTGTGCTCGCTATTTCTGCGCTGTATTCTTAAACATTATCTGTTCCTTCCGTTGATTTCACGTAATTTTCACTGCTGAAAAAGTTTCACTTTTTTTTACGATGCTGATCAGTTTTTGCCACAGGTCGTTTGATAATCAGACTTGGGCATTGATCGATTACAATTTTAATCATGATTGATTGATTAATATGTACAATTAAAAAAAGAAGTCATTGATGAAGGTAATTATTTATTGATTTATTTATTAGAGTATATATATATGTATACATATTTCCACTAAAATTCGTTAAAAAATTATTCCTATCTTCTTTATTACCGAGAAACGTTTTATTTTTTTAAACTTGTGAAATTTGTTTCTTTTTAATTGTAGATCGTCCATAGATTCCTTATAAAAACATTGAGGACCTCGAAATATCGACAATATACAATTGATCCTTCGAGGGTACAAGCTTCTCTTCAATTTCGCAAAAATATTCAAGGGATCTACAGCTTTGCAATTGCTCCCGAAATGCCTGAAACAGCGTGGCTGCTTACAAAAGCTTGAAATTCATTAGAAGCGCGATGGGGTGCAAAGACACGTGAATAGAAAATACAAAGCGATATGCTACTTCCGTAGAGCAGAGTCGTATCCCAGAGGTTCGTCGCATTTTTAATTTCGCGTATTCCAGCGTCGAAATCGATTTCCCCGGACATTTCGCATTCTCTCTGACGCGCGACACGATCCAGTTGGACGCATACATACTCGCGTTCTAGACACCGGTGTCTCTTATGTAATCGCTTCGACTGTCCTTCCGTCTCTGTTCGGCCGTGTAAAAGCCAACGACAAAAGGACGCAGCGTCGGATCGAAGGATATCGGAACTTTCGGAATTCCCCGGGAACACGTATAAAATGCACAACGCGCGCAAAGTGTAAGGCATTTTTTCCTCCCAGGTCACAAGCTAGCGCGCGCGCCGTTCGTAAAAGGGATTTCGCCATCCACCCCCTCCGGGATTTCACGGAGAAATTGCCGCGAGAGTTTGGCCGCCTTTGTATCGAAGCCGAGAGTTCCTCGTTCGCGTTCAGAGTTCGAGTCCAAACTGGAAGTCAGAGACCCGGAGATTCGTCTTTGAACGACGAGATCGACTCGATCGCTGGTTAGCTCGCAACCTTCTGTCCCGGGGAATCAAGATCGCATGGAAGTTTAATTGCAGACTCGATAACCGAGCCGCGGAAAATTCGGCGTATCGGCGAGAGCCTCTTTGTCCCGATAGCCGATACTCGACCCAGGCTCGCCGCAAGAACCCGGAAACGCGACGAGTCAACTCCCCAAGGTACACCGAGTCTCCTATCGTGTATCTTCCGTGGCGTGTAAGTTCGCTAGTACTAGACAAGCTGTGGGCAACGGTGACTCGTTCATCGTCACATTACAATTTTTTTTACATAATTTTCTATATAATTAATTTTATATAATAATATAATATATAATAATATAAATTTTATATAAAAATTTTATATAATATAAAAAATTTTTTATATAATGTCTCATACTTAAATGTTCAATTGAGTAGTTACCAACATATCAAATATAATCTAAACAATGTTTTACATAATTGTACAGCAATCTTTAGTAGTTCTAAGGGTTAATAAACTGCTGTAAATATTATACAAGGTATCACATAACTTTTATATCGATAAAACTAAGAAAATCATGTAAAATGGAAATACATATTTCAACTCCGAGTGCAAAGGGTCAAAGACGACGATCAGCACCTTTAGTATTGATCTAGCAGCCTCAACAATTCCACGAGATGGAATGGATGACATAAAAATTGAACAAGACAAAACATTTAGCAAGAAAAAATTGGAAGACATTTAATACAACGTTAAATTAAGTTCGTATCTAGCTCCCCAGGTCCATCTAGTTCCTGGGAAAGACCGAAGTGGTATTGGCGAAAGTTTGAAAAAGTTGACGCGAAGGGTAGTTGGTCAATTAAGTTGCGTCTTCCAGGGGCGACGAGCAGCAGCTGGGAATTAGATAAAGATGGAAACGGTTAGAGCGAGTGTTGCGGGTGCCTGGAGAATGGCCGGAGACCCGCGATCTCGCGATAAACCGTACTCGCGAAGGATTCAGCTGGGTGCTGCGAGAATTGCAAATGACGCGTTAGAAGTCGAGGGCCGGGGTTGGTGCGTGCCGTCGTGCCAGGGCAGTCCCGGATTATCCTCGGCTCTTTGTTATGATGCGGGTATTAGTCGGCGGGATGATACGATAAAACTCTCGAAGTTTGCTTCCTCGGTCGAATGGTTGGTCCTCGAGAGCGAGCGCGGGGATTAAAGTTTAACGAGTGCGAGGACCTCGAACCAGCACGGGGCGGATAGGTATCTTTCTCCTGTTTGTCTCTTTGGCGACGGAGAAGCATGGCGTTTCCCTCTCTCTCTCGGCTAAATCCTCCGGGGAAAAGTCTCGGACGAGCGACATAGGAAATATGCGAAACTCGCGTGCGACGCGTAACACAGATCAAAGGAGTGTATTCACGGACGAATACGTGGCCCGGGTGCGGGGGTAATCGTACTCGCGAGCTCAAAGCAGTTTCTCCGAGCGCGCGGACCTAAGAACCGTAAGTGCTCGAGAAAAGTACCCGCGTAATTGCTTTCCATTCATCCGTTCCACGTGGACCAGACCGAGAGCCGGCCCGCTGAAAGCGTCACAGTCCCAACCCCTTTCTATCCCATCGCGCACTGCGGCTACGAATTTCCTACGAATTACTTGGTCAAAATCTGGTTTCCCTCCAGAACCAACCGACGAACCTTCCCGCGAACAAAGACGGATGGACACGAGCCGTACGCTGACCCTGAGTGCTCAAGTTAAAAGTAGGGAGCTACGTTCCATGGGATAAGGTTATCCTCAATTAACTCGTTAACTGACTAATTTTACATCATCGTAAATAGACTGCGGGTTTTTATGCCTGTTATGTATCGAAACATGACACTTATTCACTTATGGAACAAACTGAATTATGTTTCATATTAAATGTGCTCGTCTTTACATTTACCACTTCTATAAGCTGTTGTAAGAATGATGTAAGTGTGCATGTCATATGACTGAGTGTCATATTTATGTTTTTATTGATTTGCACGTCGCGTTAATGTTTTTTTAAATGTATGTTTTACCATCCATAATAACTGTTTCTTTTATCTCGATCAACAACTTGCAAATTACTAAATTGATGTTTTCGGCGCAAAGATTCGATCCTATGTTACTAACTAAGCAATTTTGCAAATAACTATAATTTTTTTCAACGTTTAGGTCTAGCTTAAGACCATTATCAAGAAATATTTTACAGTAGCAATTTATAATTATGTAACGTCTTTTCGGTAACGCCATCAAAAACGCGATATAGCGTGGATATATCTAACAATGGCAAATAAAAATTTCCTGTGATCGACCTTCCAATCTCTAGAAGAACGAGACCACGGTTGACTTATGTATGAAATCGTGGTTCGAGCCAATCGAATGGAGTTTGAGGGAACCACGGTGGGCTCAGGCTAATCGACAGCCAGTCCCATCGGACTGGTCTCGATAACCGAACGACGTGTCTCGGACGCTGATGGTTTTCTCGGTTGGCGAGCCGGTGCGCGAGTGAATGGCCATTGTGTCACGGACAAGGATTGTGCGGATTGTGGCGCGTGGTCGGTCCAAAGGCACACGAGTGAGTCGCATTGTGTCCCGGGACGAGTCACCTCCGAAGAAAAGAGGGAAAAAGGAGCATGGGTCGCGGGAACAACCGGCGCTCGATGTCCTCGATTCGCGATCGCGCACACTCTTTCTCCGTAAATAATTCCATCGGGAGACCGTTCGCGTTTTCCTAACGATATCAACAAGAATCGGAGCTCGAGGAATAAATTTGAATATTTTCGGGTTGGAAATCTACAGCGAGGAGACTGGGACAACGAGATCGATTCGTACGGTGTCTTCCGTAAGAGTTCTCTCTCAGCTTTGTTTAATCGGTTCGCGTACGTTTGCGGCGCGGCGATACTTAAATTTCCATAATTAGAGGGGGACGAGCGACGGGACGCGACGGATCGTTGAATTACGGGAAACCTGCGGTTGAACGATTAATTAGAAAGCCGTGAAGGGGCGTTTTTCGAGCGGGCGACGTCCGCGCTCGGTACGGTTCGCGAAACTTTTCATTAAACAAGTTTCCCGGCGAAAATGGAGCCGGCCGCGAAAACGACGCCCTGGAAGCAACCTCACTCGCCTCTCACTTTCTTTCTCTCTCGCCGAGGTCCAAAAAAAAAAATCGCCTGCAATCTTGCAGGCGCGGGACGTAATTTCCAAGGATTAATTAAAAAATACGAAGCTGCCGAGGAAAGACATCGAATCGATTCCCGACGAAAGCACAGGCGCTTTCTGGCCCGGATCAACGCGAAATCCCTGTAATCCTTGATCCGGATGCCTGGCGAAAGGATAAAAAGGCTTCGTCTGAAATGGAGCTCCTCCATTTTCTTGTTTTCCGGCGCCCCCTTTTTCGGCCGTCTAGTTTTCACGATCTCTTGGCCTGGTTACGTATGCCGAGAGTGTTCCTTGGGTAATGGAGCCAAATTATAACCCGGGGATTACGTTATCTATCTATCCGCGATATCGAGGACTTAGTCCGACCTTCGGCCGGCCCGGGGCTCCGTCGAGAATTTATTATTCGTTTTCCTCCACTTCGTCCGCTCTGGTCCAAACGCGACCCGTCGACCGGCCAGGAACTTCTTACGAAGGAGATCCGGCCGATGCTCTCAAGGAGAAAATCTTTCGCGTCGGGCTAATCCCGATTTCGACGAAACCGGTTTTCGACCAGACTCCCGATTTTTCAGGATTCCACCCTATTTTTGGTTGGATCCAACGTGTATCGCTCGGGACTATCGCGTGCCTCGATTTTCAAATATTCCGCAACTTTAGCACACATTTACCACTAGATCAGTGCAAAAGTTTCTGCCGGATTTGGCGTTTAACATGCAACGGGGGAACAAGAATTTTTGCCACGTGTGTGTATATCAAATACACTTCCAACGACCGTGGTCCCGTTGAAAGCACCGGTTCTCATTCGATCACCGAAGTTAAACAATGTGGAACTTGGAATGGGCTTGGATGGGTAACCGGTTGGTAAAAACCTTAGGAAGTCACCTCCGGGTGCTTTTCACGTGTTGTTGGCAAAAGGTCTCGCTGAAAATTACACTAAAATACGCTGAAATTAGGGAGAGTGGAAAGGAGAGGGAGATTGGTAAATGAATTTGAAACCCTTACGCAGAGTTGTGCTAATTCAATTACATTGTAATTCAATTACTAAGTATTTTACTCAGCTGTGTAATTGAAATACAATATAATTGAAACGCAATGTAATTGAAATACAATGTAATTCAATTACAATATAATTGAAAGTGTGCAGTAGGCACGTCACGAGCAGCTAGTTTTATAAATAATGAATTCCTTCTGTTTGAAACCTTCACATGGATTTTTCAACCCCTTCTTGCCTATTGCAGTACTCCATTGCAATTACGAATTACATTGTAATTTAATTGAACGAAGATCTGAATTATAAATTACAATATAATTCAATTACTTTGTAATTATAATTCTGAAGTAATTCTGAAGTAATTCTGCACAACTGCTGCCCTTAGGGGACCAAATAATCATATACAATAAAATAACAAATACACGTAGTTTTGTGTCACAATGAAATCTTACTCGTTTGATTTATTCGTCTCGCAACACCAAAGTGTACAGCAACGTGAACAGAAAGCCTCACAGCATCGAGGAGCAGTGTAGATCGTGAACACAGTTTCGGAGTGGGTCGATCTACGGGAGAAAGAAAAGCGTCGAACTGCTCGGCGATTCTCTTTTGATACATCGATGGGAATTTGGTATCAAACGACGCAAGGCGAGGCAAGGGAGGAAACGCGACGCTGCGGGAGGGAAAGTTTTCGCTAGCGAGAGAAGTTGATTCTCTCCGGGGTCGAAACGCGATGGCGACTTCTCGTGTTCTCGTCTTGGAGTCGCCGTGCCGGTCCGCTCGCCCTGACAAATTCTTTCGAAAATACTTTATCCGGTTTCGCCGGTCCGAAGTTTGCTGTCCGGCCAGGAGAGCGTTTCGCGGCAACGGAGGAGTCGTCCACAGGCTCCGTTTTTCGCCGGTCTAATTCCCCGGCGAGATCCTCGGACAGCGACGAAAAGCGGTTCGAAGAAACTCGTATAAATTCTTCCGGGTCTCTCTTCCGGCGACGCTTTACGGGTCACCGGAACGACGGCGAAGCGTCGCTATAAATAACCGTCAGATAATCCGGCCTGTCGCCGTTTAACCCAGTCCCCTTGTCCCTTCTCCTCTCATTTTCCCTGATCCTTCATCCTTCGCGGAAGCTTCCGAAATTTCGTCGAGCGATCAACTTTTACTGCCGGATCATACATAATGCAGCGAATACTTCTCGCCGTCGGAGAGTGGCACGCGGAACGAACACCTCGGACGATGCACAATGGAACAAATGGCCGATCTGGCTGGGAAAAAGTCATGTTCGGAAATAGATATTTTTAAGTAAAAATATCATGTCATAATACGTACTCGCTTCGTATGACCTTATTTTCCACGTGAATGCCCTGATGCACTTGTCAGATGCAATTGCACTTTATCCTTTAGTGCAACCGCATTCTTTTGTTAGACCAATCGTTCCCATTTATTATCTTACGTATAAAAGTACTAACCCATTGTCATTGGAATGACAATTTTGATTTGTGATTTACATTGCGTCGTATCATACTTTATTACTTTTTATTTTTATTTATTAAGATTTTTTTATCTCCTAAACGCACAGGTATTTAAAATAAATTTTTTTAACGTTGCATTGTCATCCAGTTCTGAGCTATGTTGAAAATTTGAAGTCTCTAGTTCATCGGGAAGTGGTTTAGAATTCGATTTCAAGATTTGACGCATACAACAACGACAACTCTGCAAGCTAATACAAGCGTGGTGAGAAAGGCCCACGGTGCGTCGCGTGGACATTTGTCCCACAGTGCGACAGCGTGAAACTGTTGCTTTGTCGAAGAGTGTATCGCCATTTCGAAAGACCTTTTGTGAAGGAATCCCTTCGGATCGAGGCGCGAGCTCGCGGGAATAATGGAAAACGCAAAGAATGGAGGGACGAGATAGAGAGATATCGTTCAAGGATAGCCGGAGGTGAGATTCAGCGAAAGGATTCGCCGAGAAAACAACTCGTCCGTCTCTGGGCGTGAGCTCGCGCAGCTTGTACAGCAGCGTTCTCTCTAAAACGCGAACTCTCGGAAGGAAAGTTTTACCGGCAGAAGCGGCCGGGAAAGTTTCATTTACCGGTAAACAGAGCCGGCCTGTCTCCATATTTCCAGGAGACTGACGGCGGGACCGGAGTTCCGGAATCGAACGAGCCAGGCGTCCGTCGAAACGCATCTGGAATGCGAAAGTTCGCCAACGAAATTATCGAACACGGTAAACAGTCCTGCTGCACCCACGCAGACACGCCTCCGTGGCTACGAGAGAACGTCCTCTCCCTCCGCCTCGTTATATTCATCGCAGCCGCAGACGTAATTTATAGACTCCGAACTGAATTTTGCGCGAGCAGATTCTCCTGCTAAACGCATCAAAAGCTGCGGTTAATCGACATTGCTGCCAACGCTGATTCCGCATCCACCGTTCTGAAAATTTTCAGGTCTTCCTAGCTTTAAAACGGTTGGCATTTTACTGAGTGAAGAATCGGAGAACAGGGACAGTTTCTTATATATGTCAAGACATAGATGAGACATTAACCTTTATGACAATAACCAGGTACCCAAGTGTTAGATCGTGTGTTACGATGTCGAACGCGTGTTTATGTTTCTTTGATATTTCTCCGAAGCCAGAGGACTAAGAGGGAGCGTTGTTTACAGTTTTTCTTACTGCAGGTGTCTCCGATGAGACGCGTGTGAGCGCGTTAAACAAAGTGTGGAAGCATCCTCAAGATACTCAATTTCGTAATCCTTAATCATCTTCTAATAATCCCGTTATTTTTGGTTCTATTTGAACACCAGGTAATCATTGTCAATATTCTTTTAAAATTTCTTTAATCTTCCGGTACTCACGGTTTCTGCCCGACAGTTAAATCAGAGAAATAAGGAAATTTATGTGTTTAAAGTGTCGAATCATATTTTTACACTATTTTGAATAAATGAGCAAACTCATGTGCTCATATGAAACATCAAAGAATGATAATAATTTTGTCAACAATCATGTTAATAATTTTGTGGACAAATAGCAAAATTATTATTGCTCTTTATTCTCTTGAATGACCACAGATTAATTGAAGAATTTCTCTTCGATTATACACGTGGGTTATTAAAAGTACTGTTGACGATACCGGTGCTATTGACTGTTGGATATCTTTGATGTATGCTACAGTTACAGTTGGTCTGACCGCGTCGATGACGTTCTATCGTTTTAACGCGACCGTCGTCGGCGTGCCGTTCAGCCAAGCGTGATCCTCTATCAAAGTCGATCCCGCGGGTACGGTTTCCCGTTGTCCTTGAAGCTTGTGGACTCCATTTTCACGCGCCATAAGGGAAGGTAAGCAGGAAGAAGCTTCCGGACAGTAAGGAGCCACGGGTGGCCTCGTAATTTTCGTTTAGCTTCCCAGGGACGCTTTTGATCGCTTCCCATTGTCTCCCTTCCGTTCTCCTACCGCTCCACGGTTTCCGGCTCTATCTTTCCCCCGGCGTTTCCCTTCTTTTTCCTCGTTTTTCGAGGCCAGGAGCCGAAACTATTATCCCGCAGGAAGGAAACGTCGACTCATCCGGAAAGTCGTCCACATCTCGACGTGCCCGTGAAACGTTACGTTCTGCGCGTTATTCGATTTTAATACGCGAGTAGTCGCGAGATCGAGTCGAGAAACCAGGTCTCCTCGACGAAAGAGTTTGACCGAGTTTCTTCTTCCTGTTTGCTCGAACGACGCTGATGGCGCAAACATCGAGCCTTTCTCGATTCACCAAATAGCGTTCTCCGACGGCCACACTGAGTCCTTGCGAATCCAAGAACCGTTCGGATTGTTTAAGGCTCGTTTGCGAACGAGTCACGAGCCGGAATCGATTGCTGTCCTTGTAAATACGAGGATGGGCCGAGCACTCGTCTCAAACGATTTCCACTCGGCTCGGATCAATCGAACCATCCGAGGAAGAGACACCAAAATCACTTCCATCCTCGAAAGCCAGTTTCCTTAATTCGAACTTTTCTCTCGTGGTTTAGAAACGCTCTTCTGACTTTGGAAGTGATGGGTATCCTCGAGCACGAAATTTTAAAATCAATGAAGAAGTTCACCACCCAACCTTTTAAAGGAACACGATTACTAGACAGCGGATTTTTATGCAAAACAGAAATGTTTAACCTAAATTGCAACTGACTGCAGTGAACTAGAAATTTATGTTCTATCTTAATACATTTAATGGGTCAAAAATCAGTTTGACTATTGTATATATTTTTATCGATTTGTGCAATACGTGTTTCGTTAACAAATGTGCGTGGCGCTTTAGTTTTGTTTAAAATAAAGATTACTGACAGTTCCCAATGAGCAAAGAACGAATAAAGACGTATTATATAGTTTTTGAGTCTCCTCCTTACATAACAATGTTTTTAAATTCTTCGAACACGTTTCTACCGTTTTGAATTACATCTATTCATTTTTGTCATAAACGCACGAAATCCGCTGTCTAATAATTACTCAGAAATCTGCGCAGCATTTCCAAAGAAATTATGCGAGAGGATGCTCGCTCCGATAACTATTCCCGAGGCCGATCGGTTGGGTTCCATAATTACATCGAATTTGCTCGCGGCTGACGATTACACGGCCGTTTGCGCCAGATATATTTCTTGTTCACGGTCCCCGCGATCGAGAAACCAATCAAGCTCGACAGCAGATAAAACGGCCGGGCCAATGGAAACCGAGTCCCGCAGTAATCGTTAGCAACCTTCTTGTTGCCGGAATTAATGCAATTGGCCGGGCCGTTGCGCGTCGCTATCGCCGGATTTTCGGCCGATTGAAACGACGGGGCTTTATCTTTGCATCGTACGCGCCAACCGGTTCGCTTGTTTACTCGCTGTGCGCTCACCAGTACGAATGCCGAATTACGTCCAGCGTGATCGAAACAGAAATTCGGAATAACCCATTTTTAAGAAGTCTCGTCCGGCTGATCAGCAAATTAAGTTTGCTCGTTGCCGAACAACAGTATCCAGCATATACTACTCGAATGCACTAGATTCTTTTTGGAACGATACAGATTCTCCATTAAAAAGTATCACAAGTCGAATGTAGGCGAGGACAGCATCGAGAACGTCCTCCTCTACTTTAGATCCATCGTGTTGTTTCTCATCCAAATGTAATAATTAACCGTAGCCCTCTTTGCCAATTACATGTAAGGGTATCAATACTCAATCCGTGTACACTGTCTCATTTGAGTCTCGAGATTAACTCGCGATGGTTTTGTTCTCAGATAGACACGTACCTTAAGATACAGTATTACCACATTGAAATAAATTGCAAATAAATAATATAGCTCTCCGATAGCCCCCTCAATACCGTGTACACTGTCTCATTTGAGTCTCCAGAGTAACTCTTTCCTCGCAGAACGTAGAGTGAAACAAGACGGGGAATGAAGTATGAAAAAATGGGGTGTAATAAAGACTTCCGATCGTTCCAGGGGCGCTAATTGAACCGGCGATCTTTTTCCGCGGGAGGATCAACGGGACTGCGAAATTGGTTCCGCTCGGATTCCAATTACACACCGCAGATGGTGCTTTTTATCGAAGATTAATGCGCGGGGACAAACGCGTTTTTTTCGGGAGGACGGTAATTAAATCGTCCGGTGGGTTAGTCGTCCAATTCGCGGAGTTAATAATTCCGATTGGATCGCGATCACGATGGCGTCGCGCCCCGTCACGCAAACAGAGCGGAATTGAATTTTCGTGGGATCGGTGATCCTCTTCCTAAGTTGATCGGAACTCGATGGAACGCGGACGGTACGGCATGGTACAGGAAACGCGGAATTTCCACGGGAGGGCTCGATTTTGTTTCCCGCGTATCGTCGCGATTCGATTAACCGGTATTTTTGCCGTGGACACGGAGTGGCTCGATAATTCGGCCCCGTTGATTCGCGGAAAGTTCGTTCGCTGAACGCCACGTGAAAGCTGTTTGTCCGATAATTCTTTCGGCAAATAATTTCCAGCGCGGACAAACGGACGGGAGCCCGGCGAGTATCGATACGCGGCCGTGCGAAAATGCGTTTATCGTGGAAATTCATTTCTGCCCGTAAATTGCGAAAAATCCCGCGAGGTGTCGACACCTCGAACCTACACTTCTAGCCGAATCCGCGGGGAAACAAGCCGGGCGACCGCAATTCCGAAAACAAAAATGCTCCGCTCTATTCACTGTCTAAATAGCTCGGAGCGAGCCAACTGCTGCGTCGACAGCGAAACACGATTGGGAACGATTGATAGCATTGAAAACTCCGAGCAATGCGTTTCAGAGATTAAATTTGAAAATATGCCACGTACTCGTCTATTAACGTTATTCATTGAAGAAGCTGGGCTGTCTCTACTCGCGGTTTCCATTCCGACCACTTAATATGTTGGTTCATTTCATTTAATTGATTACCTGAAAAGTGGTTACGTCTAACACGAGAGAAACCCCCTTGAAACATTCCGATCGCAATGGGTTCACGGGTCGTGTCATAAAATTGTTGGGTTCTTGCATGAATCCCTAGTTATATTTTGATTTATAATGAACGTTTTCAAAATAAGTGGGGGTGTTGGATTCTTGCATGAATCATAAGTTTATATTTTGAATAGAGCTAAAAACGCTCTATACTTCGCTGTTCGTATGCTGTATAAATTCCAGGAATTTTCTGGTAGAATGAGGGTCAGTGTCATAAAACCCCTGTTCTTACCCTCTTCCGTCAGTTTCCCAAGAACAGCTGGTTTTCCCTAAAAATTGCCAGGTATGTCATCTCCGATACAGACCTTTGCCGACCGGAAGTCCGTAGCTCAGTTCTGTACGAGCACCTCGAGCAAACGGTTGTTGAGTTGACAGGTAAGAGCCAGTTACGCTTATATTTTATTTCCATTATTTCAATAAATATTCTTCCTCGCTTTGGAAGAAAACTCTGTTAATTATTCAACAAAAATCGACGATGTTCGAGTTAATTCGTAGTGGTGGAGCGGCGGTATCGTTAATGTCCGCGAAGAGCAGATTTTTCTGGTACTATTGGCTTCCACGCTTCGTCGAGTGGAAGCAAAACGAGGAAGGAGGGCGAGCAAAAGGGCCACAGAAACTCGAGGGATGACCCGAGTCCGTCCACAATCACGGCACCGTTCGTTCCCGTCGAGTTTAAGGCGGACCGTGCAGCTTGCTCGGGGCCAAGATCTCGTTTGTGCATTCCGTCCGCGTTCGTTCGCGTCTGCGATCGAGGAATCGAATTCTGGTTAGGTGGTCGACCCTCCCTCTACTTCTCCCTCTCTCTTTTCCCCTCCCGCTTCTCTGATTCTCCGGTTCTGCCGAGCGGGAGAGCAGAGGAGAAGTAGACTCCCTAGAAAAGCCCATCAGCCGGTACCGAGTCGCGCGTCGCTTTCACGATGATCTCGCAGTCTCTGGTACTTTGTCGAATAGACCGGAGAGAAGTCCATCGTGCTGATTCGCGGTGCATATTGATTCGAAAGGTTTCCTCCTCCTCGTGTGTACTCTCCCTTTCTCCGGGACCCGACTCGCTTCAGCCCCATCCACGCTGCACGACGCGACGCCCACACCCTCGACTTCGAGTTCCCTTTGCTCCTTTCTCTATTCCTTTGGCGCTCGCGTCACCACGCTCCACACCGCACCACGCTTTTCCTCCGATTCCCGGCTAAGCCGTGATTAGATTGCAGATGCTTCCCTATTCTCCATCTCGTCTGTCTCCCTTCCACCTATTTTACAACTTTTTCCACCGACCGACCGACATATTTAACGAATTCGCGACGCCTGGCTAATCTTCTCACACCGAGAGAGAGAGATCCAGGATGCTCTTCTCAATCTGGGTCTCCTAACACATTATCTACGGCGATTACTCCAACATTTTTTTTAGCATAAGAACTTCTTAATCCTTCACTGCATGATTTTTTAAATTGGGATGAAAAATTGAAAGGATGTCAGTTTTTATGTTTTATTTAAGGGAAAAATATTTTTTAAAAATTTAAACAACATTTTCAAAAAAATAAACTTAAAAAAATATCGATGACCTCGAAATCTTGTAAAAAGTGTCCTTGAGAAAAATTTTTTACCATCATCAAATTCGCCACTTTATTCTGTGGAGATTTTTTGTACGACTAATAATAACCGAGATATTTAAGTATTCCCATTTAAATGTCCACTGTATCAGATACACTATGCAGCGAAGAGTTAATAAATCCTTCAACAGCAGTAGCAGTTTTAATTGCGAATCCACAAGCGGGCCACAACAATGTAATCCAATAATTTCTCGTTAGTACAATACTATTACAAAATTCATTGAGCGTTGAGTATAATTAATTGGCAAAGTGTCGAGGATTAAACGTATTCTTGAAGTTACATTTTCTATTCAGCTCGACCTTTTCGTGCAGCTAATTCAACAGTTTTCGATCTACATCATCCATAAAGAAACAAGCACCGTAGACGTTTCAGTTCGGCAAACCGAACTTTCATAAAATTCTGCACCGCGCGCAAGTAGGTTTGAAAAGCGGTACTGACGAGTCTCAACTTTTCCGTGCTGCTGTTTCATTGAATTATCGCGAAACTTTGATCGGCACTGGTTTAGCAGTTTTCCTTTGCAAATTCCCAGCGCGGTGTAGGACAGGATGAGGCTCTCGAAGATTGTTTGCAGAGCCGAATTCGATACAAGCCGTGGTATCTCGTCGGTGGAAAATCGATAGTTGGTAATTTATTAACGCGATATCGGAGATGTTTGGGCGCGCGAGCCTTGTCCAATGATATTTGGATAACGGATACCAACGTTACGACGTCGTTCCAGCCAGTTTCATCGGGTTAGACGGGAGACACCAACCTCTGCGTGGCTCACACCTTCGACCTTCCTGTTTCGCGATCACCAGCCACGATGGATTACGATCGACCGGAAACGCTCGTCGTTCTTGCGCTACCTTTAACCGATTAACATCAGGATGTTCGTTCGATAACACGCCCCTCGTTTTTGTTTATCCGAAAATTCAGGGAAGCCCTTCCGCGCAAGTTAAGACAGAAACTGGTTGGCACGGGAATATCCGAGACCCTTTCAGAGTCTAGTTTAAATGATAATGGCCGAGGCACACGGGGGACACTTAAATCCTCCCTTCTGCTTTCCATAAATAATTGGAGGTGGAAATGGAGCGGATTCCCCGGTGTATTAGTCGCTCGGAATCGAGAGTCTCGCTTTCCTTGCGATCCAACAGAGTCCAGGCCCGACAGCTTCTTCTTCTCGCAGGTTCCTCTGAATAATTAAGAGCCAGGCCCGAAGCCTCGATCGTCGAGCCTTCCACCGAATTTCACAAAGAAAAATCCTCGCCGCGTTCTCTCCAGCGTGCAATTCGCCGCGAAAAACGATTCGACCTGTGTACGGTATGGTCGATGCAGGGAAATATATTTCTGAGATAAAAGAATATGTACTTACGTCCATATATTTTCGTTCGGTGTAGCCGACATGCTTGTTCTCAGAGGAAAATCTTCAAAAAATTAAGACGATCGACAAATTTATTTTACATCAATCGGATAATTCATTAATGTTCTCTCTCACTCTCTGCCCCCCTCTCTCTCTCCATATTACTATTAATGGATAGATCGTATTAACTTTAACAATTGATTAAATTAGTCTCTGATTTTTCGATGATTTCTTCGTTTAATCAATGGTTGACGATTAACTTCATCAATCGATTGAATCAATACCGATTTTTCAATCATGATTAAAATTTTAATCGATTACAGCCCAACTCTGCTAATAGAAAGGATGTATCGACGATCGTAAACGTCCAGAAGATCTACAAATTTATTTGTTGTTATTTTCACAAATCAGTGTAAAATAGTCGCTTCTAGTGCTTCGTAAATCTGGTGTAAAACAGAGTCAGGTTTTGAATTGCGAGAACAGACATTATTTTCGTAGGAGGTTAATAGAAAGGGTGCATCGACAATCGACAAATTTATTTGTTGTTATTTTCACAAATCAATGTAAAATAGTGGCTTCCAGTGTTTCGTAAATCTAGTGTGAAACGGAGTCAGGTTCGAAGCAGGTCGTCTAGTTTCGAATTGCGAGAGCAGACATTATTTTCGTAGGAGGCTAATAGAAAGGGTGCATCGGCGATCGTGGACGTCCGGAAGATCGACGAGCGACGTCGTTCCCTCGAAATTGCAGGGCGAACGGGTCTCGATCGCATCGGGCGTAGGATTAATCTCTCGCGGCTCTCTTCGGGTTCTCGAACGAGTGGTGTGTCTCGGATCTGGGTTGTTCCTAGGCGGTCCCGTCCGCAGGCTTACGGCTCGACGTTGTTGATACTGTTGCCGACGTTGTTGTTCTTGTTCTAGTTGTCCGTGTACCGTTACAAGCACCAATACACCGGAACCAATCCCCTCGGCCGCATAACGTACACATCGAGCCAGCCTCGTGCCCATTCAGGATTTAATTGGTATCAGTTACGCCTTAACCATGTTGTGGATACCGTAGTACGCTACACTTCCGGCGTCCTCATTAGACGCTCCAATTAATTGCCTTCGAGGATGCGTCGTCGCGCGATCCACCATCCGGGTACCATCCATCCGTCTTAGAACCACGATTTTCTTCCTTATCCTCGGCGTTATCCTTAGCTCGGTTTTCGAAACGTTTCACTGTGTTCGAGCGTCTCGAGGCGCGCGGATACTCGCGACTATCCGCGCTGGCTCACTTCGAAACGAGATTACCGGATCGCACAGTTTCGACGAACGCGACGCTGCTCGTGGGACTGTCCAGAGTGGATTTCCACCGAGTTTCCCGCCCGAGGAACTAGTTTGATATCTTGTTTGTCGGTACAGCGCTCGATGACCGAGGTCCTGCTTCTCGGAGCCGCCTTCGATGGAAATCTAACGCTTTTCCACGATACATTCCCCGTAAACTCTTCTCACAATTAACCCTTCGCACTCGGAGTTAGTTTAACTCGAAAATTCCTTCGACCTAGGATATTTCCATTTTCAATGAATATTTTAAATTTAGTGGATGCGAAATTGATATAATACCTTATACAATACTTACATGTTTAATAATTAATTAGATACACACACTAAAGAAACACTATTGTCTTTTATACTGAAAACTTTATTTTAAAAAGAAGGCATATCCCTATCGACTGTAAGCGACTCACTTTTTCGTGACACAAGAAATGTGTCATAAAAAATTTCTGTACCGCAAGAAATACTTTCTATTTCATGATTTTATTCCTGACATTTCGTTCCCGACTTTCAGTTACCCCGGTTCCGGTCATCCTAATAAAGAGATCCACTGTCCACCAGGGACATTCTTCGTCTGGACATCTAACAGATTCATTCCACGGACAAGTAGAGTCTTGGTGTAAAGGGGCTGGGAGGATTCGAAGCTCGTTCGATCGGATTCTGGCGCAGCTCGCAGTGTTCTGCCGTTGACCGATGGATCCGAGAAAGTTGTCTCTCGTGCAGGAACGAACGGAAGGAAAAAGAGAGAGAGAGAGGTCACGTTCGACGTTGAGTTTACGATTAGATTGGTATCGTTCGGCGAGTTCCGAAAGTTCGGTGAACCACGGTGATGTTCTACGAACTCTTCCGATATCGCTGGGGCAAGAGGAACAGGTTGTTTCGCGATGAAAAACTTGTCGGAGGATTCAACGGGGGCTGTACTTATTTTATATGTTTTATTGATTCAGTTGGCGGTGGAACTGTGTACAATTGCTGCGTGGAAACGAGAAATGAAAGAGACAATGCGGAAGTAGTGACGCTCTCGCTAAGCTCTTTTCAATTTCCTGGGAGCTTGTTCGTGGAGCAACTGTTTAGTCCGTCTCCTAATAGTTTATTAAATATAACAAGACTGGTTTAATTAGTACACTAGACCACGGATTTTTATGCGAAATAAATTCGTTCAGGATTATACAAGGAAATAATAGTAGAGTATTTTCACTGTGTTCGATTCGCTCGCTAATATTTGTCATAAATTCGTTAATTATTCGGACGATCTCCTAATATTTTATTAAATATAACAAGACTGGTTTAATTAGTACACTAGACCACGGATTTTTATGCGAAATAAATATTGCTTGCATTCGTTCATGATTATATAAGGAAATAATATAGAATAGTATTTTTACTGTGTTTGATTTGCTCACTAATATTTGTCATAAATTCATAAATTATTCTGACGATTGTGAATACGTACATTTTATACGTATATTTTTAATGGTACACAGATGAAAATGCCCGCCAGTTTTATACGCGATATTTAATTCACTCATCCACAAAATTGAAGTTTATGCATCGTAGCGAGTAAAACCGGTAAAAAACAAATAGTGGATTAAATATTGGTGTGGCAATTTTTAGTGGCTGATTTGAGTGGCCATTCGAGGTAAACAGAATTTCATCATGAAGTTCCCACAGTGCAGAAGCTGAACAGTGACGCTAGTTGAAGGATTCTGTTATCGGTTGACGTCACCGTCCGCCGATTAATAATTATTTGACCGGGGGCAACTCCAGTTCTTTTTCCGTTCGAGTTCTGACCTCGGACTCGCCGGGTGAATAATGAATCCCGGGGATCGACGGTAACAGGTTCGTTTCTCTTTGCTGCGGGTAGCCGGAAACTCGGGTACCCGGGAAGCTCCACCCGCAGCAACATTAGCCCACCTGTGAGACGAAATTACCCGTTCCGGGAAATATACGGCGTCGCGGGTCGGCCATCGAATAGGAAAAGTTGGCGCATTCGTAAAAATGGTCGGATCGAAGAATCTTAATTGTCCCCCCGGTGCCTCAGAGCTGTCGCGCATCGGCTCCGCCATTTTTCGATCCCCGTATCTTCATATTTCCCGTAGCCCCGGGTGCTTCATAGAAAATTCCCCGTTCGAACGGCGAATTCCGTCCGTTATCGCGGATGATGCCGTCCGTCGCGTCGTTTCAGGGGGAAAGGGGATCCCGGAAAACGTCGAAATTCAACGTTCGAATTGATTCGAATCGACGCGACGGACCCGGAAGGGTTCCAAGTCACGTTGAAAATCGGATACACGCGGCTCGATATCCTCGTCACATCCTCGCGAGCCTCTTTTACCATTCGTATGATGGAAACCGGTTCAACCGAATCGATCACGCCGCTGCTGACTGCTATTTATACCGCTGGTAATTAGCTTTTCACCGAGGCGACTCTTAATCTCCGAATCGAACCTTATTAACTCGTACTCGTTCCTGGGGTAGGTTATTTTAACCCTTCAACTTTAAAGGGTCATTTTCAATATAAAATATTTCAATAAATTACTTGTGCAAATGGTTGGTAATAATCTGAATTTAGAATGTTAGATTATTTATTAGATTTTCTAAAGAACTATTAGTGATTGAAAATTCACTCAAATTCGAGGGAATACAATTATCCTCTCTCTATCTCTTTTTCTCTGCCAGTATCGGATTAGTCAAATCTCAATTTAGAATGTTAGATTATCTATTAGATTTTCTAAAGAACTATTACTGATTGAAAATTCACTCAAATTCAAGGGAATACAGTTACCCTCTCTCTTTCTCTCTGCCAGTATCGGATTAGTTACGTGACATTATGTTTCACAAAGTGTGGAGCGATCGCGTTGTAGAAGGGGAAGGGTAGGGTGGGAGACTAATCTTACAATTAGACACCGTTCAGACCCCACGCGGGTACGTATGAACGAATAGGGTCCCATAGAAATCACCGACAAATTCCCCGACACGGTTTTCACCGACGACTGCTTTGGTCGACAACGCCTTTAACCGACAACGATTTTGACCGACAACTAATCTAAAATCGTTGTCGGTTAAAGGCGTTGTCGGTCAAATCTGGAGTCGGTGAAAACCGTGTCGTGGAAATTTGTGTCAGTGATTTCCACGGGACCCGAACGAATTCTACACCAATGTGTATAATTATTATTATTTATTATACACGGATTGAAGCCCTTTTACACAAGTTTTTACAGTAAGAAAAGGACTACTCATCTAATAACAAAGAAGGGACATTGACACAAAAACTAATGGTACAAACGACATGGTATTATCCTATAATCCAGCGTAGTTGCTTTTTAAAATTTTGTAATTTGTCTGAACGGGATCTTATGTTCAACACTGAAGATAAACGGCGAAATGATGGGTAGCAAACTGAATGATTTTTTTATTATTTCAACTTACACGTCTAACGATAAATAAAACTTGAAGAACCATCGATAAACTATTCACTTCCGCCAGGATCCCAGCGACTCGGAAATCCGAGGGATCGGCTACAAGGCTATCGGGCAAGAAATGTGCCAAACTTTCGGATTATCCGTCGTCACGGCAACGGCATTGGCTTTGGAGTATCGGGGTTACAAGGTCCGTGTAAATCGTCTTCCCCTTTCCTCTAATCCTTGCGTCCCTCGTGGTTCTTCGCGTCAACGCGAAGGTTTCTTGAGTCCAGAGCCATCTCGAAACGTTCTAGACCCGAGAGAAACGACGCAACGACAGTGATGGAAGGATTCCCTCGGGAATGACAAGCCTGGAATGGATCGGGGTGTGAGCTCGATGGCCGAGGATCAAAATACCGGTGAAAGGGATCGGATCTGGTGAGAGGGCTGACCATCTTTCCACGATCCAGCGGCCCTTACCGAACGAATATAATAAACTGAGAAATTCCGTCCTCGACTAATAACAGTAGCGACGTGATCGGCTTGCAAAAACAGCCTCTTCCCCTTTCGAGATTCCGTACAGTAACGTTTAATCGAATAGAAAGTCTGCGGTTAGTCCGAACTTGCTAGTTAGAAACACTATGGATGCTCTCCGAAATTCCGTACAATCAAAGTAATTTATTTAACGAACTGAAAACATGAAAAACTAAGATCTGTGATAACGGAAATACTTTTTCTACTTTCTTCCAGTTTATATAGATCCTATCCATATGCTACAATGGATGCATAAAAAATTAATGTACAAATTTCGACAAATAATTCCCTGTTTCAGAGTGGGTTATTATAATTTTAATTGTAATTATTCTAATTATAACGAAATTATAATTATATGATATTATAATTACAGTTATAATTAAAATTATAATTATTTACTAGCAGAAACGAGGAATCAAAAGAGCCATGGAGAACATTTTCCATTTAGAAAATGAACTTTTTCTGCAAAACGTTTTCATATTATTAAAGTTCAGACGAGAGCGGATAAAGTTTGAAGAGGAACGTACGAAATGCAGAGATAGAGAATTGTCTACGGTAATCGTGTAGTTTAGTTGGTTAATTTTACCTTCATATTTTTATTGCAAATGAGTATGAACTCTGCAATCCAACAAGTTACGTTGTGTGAACGCAGGGCCCACTCTAGCGGTTACGGCGCCCCGGACAAACAGACGAATTTCCATTAATTAAGAATATATATATCAATAAAAATCAAATTATTTTATTTAAATTTTAATGAAAGCATATATTTAGCTTTTAGACATGAACAATATAAATACGCTACGCACTGTAAATTTTTAACGAACGAAAAAATCGATGTGTGAAATTTTCTATAAATTGGGTATTTAACACATTAATATTTTTTTCACACTTACAGCTAAAATTGCGCCCCTAGAGCTGGCCCTGGTGAACGGTATCTCTCGATCGAGCAATCATCGTCGCGATTGCGGGTCTTTCAGATGTAACATCGACGAATATCCGGGACAATCGTTAAACGGAAAGCCGGAGCGTTGACATTCAGATTAATAGACGAGCGACCGTTTCGTCGGAAGATTTCGTGAAATATTTATCCGAGGGTTGGAAGTTTCTCGGGCATTTCCACTTGGATCGCGCGGTGAACCTAGAGGGAACCAGAGTAAACTCGGTTTGCTGTCGATCGCGCGATGGAAACAGCGTTTTCTGTCCGGTGGAAACGCGAGATTAAAAGATTTCGGAATTGGTTCGTGTAACTCTTTGAATGCGAGAGAGTTCTCTCTCACTCACTTTCAGTTCGGTGATCGAAGCATGTCGAGAGCGGCGGCGTTGGCCGCTTATCGAAAAGCCTGCGGATTATGAAAAATTTCGGCGGTGCGGAGGATTTCCCGCCGCAAAACCGCAACGTGGCCCGCAGGCCAATGCAAAGATAACAGCCGCGGCACAAATCGCTTCGGAGCTTCTATTACATTCGAGGCCGTTTTCCACTGCTGATCGAAAATCGGTTCAGCGTACCCCGCAAACTGCGAAAGAGAGAGAGAGAGAGAAAGAGAGAAACATAGAGGAAGTGAGAGAAGAGCCACGACATGTACAGTAATTGTTTAACGCGCATTTGTTTCGTAATAGAACCGGGCTAGCGGTTTGCGTAACAATCGCACGGATATGAACTAAAGCCGATACCGTTCGGCTATCGTTTGCCCGTCTCGTAACCGCGTTTACTGTTGGTAATCATTACCCGACGGAACGGTCACTCCATGCACGCGCACACAATCCAGCGAATTTAGCAAACAGCGTAGACAGAACTGCAGCCTGCAGCGTTCAGAACCTCACGGCCTCTCGTCCTCTCGCTGTTGCGTTCCGGATCGCGTAAGGCGTTACGCAAACACCGGCGAACATTATAAACTGCCCATTCGTTCCAACCAATGGCTACCCCCGTCCATTTCGATACATTACCCGCGCAAAAATTCCATGCATGAACCGCGTAGCTACCAGTTACTGTTTTCTATATTTCCGACAAACCTGCGAAACGCAATCAAACTTAAATTAGATGTAGATTTTAATGTCATCACGTGCCCATAATTATGAAAGTAATCCAAGTCATATATTTCTAAGGATATTAACACTAAATGAATTCTATATAATGTTGAAATAACAAGCATCATCTAATGGTTCATTTTAGACAATAAATATATTTATGAAAAATAAAAATCGCCTGCATCGATTGCAACAGATAGAAATCATATTCAATGTTATTTCTTCCCTTAATAATTTCAATAGTGGGAGAAATCATATATATCTTCGATTTTTTTAATTTACCAACAATTTTGAAGTTCTTCTACTCAATTTTGCTATAAATGTATAAAGATCCGCAGTGGTGTGAAATAATTGATAAACTCGTTTCTTTTCAGTTTTAACTTAGACCACACTGTCGTAATTACAGGAACATATGTTATAAAAATAATTGCACGCCCAACTTTTATTTACCGGCTCACGATTACCGTCACACGCACACCGACCGACTGCCTCGCATCACCAAATTCATATCGATCCGTTCATATATAACAACCGTTCTCTTCTCTCCATGCCATTTATTATTTATACAATGTCCATATCATTACAACATTTATACCATGACAGTCTACGCAGATAATAGTTGGAGAATATTAAGCCTCCGCACTGGAAACTATTTCGACAATGACAAATTAATACCATTTAACGGCTATAAATGTTTAGTAGTTTAATAAACAGAAACAGCCTCGGAATTTTAATGAAAGCTGTCGAGCAGCTCGTTGTTCAGTGATGATTCTAATAATCATTTGGTCAATCCTAATGATTCTAATAATGTTTTTATGAACAATTTCTCAGCATTTGCATTCGTAAATGTAAAAAAATGAGTTTATCAGTTTATAAATTACCATATGTGACTTATTATATGTGACTTAGACCTCTTTAATAATTATGGACACAAATTATTAGCCTGCGAGAAACAGTATCGGGAGAATTAGGATAATTGTAATAGGGCAAACAGGAAAAATGAGTTTATCAGCTTATAAATTAATCCAATGTCATATTTAAATATCTCGAAATAGACAATATGTGTCTTATTGTTAGACCGCTTCCATAATTATGGGCACAAATGATTAGCCTGCAAGAAACAGTATCGGGAGAATTAGGATAATTGTAATAGGGCAAGCAGAAATTTGCAAATTTTCTTCCTTTGCATTTCCGCCATTTTACAATATCCCTTCCATCAGGTCCGGTTTATCCTAACCGATCGGGATACGCTGAAAGTCTCCTCCCCCTCGAACACGATTCAATGGGGATTTATCTTCAGCGAGCAATTCTATCAGCGGTCTAATTTTTTGCGGCGACGTCCGGGCAGGACCGCGGACCCGGTTAAATAAATATTTGACAAGCTTTCCATTCAGAGCCGGATAAAAAACGGTTCCCGCGCTGCTTAATTTAATTCCCGCGAATATTACGTCGACCCGCAGCTAGAAAACGGCCGTGTGTTTTTTTGCCCGTTTCCTCGCGCAACCTGTAAATTACAGTTCGGTCGGCCGGGAATTATTCCCGTCACGTAGACAGGAGAACGCATTTCTCTCCCGAATATTTCCAGCGGCTCGGACGTTTCGATTCTGCAGGATCGTTTTGCCTTGCGGTTGATCGTTTCGCTCCCGTCGCCATTAAGGCATGGATACAATTGCCAGCCGAGATGATGGCAGTCGACTGTCATTGACTGACCATAAAACACACGCGCTTAGAACAGATATTCAATGAACTGTTTGTTCGATTAAAAATTGTTGTTCGAACTTACTTAATTATCGAACTAGTAGTCTTCTACCGTGTTTAAGACTTTGATATATGATTCAGTTCCATGGGGAAGTTATTTCCACAATCTTGGAAAGTCCATCTTGTGAAATTGATCGATGGGGTCTTGCTGTGCAGAATGTATTAGGAACGAGGCAGCGGAGGATTGTTCAAATTTTCAAACAGCTATGTGGAGGTATATTCAAGAATGACTAATTTACACCTGTATAAGCTGCAGCTTTAATAATGCGCTTAACTTTCTTGTCACGGTCTGCAACGTCGTAACTTGGAACTGTTTTGGTTTACAGTATCCGTATAAACCGGTACACCTAAACAGAATCCCTTTCCGTTTCGGGATTTCGTGCACTTCGGAAAACAAATCGATGCACTGGCATGCAGTTCCGCGCTCCCCTTTCTTCTCGCGGTGCAACGAACTAGCATGGAACCGTGCAAAATTGTCCGCTCGACCAATTAAAAGCTCTGGTCAGCAACTAGCGATCCGGAAACACGGCTAGAATACAGTGGAACAGTGAATCGCTGCACGGCTGGATGTACAAAAACAAAAGGATGAAGCATCTACTATAATCATGTTTACTTTACGGCAAATAAATATTGAATTTTTCCAAGCCATAATCGTATGGCGGAAATACATTGAATTCGTGAATGGAAGACTATAAAAGATTGGAAGATCAATCGTGAAACGTTAATTGACTTCTGTACATCAAATCCTTGTTATTTGCTTATATATAAAACCAAGTGGAATGCAACTATACATAGAAATAAAAGTAATTCCGCAGAGCTGGCACATCGAGCCATTGTAGAGAGCCGCCGACCGCGAAGCCGATGAAACGCGGCGAGATCATTTTTCGAAAAGCATCACGGCTCTCGCGGGAAGCCTGAAATTTCACCGACAAAACGCGTTCGCGGCATTTCGCCGCCGCGCCATTTTCGAATTACGAGTGCAGATTTCTATCTTTTGATGGACCGGCCGAGCATTGTCCTCGCCGCGGAGTCATCGCTGGCCATTCTACGCGGATCAAATAATTAAACGGCGAAACACGGCCTGGGAGTCGGACAGGCAATTTGTGGACGCGTACAAATTAGATGCCTGCGATTGTGACTCGTGCGATTTGGGAGCGCTTGAGAATTGGACGCGTGCAAATAGGGGTGCTTGGGAATTGGCCGCGTGTAAATTGAGTGCGCTCGAAAATTGAAATGTAAAACTTGGGAGCGCTTGACAATTAGAATGTGAAACTTCGGAAAGCTGCGATTTGAGCGCGTACAAAGTGGGAGGGCTTGAGAATTGGGCGCGTGTAACTTGAGAATGTTTAAAAATTGGGAGTGTGCAAATTGGGGCGCTTGGGAATTGGGCGTGTGTAAATTGAATGCGCATGAAAATTGAAATGTAAAACTTGGGAGCGCTTGACAATTGGGCGCGTGTAATTTGAAAATGTTTAAAAATTGGGGGCGCTTGGGAATTGGGCGTGTGTAAATTGAGTGTTCTTGAGAATTGAAATGTAAAACTTGGGAGCGCTTGAAAATTAAAATGTGAAACTTCGGAAAGCTGCAATTTGAGCGCGTACAAACTGGGAGCGCTTGACAATTGGGCGCGTATAACTTGAGAATGTTTAAAAATTGGACGTGTGCAAATTAAGTGTGCTTGGAAATTGAAATGAGAAACTCGGGAGCGCTCGAAGATTAGAATGTGAAACTTCGGAAGCATGCAGCTTGGGAGCGTTTGAAAATTGGGCGAGTGGAACTTGAGAACTCTTAAGAATCAGACGCGTACAACTTGAGAGCGCTTAAAAATTGAACCCCCGAAAATTCGACGCGTGTAACTTTGGATTGGTTGCGAATTGGACGCACAGTATTACGTACGGCGTAGAAAGTCTCGTGCAGCTCGAGAGTGTTCGATAATTGCAGCGTGCCATTTGAGAATACTCGCGAATCGGACGGGCAATGTTTTTCTCTCGACACCATCTGCGTTTGTCCTGTTCTCTGTGAATCGTTCGCGATATAAACCGGCGATAGTTGGCAGCGCAGGTGCCCGGAAAGCGATCGCGCCAGCCAACTGCGATATTATTACTATTAAAGGATGAAAAGGGATGGAACGAAAATACCGGGGCGCAGAGGTACACCGCATTTTATAGGTCTGCGTCTCGCGCGAATCGTAACTCGAACGAGAGACGACGCGATATCATTCTGTCTCTTTCTCTTTATTCGCGCGTCAGCCGTTTATCGGACCAGCAAACGGGTTGCGGTCTAGCCTCGATTAAATGAACCGCGACTCTTCATTTTTCGATCGCCTATTAGTCTCAAGCCTTTCGTTGTTCGCCATTTCAATTACACGCTGTATTTAACCGGACGATACTCTGTCGTTCGAACGCGCGCCTGCGTGCCACGAAACCGGAAAAGCCGATTTTAAGCTTCGAAACGATTCCGTCCACTTCTTACGAATCTAAGTATCGAGGAATCACTCGACGGACAAACAGACGACGGTTCGGAATTGTCGGGAGACGAAATCGAGTCCAGCGAATCGTCGGAAAGAGGAATAAATTTTGCCAACGGAAAAGTTTATTCCTCCACCGAGGATTGAGAGAGAAAAGTCACGATGTCACAGACGGAGGGATGAATTGTACTAAATGTCTATGCAATCGAATGGATTTTTCGGTTCAATGTCGCTAAATTTCTCGATCGAGACTACCATGGAGTGCGATGAAAAATATAAGGATGTTGACAGGTACTCGTGCACATATAGCCTGCGAGACTAAACAACTCCGAAGTACGGATCTATAGATACACGATACCCGCTGGGAAATCAGCATCGTCTGTGCTTTCAGCGGGTTGGGCCTGGTCGAGTCGAGCCGAGCCGAGCCCAGCGACGAACGAGAATGAAAAAACCAGCAACTTTTCAAGTTTTCATTGCTGGCCCGAAGGGCTCGCCCCTCGCTGTTCGCGCAGTGTCGGGGAATTTTTCCGAGCCGGCACGACGGATCGTTTAAACAATGCTCGGCGACGCGGGCTTTACCTCCGCAGCCATTGATCCTGCCAACCCTACGACCGCCGGTGACTCCGATTCCTCGGAGAATCATTTCACTTTTCTATACAAGAATCTTTTAACACGACGGGGAAATATCTAGCCTCGGAAAATCGCGCGAATCGATGCAGGATCACGGAGTTCACAAATTCAGTTTGATGTTTTGGATTGAATAGGCATTATTTGTACGAATTCGAATTAAAAGTTCGCAATTCCAACAAATGCAAATTTGACACACGCAATTTGAGAGCGCTTGAGAATTGGACGCGTGCAAATTAGACACACACAATTTGAGTGCGTTTGAGAATTGAACGCGTGCAAATTGGCCACATATAATTTGAGTGCGCTTGAGAATTGAACGTGTGCACTTTGGACACACACAATTGGAGAGCGTTTGAGAATTGGACGCGTGCAAATTGGACACATACAATTTGAGAGCGTTTGAGAATTGGACGCGTGCAATTTAAGAGAGCCTAATAATTAGGCGCATGCAATTTTGACTTTGGAACCTTTGATACTTGGATACGTGAAAACTGGATACACGCAATTTGAGTGCGCTTGAGAATTGGACGCGTGAAAATTGGACACATGCAATTTGAGCACGCTTCAGAATTGGACGCACGCAATTTGAGAACACCTCATAATGCAGTGCTTGCGATTTCGACGCATGTAACTTCGGAGCGTTCGAGAATTGTGTGCTTGAAATGTGAGGGTTGTTGAGAATTGAAGGCGTACAACTTAAGTATGCTTGGTAATTGGAGGCGTCCAAATTAAACGCGAGCGAATCGAAGCAGCGTGAAGTAAATCAGAATTGAAGGGCGACTGGTGCAGAGGAAACCGCGTATAGGAAATGGCACGTTTACGCGCAAGATTGCTCTCCAAACTCTGAAGGCGTCTGCTATGGAACGCGTCGAAACGCGAGCGTTGGCATACGTTCGTGGAGCAGGCGGGGCTGGTGCGAACGGAACGCGATCAACGCCCGCGGCGGTGTCATCGATCCGCGTTGATCCCCGGTCCGATTCCCGAGGGAGAGCTTCGTATTTCACCTTTCAATCCGATTGTTTTTACTCTGCCTCCAGTAATTTCAATTTTTCCGTACTGTACCGCATGCATGATAGACGAGCGCTGTGTTTAACCTACGAGCAACGTTTATAAAAATACAAGGCTGGTGATGTGGCTCTCTCTTTCCGAATAGAATAGGTGTGCTGTGACCTAGGCGTGACCTCGAAGCTCCTGGTTTTAGGGAAGTAGATCGGTACCCTGCAGGACAATTTTTGCTCGTGTCTGTTCCAGCAATCTTCCCCGAGGCTGTCTCTCCGCAAATAACTGTTTAAAACCGTTGCACAGAGATTCCGACTAAAACAGTTCGGAAAAACTTTCGTTTTGAATAACTCGGAAGTGGATAGAAGTAAAACTGTTGGTTAAAAGAGGAGAATTAAAAAGTGGTGAATACGAGATTGGCTGAAATATTGAAACCGTTGATAGAGACCATATTAATGTTAATATGAACAATAACAACAAAGTTCAGAGTTTCATTTGCCCCTGATTATAATAGTTTCGAAGGTATGTTTTCTCTCTAATCGAGGGTGTTCTGCGTTTCTGTTTCAGTGTTCCGGTGCAGCGTCGGGCGAATTCTCGGATCGAGTCGCAGCCCTTCTGCAGTCTTCGTCCTCTCAAGATGACTGCTAGTCCTCGTCGAGCTTCTCCCTAGGCGTTCTACCCTCCCACGCGATAGTAACCGACGGAAAAGCTAGCGAAAACAGCGCGACTCTCTCAAAAATTGTCGACAAGTCCCTATGATCGTCGGCGAGCTCGTTCCGCCGAATGCGATCACCACCTCGGAACTTTCTCCTCTACAAAGAAGCTGCGATGATGTAGCGACGTTTGCAAGAAAGTCGCGAGGAGTGCCGGCTAATTTATTACGACGATACTCCTCGCTATCCCGAACATCGTCTTTCCCCTTTCGAAAGGCACGCCCGACTCGTTACGATGCATTTGTTAACGCTTTAGCGCATGACAATGCGTTACGCTTGAAAATTGGACGCGTGCAACTTTGGAGCGCTTAAGAATTGGACGTGTGCAACTTTGAAGCTCCCGAAAAATAGGCACGTGCAATATGAAAAGGCTTGACAATTGGATACGTGCAACATATGATCTCATCCAATTTGACAGCGCTTGGATTTGAGTGCTTGCAATTATGGAGCGTTTGAGAATTGGATGCGTACAACTTATGAGCGCTCAAAAATTGAGTGCTTCCAATTTTTGAGCGTTTGAGAATTGGATGCGTACAACTTATGAGCGCTCAAGAATCGAGTGCTTGCAATTTTTGAGCGTTTGAGAATTGGATGCGTACAACTTATGAGCGCTCAAGAATTGAGTGCTTTCAATTCGAAGTTTGAGAATTGGATGCGTGCAATTTTGATGCGCCTGAAAATGGGCGCGTGCAATTTGTAGGCTTCCGGTAGCTAAAGCGTTACTTGCGTTTCGAGGATTCTCAGGACCGTGGATGTCGAGTCGGGTCGGTCTTTCGCTTGACTTTTCACAAGGAAGAATTGACCTCGCTTAATCCATCCCGATTGATAGACACGGTTTCTCGCGGGCGGCGATTTCCCTGCTCTTCTGTCTTGCCTGTGAAAACGCGGCTTTCTCTCGAGAGGAGGCACTGAAACAAGAACATCGGGAAGAAGCGAGAACAGCGCGAGTCGTTTGGAAACGAATAACGGAAGGGGACGAGAGAGAGAGAGAGAGAAGTTTCGTTGGGATCGAGTCCCGACGATTAACGACGCCCACTGAAAACGGCAACTTTCCAAGGAAATTAGCAGGACGGGCTTCGGATTGGGCAAACATTCCTTGCGAATCAATCGAGAGGAATAACGAGATGGAGGCAGAGGAGGAAGCGGAAGCGGGCGGGAGCTGCAGCTGCGGCACAGCGATTCGTCATAATTAATCACGACGCAGTCAAGCTGTAGAGCTTTATCGGTCGCATTACACGCGACGCTTACCCTTCAACGACGCCTCGGATTTTCCTCCGAGCGCAAAGAGAGACCGAATAATTAATGCGGCCCGCTTTTAATCGCACGAGTTAAACGACTCGTTCGAGCGAACCCGATACGCTCCTGCCGATCCTGTTTCTACGCTGTCCCGTCCGCGTCCCTTTCGTTTCTTTCGAACCCTTTGCGGTCCTGTGTCCAGTGTAGACAGACGACCATTTTTATTCTTGCTGGTCCAGTTACCTGTCTCTGCCTGGACGACCATTTTCTTCTAATAAGACCAATGGTTTGTTGGTGACTGATCAACGACTTTGTCCTAGTAAGACCAATTGCCAATTATTAGACATTTCGATCGTTACGAATGACACGTTTGCCAATGGCTCTTCTTTATTTATAATGTGCCAATCGTAGCACTGTATTATGTTTATGGCGACACCGCTCGCTCTCCTGTTTAGTTTGAACATGTGAATATAATATGGACCTGATAAAACACGCGGACTGCAAAGGGTTAAATTTAAATGTTGCAAAGCTTCCAAAGAACGGGGGTAGATTCGTTTTAACCCCTTGCACTATAAACTTCTTTTCGGTCGATATTCAGCCGTTCAAACGAAAACAGCCAACCGTGACGCAGTATAACTATAAATTTTCAATTTTTCGTGGAAGATCATTAACGGCAAAGTTTACAGGGGGTGAATCGTAGGTCCAAGGGGTTAAGGTGGATTCCGCGCGAGAGCAGTAAAAACGTCGGAGGATTATTATGGGATTCCGGTACTTATCGGGATCGCTTCGAGACAAGGATAAAGAGGGGGAATAATTTATACGCCGACGCAGCTGAAATACAAGACGGAAGCGAGCACGATAATGAAAACCGTTCCGTTTCCTGTCCCTCGTCTCTCATGAAACATTCAGGAGAGCTCGCAGACAAAAGCGCCCCTCCCCACCCCAGCCCACCCCGCGAGAGACGATCGTCTCTGCCACGACCGATCGACGAGCTCGAGGACGACGAGAACCACCATCGTTTCATCTAAGACGAGAGAGGAGAGACACCGGTAAAAACGGAAAGAAACAACGAACGGGAAAGAGAGAGAGAACACCACAGCTCCGTGGAGATGCCTGGAGAGAGAAAACGGGAATAAAAGTCCGGCGAAAGTCGTGGTTTTCGAGGGCAGCTATTATGCTCTCGAAAGCAAGATTTTCGAAGGCTCGAGAGCATTGTTTCGGGACGGAAAAGGACCATGCTGGCATCTCGAGTCCAGGCGAAACACCCCGGCTACACCGCGCGGAAGACAAATGAACGTTCTTTTCCAGTGGCGTGGGCCGAGCGCCAAACTAGAATCCACCCCTTTTGCTTCCTCATCCTCCTCCTCCGTCTTCTTCCTCGCTCCCTTCTCCACTTTCCACCTCGTCTCTCTTTCTCTCTCTCTCTGGTCATCCACCTCCGAATCTTTCTTTATTTTCCCATCGTGCTCTTGCTCTTATTTCGCTCCCTTTGTTTAATCCCGGCTTTTTCACCCGTGACTCTCTGGTTTCCTCCCGTCTCTCGTCTCCCGTCTCCCGTCAACCCCCAACCCCTTATCGTCTTTTCCCGTCTCTCCGTGTGGCCTGCACGGGCCTCTTTCGACGCCGGAGACCTTCGTCCTATGTTCCTCTTCTCACTCGACGATCGAAAAGTTTCGCGGAATTCATTAAAGACTAACTTTTATTCCCTCATCTTCGACCAAAGGCCGATCCATTCGGAGTTTCTTCTTCGCGACGTGTTTTCCGCTCGAAGATCTATGAACGCGATCTCGGCTAATCGGAGAGACCAGGCTTTTGTCCCGGGAGCCTCGCGATCCACAAAGTCCTGCGGTCTCTCGAAAGGACGACGCGACCAGATCGACTCTGCCACAGTCAAATGACCGGTATTATATTTCACAATTATTGGAATTATAAAAATTCATTTATGGAAAATATATAAATTTCTCATCCACAGAGAATCTCAATAAAGGGTGTAACCGGATAAGATGGTCTAAAGTGCTCTTAAATTAATGAAACAACTATTGCTCCAAAATTACTTTTCTGCTTATTTTACCATAAAATATTTTCTAAATACCATTGATTCTTATATAGCCAGAAATAGAAAAAGAATAGAAATAGAAATAGAAAATAAAAGAATTAATCAAATAAAAACCACGTAAAATCTGTACTTCTTCGATTTTCATAAGGTTTTTGATTTCTTACAAGCAGGATTTTCCATTGAAAAATCTAAGACCGAATTGCAGTGTATATGTAGTTGGATGCTTCACGTGTCAGATTTTTTTTTAGAATTTCTAGATCAGAAAAACCGATTTTTCGATTTTACCCCATAACTACCCTCCCGATCCAGATATTGGATTAAAACTTGTACAGTATGTTCTTTATGGATGCCCTACCACACTTTTGACTATCTTATCCGGCAATACTTTAATGACGCCATTTTTATACGGCTAGAATTTACCAGATACATAATTGGTCATACGGTACAAACATATGAAGTTGCTCAATCTAGTCATGCGGAATCATCCCCCAAATTTTCCCTCACCTGTTGCACTGGGTGCGTCGCAGACGAGTGAAGTAAGAAATTTATACCATCAAAATCGAACACGATCGAGATTCTAAGGAGAATAGCAGGATCAAAGGGAAGCCAGGCAACGTCGCGATCGACACCAGTTCCTGGCGTTAATCGCAATTAATAAGAGTTATTAGGGGAACGCGTCATGGTTCTGGAGAAGTTTCTCTTCTCCAGCGGATCCCAGCTGGTATGCTCTCCTCTGTCTCTCTCTCTCTCTCTTAGTCCGTTTTTCTGGCGCAGTTCGCGAGGCAGCCGAGCGCAGCTGGGTTAAGGATCAGACGGATCTTATTAAATTGCTCGTACAAGGTGCATCCGCAGGTGCGCGACGCTGGCTGGAAGCTTCCCGTCGGGAAAACGCGTGCTACGGAATCGCTGATTTTTTACGACGGCTTAGATGCCGACCGGGAAATTGCATTTTTCAAATTTACTGGGGCCCGACACTGCCTCGGGTTCCTGAGAAACATTTAATCGGAGTCGAACGAAAGGCAAGCTGTTTAACGTGTCCCGTGTTACGAGTTTCAGCTGGTTGACTTTTCAATCGCGAACTGTTACGAACACGTTAGAAGAGACTAGCGAAATTCAGATCACAAACAGTGGCTATGGGGGTAAAGTTAAATATTTGTTCATTGAATTAACAATAAAGTGAAAAGTTTCTGAATGGTGATCGTGAATTCGAATGACAAAGTAATTAGAACGCGGCTCTTCGTGCATAATTACTCTAAGCTCATTATTGACACTCAGAAATTAGACAAACGTGAATATTGTCTTTTAATTATTTCAATGAGTTGAAAATGTTAGAATAATAGTCTGTGACCTGTGTATTAGATTGGAGGGAAAGTTCTGTCGCGTTTTAAAGAAAACATTTGAATGAATTTCTAAAAATATATGTTTAATTTTAAATTTATATTTATATTAAATGTTTAATTTTTAAAAATATATGTTTTAAAGAAAACATTTGAATGAATTTCTAAAAATATATGTTTAATTTTATTCAATGATACAATTTCCATTATTTGTAATAATTTGTTGTCGTCTTTCAGATAAACTGACGATGTTATTTATTTATGGTTTATTTTCATGTAACATGTGTTTTTGATGTACAGGCAAAATAACCTGCTAAATACGACAGAACTTTCTGAGGTTGGAGAACCTGACACCATGATGCAGACAATTTTTACTTTCATTTTAATAGATCCGCATTCTGCTGCGATTTTATAGGTGTAAGAGATGATTTATGGATCGACGATACAACGAGATATTTGGCGTAAAAATCGGGGGAGCAAGGCTCGGCACGGAACGCGTTAAACGGTAAAAGAGCGACCGCCGGACGGTTTGATGGTTTCCAGCGCGATTGTTCGCGTCCATTTCGAGGGAGGAAACGCGAGGGATAATCATGATTTCGCCGATTCTCGACCACGCGTGCACTCGACTTCGAGTAACGACTGTTTGCTCGAGTCGACTCCTCCTCTCGTTCTTTCTCCTCTTCATCCTCTCTGCTTTCCCTCGAGCTTCGCTCCTGCCCGGAGATTTTTTAAACGCTTCTCATCGACGGTCCTCGAAAAGTATACTGAAAGTGCATAATAGGAAAGACCCGGCCGAATCGAGCAACGACAAACCGAGATACCGATTCGGTCTGTTCTTCCTCGGCTGTTCGATCTCCCTAGGTAATTACCATTCGATAAACTCGTAGTAACGGCGGCGAACAGACATACGCGTGTTTATTAGAGGTGTGCAAGATCCTGAAACTATCGGGACGGGTCCGGTAATTATTATTTATTCATTAATACAATTTAATTTCTTGAAAATTTTTTGATTGCCAAGGATATTAACCCTTTGCACTCGGAGCTATTTTAACTAAAAAATCAAACGTTTCTTTTGATTTAGAATATTTACACTCTCTATGAGTTTTTAAATTTGGTACTGTTTTTTAATTTTAATTTTTAAAAAATTTTTAAAATTTGGACATATCTAATAATGTAAACAATATTTTCAATAACAGGACAGAAATGTTTAGTGACGCATCAGAGGCGCCACTCGAGTACTAGGGGTTAAACTAATTTATTTAACTAGATATACTAATTTTAATCAATTAATACTACTAATAATTATTACTAAGAAACTATCAATTAACTAGGTTCTCGATTATTTTCAGAAAGTAACTTTTCTTTCTTTTCTCGATCGTATGTTTAAACAAAGTTGATGTTTTTGGCGCACCGGTTCGGTCAATTTAATTGAATGTAATTTTGCAATACATTAATTTTCAGGAAGCCCGAAATTTTCGAGCCCGACTAAAACTCTCGGCCTGTCTCGATAGTCGGATACCCGAGACTTTCGGGTTCTGATACGCCTCTAGTAATTATGTATCATACTGACCTACGCGTGCACTCTCGGCTGGTGTTGATGAATACAAGCGCTGTAGAAAAGCGGCGACGAAACTCGGACACCAAAGTATTATAAATATAGATATATAAATGCATATATATATAAAAATATATATATTATATACATATTATAAATAATTCATACGTTATAAGATGTAACTATCCGTTGGTACATATCGCACTTGCAAAACCGGTAGAAGTTAATGTTTGATGCTTCGTGGAATGGAACCGAGGCGAGACCGGAAGAAACAGGAAACGATGAGAAGCGAGAAGAAGACTAGATTTCCGTTCGGTGATGTGTTCGCGAAGCATCGAGACCATTGTTTTCGCGTTCGAAACGGTAATTCGATTCCAGACGGTCTATTTAAGGACTTCGCGAGCAACGCGGATTCTGTTCACGAAATTCGTGCTTCGCCGTCGAATTTTCTAGATTTTGTACCATTCGAAACGAGCATCCCTTCGATCTTTGTTCCAGTCTCGCGAAGTTTACACGAAGGAAAACGGAAACGCAAACGAGAAGAGTATCGATGATAAGACTGTACAGAGAAGGGCGCGTCGAGAAACTATGCTGCGAAAGTCTTTGTGTGCGTGTGCGCGAATGAGTGAGTGTGCGACTGAGACTATTTGTCAGAGACAAAACCGAATCAAACCGAAGGGGTGGATGGCTTGTGGCGCACACAATTTGTAAATGCGGACACGACGACACCGGAATGTCTCGCGACACAACGAATATAATAAAGAAACAAAGTTCTTCGTTTTCTACATACTCTGTGTCGTGATTTTCCGTAATTCATTTTAAAAAATTCATTTAATCTTCCCTAATTCATTTTATTTCTCATTAAACAATTCTGTTGAAGGATTCGATTGCAGTAGACTTCTTTTTCAATTAAAATAAACAGACTAGTGACATAGCTAACTTGAATAAGGGTTCGATTGGAGCGGAGTTCTTTTTCAATTAAAATAAACAGCCTAATGAAATAATTAACTTTAAACTAAACTTGGCTTTTTATAGATCTTTTTATAGATTTTCGAGATTTTCGAAAAATTGCAGATTCTACTACATTGAATTTTGTCTATACTCCTGTCCATAAGTCACGCACATTTATTCAGTGATGCTGAGAAGAAGGTTCTGACATCAAGCAATATAACATTTTTTAATGTTTCGTTTTAAATTTATTTTAACAAGTACACTTTTATTTGTAATAGTAGCAGCTTCGTTCTCGTCTTCTCGAGACGAAATTCCCATGAACGAGGATCCCAGAAGACATTTCAGTATGCAACGACTGGCTACCATCAAGTTCGGCGATAATTCCTGTCCTCGGCGTTGCAACAAATTGATAAATCATCCCCCGAGCCCGTCTGGTTTTCGGAACGGTTGTTTGCTTGATTCTCCTCGTCAGCTCGGACCAGCAAAAAAATAACTGGACCGTATACGTTTGCATATTTTATGTTGTCTGTCTCGCCGCATACGGAAGTCCAACACGAATTACACCAGCGTGCACACACATGTAAGTATAATACAGAGAGCTGTCCGTTTTTTACCCCTCGCGAACGCTGTTTTATTCCCCCGTCGTTGCTTCGCGGCGAGCAAGAGACGATTCCGATCGATCAGGAAGAGTCCTTAACGATCGACTTACGATTAGCACGTCGCAGTAGGATCGCCAAAAAATGGATCGCGGACAGACGCGTATATATTTCCTCGTTTTTTTCCGGTGCGAATCCGCGCATCGGTCGAAATACAATTTTCCTATATTTCTATGCTTGCCGCGGAAATAAAATACACGCGTCGAAGCGATAAATCGTCGGGGAGAGGTTTCTATCGTTTTGTTTTGGACACCGGTCGTGAACAAAGGATGCGCGTCACGCTCAGTTTTCGATTCAAATCGACGGTAGAATTTCCCCGTTGAAAATTTTCATCGGCGATCCTCCTCCCTCTTTTTTCCGCCGCGGATCTAGCACGCGCGACGTTTTTTTCCCTTTGTCCCGCGAATCGGATCTTGCAGCGCGATCTCCGCGATAAATCATTCCGATCCGTGCACGAAACGCTCTCTTCCTTCCTCTCTCGCGCACCGAAAGTAGTATTCAAAGATTCGAGAGAGGCTCGAATCGGATTGGAAGCGCGATTGTTTATGGATCGCGAGCATGGAAAATGGGTGGATCATTGTTCCTCTGTGATCGGCTTAGAGCTCGATTTTTCGTTCGCTCTGTGCGCCTAGGTCCGCGAAAAGTTCGTCGCCGTGGGAATCGAGGATTCCGGGGGTCGGGAGAACGCTAAAACTCGATTCCGTTGGTCTTAAATGACCATTACAGCTGATTGTTCAGGGAATTGACCGCGCGAAATCCGGACCGGCCCGGTACGAGTCGGCGATAAATCAATTTTCGCGGAACGTACGCGCAGAAACATCGGTAATTAAAGGTGTAGGTTCTGGTTCCAGCAACGTGCAAGTCCATTCCACGTAGGAGAAGCCGCGGAGCGAATCGTAAACCGAATCGATTCAGCTGGGACGCTGAAAGAAGTGAAAATCAGTCAGAGCTCGAAGTGCTCCGGAATATTCAATTAAAACGGTTACAAGTGGAGTGCGGGTTTTATCCATTTACACATGGAAAAGAGGAAATATAAATTTTCCAAAACATTATGTTTCCGATTAGACGGGAAAATCAGCTGTTCGATTTGGAACGAGTAACTTTATTTCACCGTTCTGCGATGCGTGTCAAAAAAAACTTATAACGAAATTTTAAAAAATACGATAGTACAATAGTTTTATTTATTAACAACGTGACCTTTTTAATAGAATATATTGCTGTTTCAGATTTATCCATTGGTTTTTGCAGCGCAATCAAGGTATTGCAGTATAGTGGTAGAAGTCTGACGGTGTGTCGGGTCTCGAGGAGCAACTCGACAGTCCTGTTATAAATGATCAGAATATAATTTATATGTACATGTACAAAACAAACACTTGTTGTATGAATATGAAAGGAATAAATAAAGAGAGTGTGCTAAACTTATTTGCCGTTTTATTTGTTGAATCCCAATCTTTTCCCAAACATCCGATTTGTCGTTACGTTCCACCACAGAATTTGCGACATTTTCGACCGTCTGACTTGCCGTTGAGTTGTACTACTGAAAACCGGATACCTCCTTCGACATCATGTTCTCCTAATACTTAGTTCAATTTTCGAGGTT
>CM052330.1:3667269-3698142 GCA_028455615.1 Lasioglossum zephyrum | reverse complement strand
TCGAAAATTGGCGAAAATTTTCGAAAACCTCGAAAATTGAACTTTGTATTAGGAGAACATGATGTCGAAGGAGGTATTCGAAATTCAGTAGTACAACTCAACGGCAAGTCAGACGGTCGAAAATTGGCGAAAATTTTCGAAAACCTCGAAAATTGGACTTTGTATTAGGATAACATGATATCGAAGGAGGTATCCGAATTTCGGTAGTACAACTCAACGACAATTCAGGCGGCAAAAAGTTTTTCGAAAATTCAGTAGTCCGATTCAACAAGTGGGAAATTCGGGAAAAGAAAGGTACCGGTAAGGAATAGGTAATTTAATTAATATATTCGCAGACGTATTTTACTATATTCTCTTTATTAATTCATTCTATATTAATACATATACATATAAAATAATTGTTTCTTTTAAATATACATATTAAATATACATAAAAGTTCTCATCAAGTCGTCATCCAATTCTGAGCCATGTATCCAATTTCAAGTCTCTAGCTCATCAGAAAATTACTTTAAAATCAATTACAAAATTTGTCACCGAATAGACAGACAAACAAACAAACAAGAAAGCGAACTAATAAAAACGTGGTAAAATTGTTGCTCTTCCGTAATCGAGCACCGGAACCTCTCCGCGCAGTTCTCGCCAGTCGTTTGGAGGAAAATTTCGATGCGACGCCGTTCTTGTAGCGGCTCGCACTCCATTTCGCTTTGAATGCCGTCGTCGTCGAGTCGAGACGGCCGATCTCGGAACTTCTTAAAGTCCGTTCGACTTAATGAACGCTTCCCGTAACACTTGGAAATATTTCATTCCGTTCGGCGTGCATCGATGACTCGACTGAAAAGCAACAACTTGGCAAACTCGTTCTTTCCAGGCGCGATGGCGGTCTGGCTCGTTTTAGCCGGGCCTCTCCTTCTTCTTCTCCGTCTTCACTTTTCCTCTCTCTCCCTTTCTCGTTCTCGTTGTTTCTCTGTTCTTGTTCTCGGTTCGACTCGTTCGGGAAGTTGGTTCGACGACGATAAGCGTCGAAACGGTTCGTTAGGCCGCGTACGGGCATTACGGGCTTCCCGATACCAAAGTTACCGTTACGACTCTCCGGCGCACGCTAACTTTTCACGAACCTTCGGTGGCCAGGTAAGAAGCACGATTTTCGACGTTGCGTCGCTCCTCGGCGAGGCAAACTTTCTCGCCACCCTCTAAAAACCGTTTCTCGTGTCTCGCCCGGTCGACTGACTCGATCGGCAGACTCATCTCGATGCTTGAAATACCTCGATTCTGATTAGGGATTGCAATCCGGCGCCATTTTCAATCTTGCGGAATTGATGTAGGATTTATTTCAATCCTGCGGGGTCCTGTGGGACTAACGATTTAATTCTACAATGTAATATATGTATATTTAATAAAGAAACAAATTTTACTGACTGAGGTAATCATCATTAATCGTATCAGTCAAAATTTATGTACGAAATAAATCTACATTTTGAATGAACATAAATCTCTTTTTAGAACTACAATTGAAATATATACATATAAGTGTGTGTAATAATATCAAATATATAATATTATAATCCTTTTTGTACATATATTTTTCGCTCTCTCTCTCTATACATATATTAGTATATAAGTGTAATTAAGTTTAAGGTTAAGTCTACGTTTAAGTTAGAATAAGATAGTATTAAGAATAGGCTAAAGGAGTTGTAAGAGGGTGCGAAAGGGGAAGAAAAATGAGTGTGATACAAGAATTGTAACCCCAAGGGGAACAAAAATAAATAAATATATTATATATATTATATTATAGTCTTATATATCTTCGACAAAACATCTAAATATTTCATCGTGTGCGTTTCATCCCCTTTTGTATTTCGTGGCTGTGATAAGTACAAAAAAACCCTTACCTCGATTTCATGATTCCGAACAGCCCCTCGATCGAATGGTTATCTGGTCGACGGATTGCTTTATATGGAAAGATTTCATCCACCTAGCGTTCCATCTTGGAGACACATTCTCGCGTTACCGAAACGATAGCTCTTATCGCGAGTCGGTGACCGGTTCGGCGAACAAGTTCAGAAGAATATCGGTCGTTTCCGGAACGACGAAACCGTCGAACCGGAAAGGAAACAGGCAGAGTTTACGAGCGGATCACCGTGGTCAGCGGAACGAGCGCTGAGATTCCCCGAGAGAGAGAGATAGTTCCAGGCCCGTCCGGATAGAACGCAACGTTCTTTGAGACGCGTACGAACCGACCAATGGACCCCGAGAACGCTTTACGACCGAAGACACCGAAACTACCGGCGCGGCGAAACACCACGCGCGAATTTCGTAAAACGTCGTCAATTTTCCAGTCGCCGAGCTTTTCACCACCTTCGGGGAATCGGACAGGTTGAAACACACTACCGACCAATGGGAGAAGTAATCTTTTCCTTGGCTCGCCACCTCCTCTCGAACGATTACGAAGAAGGTCGTCGTCGAATTTTGAGCTAGGGCTTCCGTGGTCGTCCGAATCCAAAAGAAAGACGCGCCTCTGGGAATCGCGCAGCTGACCCCGCGCCGTGATCCATGGCTGCCGTGGTGAGTCGCGAAACCGCTTAAATCCGCAACGGGAGCGAGCTTTTTTGCGAACCGGTCTCCACGGTGCAACCGAGAAATCCAAGAATCTCGTCGCGTTTTCTTGCGAGCAACCGGGCCAACGACGCTTCTTTCTTGAAGGAAACCAAGAAACTTTCTTGAAAACTGTTATAATATCCGCTCCGGTTCTTCGAGCTGTCTCGAAGAACCTTTAGCCTCAATCGAAATAATGACTACCAGCTTAGCGATCTCAAGAGTATCACAAAATAAAATTCAATACATTTATATCTAATTCTTGACCATATAGGATCGGCTTGGTTTAGGAATAACTCGCAAACAAGATTGAGGAAAAATCTGGACAGAATATATTTTGAACAAAAATATTAGTTTTATATATTAGAAGGTTAAAGAAGTAATGGACGAATACTGTACCATACTGTTGTTGTTGAAGTTGAAGTTGTACGAAGAGTTGAAAAGGGAGGATGCTGCTCTGCGTTACATTACCTGGTATTTATATTAATACGTTGCTAACCCTACCAACAACGCGTTACTAGGGGTTGAGAAGGTTCTCGACCCCGTGGCCTTCTTGAACATTCGGCCATGGTGAGTTTCTTCTGTCTTCTCAGGATGGTGCCGAGGCGATTTGGCGCCCCTGGGTTGGTCTCATTGAACGTCGCGTTACAACCAATATTTTTGTCTCCCATTTTCAGGAGACGCTCAACAACTTTCAAATAGACTGATTTTCGCCAGAGATTCTCTTGAAGAACCGCCCCTAAATTTTGTTCCATCCGTTGCCGAACATCCCGTATTACAGTTCGAAAGAGTTCTTTTCGGAACCGGTTGAAGGTTCGCCGGAAGCTCGCATCTCGGTCTCGGAGAGCCGAAGGGAAGGAAAACATCCGGCGTGCTCTCGAGCTCGATCATTTTTACGTTGTTTCTTCCCTCGGTTCGATTTGTCCCTGGCAAATAATTAATTTCCGACTGGAGACGCATTGCAAAATAAAGTTGCCGACTGTTTCGTGCTCGTTCGCCTCGCTCCGCTTTCTCTCCCCGTCTCGTCCCAACTCGACTCGCTTCGATGCTTTCTTTCCAAGTTCCCCAGGCGCGGCGTGCTTTCTTCGGCGAACTCCTTTTTGCTTCTTCCGACTTCGCTAACAACCGAAGACAATCGATCCTCGTGCTTTTCTCCTGTCCTCTCCGTCTTCCAAGCTTGCTCGCGATCTCGCCGGACGAAACTATCTCGAGAACTTCGTATTTCCTGAATTTCTCTCCTCCGATCGTAATCTTCGTCGATACGCGACCCGCTCTCCCGTGGTTTACGCCTCGTTGGTAACCTCGCTGGTTATAAATTCCCAGCCGATCTCCAGAAAATAGTTATTACCCGGGAATACATTTTGCAACGAAAAACCTTCGCAATCTCTTTCGCTTCCCCTCGCTCTTTCTCTGCCACCTTTGCACGCAAAGCGGTGAAGAATGCTCCGCAAACCAGTCCGACGATTTTTCCTCCGTGACGTCGTGAGAAATTTACTTTTCCGCCTGCAGCGTACAAAGTTATCGACGTCAAGCGAAAATATACAACGAGGTTGTTACCGACTCTCTTCCTGGTACGCGAATTGACAAAACCGTGGTATTAATTCCAAATAACTGAGTCCATTTTCTTTGAAATGACAACGCGAATTTTAAACACGATTAGAATTCAAGCAGGCAAAAGCCTTTGTATAAGAAACACCCTCGGGGAACTGTTTGTTAAATCATGTAGTTATACTATTAAATTGGAGGCAACCTTCTGTCGTATTTGAAACGAGCAGGCAATTTTACTTGTAAATCAAAAACACATGTTGCAAGTGAGTCATTGGTAAACAGGAATTGACAGGTTATCCGAAAGGTGACAAGTTGTTACAAATAATGGAAATTTTATCATTGAATAATACGAAACGTATATTTATAGAAATTGATAATTATTAGAAATTTCAAATCGTTTCTTTAAAGTACGATAAAATTGATAATCATTAGAAATTTCAAATGTTTTCTTTAAAATACGATAAAATTGATATTCATTAGAAATTTCAAATGTTTTCTTTAAAATACGATAAAATTGATAATTATTAGAAATTTAAAATCTTAATCAATACGATAAAATTGATAATTATTAGACATTTGAAATGTTTTCTTTAAAATACGACAGAATTTCCTCTCCAATCTAATATTCTTTTTTTCTACTATACTTGTTTTTCGTCATAGTCAGACGTTATTTGAACGTTCCTAAAAATATAAGAGCACGCACCGATAGAAATGTTGTTTCTCCCCTCGAAATATGAAGAACGTAAAAAAGACCGTAGCGCAGTTAAGACGGTTGAAGTTCGCCGCAGTCTTAGAGCCGTATAAATTTTTCCTAAAGTTTCCCGGTGCCTCGGTTTTACGATCGTCAAAGCTGTCGAATTCGAATGGTTTCGAGGTAGATTCCGCAGTGTGTGCTCTTCGATCGATTATCCAAAGAATTCCGGCTTCTTTCCGTTCCGTTGCGGGGCGTTGCTTTTCCGGCGAGACGATAAAAAAGTTTCGCGCGTTTAGATTAGAAATTTGCCGGGTTTTGCGGCGAACGTAACGGGAAACAGAGGAAAAAATAGCGACCGTTCCATGCAGGACGTTGCTGCGGCGATGTTCCTCGAGCTTATCTGGAATTAATCCCCAGACGCTTCTCCAGCAATATTTTCATTTCCATAGGGTTTCGGAGGCAGACTCGAACGCCATGCAGCTGCGTTTCGGCTGGAACGCCTTCGCCGACCCGAAAAATCATCTCGCCTATGAATTTCCAGGCATGCATGGATTCTCGGGAAGCCACGATGTTTCTCGTCGCGAAACAACGAAACAAACGCCGTGCCGCTCAACTAATTGACAGGCGGGCGCACGGAAAACCGACGCGACGCCAGTCACATTTCACATTTTTTATTTATTCACAGGGAAATTAAGGGAACGAGCGCGTCCCTTTTCTGGCTGGCGTCCGGACACAACTTGGGGACGACTGTTGCGAAGCGGCTTGAAATTACCCGCTTACCAAACAACGTTCCCGAAATGAAAGCGAAGCCACGAAACAGCCGCGCTTTGTACAATTCCGCTTAATTTTCTGGACCGGCGAATACTTCCAAGTCGACCACGCTCTCTAACCCGGATAATCGATCATCGATCGGGAAAAGATTCACTAGCGAAGAACGAATATGGCGATTAGGGTATAATTACTCTGATACGAGGCTCCAGTTCATTCACAAATAATGAACGTGGAAGTAATAATATTGGGTAGCAGGTAGATCAATTTTAGAAGAGCAGACGGACTCATGAACCGAGCATCTTTTGCTCCGCAAGTAGGTTGCAAGAATAATTCCAACCGTGCCTCCGGAGCATATCGAATCTCCATGAAAGCGTTCTCTGGCAGCGATTCATGATTTTTTAAAGAGGCGAGACTCAAGCAACTCCAGCCTAATATCCGGGATAGATTCGCCTCCGAAATCGAGTTTCATCCGAAATTCTGGAACAGGCCGAATTTCGCGAGCCGATTAGGCGGACTCCGGATGACACCGTCGCGATGGGGCGGCTATTCGGCCGTTGAAGAATTTCATTTCCGGCGTGCGAGGCTTGTCCGGTAAAAGAGTAACGAGTTGAAATTGAAGAGCGCTTATGGGATCCGGAATAATTAAATGTTCCGGCTCGTGTTTCCCGTGGTCGGCGATGAATTAGCGATAAGCTTCGGGAGGACTTTGCGAGGCAAAGCTCGGTTTATCCAAACTGAACTAAATGGAAGTAGTTTCCTGATTGTTTGCCCGTTGGCTGTAGAAAGGTCGGCAAGTAATGAACCTAACGGGCCGGCTTGAAAAAGAGAAAACAAAACTCGGTGCATACGTTCCCCGAGGGAGCACCGAGGGATGCGTTTCCTTTCTCCCCCGTCTTGCACCCCTTCGGCAAGCCCTAGCACCTGCTCCCCTAGAGGCGGTTCAATGGAACGCGCAATTTCATTTAATTAAATCCCAGTTGACAAAAAGTTTCGCCTCGAATTTAAGCGAGGCTTTTCACGCGCGGTGGCGGTTCGGCGCGGCAATAACAAAAATCGCTCGGCGAACGACAACGCGCCGCGAAACTTATCGGCGATTGCTCGGCAAAATGAGAACAACACGTTCCCCGGGATTGTGTGTTGCCTTTCTTTTTCTCGCCACGCAATATCGTAACGCGACTTTTCACAGTTTTACTCGCTACCGCTCAATTTCTACTATACCTTGTCCAACGAGATGATTATGTAAACATCTAGTAATGTAGACACAAATTTTACCGCAACACTTCACCGACAACGTTTTTAACCGACAACGATTTTGGCCGACGTGTCTAAAATCGTTGTCGGTTAAAGGCGTTGTCGGCCAAAGTAGTCGTCGGTCACATCTGGTTATCTATGAAATATTGTCGGTGAAAACCGTGTCGGAGAAAGTGTCGGTGATTTCCATGGGACTCTGTATGTACAGGCTGAACCACGAATCGTGATCTGTAGAGAATACTCTGTCAATAGCAGTCCGATTGAAAATGTTTTTATCAAATACACAGTAAAATCTCAAATACTGTCCAACAGGCGTATTCTGGACAGACAGCGTTTGCAGTGTAGAACTTGTTTTTTCGATTGATAACTGCGCCGAGCAAGACTTCAATAGAGAGCCGAACATAGAGAAAGACAGAATGAAATACAAATCGCGTGATTTAAAAGTGTCGCCGTCGCTGACACAGCGTTGACAGGCAGTGGAGTGAATATTTACTAGCTAACATTTAGGATGACGACCACAGACAGTATTTGAAGTTTTACTGTAGCATGGTTCTCTATAGATTTTCACGGTTTTTCGTAGATCAAGACGTTACTCTAATTCGGAATCAGAATTGAATTGTTGTTGGGCTGACGTCGTAGTGCAAACACCTCTTCATGTATTTTGGAAGTATTAAAGGGGGTATAGTATGCGATAGATGGGAATTAAAAGTGGAAGTTATTTGTTCTCCGATGGCTGGACTTCGCTGTATTTGTTTTCTTATTCGCCGAAGATTTTTATTTTTTCCGTGGCAACGGTAGGCAGAACCTAACGAACGCTGCGTCATGTTGTGTACCCTAGCACCGTGAAAGTTGGCGGACGAGCGCGAAAGAGCTTGTTACCTCTCGAGCATGAATACGGACCAGAGACACCGTTGACAATGAGCGAGTAGCCGGGCGCGAGGTCTTCCGATCCCCGAGGCGTCTTTCGTTTTCCTCTATCTATCTCTCTCGCTATTTCTCTCTCTTTCTCTTGGAGTCGGGGCGGAACAGGTCAGAACAGAGTCGTCCTCTCTGCGAGACGATACGAAACGGCGACCTGGGGCCAGTAACCACTAAACTAGGCGTCTAACGGTGTTCTCCTCGTCCAGCCCTACGAACAATAGCCCGTGGCGAACGTCGCGCGTCGGCGACGGTTTCCTACTGCCCCTTCAGGAATAATACAATTCTCGACGGTCACCCGATACATCGTACATCCACACTAGGGTGGGCCTTAGCTATACTTGGTGAAATTTTTTTTGGGAGATTGTTTTCACGACTCCTCTCAAAATATTTCCATTTGGTGAGACAATAATTCCTGCAAAAGATGAAGTTGATCGGATAAGCGGAAGACGTGCCACGTTGTTGTTGAAGTTGCTAAAAACATGAGAAATTTTATAGGAAGAAAAGAGAATGCATGAAAGGAATTATATTTTTCGAGGTATAAAATATTTAACTTGAATTTTCAGTATACTGCTGTTTCACAACTTCGCGCTCTATGTGGCACGTCTTCCGACGTCCGGTTCATCTAAATTTTTGAGTAGGAAGATTCTAAAACTTTGCATATATCATTTTTTTATTAAATGAAAAAATATTGGAGGGAGTCGTACCCAGAATTTCATGGTCGAAAAATAAGGACCACCCTAATCGACACCCATAAATTTACCGGCTCCGATATGCTCGACCGTTAATATCTCGAGAGCTGTCCAACCGAGATGCTCCCACTCCGCGATTTCAATTGTGCGTTGAACATTCGCACGAATTGAGCAACGCACAACATTTTTTTTGCAAAGAATTTAGGATAAACAATTTGTAAAACAATGCTTTTAGGTTGAAAGATCATCCTCCAAAATTTCAAGTCAGTACCCCTCATTTGAGAATAACATGATTTACCTTTTCTCGATGGTTAATTAAGATATTACAATTTAAAAAAAGAACGACAATACTTAAACTTATCTCCCGAATTTCATACATCTTTCTCATAACCGTGAGCAAATTATTAAGGACAGAAAAAAGACTTTTAGACACGTACCAAGAAATTCAAGAACTAGGATAAATGCAAAAGTGTCTCTCTTGAAGATGATCCATACCGGGATCGAAACGTTGAGTTAAATTAATTTGCAAACTTGCTGTTCTTACTAATGATCGAACCGTTTCGCCGAAATCACAAATTTATTTTATATTACATTTTCTAGGATAAATAATTGAGAAACGAATGCAATTACGTATACTTAACCAGGACTAGCGTTTCTTGGCGTGTGTGGTCCGGGAGCGGAAGGGACGTTGTTTGCCGTGGGATTGTTGGAGCAGGTTAGGCGAAGTCTGCCAGAAACAAGCGACGTCCGGTATCAGGGCGTTTCCGTTCCGCTGATTACCTCGCGTCTAAAACGGGATCGGTTGTTTTTTGCGGGGCCGTGTACACCGTATCGCCCGGAGGTCCTTGATTTCCGAGATCCAGGAATAACGTTTCTCGCGTGCGGACCGCGTACCACCGATCCCACTGTTTTGCGATATCGGAACAATTTCAGCGTCCCGGCTGCAAATCTGCCTTGGGAAACTTGCCACGACGAAGACGCAGAGCGGTTGCCGGTTTGAAACGGTTCAAACGGTGCTTTTCAAGGAGTGCACACGCGATTCCGGGCTGTGCGGAAGCTGCCGCGTTCCGCTGGCTGATGCTGGGGTTGGGACTATCTTCGGACGTGTACGTATCTCTATCCGCAGCCAGTAAATACTAACTATCCAACTAACTGTGCCACGCTGTTCGAACTCCCGAGGAATCTCTCTCTCCCTTACTCCCCACGACTTATACAAATCCACAGGCGGCCTTCCCGCTTCCAAGGCTCATGTTCCCCCGTGAAATATTGAAATAGCCGGGGCTCGTACCCCGCTATGCACACACCATCCAAGCATCAACCGTTCACATTTGTCGAACGGTTCCGCCCATCGTTCCGCGGTGCCGTTCCCCGTTACCACCGGATTCTGTCCAGAGATTTATCGCCGAGCCGCTCGAAACGCGATGGCTCTCGTCATACTCTGGCGCGAATCCTTGTCCGACCATCGAACGCACTCTCCACTTCGCGAGCTAATTTTATCAAACGATCGCTCCGCGGTGTCACTCTCGCCTTGTGCCCGAGTGTATATTACTTATCTTTAACAGATGAATGTATTAATTCACTATGAAACTGCTCGATAACATTAGCTGTGTAATATTCATCGGTGGACTGCGGATCTCGAGGTTAAATAAAGAGGATGTAGCAATTTTGATCGATATCGTGTGTAAAACAATGCTTCTAAAAATAATAATTTTAACTGAAATCTTTCTAACATTCTCTAAAAAAAGATTTTTAATATTGGGTAGCTAGTTTTCATACAGGGTGTCTCAAAATTCCTTTAACATTCTTCAACATTGTTAAGGAGTTATGAGCGAAAAACACGGACCAATCAGAGGAAGGCTACAGCGAACGGAGTCCGACTCGACGATAGGTCCCATTTAGCGTTGGAAGCTAAGAACAGTTGTGGAGCTAATCGTCAGGTGGGGCGATATATAATAGTAGTGGCAAAAGGGGTCAGGACAAAATGTCTCACACCCTGTGTGTGGAAGTTTACGGCACCCCCAGGGCCCCAGATGGTGGTACATGCAGGACGGGATACCACCGGGGTGTCCGAGTTCTACCGGTTCTCCCACACCCCCCAAAAAAGGTCCCAATTAGCATTAACAAGGAAAAATAGGTTTGTGGCGCCAAACCAGGCAGAACACCCTCAATGAATACGAAGAGCGGACCACCGGGGGTGTTATGACACTGGTGGATGTAGGGAGAGGGAAAGGGCCTTGTTTCTTGGCCTTGAGCGGTGGGGGTTTAGTGGGTAGGGGCAGGGATAGTAGTCCCGAATCTAAAATCGTTGTCGGTCAAATTTGTAGTCGGTTAAAATCGCTGTCGGTTAAATTCGTTGTGAGTCAAATTTGTAATCGGTTAAATTTGATGTCGGGTAAATTCGTTGTCGGTCAAATTCGTTGTCGGTTAAATTCGTTGTCGGCCAAATTCGTTGTCGGTTAAAATCGTTGTCGGTTAAATTCGTTGTCGATTAAAATCGTTGTCGGTTAAAATCGTTGTCGGTCAAATTAGTTGTCGGTTAAATTCGTTGTCGGTTAAATTCGTTGTCGGTTAAATTCGTTGTCGGTTAAATTCGTTGTCGGTTAAAATCGTTGTCGGTTAAATTCGTTGGCGGTCAAATTCGTTGTCGGTCAAATTCGGTGAAAACTGTGTCGGTGATTTCCATGGGACCCACTTCCGAATGTTAAAGAAATTTCGCGACACCCTGTAGATCGTGCATTTCCCGTTCACAGTGAGATTGCCGGTGGAAATTTCTGGTCGGGGACACACGAGGTTCTGCAGCGAAATTTGTTCGTCGTGCAGCCGTGAAGAGTCGGCACGCGGAAAACGTTGTCGCGGGTAAAGAGAGGACCGGTAAGAGAAGACACCGAACCCTGTCCGAGTGGAACATCGAGCGAGGACAATCGAGGATGAAAAGGGAACACGATGGAACGGGTCTCGGCCGGCACCGCGGTAACCCGCAGCTCGTTAGTCAGGATAATTAATTCTGAGAGCGAGTATTAGCGGAGAGGCTCACGGACCTGGAGGGTCTCCGAGGCGACTGGCTCGCCAGGTCGTCGTGGGAGCAATTTTCATTTTCGTTGATCACCGAGAGACACCGGTCTCCGCTTGTCCGCTCTTTAACGCTCCTCTTTTCACCGTTTCTTCCGCGTGGTTTATTTGCGCAACAACGGCTCCTCCCTTTTCTTCACGGAGCCACGACAAAAACCGTTTCCGCTGGGACAACACGCGCCGGGGCGAACTTCGACCACTTGAACGCTGACAATCGATGAACGACCAACAAAAACCAGGAACATCTGTAGAGTCCACGAGATAAAAGGAGCATGTCCATTTCACCAATTCTGGGCTCAACCAGTTCGCCAGTTGCCAAAAGTTTCAGCCTCGATTTCACGGGTCGAAAGCATCTATTTTATTTGTTCATTGCGTATATGATTATTTGGTCCCTCCCCCTTCTTTCCACTCTCCTTATCGCCTAATTTCAGCCTATTTTAAGACCCACCTTTTGCCAACAACACGTAAAAAGCACCCAGGGGTCACTTCCTAGGTTTTTACCAGGCGGTCCACCCATCCAAGCCCATTCCAGGTTCCACATTCTCTAACTTCGGTGATCGAATGAAAACCGGTGCTTTCAACGGGACCACAGTCGTTCGGTATTTTTCACTGATATTTCCTTGTAAATACAAACTCCAAGATATTTAAATAAAATACTGGATGGTTACATAAAAGAACAAAATCTTCTTGTTGCGTCGAGATCATATTTTTCCTAAAAATAGCAGGGAATTCATGCTCGTAGTAAGCGCTGGTGACTGGAAAATAAATATTTCTTTCCCGAGCAATGCTAAATTCTCCGTTTTCCCACGGGGAGCCTTTGTCCATTAGCTCGGCTAGACAATAGCCTTCGAGGAACGTTTCGGAGCTGCGAGTGAAACCTCAGCGTTTCCGATCGGGTCGTTCTTTTTTTCGGGAAGAATTAGAGAGACCGAGCGGGAATCGTTCGGATTCCAGAGGTGGTTCTTGGAGCGTCTGCCGATTGCAGCCTCGACGAGCACGGCAACGGAATAATCCGAGCTGAGTTTTTCTCGGGCGGCGTCGGGACCCTTTCGAATTTCAATCATAGGAAAAGTAAGGGACATGTTCGAGGGCTGGTTGATCGTCCGGCGCCACCCGAAGGTGTTACCGAGCTGTGATTTCGGCGGAAGCGTTGGAAGCTTTGGGTTCTCGAAGATCGACTCGTTTGTTCCGTTGTAAATATCGTAGCTGGAGCAGGACCGGCTGCGAGATAAACGAGATGGAAGACGCCGCCTCTAACCCACTCGACTGCGGTCGACCCTAGTCCCATCCACCCCCGCGGCCCGGTTTTCCCGAGGGGCAACAGCCGAGAGAAAACTCGAGGCACGGAGGAAAGAGACACGGAGAAAGGAGAGAGAGAGAGAGTACAGTAGGGAGAGAACGAGCAGAGCCGCTAGTCAGAGTCAGGCTGGGGTGTTAATTACATCAGTGTGTGCTGGCTCGTTGCCCACATTCGGATCTCTCTCTGCTTTCTCCTCCACTTCTCTCTTCTCTGCTTCTCTGAAGCACGTGAAAGGAGAGAAGCGCGAACGGGAAAAGGGTGAGCCTCGGTTTCAGAGAACCGAGCGGAAAGGCGAAAGCGGAGACGAGAAACGCCAGGAGGAAGAACAAGAGAGACCGTGAAGAGAGCGAACAGGAAAGAGAGAACGAGAAAGGAGAGAGACGGAGAGCAGAGGTGGCGCTCGATCAATGAGGGGTTTGGCGCTCCATTGGCACGTTGCCCGTTTCACCATCTCCTCCGCTCTCTAACTCTTCATTCTATCCCTGTATTCCGAGGCGGGTACTCTGCCCCCTTTGCCTCGCCTCCTCGCCTCCAACCTCGAAATTTCTTCGGCATCCGTACCGACCGGCAAGAATTCCGCATTCTTAGCCCTGCTTCAGCGTCCCGACCCTCAAACTCGCCCTCCGGAACTTTAAACCCCCGTTTAACGTCGACGACGCGCGACGCCCGGAACGATGATTGGTTTCATTTAAATTTCAGCTTCGACGGAGCTTAACTGGCTGCCGATTTTTTGGCGCCCGACCAGCAAATTCGCTCCGTTAGCCGACGCGCTTGTTCGCGGATTTCGACACTGTCACTTTTCATTCGCAGTCTGCCGATCGATCGCGACTCCCCAGATTCACGAAGAAGTGCGCTCTACTTCATCTACGAGCTTACAGGAGACCTTCTATCTTCCGATTATCGGTATTGCATTTAAAAACTGTCCAAGAAAACTATAAAAATTAAGAGAATTCAAGGACACGTTTTTGATTGACTTTTGATTTTCACGATGAATTTAGAAAATTTTTATATTGCAGTTGTTAAAATGCATTTAAAAACTGTCCAACAAAAACTGTAAATATTAAGAGAATTTAAGGATACGTTTTTGATTGACTTCTACTTTTCACAATGAATTTAGACAATTTTCATATTGTAGTTGTTAAAATCACTTCTAAGCTTGTACAAACATCTAGAAAGATAGTTGGGGGATAAATATAATTCTATTTGTTTACACGAATGTTTCTCAGCTAGATCGGCCATTCGTCCCACTGCGTGTCACTTTTGCGAGGGTAGAAATCGCAGGATAAGAGAGAATGAGAGGCTGGCCGCGACGCGGAAACGATTCAATTCTGATGGAAAGCGGGGAGCGATTCGCGACGGTTCGTTTACATTACAAGGGCGGTCTTTGTGACGTTGTCGCGGTAGCCCGAGTAATCGACCGACGAGCTGAAAAAGAAAGAGAAAAAGCAGAAGGAAAAAGAGGCCGGGAGAAACGACGACGACGACGACGACCCGGGGTAAGGAGGAATTAAGGTGGAGCGAAGAATGTGGACCCGGCAGTGATTAAGGAAAACCCGAACAGCCGAGGCGACGCGGAATTAATTTACCGGGCCGGCCGCATTCTCGGCCGTGTTCCCGATTAATGATTTCATTCGGCGGCAACACGGGCGCGGGCGAACTGCAAAAAAGAAAACACAGACGAAAAATTGGCTGGAACAGCAGCTGAAATTGAAATAGCTCTCGGACACGTTTCGCGACGGAACACGCGAGAGTAACGGCCGCGGAAAAAATGCAACGCGATCGCTTCGATTGACGTTAACTCGAACAGATTGCGCTCGCCGGGGCCCCCTGTACCGCAGCGGCGAAGAAAAAGGGGAGGAAACGCCAAAGGTAGACCGGGAAAATACCCTCGAACAAATTCGTCGAAAAGTATGAAAAACGGGACACACGCGGCCTCGGGGATGAGGATCGGTAGCGTAATCGTTCTTGCACGGTGCTACCAAATCCGCTCAGCGCGACTTGACGGACGACGCTTTTAAGCTTCGATAATGCGCAGCCATTTTTTCATAGGCGACGACCCGCGCGAGATCTACCGAAACGAATTTCATGAATAAAAAGCGCGAGCCCCGGGAATATGATCGCATGCAAATCCTCGAGCCCGGGGAGCCACGGGAAAGACGAAAAAGACGGTCGCACGAGCTCGATCCCTCGATATCTTCGCGAATTATCGTGACGATTACCGCGCCGAATCGAATTCGCACATCCCTCCTGACAACCTTTCAGTTTCTTCAAAGTTCGACCACCGGATTTCTAGTACAGTCCACACGTAGAATGATTTTAGGCTTGAATTATATTTAACCGCATTTTACTAGCACAAATACTTCGGTCTAGTCCAAATAACCAACTATAATAAAATAATATATGAATTAAATTCATTTCTACAAAAACTAGATATCTACAATCTTCTCATACTTTATATAAAAATATTTTGTCTGTCTAAAATTTTCTTTTCATTGGAATAAATCTCCTTGAGTTACGTTCTCTTTAACTCTTTACTAAATGATTTTTTTAATTGGGATGAAAACATTGAAAGAAGGTCAGTTTTTTTGTTTTATTTAAGGGAAAAATATTAAAAAGCTTGAAAGAACATTTTCAAAAAATAAACATAGTAAGAAGACACATTCTTAGTTTACTATATACCAGATTTGTTAACTGTGTCAGATATGATACTTATTAATAAATAATAAATACATTTAAACAAGGGACTTTTTGCCACGTTTCCCTTGTTGCGGTAGCTAAATGATTTTTTTTTTAATTGAGATGAAAACATTGAAAAAAGGTCAGTTTTTGTGTTTTGTTTAAGGGAACTAAAAACTTTAAATTAAAAATATTAAAAAACTTGAAACAACATTTTCAAAAAATAAACATAGTAAGAATTAATTATTAAATAATAAATTAATATGATTACACTATGCAGCGAAGTGTCAATATTAGTGGATAATCGATTAGAGAAATCACAAACTTATTAGTAAATGATAAATACATTTAAACACAGGACTTTTTGCCACGTTTCCCTTGTTGCGGTAGTTCGGAAAGCGTGAACGCCTTCGGACGGTCGGTTCCCATCCCTTTTGTTACAGTGGCAAGCCGCCCATGAATATGCATCGAGAAGCAAAGTTTAATTTCGCGACGGGCTAATGAAATTTCCCGAGTTAATTTCTTAAGATCGGCGACTCCTTAGGGCAGCACCGGTGTTTCCGCGTTCTAATCCGCGGAATTACGCGCGGCCGACATCTCGCGGAAATGTTTATCGGACACTCGGGCCACGCGCGAAACGTACGAATCTACTTTTCCAATATCGCGGCGAAGGATTAGCGGACATTCACTCGGATAAGCCGAGTAATCCTTCGATCCCAGCCGCTCGAATTCGGAGAAAGTTTCACCACCTATGTACGGTGCTCTGTATCTATTTTCTCGTCTATCTTTCACGTTGCCACCAAGCGACAAAATTTCGACCTAGTCTCCTTTGAGAGATAAGGCGAGAAAGGTGCAGCTGCTTTCTCGAAACGGTGCTTCACCATCCTCCGTTTTATCCTACATCTTTTCAGTGTGTTAGATGAAGATCGCGCTTTTATTAAAATATCACTCTCATAAATAATTTTCTTGCTCAATTCGTCCCAAAGATGGATAAATATAACATCGAGTAGCGAAGAAAAAATTTACCAATATTGCACTATTTAAAATTTACCAAAGCTACTAAACGAACAAATACATTTCCACTCAACTCCGCTTTCCTACAGAACATTTTTATTTTGAAGAACATTATTAATTATATTATTTTTAATATGTTCCATAAAATCTTTTTTTCGATTATCAACAAATTACCAGCACAATGACCTTATTGTTCATTGTCAAAAATGAATCAACGATCTCCGTATCGGTTTAATAAACAGAGATTATCGTTTCTAAATAAAGATTTCAAAGTATCCCAATTGATACTAAAAGCTATTGATCTAAACAATTCGAAGATATAAGAGGACTCTGGTTTCCCTTTATGGTTCCAACAATTTTCTTAAGACTTTTCTAAAGACAAGTTTTATTTTACAAATACCAGTGTAAATTTATTGACATCCATAAACAATATCTTTATAGTAGAATCACAAATTGCGTCTTCCAGTATAGTCTGGAAATGCAGGTGACCTAGTAGACCTAATTGATTTACTTCCTACGTTTACTCGCTATATTTTTCTGTATTGACCGCGAACAGTTGAAACTTTATATGAATCCATGATACGAACAAATAATATTGAACGATGCCTACATAATTCATTTTTCTGCACCAAGACTGGAAGGAGGTTCAATACCGCGTGAAACGTGTGCACCTCTCGAAAGCTCATCGCTCAATCGAAACAGCTAGAGCGAGTTTGGAAACAGTAGCACGAGTGAACACGTCGGAGATCGATAATCTCGCGATTCGCTGGCGAGGGAGAAAGAGAGAGAGAGGTCGGCAAGGTACAGGGGTTCGTGGAAGCCTTTACGCCGGCGCTTATTTATGCAAAAACCGTCAAGCCGTTACTTAACTTCCAATTCCTCGGTTCTGCTCGTTTTTCAAAGCCTGGCGCTACATGTTCCCGCACTCTTGAACTTTTTCCGAACCGTGCTTTTAATCCAGCCCTCGATACCGTGATTTCGCGGCGCGGATTCTGTCGGTGCGCGACGATGAAATCACGCGTAATGGCGAAATTTCGCGGAACGCCCCACGCCGCGGCGGTGATCGAGCGATCATGATTTGCTCGTGGCTCGCCGTAAAAGACGATTTTCAACGCAGCTTGTGAGGCTAGTCGAACTCTAAATACTAAATAATAGTTGTATTCTTGTAACTAGCAAGTAAGGATCTGAATATAACAGAACTCAGGTGGGTATTGACGAAGTAAACAATTCTGGAACATTTTACACAGTAAATATTAGATCAGGAAAATTATTAATGATTCCGGCGCCCCTTGGTTCGATCAAATATAAACACTATAAAGCAATTTTACAAATTAATTTAAACTTTCAACGTTTCGATCCTTGTGTAACGAATTTTAAAGAATTGTTTTTAAAGAATTAAATTATATATGTATATAGATATATGTGGAGGCCCCAAGCTGTAAAAATTGTGGAGTCCTCAAACTCAAGTTAGAAATAGAAGTTGCAAGAAAACTCTCCTAAGCTTATCAATAAAAAAGACATGTAATGCAAAAGTTTCATACAACAATTCATACATATGTTTAAATAAATTTGTTTAATGTGTAACGGTATGAAATGTTTGCATTACTTTTCTTTTTTATTGATAAGCTTAAGACAGTTTTCTTGTAACATCTATGTATTTCTAACTTGAGTTTGAGGACCCCATAATTTTTACACCTTGGGGCCTCCGCAAAGAATGGCGATAGAAATGAAAGAAGAATCTCCCGTGAATTTTCTACAGTCAACGAAGTAGCCGCGTTCGCGGATCGCGAGCGAGCAGTAGCGTAAAATCTGCGGGCGCCAGCTCGTTTGCGAAATGCAAGGCGAGTAGGTATCGGTGAAATCAAAGCCTCGCGCGATAGCCAACGAGAGCTGGCACGTAAACACGCGCTCTAACCGTCGCCGCTAACACTCGCAACTATTGTGAATACACACGGCTCCAGGTTTCGTATATGATCGATGCGAGTATTCGATAAATGCACCGGAGGCACGGTTCACGGCATGGCAAAACCCTGGACTCATGAAATCCCGAATCACCGCTTCTCAGCGTCCATGGGAACGATTAATCCGAGAGCGGAGCGCTCGTTACGAAGGAAAACTTGCGATCCGGCATAGGAATTTTGATCCCGATGAACAGTATTATCCAACGCACCGCGTGAAATCGCGGTCTACGATCCACGGCAATTACAATCGGCGTTGCCTTACGCTTCTATTCCCACTGGCATTTCGTCCTGACGTACGTGTTCACTGATTAACTGCTGATGATGCCGGCTACACCTTTATTCGAATAATTTACCAGGCGAACGCTCCGAGGAACGCGAACGCGATTCTATTGTACGGAGATCCGAAAGCTGCATGAAATGACGTGTATAGGCGTTTATTTAGCTTCCTGTTTGGAAATGAGCCGCTAACACATGTGGCTTTTCAATGGGAAATAGTTCCAGACTTTATATATCTTATTTATTCTTAAATCACTTTTTCACCCACGTCGATTTTGTGGTAACAATGTTTTTGAACTTTATTTATTAAATATATATTAAATATATACTATATTGAATAGATATTAGAATGTAGAACACAAATGATACTCACAAGCAACGCACAAGTTCTTCACTCTTCGCGATCAACCAACAACTGCCGCATTCTCTCATAAAAATGTCCTTCTCCCGTCCTCACTCATACACCCTCACTCATCCCCATAGCCTGTGTGTTTGTCACTCTGAGAAAAACCCAGCTGACCCTTGGGCCTGATTTTCGTCGGGCACGCTTTGTCTTCCCTTGGACCTGCCAAGCCTTTTTGCTTTATGGCCATCTTCCTGTCATTAAGGACCCAACGACTAAATATACATTACTACAATTACAAGGTGCCACATTAAGACTTGTCTCCTGACTCTACCTTCCACTTCTAAAACGCTACAGACTCCAATTTACACCAAGCCAAAAATTAGTCTTTAACCCTTTGCACTCGGAGCTATTTTAACTAAAAAATCAAACATTTCTTCCGACCTAAAATAATTAGAAATTTTATGAATATGAAATTGGTATTATACCTTATACAATACCTAAATATTTAGTAAGTGATTAGATACCGATGTATTTGATGATGTAAACAATATCTTGAATAATAGAATATGAATATGAATAAGACTCTACCATACTATATGTATTCATGGAAGCACTTACAGTTTTAAATTTGCTATTTTGAAGCCGTGATGTCTAGAAACGTTCTAATATAAATTTCCATCATGTCTCTGCAACACATTCTAAAAGATGCAGTAGATACAAAAGCTAGTGGTATCCACACCTGTGCCAGTCGCTTCGCGATCGTTTCCCTGAAAAATAGCCTCGATTATTCGTGATAAAGTTGCGTGGCATCGACGCATCGTCGCCAGTTGCGTGTTTCATCGACGTTAACTTCAGCTGTATACTCGTAACATATCGCGGGTTCGTCGGTCGTCGGTCATAAGCAGTCGCATTGCAATTAGAGCTCGAAGTATTAGCTATTTGCTGAGAATATCTGTATTACGAGGTTCCTCTGGCCTCTCTTTATCACCGATAAGCCGTTCCCTGTAACAACAACCGACACGGGAATGTGTCGCGTCACGCGACATCGATCTCCCGAACCGGTCAAGTGCGCGTCGTTCGATCGATCCTGAAATTACAAAATAACCGACTTCAACTGTTGTTTCGCTTGTGCCTTCCGTTTTAAAGTGCGATCCTGAAAAACTACTAAACAAATGAGACAAAAAATGTAAAGAATTAATTAAAAAATGATTACAAAAAATATAATATTTATTACGATAATAATCAACAGGTGGGAATAATTTTTTTAATGAATTTTAGTGGAAATTTCATCCCGACATCTCTTATGGTTGAAGATTTATAATAAAATGTTACGAACCAGTCCGAGGTTGTGTATCGCAGTTAAGACAACAAAATTTAAAAAATTAATTAAAAAATGATTACAAAAAATATAACATTTATTACGGTAATAATCAACAGGTAGGAATAATTGTTTTAATATAATTTTAGTGGAAATTTCATCTCGACAACTCTTCATGGTTGAAGATTTATAATAAAATGTTACGATCCAATCGGAAATTATGTATTGCACTGCGGCGTTCGCTTGAAATAATTTTAATTTCGTAAATTTTTATAAATCTTCACAGGGAACACTTGGGGCTACATTCGATTCTTTTAAATTTTCACAATTATTATGTATCAACAAAAGTGTAGATCAACGTTAATTTAGCGACTAGTTCTGACAAGATTCAACAATGTCTGATTTTTCAGCTTGCCTCGAAGAAAAAAGGTCTGTCACGTCGCGTCGTGCGAAGGGGTTAACGTGGATCCAAGAGTAGGGGCAATAATAATTCGGTCGAAGCGGAGAGCCGCGAGGAAATTTACAGTGGACGTGGCCATTGTCGCGGATGGGTCGTCCACGTATCCGAGAGGGTAAAAGGAAAAGGGATCGCTAATGTCTCGCGCGACGGTCTCACGAGGATCATTTACCGAAAATACGGTCGGTCTTTGGTGAACCCGGAGAGATGGCACGCCACCGCACCGGGGATACCTTTCTCGCCTTGTTGGCCCGCGTTAGTCGACTTGGGAAGCCGCGCACGTGTGCAGTCGTGTGCAGTTTTCGTGACACGCCGCACCAGGCCGGCAACCACATACATAAAACGGACCCGAGCGTCGCGTCACCCAACGCCGAGGCGCTGCAGGCGAAACGAATAACTTATGCGTTCTGAATAAGAGACCAGCGCCGTCTGGCGTCGCAACGCCTTCGCGAAACAGTAGTGGCCACTTCCAATCTACAGTCTCTCGAAGCCAACAAGCTTTCCTAGTTTGTCGAATAAGCACGCGTTTTCACGGAAAAGCTCCACGTACCATTGATGCCAGAACGAGGAACCAGGAGAAACTTGCCCCTTCATCTGGGCTCCCCACTCTTACTTCCACTACGTCACTGTGCGTCTACCGTGTGACTCACATAGGCAGAGTAGCGGTACGTTCATGTGTGTGCGTGCGCAGTAGAAGCAAGAGTGGGGGGCCCAGCCGGAGGAGCAAGTTCGGACAAGTTCCTCCTGCTTCCTCGTTCTGGCATCACTGCCACGTACCTAGGATAGTGAAACGCAATTGTATCAGTCGTTGTTGCTCGAAGGAACTCCGATAGAGCGGATACCATGAATATTTTGCGAGCCGATCATTCCCTGGCTACTTTCTTCGTACGGTTCCCTTAGAGACTCGTTCCAGTCTCGCAACAATTGCCGGCGATTGATCCAAGTCATACGTTGATTTATTCGACTACGTTCGAGTCCCGTTGTGACCGGTTGTCTCTTTTTCCTAAAATCCTACAGATTCCTACCTATACGGAATCCTGCAGATTCCTTCCGAATTCCTATGTTTCGATGTAATCTTTCGGACTTTGAACGTTCATGCACCGGGTGTGTCGACTAAAACTAAATTTCTCGAAGGTCCTATTCGGAAGGAAGTAAAAATCAAGGAATACTGTTGAACACTATACTTTAGTCTAAGGATGAGGGGAAAGATACATTTATGTACACTCCAGAAGGGGGTAGGTTCCTCCAATACCCACTAAAAAGTTACTCGTCCAGAGCCCTTAAGCTCTACCCTCCCAATCAACAAAGTGCCCGAGGGAGGTCAGTTAAGGAACTCGCTTTTAACATCTCTGCCTGAACTGACTTATAATTTCAGGCAAATACCACACATGTTCTTGTCTTTCATTTCTTTCATTCCATATATACAGGGTGTCTCTAAATTCCTTCAACCTAGACTGGAAACAGGTTCGAGTGAAAGGGGTTGAAATGTTAATTGTTAATAAACGAAACAGTTTTACCACAGACAGCACACGCGGCCGACTGAGGGTGGATAAATAAATAACAAGACTGATCAGTACGGTGGCTCGGATAATTTCAGCTGGCCTCTTTGTATTCGCCGCAACTTTCCCCGAAGGGGACGGCCGGCGTGGGGTGGTAGCGTAACCTAAGGGTTTTACAGCGGTTCGTTTGGTGGCCGCGGGGAAGCTTGTCGTCCCAGCCCGATCCTTTCATCCCGTTCGTTATAAGTAAACGAATTTCGGGCCGGAAGGCCGGTCAAAGACCTTCCTGATCGCGCCGGCGTCCGTGCGGCTGAAAGACAAATGAAATTTGTCCTGGAAGATCGAGAAGAACGCCTCGCGGCCATCGGATCGCCTAGAGATCCCTTAACCGAGGCGTGTCTCTGCGAAAAGCCGACATTCTTCGCGAGAAAAAAAGCATTCTGCGAGAAAGAGGAGCAGCGCCGAGAGCCTGAAGGGACGAGAAAGGTTCGCGTAAGAGGAGAAACGCGTTCCCGTGACGCTCTTTACGGAAAACCTGCAGGACCGAGGAAAGAAACGGAACGGTGGTCGGTAAATCGTTCGAAGCCTGACGAGATTAGGTGAATTTAAGGGGTGGGAGGCGAACGCAAGCACTATAGGGAGCGCGCGAGCCGGGAAACGAATGAGGTGAGCGAAGAGTGCTGTTCTTGGACGTTTTCAACCGCGCGAGTGGATTTCGAATGGTCGAAATCTTGGCTATAGCCTCGAATCGCTCAGATTTAACGACCCCTAGTTACCTGTCCTTCGCGACACTTTCGAACAGCCCACCAAAACTTGTAGCGGACATAGTGCGTGGGAATAAGGGACCTTTTGAGACAAGGAAATTCCATCCTTCCCAAGTACGCACTTAGATGGTTGGGCCGAGAGTACGGTCATTAAGGCTGTGTTCATACAGGGCGCTTCTGGTAGCCAGCGCCAAATGTAGTTCAATTCGAGAGCAAGTTGACAGGTCCCTGCTGCGCGTGCAAGGAAAATACGTTTCCATGGGCCTGTTTCCAGTGAGGCTGGGATTTTAGCCAGCATTCTTGTTATTGTTTTGCTTATTATTGTTTCGTTGTTTGAATTCGTTATTGCTTTAAATAAATATATTCTTGTCGTCTGTTAAATCACGCGTTGGATGCTAAAGACATTTTATTTACCCGACCACCTAAAAACTTCTTTACCGGTTTTTCCGAGACAGAATCTACTGTATCGAAAAGAGTATCCAGGCTTCGGTGGAATGTCTGCGAAACGTCATGTTACAGCTGACAGCGCCGAGTAACCTTCTACAGAAACGGGAACGAACTTGTTACTCAGCCTAATATTTTCCAGGGGTTACTTCGTAATCTCGTTGCGTAGCGGCTCCGGGACAGCCGGTTGGCTCTAAAGTACGAAGAAAGGAAAACGAGGGTGAGTCTCGCAAACTTCGTTAGGGCGAAAGTTCGAGTAGAGGCTCGCGAGACGGTCGTTCATGTGGAAAAAATGCCTCGCGCTTTGTCGCGACGCGACGGCCGAACCTCATCGTATTAGAAACTTCCCTCTGCTCGTTGTACCACCCCTTGCCGTACTCTCTTCTTCATGCTGTCTGCGGAGTTAACGAGAGGATCAAACGATGTTCCGTTTGATGTACGACTGGAACGTGACCGGCTCTCCCGCTCCTCGATTGAGCCGAGTGACGCGGATTCATTTTGTTACGGCGGAACGTTTTCGCGTCGAAATCGCTATAACTTACGATACTGCTAAGCGCGTCCCAAGGTATGCGAGCAAAGGCTGAAGTTCCAGCAACGAGGGCAAGGGGCGTGTGGTGGGAAGCCGAGCGATAATAAGGAGTAATCGAAAACAGTAGGAAACTCTGATTGCGAGCGATTTGGCTGTCTACTCGAAAACACTTTCCAGGGAAAACGGCAGCCAGCTGCCGGGGCGCGCGGTCCAACCGAGAGAGAGAGAGAAACAGAACGAAGAGAGCGCTCCCGCCCGGTCGAAACTTCCCCGGTAAACTCGCCGGAGATTTGCCCGTGGCGGATAAACTTTTTAAGGAGATCGTTCGCGTCTCCCTTAACTTTCCCTCCAGCCCCTTTCTCGCGCCCCGGGGCCCTTCGTGCCACCGTAAATATTTACATATATCATAGGCATGGGACGGAAAACAAATGTCACCTTCCCATGACCCACGACCCCATTCCCAGACCCCTTCGTGCTCTTTAATCCCGGAACTGGAACGCGCGTGCCTCAACTTCTTCTATACACCCCACCAAACTATATGAAATCTCACTCGTCGATTCTGGAAACGTTACTTCTTTAGGAGCGAAATTTTGAAATTTTTTGTATATGTTTAATTGAATTTGTATGTATGTATAAGCCATCTGAGGCCATATGTCTTCTCCGAGATTCTGTAAATATGTGTTCAATTGTATTTGTGTATGGGTGTATCGTATGTGTATGCAATCGGTAATATACAAATACAATTGAACACATATTTACAGAATTTCACTCTTACACTTTTTGTTCCAAGTGCAACTTTATCTTGATAATAATTATTTCTTTATTTTAGAAATATTTTCATTAGCTCCCTGTCCTCTCTCGACGTGAAAGACGAATTAATAAAGGGAGGAAAATCAAGGGAGGTCAGAGATAACTTACTAATTTCAAGAACAACATCTGTCCACTTTTTCTCCGGATTTGCTACGCGATTTCGAACCAACACGAACTACCGGCGAAATTAAAAAATTCAAGACACGTTCTCGAAGGGTAAAATCACGCAGAGAACACGAGCGTCGGCATTCGCGTATTAAACGCAATACTTTTGAATCTCTACAGCCCCGAAAAGGTTTCGGGATTTTCTCTACCGTGCGAAATTTTTAGCTACGGGTATATGCAGCCGCGCCGCTGCATCGCCGAGAGAAAAACAAACGCGGCCAATGATTGGATCGATCGCGGGAAATTTTCGCCGGCCGAGCGCGGGTGGGCAGCGGGAACGTGTGTCCGATTAATTTATTACGAGCCGAACGGCATTGATCACGGTAATCAATTTTGCAGGCACAACCCAATTAGAAGCCGCGGATTTTTCCCCGGCAGCGTTCGAATTGCGAGAGAAAGAGCCGCGGACCACCGCCCCTCGTCATCAATATTAATAAGCGCCCTTCGTTTTTTTTTTTGGTGAAATTTCGACCGTGATCTCTGATTAATCGCCCGAACACGGGAGATGGAGATGGATCGAAGCGCAACGCGCGAAAATGTCTTGAATTCTTCCCGAAAATAATTGTTGAAATTTTTGTAGAAACGTTACGATTAAAAGCAATCATGCAGACTGTTTTATTTCGGAATTACAGAACAGTCTCCTGGCGAAACTTGTGTACCGTCGCCATGTTTGCGTTCGAATTTCGTACGCTTGCATATTTCATTAACACGTTCGGTATCATCATTTTATATCGTTGCCTGCCTTCAGCGTTCCAATGTTTTATTAAATGCAACGTACTACCTTCATGAAATATCAATATATTTCAGCAGAAGAAAGTCACGAACTCTCCGCATATACCAATGCCTGCGCACCTAATAAATCTTCGAACGATAAAGTTCATACAATTTTTGTTCGATTATTTTCAATTAAACAGCGAGATTACGAGCATCACGTATGCGTGACTGTAACTAACGTGTTGAGTGATAAAAGACTTTCCCCTATTTTCCGGGCTATTGTGGCCCGACGTTCAAATATTGCTTCATTTACTATTTCACGCGATTGTTACGCTCAAATGTTGAAACATTTGTATCACACTTCCAAAGCGACGGGAACAATGGTTCTATTGTTCCGCTTGGAACGTTTTGCTCGATTTATAAATAGTAGATATAACAATGGTTGTAAACGACGGATAATAAAAATTCTTCCAACAATTGTTAATAAAATTCGAATGTCTAATTATTGGACAGCGGGTCTTTATCCAAAATAAATATTCTATACCTAAATTGCAAATTTCATTTTCTTAATACGTTTAACGTAGATAGAGAATAATATAAGTAGTAGTAATTTGTTTAATTTCAACCTTGCAGCTAAGAAATGTGACTTGGTTTACATTAACCTGTAGAAAACTATCTGATTTCACACATTCAGTCCATACCTTCTCTCATTAATTTCTGTGTCTCACTAATTCCTACTCTTTTAGTAGCCTAATTATCACTATTAACCTACTTAATTCCTTATTTATATTGCTTCCTTCCCTATTCCCTAACTTTTACATTTTTTGTTTTGGTATTCTCTTTGGTTTATTTATGCTCTCTTTTTTAGATAGAATATAAGAATATAAGATAGAATACAAGATAAAATATAATATTATTCTAAAATTTATCAAATATTCTTACTATTTTAAATTACACCTTCTCTTTGGTTTATTCATGCTCTCTTTTGAGATAGAATATAAGAATATAAGATAGAATATAATGATATTCTAAAATTTGTCAAATGTTCTTACTATTTTTAATTACACCTACTCGTTTTTCTCATCAATTAATAAAATCCGCTATCCACTAATTATTTCTAAATATACGGATTCTCGTGAGACAGAAACGATGTACTGGAAACAAGTGATATAAGCCAACGATATAAGCGGCGTTCAGGCTTACCAGGCGATTAGGCGATACGCAGATTTAGCTTAAGGTCTCGGGCCATCTTGCCGACACACGAAACCGTAGAATGGACGGGAAAACAAAGTAGACGCTGCGGAAAGGATAACGAGACGCAGTTAGAGCATGGCCGAGCCTGTAATCCGAACGTTGCTGGCGACGACGACGTTTGTTTGATCTCGTCTTAGATTTTGCCAGCTCGTCGGCAAAGCTGGTTACCCGGTCGGTTCACACGTTTCCACGTTCGGCAAATACACCGCTGCTGAATCTTTCCTAGTGCAACTCCTCGCGATTCGTTCGACGAATCTGCCGACTTTCACGCGGCGTTTTACACCCCCTTTTCGCGATTAAACGCTGCCAGGAAACCGCTAAACGGACAACCGACGGGCCTTGGACAGCTCGGAGATGGATCGTAGAAAGTGTTACAGTGCTGCTCGAAATTATAAACGCTCGGGAAATTGTCGAGATAACACAATTATTAATTTTAAGTCTCATGTTTATATCTTTAGAAAATGTTCATTATATTATCTCAATCTTAGTTTATAAGTTATCTTTGTAATGTTGGCATGCACAGCCAATGTATTAATAAAAAAAACACAATTATTAAATATCCTTGTAAAAGAAACACCTTGCGCTATTATGGAATCATGTATGTCCGTTACGCGAGGAACAGTATCGTTCCTCGAACAATATTATGATGCGCGATCGTCGCCGATATTTCGTCTTAGGACAAACAGCTGATCGACGACGACTCGCGCTCCAAGGCCAAATATATAAAAACCGCGGACAACCAGGCCTTCGTTCGAATAATCCGTTTTGGAGAAGACACAGTTGGTGTTCACACTCGACAGAGAACAGACTAAATAAAGTATTCTTAAATCAATGCGTTTCGATCTCTCCTGAGAAACCTTTCCACTCTACATCCTTAAAATCGGAAAGTTTTTGTTTTACCTTTTCGCGTCACAGGTAGTCGGTTTTAATTTGAGGAATCCTGACCCAATATTAGTTGCAATATTCATATGATTGGCGTCCCACACACACGCATTGATAACTAGACTGTAGATGTGTATGCAATTGTTAATTTTTATAGGCAAATTTTAAGAAAGTGGGTATAAATAAACTCTTATTTTCAGTAGCCTTATCCGAAATAAGTAAAAATCGTATTAAAGCCTGTGGAATTTTATATTCTAAGATTTATGAATATTTTTAGAAGCCATAAATGCATGAAGATCCACAGTCTAGTGATAATATATAAATAATTAAGCTTATTAGGTGAGAGAGTTAAAACGTGATACGATTCGTCGTCTATCTTTAAAGATAGATAATAATTTTATTCATAATACAGTTAAAAAACATTTTATTAAGACTCGTACGATTCGAAGGAATTCAAGAGGTAGTTTCTCAGCGGCTGAATAATTGTGTACGATTTTCCAGAGTGCTCGACAGCGAGCGTGTTAATGAACTCGTGCATTTTCGACCTCTCGTCGCGTTTTGGCCAGCGGGGTCTCGTTCCCTGATAATTCGCCACGTTCCAGTTCATCTTTCTGGCTGCCACTCTCTCGAATTTGGGAACAGCGGATCATTTCGTTCCCTCGGAGAGCGGAGGATCGTTCCGAATTTGTAACGAAGGATCGTCCGTGCGTGGAACGAGACGGTTGTTGTCGCGCGAGGCGCTTTTAAAGCCGGCGCGGTAGGAGGTTGTCCCGTCACGAGGAAAATAGAATACAGGAATAAAAATCTGGACACCGTATCGACAAAGTGTCTCGCATAAAAGCAACAATGGGGAAATTCTCCCGGGGTCGGGGGCGAACCGTTTCAATGTCTATCCGACGCGTACAAATACCGCGCACCTCTCGCCGGAGACTGCTGAAAAAAAATCCCAGCCCCGGTTACTTTTCCTCTCTCTCTCTATTTCCCCCCCACAAAGATTCCTCGTGTCGCTCGCTCGTCGCTCTGCTTCGCGTTCGTCTTTGTTTCTCGTGGACGGAAACGTTCGCCCGTGGATTTTGACGGGCTCTCTCTGGGCCTGGGCCGTACGATATTTCAGCGGGGTTTGCCAGAGCGAGAAAGAGAGCGATACGTGCGAAACGTAGAACAAATAGACCGGGATCCACTGCGAAAACGATGAATCCCGGCGTGACGCGGACAATTTGCCGAGTCGCGCGAACGAGAGGGGACACGCCCGTAAAAAAGCTATGGCGAAAGGACAACGCTGCTCGTCCACCTCCGAAAGCTTTCCATCTACGTCTCGAATCGCGCGAGCGACACGAATAATAAACAGGAACAACGAATAATGACTCAACTGTCTTCCAACGACGTGGACGAACGAGGGCCGACCCACCATCATATTTTCTTCCGTTGTTCCATCGATTTTCGTTACTGGAATCAGCTCCGAAGAACCTTTACTCCAAACGACAATGAAGACTGTATTACACAGGTGGAAAACAAAAAAGATAAAAAGAACTTAAGTATGCTAATACATTGTACTCGGTCTTCTAATATAATTAATGAAAAATAGAATTTTCCGTATGGCTGTTACTTCTTGCAATTAAGCTGGACATTGATAAACAGACTGCGAACTTTTCTGCGAAACAAATTCTAATTCCTCGACCATCTACGAGAAAGATATAAAATAAGAAGAACACTGAAAGAGAATCTTGACGAAGACAAAATACAAGACTTACTGGAATTTATTAAGGGATTGAAAATCTAGGAAGTTAGACTATAATGATACATTTGTTCGTCGCTGATAACCATGATAAAAAAAATATTCTCTGTGTTCAATCCAACAAGCAACTTGTACCACTGATAATTATTTAAAAATATTTCGATGATATATTTTGAATACATGTACCAGTACAGTAAAGATTCGACAAAGGGACATTCTTTTTCCTTAGATCGTACAGTTCTCATTTTCTTTCGTACTTTCATTTCGCAATACACACAGTAGTATTAAGCTAGCTCAAGAAACGATTTTCTACGTCCCGAGCACACTCGAAACACCGAGAAAAAGATGGTAACGGAATCGGGAAAAATTGAGCCGTCCGTCCACGAAGATTATACTCGTAGGATCCTTCTTGAAGGAAAAGCAACGAAATTACCAAACGGCGGATACCTGTTCCCACGGCGGCGAGGTGTAATACGTTTCAAAACGTCCTTTATTTAATTCCGCCGGTAAACTTTTCTAATGTGAATTTCTTGTCTGAAATTCTTTAAAATGTATTACTTCGCTCGAGTGTGCGGGAGTACGTGTCACTTCTCGTACGAGCGGAGCGAAAAGTTTTAATGGAATCCGCCACCGCGTTCCTCGGCTGTCTGCCTATTTAAATTACGCGTTTCGAGTCCTCGCTCCGCTCCGCACCGCTCCGCGCAACGTTCGCGTAGTTGGCGAATCCAACTATCCGACCACACTGAAATCAACCCGAAAAATTTGCTTCGTTCGCTTCCGAAACTCATTAATCCTTGTTTCACCGCAACGAAATTGAAACGGGTTCTTTCTTTTAATTTCATCCGAGCGGAATTAGTCCGGCGACCGCGCGACTTCGAGACCACCGTCCACTCCGAAATTCGAACTATGTAAGGGAACAGGATAAGCGTTAACCAGGCGATGGTTTGTCTCTAAGGGTGCCATTATAGTGGAGCGGCGAGCATCGATGATGATAGCGGTGTGGTGAGCAGCGCGACGAAAACAAAATAATGTTATGAAATGCAATTGTATATACATATGTATATGGTGGAGTGTTTGTTTCTAATGGAAATAGCTATTGATAACACTGTCCAACAACAAAAATGTTTCCATATAACTGTTGGGTGGATCGTATAGTTTTTCGCGCTGCATATATACTATATATACGAACATTT
>CM052330.1:3634856-3667169 GCA_028455615.1 Lasioglossum zephyrum | reverse complement strand
ATAAGGAATTAGACCACTTCATAAGTCGTGTCGTTTCTTATCACACGACATGTGTCTTCCTGTAATCCTTTCGTTTTGCCACTTGTTTCCAAAGGACGATGAGGGTGATATAGGTGATATAGGTAATTCTTGGTTTTACTTAGTCGTCGGCGTTGCACTTTATCTTGGACTCTCCCCGACGCTTAATTTAGCGGACAAATGATCTGGCCGGGCGTTTAATCCGTAATTTGTGTTTGTTTTTCCCGTGTTACAGCCCATAAACGCGATCCAGAGGGTAAATGCGGAGCGGTATGTTGACCGGACAGAGGAAAGGACGTGGCGCAAGCTCACGTTTGCCGGATGCCCGCGACGCTTAAGTACACACGCGAAGCTCACGAGACACGACGGTTTCATGCATAGAACGTTCGCGCGTATATTTGGACGGTGCACGGGATTTTAGTATGCGGAACAGGCCCCCTTTAATGCTGAAATATCGTCGGGAACAACGCGGCCGTCGTCTCCTCGTCTCCTCCAGGCTCTTCCGCAGCCATCCCTGCGAAATTTCATAGCCTTTTACGACACCGGTACCCGAAACGACGAGACGCGACGCGAAGTGAAGCGCTTCAACCGAAATCTGCGCCCCATCGAGCACGCCAATTCCAAATATTACGTGACACGAAACGAAACGTATCGACGCCGTCCCGTGCCGAGGCCGTCACCCGGAGTCGTCGCGCCATGGAATCAAGAAACGCCAAGGGAATAAAGGGTCCAAACTATCCTCCGCGCTTACAGCTCTACCGGAACGACGTCAATATTCAACGCTTGTGCAACGGGTCAATTTGAGCACCCGTACAGCGCTTGATTTCAACAGAAATTTCACGAAAGTGTAGGTATTTATTTAAATATTTAATTGTGACCAGCTGATCGTCTATTGCTATAATTAAAATTATTAACAACCGATATTCATCTGATAAATAACGTGGTAAACCTTACGTTTAGGGGAGGCAGCTCCGATGATCTTAACCTTGACATATAGTACGGAAAATTCAATTTAGTACTAGCAATAGTTTTTTGCAATTATCTCGAAAACTAAAACCGAGCACCGGGTAGTTGTAAGGACACAAGTTGTTCAGAATGTTGTCCTTGACAACATATGTGAAGATCAAGGTCATCGTAGCTGCCTCCCTTAAACGTAAGGTTTACCAAAGGATACTCTTCGTTGACGCAGTAATTTCAGCACCAAATGTGGGAACAATTTTTAGTTTCGATCTGATAATCTCAGACACGGAGAGAATCCTTAAGATCGCGAATACGGCGAATGTTCTCTCCCGCTTCACCGAAAACAGCTTAAAGCTGTGTCGAGGCGAGGAAAGCCTCGGGAGGAATGGACCAATTACATGCTGCGGGTAAATCAACAGTGCTTCTCGTCTCGGTGGCTCGCAACGGCTTATGACCACAACGCGAAACAGAAAGGGAGGGGGGACGACGGGATGGGGGAGAGCTGAAAATGGAAGCTGAAGTATAAGGATAGAATGGATAAAAGAGGGAAGTGGATGAAGCGGCTGGAGGCGCAGGGTGGGATGACCCCCATTGTGTTCGCTGGCAAATTTCGTTGGACAATGGAAAGGGTTGATTTGGCGCTCATGAATGTATATTACATTAGCGCCCGAGCTACTTTGGGATTTGAGGTAACAAGTTTTCGTGTCCTCCACGACTCTTCTTGCCCTCCGAGTTCACTCTCTCTCCGCCCAACATTCCGTTATATCGCGTTCTACGACCTCTCATCCCGCTGATTCAAGCAAACGACTCGCGGTGGCAAAACAGCCTCGATTCGATCCAATCGACCGATTCTTCGGGATAACGCCTCGGACCCGGTACCGATAAGCTACATCGACTCTAAAGAATATTTTAGGAATAAATAGGTTGTATTTTACGGCGCACAGGTTCGATGCTATGTTACTAACTAAGCACAGTTTTGCAAGTTAATATAACTTTTTTCGAGGTTTAGGTTTAGTTTAAGACCATTTTCAAGAATATATAATTGCGTCTGTAAAAATTAATAAATGTAAATCATATAAATTTCTGTTGAAAAGCAAAAAGAAAAATAGTTTTATGAAGCAAACTTACTTGCTGAGTGAAAAATTATTTACATTAATTACATAGTAATGTACGGCCCATCAATATTTGGCGGTTTATTTGAATCGAATAAAACATTCGAACAGGAAAAATCGAGAGGAGAGAGGACTCGAGAGGAAAAATAGTAAAAATCATCAAGAGATTATTGCAACGTCCGTAAAACATCCCCGAAGGGCTGAAGAAGGGGACCTCCTTCCGCGTGATAGAAAGATTCTTGGAAATTATTTTCGCGGCGGGGTTCGCTTGCTCGCAGCATCCGCCGATCAATTCCCAAGCAACGAGAGGGATCCCTTTCCTCGGATCTTAATCGCTCGATGGAAAGAGTTTCGCTTCCGCGCAAAGTGGAAACAGACGTTGAACGTCGTCGGTCAGATCGCTCGCGGATCCGACCGGTATTTACAGAAGGAATCTAGAACGGACAAACCAGAATCACTTCGCTCGCGCCGCACACCCTTCTACCTTCGTCCCTTGCCCTCCGCTTTCCCGTTCTTCTCTATCCACGAGGATGAAGGCACTCGTAGGGCATTTGCAAGCCGGGTGAGACATCGAAGGATGCATTAGCGGCCTGGAAAACGCAGCTCCGGAGTGCTGCGGGTCTTTCCGCCGGATAGGGAGATACGCGCTTAAGGAAAAGTGGCTCCGGCGACTGTCAAAACTGATAAACGGCACCCTGCACCCGACGAGAAAACACGAATCGAAAGAACGACATTTACTTATCCCAGTTTATCGTTCAAATAACAGCGAATCTGCTCGCGACTTAAAATCTACATTCTTAACACTTGTCTAACATCCAGATCGATCCCTTAGAAACAATAAATTGTTTCATCAGAAGATCTTTTTTTCTCCTTGTCAACGCTTACATCGTCAAATAATTGAATCCAATCGAGTCACAAATAAATAAATAATACTTATTAACTAGTAAGGCTATTAAAAAATCACAGCGGTTTGATATTTCAATCTGCTCTGTCTAGTCTAAAATATAAACTTCTAAAAACTAAGTATAAGGACCTAATCCAAAAACCTTTCTAGTCGTGGGTGCGGACGCACGACAAGAAAAGATAGCCTAATCTAATAGCGTCATACGGACAGCCATTCCGAAGACGTAAGCTGTAATATTGCAGATAATCTAAAATATTCACGAATTCGAGCCGTTCTTCTTAGCTACGCGGCTGATAACTTCGATAGAGTCGACAACGCTTCTGCGAGAGGATGAAGACGCATCAACGACCCGGAGAAAATGAGAGGAACGGAAAAACGACATTTTCTTATTCGAATTTGTCGATCAAATAACAGCGAATCTGCTCGCGACTTAAAATCTAGATCCTTAACACTTGTCTTACATCCAGACCGATCCCTTAGAAACAATAAATTGTTCCATCAGAAGATTACCGGTAAACGTCATACGGACAGCCATTCCGAAGACTTAAGCTATTGTAGTATTGCAGATAATCTAAAATTTCCACGAATTCGAGCCGTTCTTCTTCGTTACGCGGCTGATAACTTCGATAGAGGCGAGAACGCTTCTGCTAGAGGATGAAGACGTTTCCCGGAAGGAGAGTAGGAAGAAGACGTATCAACGGCCCGGGGAAAATAAGAGGTACGGACGGAGCGGAGAAATAGAACAGAGCTGGACGGCGGCTATACGGATACCGGCTATGTGTATAGTCGGTTTACCTATATCGGTCGTTCAGACTTAAGACAATCGGCAACGAACGGTACAAACCACTTACTGGTTTTAAGTGGCGGTTCCGCCTCGCTCGCTCTTCCGCCGGGCCGTCTGTTTCAAGCCTGAGGAAGTGAGAGAGAAAGAAAGAGAGGAGAGAAAATCGTAGACCGAAAGCAGGGAGGGTTGCAACTCGGAAGCGTGGCACGGTCTGCTAACCGATTGCCGGAGTCCTTTCGGGACGAGGTTGTAACAAAAACAATCGCTGCCGTCGGTGCGGTGGTGGAACCGAGCAGCAACAGCTCGGATACAGAGCTACGTCGACGACCCTCCACGCTCGAGAGTCTTCCTTCTCTTCTTGAATGGGCGAGTCGTTAACGATCCAATAGAAAAGATACCGGCACGATTCCATTCGATTCGAGCCAGTCCCGAATCCATAGTTCTCAGATTCGACAGGTCCCGACAGGTTGGTTAATTGACGCTTTAACGATCAACCGTTTCTCTCCGCAATTAATTCCAACATCGGATATCTCCCGGCGACGGGGAAGATTCGGACAATGCGAGATTACTTCGTCGAACGCTTCCTTTTCTTTGTTTCGTCGATCCCGGAGGAAACGAACTTTGACTGGTCCGGACCGGGACATTCTCCGGCTGGTTTTGCAGAGGTTTAAATAAATACGTTTTCCTCCGAGAGCTGGTTTGCACGGCAGAGAAACTGTCTCGATTCTACGAAATACCGATTCGATTCTGCTCGGCTCGAACAGATTTTCAAGGTCCGACAGGTTCGTTAATCCTTTCCGGTACTGTGTCCAGCCAGACTCGACGTTACATTTTACGCCAATAGTTGCTTAATTCACTGATTTCCAGTGCATTCGGTGCCACGATTTCAATTGTATTATTTCTCATTCTGTTCCCGTGTCGTTTGGAATGTAGTTTCGTTCTGACAGGAAAAATGAAAGACCATTTACCAGCGGAGAATTTTACGTGGATGTGTCAGGGTGCAATGCGCAACCTGAAGGCATCATCGGACAACTTAAAGATTTTGTTATTAGGACGATGAACTACCACATAAAATAAAAATAAATTTTTAAGAAATACCACATTTTAAAAACGGACTAAAAAGTATAAAATAATTTTTCCTAGTCTCATACCGATTCCTAACCTCGTACAGATAGAGGTGAAAATTTGTGATTGTTAATTTTGAATTTCTATGAAATCTTACAAATATTTTCATAGCAATTCAAAATTCACAATCACAATTTTTTGTCACCGAACAGACAGCCAAACAAACAAACAAGAAAGCGTACTAATAAAAACCTGGTAAAAATTATATTGTTTCTCTCCGGTCTATTTCATAATCCTTCGCACACAATTCTATGATCCGACGTGGCTCGTTGGACATTGCGAAAGATTATTTTATCCGATGATTTCCTTTTTCACTGTTTCGATGAATCCGTAGAAAGAAAGAAACTCTGACCGGTTCCGACTGGGACACCTGAATATTGGGTTACTCCGGGGCTGCTTCGGCTGGTTTTCTGGCTGGTTTTACAGCCGTTAAAATAAATACGTTCCCTTTCGGTGGTTTGCACGGCGGAGAAGCTGTCTCGCTGGGAAAAAAGGAAGAAGACACGGAAAAGCGGCACGGTGCGGCGCGGCACACCGTTAGCTGCGAGAGAAACGCGAGTCAGATACGTTTCCGGTTGCCGGTTCTCGGTTGCCGGAAGGAAAAAAGATTCCCCGCCCGGGAGCATAGATGGGGATTTTCTAGGATTTAGTAGCGCGGTATCGCGGCTCGCAATGACTCTTCGGTCAGAGGTACGCCGTTGCATTTGGATAGGTAAAAAGCCAAGCTGTTTCGTTCTCGAATCGCTTAATCTTCTTCGCTGCGTTTCAACCGGTACACCGAGGTTTCTTGTTTTCAAACGTTCCAGCTTCTTTTCGCTGGAACATTTTCGTCTCTTGCGAGAGAATGGTTTTGTCCGTGCGAACTTACACCGAGCGAACACCGTTACAACGGACCGTTTTGCTTGGAGCTTTCGCGGCGCTGATTTTGCCATAACCATGTAAGTAAGCGACTTACAATAATGTAACTGTCATTTGCATCGAAATACCGAGTTGTCGAACAGGTAGTCTACATTTGCACTTCGCTCGATCCCTTGACTACATATTCGGCGAGTTGCACGGCAATTTGCATTGCGGAAACTTTCCCGATTCGACTGTTCCGCAAGACGACGCGGCGCACAGTGCGTTCACAATGAACAAAGCTTGGAAAAACAATTTTCCTCTGAAACATTTTTTCGTATCACCTATAATCTTCGAATAATATATTTTTGTTCCGAGAACGGTCCAGGGCCGCTTCATCGAAGGGGCGCACAGTGGGGTATTCACCCGATTTCAGCGGTCATAAGGCAATTTTTGAAATTTTACATAAATTGTAAAATTTTTGTGGCTTGAGTTCGTTGAATGTCTGAGGAACAAGCTCCCATCATTCGTTTTATAACTCCGTATTAACTTAAGTAAGTACTAATTAATAATAAGAAACATACAATATACACTAAAATAAGGAAACAGTACACTCGTAAAATTTAAATAATATACAGGGTGAGTCAATTAAAGTATACCCGACGTATATGTCGGAAATAAAGCATTTCGGAGAAAACGCTTCTCCTTATGGACAAATTTTGCACTCAAAACATTCGTTTCAGTAAAAACGGTATACAGTACAAAAAGTAGAAATCAATATTGAGCAAATTTTGAATTGGCTGTGGCCGCTGGAATCGAGCGAATGAAAGAAAAAAGGTCATTCAAATAATTTTCATGTTTGAAGAAGGCGCACTAAACTTTTGCACACGGGCGACTCGTACCCACGCAGCGGCCCTGGAACGGTTTTTTGAAACGCATCGAAAACCCGACAATATTTACGCTGCATTTGCACTCGAGAGTCTCGGCGATTCTCGTTGGTCCGCGTTCTCCTGCAACCGTTGTCTCTCGAAACTAGAAACTCGGTCACGCGGATGATCGAGCGTGTTGTGTTTCTTCGCTAACAACCGTCGTCGAGTCCGTCTGGCCGAGCGAAGAGACAGACGCGCGAACGGCCTCGTACGTGCCGTCTAGAGCATCCTCCAGTTGAAGAGGGCCCTTCTCCAGTATCCCCGGCACCGGCAACATCGTCGCCACCGTGTCGGCTACACCCCCGCAAAGGGACGACGGAATAACCTTCCTGATTTACGGAGTTTCCGTCGCACTTGTTAGTCCTCGGATAAAAGGACCGGTCGAGAAACTCGATCGCGCGCGAGTCTTCATTTATGCGAAAGAAAATTCCGCTAAGGTGAAGCTACTGGCACAGTCGCGCGAGGGAAGCTCGCGAAATCCTCGGGTAAATAGGAGCGCGCGTAGCTCAGGATCAAGGGAATTTAAAGGTGCGCCGGACAGAAGTGGCGAGAAGGTGAGAAGCGAGAACGATAGCCTGTTGTAGTGTGCAGGTATCGTGGAGCAACGTGTCGAGGTTTCTATCCAACGCAATGTGGAACCAACTCGCGCGAACGCCAGATAGTGTCGATTAAATCCTACAACCCTTGGAACAAGCTCGTCAACATACGAGCCTTTCGTCGCGAGGCAATCGGCTATAGCGCTCGAACTCGTGTTACCATTTTTACGAAGCGCGAACGTGGAGCTTGAATTTTTCTCTCTCTCTTCACCACCCCTATCGCGATCCGCACACTCTCACCCCCTACCCTCCGCGAGCGGCGTTATTTAAACCGTGCAGTTTATCAGCGAATCGTGGGAGGAGGTCGTCGTTGGCGACGGACCCTCGAATTAATTTTCCTCGCCTTCTCTTTTTTCCTCCCTGGTCCGTTCGATGATCAAACGGGATCGATGGAAAACACGATTCTCCCTCTATCTTCCTCCGTCTTTCGGCGAGACCGTTCCTGCGCTGTTTCCGGCGCGGCGACCGATCAACCGTGCGCGATAGTTACACCGGAATTCCCTATGCTTCCCACAAAGGGCTTTCTCGGTTCGTTCGAAATGGTCGAACGTTGCGGGAATTTTAATTGAAACTCAACTACTCGCGCAGCTCGCCGAAAATGAAAGGAAAGGCGGAACGGGATCGCGGACCGCAAACAACACACAATTTGTTTGGTCGAATTTGCTGAGCGCGTCGCCATTGTTCCGTGTAGGGTTTGTAAAAGAAAATTATGCAATTCGAAAACCGGTTTTTTAAGAAATTGCTTTTTGTGTAACTCCTAGTTCCGTGCACCCGAAAGACCGACCGCGAGATTAGGTTGTTGCTCGAAACGCTTTGCGGCCGTTCGTTTCGAGAGACGAGAATGTAGAATGGGCGCTTGCTCCGGCAACAATTGACGATAGACAACCTTCTTTGGAAAGTAACCCTTGCTTGGAACTTTTGTCTTGGAAATATTCTATTTAGGCGTTGACCGTCACGTTTTCATATGTTCAAAAGGGCAGTGGCAGAGAACTTTTACTTTGCATAATGTAAGTTGTTGTGGCCACCCGGTATATTTTTGATATCGAATACCAGCTGTTCGTTACCAATGGCAAACTTATTAAAACTTATCAGATCCGTCGCCGGAAAAGACGTATATTAAAATAAAGTTAATCGATCCTTTTGTCTTAATCACGACCATCCCTTAAAATTTAAACCAGCTTATTACATTAATCCTTCTTAAACGAAACCGTAGGTTACTGGTGACCGCCACGCTGGTCAACGCGTGAACCAGTTGGACTCTTTCCGAATCAATGGTATCGACCAGAATCGCGAAGAGATTCGACGCGACTCGCCTGTTGAAGGTCGCGTAGAAATCTCGCGTTTAGGATCGTGGTTTTGAATTAGCGCGAACGGGAACGGAAAACAGGAAGTGCTCGAGAGAATTGGCTCGGCGGAGCGTCGTAATAAAGAAACGAGGTCGATGAGAAAAGACGATGAAGACTGGAACGAGGACGACGTTTACTTTTCTCTTTTGTAGAAGGGACTCTTGACAAGATTTGCCTCGGTATACGATTCTGGAGGAGGACGAACACCGGCGTAAAACACGATCTTCCTAGCTTGGGTAAGCAAGACCATCGAGGGAAACGTAGGAAAAGATAGAAGGCCGGAAGGTCAAGTGGGGAAAAAAGCAACTTCCCCCTCCCCTCACCCCTCCCCGGCCCTTTTCCCGACGCATTCTTTTTTATTACTTTTCCGTAGTTCACTCGGAATCGACTTCATTGGTCTTCCGTCCTGTCCTTCGTTCTCCACTTATTTTTCTCCCGTTCGTTCTCCAGCGCAGCGCGGCACGGCGTTTGTTCCTCGCTTTTCCGCTGGCCACGCTCGTAAACCGAGATCAACTCGAAGAAGTCGTACTCTCTCGTTTCACCTGCCACGAATCATTTTATTTATATAGCTAGACTTCCAGAGGGAGAGAGAGAGAGAGTGACTGACGTGGTTTGGTCGCCAACGAACCTTCCCCAAACTTCTACTCGAGCTTCTCTTCCAGAATAATTGAAGTTTCCCGGACGCGTCAAAACATACCGAGTAGGACAATCTCTAAGAATCTCTTCTCTCTCTCTCTCTCTCTCTCTCTACCGCGAGCGGAACGTATTTAGCGTCGATTGGACGATAATTCTTTCCCCGCGTTCAAGCTAATTGGAACTCCCCAGGACACCGATGCTTCTCACGACTTCCACGGACTGAGGAAGTTGTTCCTCGAACGGAGTCGACGCGCTCTGAATCGAATCGACGCCCACGATCTTCCTTTCACGTCTCCATTTCTACCGTACACGGTTCAGGCCCAAACGCAAGCGGTTTTTGACCGACTGCTTCCGAGACAGTCCGAACGCAGAGCCATACGTTTTACATTTTACCCATACTCATTGCTAATAATATATAAACGTATCTCAAACAATTATTCGAAATCTTAAAAATTCTTGGTTTTTACAGAAGTGTAAAATAAAGCGTCAACATTTTTTTTATTAAAATTATAATACCGGAACTAGCAAACCGAAGAAAATGAGTGTTTAGGATACTATAGTGAAAACATAAGAGTATTACTCTATAAATAGTTAAATTAAACATAATTTAAAGTTAATAAACATCTACTCAGAAAATTTATTCATTTCTGCTCAACGTTTATTCTCTCATAATATGAATATTTCAAGAAATACACAGAAATTTATAACCAAAGACTGAAGTATTACTAAATAGGTAACAAATGAACAATTTTTAATTTTATTTTAAGACAACAAAATTTAATGACATTTAATGAAGTCTCCTCCTTGAGGGGTCGGAGTTTTTACCCACAACATCGTCTGGGCTGGCCAGAAAATTTTTCGGCCGCGGTCGAGGCATGTAACACATGTTGCCTCGCTGGGCCGCGGCAAACAACGTGTTATCGTATTGCTTGCCTCGTCCGGCCGATTCAGATTTAGTTCCACTAAATCGTGGATTAAACACATTCATGGAAAATCCTAACTGTATCGTGTTTGGTATCATTTTAATCGGAAAAATGTCGTAAATGTGCATCTAAAAGTGGAATCCGGAAATTTTTAAAACTTTAAAAAAGTAATTAAAAAGAAACAAGTTCAGCAAGTTAAAGAATAAACACATTTTTCGCTAATAAAATATGTCTGTAAATTGCAACATTTGGGAAGCCACGATTGATAAGAATATTCCTCGAAAGAAAATTCCTATTCAATCTCCTTCGTACAAATGCTAAACATCGTTACGTATTCGGATAAGACTGCAGATTGCGACAACAATGTTCATTTCGATAGACTGTATCGTATAAAAATCGTAAAAAGAATTTCATCGTTCGAGCCTCCATCTCAACGGATGTTCTACCATTCTGTCTACCGTCCTGAGAGGGAAAACGTACTAGCTGCCTCGCGTTGTCAACGAAATCATTTTTATCGGTAGCAGCTTGAAAATTCATACGGGAATTTCCTTGACGACTCGACGGGAAGAAGGAGAGAGCGTGCGAGACGGAAGTCCGAACTAAAATATTTCTAAGCCCGACGACACGTGTATCATGCTCTCCCGGAAGGCAGAAGTTTCGTTTCGCGCGGTGGCGCGAGCGGCGAATAACCGTGTCCCGGGCAATTTTTCTCGGAACGTTCGGAGAAAGCTCGCAGCATTAAATTTTCGAAGGGAAGTTCGCCGAAGCAGGTGATCCAGACGAAATTGAGGAAGTCGAGCATTGAATAAAACAAAACTTTTCATGTATAGATTATCGGGGAACGAGGCGACAACGTTCGCGCCGCGTCGCCTCGTCTTTCGTAGACGACGCGACGCGTCTCGCGAGCGGCGTGAAAAGCGAGGAGGAAACGGGTCGACGTCTTCCCAGGAGTTCGCGGCAACGAATATAACGATTAATCGTTCTCGCGGAACTTTATACTTCTCCGCTTTAATAGCCCTGTCCCGTAACTTTAAACGTATGCTGAAAGTTCGGAGGCGAAGCTCGGCGCTGCTCCGGGAGATCATGCGAGTCGGATGAAAGCGAGCGGGCGAAATGACTTTATAGTCCAGGATCCAGCGTACATTTTTACAATTGATTACTATCAAGCTAATTTTCCGTAGCTTCATTTTGATGAGACGCCCAACTCTTAAAAACTCTTAAAAACTCTCGATTGCGGTAGCTAAAAATTTATTATTAACTGGTTTCTTTTTATTAAATCTCAAGATAATTATCTAAATTATTCGAAAAAATATTTGTCCTACAAAATTTATGGTTTGATCAAAGAGTCCCCTCCTTCCAACATGTATCGATAACGAGGTCAATAAAAATGATTACTAACCAGCTGATTTTTTTACTGTTGAAAGAAGAGGACTCTTTGATCAAACCATAAAGTAGAACAAATATTTTTTCGAATAATTTAGATAATTATCTTGGGATTTAACAAAAAAAAAAGAGTTAGTTGTAGTAAATTTTTTATTAAATTCTGTTAGCTACCACAATCGAGAATTTTTAAGAGAAAAAGTTGGCCGTCTCATGAAAATGAAGCTACTCACGGAAAATTAGCTTGATAGTAATCGGTTGTAAAAATGTGCGCTGAATCCTGGACCGTTATCGCGTTCCACGGAGAAACAGAATGGTCCTCGTTCGATGGTAAAAACGCAGGAACGGGTTCCTCGTTGAACAAAGAACCAAACAATTATCGACTCGGCTTAGTCGGAACGAGGTAATATCCATTCGGTCTCGTTATTTCGTCCCGCGCGGGACAATTGACGGGATCCTGTTGTTTCTTCTGACGAGAGGGAGAGAGAGAGAAGGACAGCCGATAATTATCGGCTAATTCGATCGCGAAAGTTTCGCAAACGTTTCCCGCTGTTGGGTAACATGTTGCGCGAGTCGCAACGGAGAAACTGCATCCTTGGGAATTGGAACTCGGAGAGTCTCGGCTTGAATGTCGTTAGACGATACGACCGGTCGGAGGATGAGAGTTGAAAGTCTCGTTTGGACGTTCGAGCAGCGGAAACAGTCGGCGAGCCGAGAATCGGTTGTTCTAATTATAAACGGCGGACGACGAATCCGTGGACAATCGACCGTGTCCCAGTTTCGAGAAAAGAACGTCTCTTTGACGAGTCTTTTCGCCGTGGAAAGAGAGCGGACAAGAGGAGCGAGCGAGAGAGAAACGCCGAGGTGACAAATGCAGGGGAATGCCTGTCCCCGAGTGTCTGGCATGCTCTGGCCGAGTAATCGAGCGCGTGATCAATGGGCTTAACTTCTCGGTGGAGGGAATCCAGCCGAGAGGAGAGGAGAAACGGAAAATAAGAGTGGAACGAGGGAGGAATGTTTTCCAGTGGCAGTCGGCCGCCACCGCCTGTCGTCCACGAGATCGTTCCACGATGAAAACTTATTGCGACTATGAGCAGAGTGATTTATGGAGCGACCATCGACTATCCACCGACAAGAACAACTTATCGTTTATGTAAGAGATCGCCTTCACGCGTTGCGGAACTTTACACCCGGCTCCGAACAAGTTCACCCACCGTCCTCGAGACCAGGAATACTTTTTCCATCGGATTCATGCTCCGAGGCTCGAAATATTGTCCGAATAACAGCTTGAAGGAATCCACTGGCCGGCCGTCTCTCCTCTTAATCCCCCTTTCGCCGGCTACCAGCTTGTTTTTCAAGCGTCCACTTCCGAATGCTTCACCGGACTCCCTTGTTTCCAGTTTTCGGCATTGTTTTGTCTTCTGGCAACATGCGCCGCTGATTTACGCCTCGATGAACACCCACGAACCTCTTGTACCCTCCGCCTATCGATCTGATCATCTAAACCACTTTATTCCCGGTCCCCTACCAACTGCTCTGGGTCGTGCCGATCGTTAACGTATTACCCGCCGCTGGTTAATTACTCTGTCCGACACCGATTCTCCGGTTTCGATAACAAAGGATTCTTGCAGGTTTTTCAGAACCCTTCGAAGATCGCGACAGCCGATCGTAGGCTTCGTTCTGCGTGATGGACTTTGTACGGTGTTAAGGGTGTTACTGTAATCTGGTGGTGGAAGTGTCAATTTCAAAGAGAAATTTTTTCTTTTTTTTATCAGGAGATCTATGAGACTTATTGCAGCATAATGTATATTATAAACTGTAGCGAATAGAATGGACGTTAATGTCATTAATAGCTAGACCTTTTTATGAAGTTTTTATTAAACTAATGGCTAGACATTTTTATGGAAAATCAAAATTGTCTACACTTCGTATACTGATGTCGCTTCGAAGTGTCAATTTCAAAGAGAAGTTTTTTCTTTTTTTATATCAGGAAGTCTATGAGATTTATTACAACATAATGTATATTATAAATTGTAATGAATAGAATGGACGTTAATGCCATTAATAGCTAGACATTTTTATGGAAAATCAAAATTGTCTACCTGAAACTAGAGTGAAGTGGAAATTTATTTTCTCTCTTAATACGATTAAAGATTAAAAATTTCACTGTTTCAATTTGGTTGTCTATTAGTGGCATATGCGGTGTACCTTTTGACCGTGACTACGAGAATATAAAGTGAAAGAATTTTCGTTGGATCAAGGATAAAATGGCAAATTTTTGACGGGCAATGGCGAACGCGAGTAACGAGGCACCCCCCGTCGGTCCCCGGTTGAAAGGTTAACAGCAATGTTAATCGCGAACGAACGACACTGGTGTGCACGACAGATGCCGAACGGTGGAAAAACGAGAAGCAAATTTGAATCGAGGACGGTTAATGTAACGCTCGGTAAAGAGGCCGAGTAATTACGACGGATAATCGATGGCAGTAGCTGCTCTGGCGCAGAGGGCACCGTTTAAACAAGTTTTTCTCGTCCGCTCCGGCTCGAAATCTTTGAAACAAAGTCTATCAAAGGGACGGCATAACGCGAAACAGCGATAAACAGGGAGCCGAGATTCTGTCGATTTCTTGGAATTTTCATTAAGCAGCAAATCTTTTCTCTCCGGGTGTTCCATCCGCTAAATCTCGGCAGCCTTTCGCTTTCCTTCTTTCTATATTTTTTTTCCTTTTTTTCCTTTCATTAACGGCACGTCGAGCTACTTTGCAATTTCCTTAGGTAACAAGAACTCGGGCGGTGCTCCGAGTCCGCTCCGGATCCGCGCGACTCCGCGAGCTTCCGAGCCGCTACTGCCTTTCATAAAATCCAATTTAAGAACTGCTTCTGATCCCCGACTGTCCCTCTTTATTCAACGGTAATAAAGAACCGACGGGACCTCTTCTTTATACACTTGCAAGTAAACTGCCTTTAATAGGACGGTTATTACTTTGTGTAGCCGCGGGTCCGGTATCGCGAGGGTAACAGCTCGCAACGGTACTAAACTTTCGGTAATTATTTGCGATCCTCTCTTCCACGCCAATCTCGAGTACCTTCAAGTACATCGTCGAGGGTGTGATTCGGAATTTTTCTCTGTACACTTTACATTGATACAAACATGAAGAAACGATTTTCAAACTCTATAGAGTCATTCGAACCTGTAGTACAATTATCAATAGAAATAATTATTTAAATAAAAATAAATTTTTAAAAATACCACGTTTTAAAAATACAACGGACTAAAAAGTATAAAATAATTTTTCCTAGTGCCATACAGATTCCTAACCTCGTTTTAATTGATGCATTTTGCGCTCCACGTTTTTCGTTTGAAATCCCACAAGTATTTTCACAGCTATTCAAAATTCACAATCACAAATTTACAAGACTGTCTGTACGAGGTAAGGAATCTGTATGGCAGTAGGAAAAATTATTTTATACTTTTTAGTCCGTTGTTAAAAACGTGGTATTTTTAAAAATTTATTTTTATTTAAATAATTATTTTCTGCTTTTTAGTCTTCTGTTAATACTTGTATCACTCTTTATTAATACTTTGTATACTCACTAAGCTCACTATAAATTTCACTTGGTAAACAAAGCGATGATGCACTACCGGTCGCGATCGTCGCACGATGATGTACTACACTGCCGATGGTTCGCGCGTCGGGCCGAAATGGGTCCGTGGAGTGGGGACGTGTCAGAATGCGCACGCATAGTAAAGTAGAGAGAGTTGTCGAGCGAAGTGGGGATCGCTGAACGCGATGACGTAGTTCACGGGGGGATGAAAAGGTAAATATTTAATTGTTATTTTCTCCGAAACGGTAAGACTTCAAAAAAAAATTTTTTTGAATAATGCATTGTCATCCAGTTCTGAGCCATGTATCCAATTTCAAGTCTCTAGCTCATCAGGAAGTTAGTTTAAAATCAATTTGCCACCGAACAGACAGACAGACAGACAAACAAGAAAGCGAGCTAATAAAAACGTGGTAATTAAATGGATTTCTGCAGAAGTTGCTGAAATTGACAACGCCTTTAACCGACAGCGGATTTGATACACAACGAATTTAACCGACAACGAACTTGACCGCCAACGAATCTAAAATCATTGTCGGTCAAATTTGTGTCGGTTAAATTCGTTGGCGGTCAAATCCGGAGTCGGTGAAATGTTGCCGGTGAAAACTGTGTCAGGGATTTCCATGGGACCCGAACGGCCCATACGTGCGTCGGTAAAAGTTGTTCAGAACTTTGACCTTGAGGATATATATTTCGTCGTGATTGAAATTGGTGGGAGTAGCTCTTCGCGAGTAACTACCGAACTTTCGAATGGTCCAAGTTACATATTCGATAAATTCCCGTTGCTGTCTGGTTCTTGCGCGGCTCACGATCTCGTCGCCGTTAGAACTGAATTAGTGCGCTGGGCACAATGCCAAATGCGTATCTAGATGTATACCTGCGGCGCGCTATCGCCTCTCGCAATTTACCGAAAACAATAAGCACGCTCGCAGCGTTCGATGATATATGTATATACAAGTTCTCGCGAGAAATATTCTAAATTGTAATACGGCTCTAAAGCTCGTCGTATTTCTCTCCGTTTCACCAGTCCGGATCTATAGACCCCCAGCAAATTACATTTAACGTCGAAAGAGAGAGAGACAGTCCCATGTTGCCGCGACACTCGATTACAGTGATTTTATTGCTCTAGATGCGGAACGTACAAGTTAATGAACTTTATTGTCGAGCTCTATCGTTATTAGTTGCTCGGGAGCAGCTTGTTTACGCAGGACAAGGCTCCACGTCGTTTACAGCATTCCGATAATCGATCCACAACCGCGGCTGCTTGAAGCACATTGCTCCGCCGCCTCGGGAGTACTGCGTGTCCTGAAAAGAAACATGTTGCGAGTATGGGAGAGAAAAAATTGAAACAAACAGCGAAAAGAGAAGAAATATGGATATTTACCGCTCTGTTAATGTCACCGACGCAGACCCAGTGAGTAGTAGTTTTATTGGTCACCGTAATGGCCCATTTAGAATGGTCGCGGCTGCTCGAGAAGTCGATGTTTGCCGCTTCGAATTTCAAGGATTTCACGTTGTAGACTCTGCAATGGAATCCAACGTGAGAGAAATTACGGCAACCAGCGAAACATTTAATGTAATCGTTTGTAATCACTCTACGATTATGTATTGAACAATGATTATGATTATGTACGATTATGTACATATCTATGATCGTTACTTTCTACGGGTGCAGGTGGAGGGCAGCTTCCCCCGGCCGTTCAGCCAGGATTGCACGTACAGATTCGTTTGCAATTGTGGCGCAACGAAGTCGGCATACAGATCTGAAAGCAGCACCGTATAACGTAAACGTTTCACCTCGGGACCTTTGCACTGTGCTGGAATCACGTTTTGTCGTGTGTAAATGTCAATTTTCCTAGTTTTGTATATTGAAGATTTTCTTGATACAGAGTGGCAACCCTTTAAAACACCCTATCCAAAATATTACTTGGTTTAGATGATAATTTTTTTTAATATTAACATATGTATATTTTTCTCATCACACTATTCTTCTAACTGGTATCAAGACGAATACCACGACCAATGATATTATTATTATTATTATTTATTATAAACGGGCAGAAGCCCTTTCTACATAAGTATTTACAACGAAAAGAAAAAAAGAGAAAGATACAATACTACTTATCTAATAAGAAAGAAGGTACATGCGCAAAAAAGACAAAGAAAAAAAAATACTGGTTCAATCGATAGGTATTATCATATAATCTTGCATAGTTGCATTTTAAAATTTTGCAAAGATTCAATGAAAAAATCAATACTTGATTGTTGCAATAATGCGATTCATTGGATTAATTAATCCATAAGTAGATTTCGCTTTAACTGTTTGAAAAACCGCTCTTGTTCTCAGTTCTTGTTCCGTTACATAAAAATTGATTTGGACAAGTAGAGAAGAATAATCAATACGATTATTAATTAAATTAAAACATTATATTATAACATTAGACCTTGGAACAACGCTACAATAGTTGTTGTCACAAAAATCGGGTTCTATTATATATTCTATTAATATAAATTCTATAATATAAATTCTATAATATATATTCTATAATTATATTCTGTAATTACCTTTCTGCCATCTGCTGCCTTTGGCGAACGAAGTAAAGTTCACGGACTCTAAAGAGAGTATGGTTTCTCTATTGTTGTACGGGGCCGTTTTGATGCGTTGCTGATCGGTCGCGTTCCGCAACGCAGGGTACTGTTTGCCGAGTGAATCAGGGATGTTCTTCGTATACACCGATATCTCATTGTACATCAGCTGTTTGCCGACGGTGTTGAATTGATCGCTGCCGAGCGATACGCACAGAAAACTCTGCCCGAAGATGGTTCCACTTTCGGGATACGCGTATCTACCCTGGATCGTTACGTTCTCTCTTTTCGAAGGTCGCTTCAGCTCGCCGCCTTTCGGCACTGGAGGAAAACCAGGCACGCTGTGAATTAACCAGAAGCCCTGCTTGCTGTTAACAATCACCACACCCTTCGTGTGACCGTATTTGAAGACCGTCGGTGCGTCCGGCGGGCTGTCGTTGTACAGGGTCCACATGGTGTTCTCCTCATTTTTCTGGAAACGTTTCAAGATCAAATAGTTCCATTAGATAATTTCTAGACATAGACCAAACATTTCTGCTTGCTGGAAAAATAAGAATCAATTTTAAGTTCGCATTGGCCACAGTGTGTTCCATTTCACGCGAGCGTCGATTTCTTTTCATAATCGTTGACGAACACAACCGGAAGTTGTTGCGGAGCATCTCGAGACGTTTTCAGCGACCTTGAAGCGGCCGAAGCATTAGTACCAATTAATGGATCTTCTATAGACTTACTTGATCGTAAAGAGGTGCTAATGTTAATCCAGGGACAGAGGTGACCGTGCCAATGGACTTTGTGGACAACCGCCAACCGGTTTCGACGGTTCGATTCGTAACGAGCAGGTACGCGAGGCCTTCTCTGATCAAGGGATTGCTGCTTGTCGACGTTTTCGGTAGCTTGTACAGCGCGTACCTGGAAAATTAATCGACGTGAAATGATTTCTTGATCGCCACTGTCCCCGTTCGCTAGCGTTCGTTTATCGGGTCTATTAACACGTTTCGTACCACGTGTACCACGGATGGTACACCTTATAAACAATTATTATAAACAATATATGTAGGTATTATAAACAATATATGTAAAACAAAGTACATAGTTTAATTGTAAAGCAAAACCGGCTCGACACCAAACAATTGAAATTGTTGTTGCTATTAACCCTTATGTCAATAACCAGGTACTCAGTTACCCATTGTCAATTTCCTTTTTAACACCTCTTTTTAAATTTTGTGAACGAATAACATTGTTGCTTTTTCTCCTGTTTGATCGCCACAGATTAATTTACACGATTGGAGCGGTAAAGTACATCATCGAATATTGTTGAATATTTTGGTTATTGACATAACGGTGAAACGATCCATTGAAAAGTCTTTAGCCACGGCTGAAGAGTTTCAGTAATTATGAGCTTAATCGCCTGTAGATAATGCGTTAAGAGATTTCCGTGATATTTGAAAGCGCTCGTAACGATTCAAACAAGGTAATATTTGTTGATAACACTTGTACATACGATTGAACAATTGCGGAATTACTCACCAATCAACCGGCAAATTATTTTCGTCTCTGCACTGCAATTGATCTCGAAGATCGCCGTTTACAGCGTTACAGATGATCAGCCACGTGATCGCGCGACACAGAGCACGCGTTACGGTCAACTGAAATAAGGGGACAAATGTATCTTCGTGTGACCCATCCCCTCTACCTAGCAGTTTTCACGCAAATCGCGATAGCCATTTAAGCGTCATTCGCAACAATTACTCATAAAGTGAAGTCACGCCGTGATTTCAAGTTCCCCGCCTCGACGATCATCGCGACAATTAGAATTGTACGAGCTGTTGAATCCTGAAAACCTTAATTACCATTCTCTTCAGCACAGGGATTACAGTTTCACCATTCGCGTTTTATCTACCGGAAACCTATTAATAAGCTTCTCGAGTCGCGGTGCTGCGTTAGGGAAGAGCTTCATAGCTATCTTTTACATAATAATCCCAAAAGAAATGGTTAACACGTTTTGTGACACCGATGGTACACGTTAACCCTTGCGTAGCCATATTGGGTACACATTTACTGCATTTCTTTCAACAATTTGTTAATGTTCCTCTAAAAATATTATCAGACTCCTCTTAGTGTTCATTCTTTTTTCATTAATATATTAATTGATAGTCTTAAAATTAAAATTTATGCAATTATGTTAAATTCAAAGTTAGACTATTCATAGATGTACCACTGTGGTGGTATACGCTGACATGTTTATTTAATACGCTAAAAACATATATTTTATAACAAGTTTAACACTGTAGAATATATTTCCACCAAAAGAATAAGGCATTGTAAAAAATACAGAATAAAACAAAGCACATAAGTTTGTCTAATTGTCGAACAAAAACGGCTCGACACTCAGTTGCCATAATCGGAGAATAATTGCTTAGGTATAATGCCTAACTCTCGTTCATTGGATTTCACGAGGCCATTAATTCTCTACCCGTAAGTGAACGTTTAACAGTTCAGCAAATGTTTGTCTCTGTTGCACAGGGTATCGACCGTGTTAATTTGTCATGTGATTCGTGCTATTGTGGTTGATTTGCTTACGTAAATTTTCAATGGTCAATCCACGTGGAAATTCGAAAAGAAACAATAGCTCGTTTATTTTGATAAATCGCGTCAAAGTTCAAATTCGTCTACGTATAGCTTGAACTGTTTCCCGGGCTAAGTTTGAAATAAACGCGTGGAAATCTACGGCTCGCTAAAAGAACCGTGATTAAGACAACCAGTAAACAAAGTTAAAATTAACAATTTTATCTTCTGTACTTACAGTCATTTTTCACGAACACAACGAGACTCTGCGCATCACTGTCTGTTCACTGAGCGCGGTGACAGGACTGACTGTCCATTATGTGCAAGGTCCGTAAACGTGTAGCATCGTGACTACGTCACTCAGCTTTATTCATCCGATTGGCTGACCGCTTTGTACGTGCTCCGTTAAATGGAACAAAACTAAAAATTATCAAATTCGAAACCTACTTGACTTCGACCATCCATCACGCGCGATAAGAATACATTTCTTCATTAATTCTGATTGATTTCAAATAAAAAAATCATAATACTCGATAAATCCTTATTAAAATCGGTAACACTTGATTGTATTGTGATAAAAATCAAATATCATGATCATTCACGTGTTTCATTTGCAAGATTGTTATATTGATTTTGTAGTTATTTTTATCATCACGATCAGCACGTTAATTAATTTACATTTTGACCAAAAATCACATAATGCTATGGTCAATAAGTTATTCTATATATAGAAGTTGACGTTGAAATAAACTTTATTTAAAAGTAAAATTATACAATAAATATAAAACTATAAAAAGTAACAAGCACACTCGTGGTTGCCTTATAAAAATGACAAGAATTTTATTTAGACTTTGCACGGTTCTTATATAATATATGCTCTAATAAAGATATTTATTAAATCATTTCTTATGAAGGTATCTTTATAATTTCATTAATTGTGAAATTCAAAAATCTATAACCGGTCACTTGATCGGTTGTGCAGTACGTTTAGTGTACGATTAATTTTGTACCTTAAAGTTTTGTATAACAAACTTGTAGACTATAATAGCATTTTTCTTGATCGAAACGTTTTATAAAAGTTGCATTCTAAAATCGGACATTTCATATGCAAGAACCTAATAGAAACCAGCGAAATATTTTGATTTTGATCTACTTTTTCAATTTTGAACGCAATCAAGAGACACGCAGCACCATCTGTGGTTGAATGTTTGAAGCGAATGGTGGCAACGAAATTTATGATATGATCGACTGCATTGAAGCAGCAATATGGCGGTCGCAAGCCACAGTGGGCCGAACGTCATAATATTACAATGAGAAAACGAGACATATCGTGTGATGGAGTATTAACGTATTAACAACCGTAACCGAACGAGATGCTTTCTTAGCGATGACACTGCCTACGGAATATTTGCAGCGGCACGACGGTTTCCGTTGAGACAGCTCTAGGAACCGCCAGAGAACATAATAATGAGTCCTTCTATCGTAGTACTTGTTACAGAATATTCCTAACGGTGACAGAAGAACGAAGAAGCGACTCGCAGATCCTCCGGCGAATGGAGGTATGCGTCCAATTCTATTATTTACCTTGATCTTAGAAAAGCAATAATGTATCTTATCATAATAATTTTTTAATAGTCCTATCAACTAAACTATTCTATAGATAGTCTTCTCATTTCCTTTCATTCACCAACGTATCTACGAATATGTTTAGATAAACCTGATAAAATGTAGTCTCGTGTTCTTGTAGTTTTTCAGTGCATCAGGAAGCGCATCTACAAAGTCTCTACGGCCTAATGCACGATTTTAAATCGACGAAACTTGTAACATAAACTTTTAATATACTGTGAACTCTATGCAAGCAACAATGAATCGAATGGACAGTGATTCGGATAACGGCTGGCACGAGTGCGCCAAATGGTTGACTCGATGCGGAGCTCTAAGAGCAGATCATAAAGCAAACTGGCCGAAAGCAACCGCGATCGATTTAGCTTACACGTTGAGGGATGGAGTACTGCTATGCAATCTGTTAAACATGGTGGATCCTGGTTGCATAGACATGAAGGATGTCAATCAGAAACCGCAAATGTCCCAGTTCTTATGTTTAAGGAATATCAAAGTGTTTCTGTCCGCGTGCTTAACGATTTTTGGCCTGTCCGAGTCCGACCTTTTCGAGCCTTCCATGTTGTTCGAACTAACTAACTTTCATCGTGTACTATGTACTTTATCTGCTTTATCCAATTGCCCGCGTCTCAGACGCAAAGATATTCCGTGAGTTAATTGTAATGTATAATTCCTCAGGTGCGAGTTATATTATTTTAACATATAATATATTTTGGTTACAGCGGATTCTCCGTAGGACATGGTAGATCGCAAGAAGACATATACAAAGAATTGCAAAGTGCCGGTGCCGGGTAAGCATCTGTGTTGTCTATCTGTAAAATACTGTACAGTTTATGAACGCTATCAATTCCTATGTAATATACAACAGCACATGTATATATGTGTTGCACATTATAATTCGTCATTAACTTCTGTTAATGGGTTTAGCCCCACAACAGGAATGGTAGCATTTACCATAAAGCCTAAGGCTATGGATGTAGATGAATCCCAAGTATATCAAGAATTACTTTGCTTCTCGAGTAATTCTCAGCACGACTGGCCTTCAGAGGAGAAGGTATCTGTCGTTTGTAGTTTGAAAGATTTAACGTATTTCACAACCCAAGTACCAAACATCACTGTATTCTGCTGTTGAAACTGTGTATGATCATTCTCGCAAAAAAATACTCGTTCCATGGGAAACATTCATTTGTTTCTGAGTTATTTGCGATTTAGTACAGTAATACCGTGTTCTATTGCTTGAAAGCGATAGAGGATGATTCGCAGCAAAAGGGAACGCTTAAATATTGTTCATAGTATCGAAGATAAAAGAAAAATTATACTAATATCTACTAATGGTCTTTTGGAGGTCATTGAAGATAAGCGTAATAGAATACGAGTAATGATCTTCAAAATGCCTTAACAGTGGTCCCAGTCGAGAGAGCTGTGAATATCATCGTGTTTGCTTCTATGGAGTAATATAATTCTACACGTTCACATCTTCTTCTATCCTTGATACTAAAAAGAACATGTAGGTGTTCTGTTCCGTGTGATTCGACCTGTATAGCTTCCACTAAACGAGATGTATCATTGCTAGAGTTAATTTTAAGTTTGCCAGAAATTTTACTTTTGTTTCGTGCATGAATAGTGCATGGCTGTTCGTTTATGTTTTTATGCTAAAGCCGTGAGGACGAAGGCCGCCGCAGAAGGTTTAGAAGGCGAGAAGGCGATGAAGCAGGTGGAGGAGGGGACAATGGAGATCCGAATGGTGAGGAAGACGGATACGGAGCATTTTGCAGCCATGCTCAAAACGAGGAGATCTACAAGGGCCTTTGTAGTCTGCACTTGTCACCTCCTCCATCTGTTGTACAGGTCGTTAATATTTTTTTCATTTTATTTATTTGCTATCTCCATATACATAGAATATTGGTAAATGTGACGTTTAGAGGGACTCCGTATGTACAGGAAAATTTCAATGTAGTAGCATCAATATATTGTTTTGTTGAACCTTTTGAAGGTCTCTCAGGAGAGTGTCCTTGATAACATATATTCATCGAGGTCATTGGAGGTGGATCCCCCTAAACGTCATATTTACTAGAATATTTATTTCTATGACATTATAAAATTGTGTAAGTCATTCAATGTCGAACCATTGGTCTTGTTACGCTTCATAGTATGTACCAACTTACACTATGTGCCTCACAAGAAGTCGGTGACATCGTTTCATTTGTATAACATGAAGTCCATTGGCTGTGAGCGAAGATTAAAGGCTCTTTGTCTCTGTGCCGTTTCACGAAACTTCTTGTGAAGCACAGACAGTATTCCACATTATACTTCTATTGCGAATGAATCATTTTTTTAACATGTTCTCCTTATAAATAGGACGGTATAATCTCCGGAGGCGGGAAAAGCGATTACGTGATCCAGGAGCTCGTTGAAACCGAGCGAAATTACTCAGATGTCCTCAATAGTTTGCTCAAGCACTTTGCCAGACCGCTCTCGTCTTTGCTGCGGCCGGAAGATTCGGCGCGAATATTTTTCGGCATTAAAGAACTCGCAGAAATTCACGCCGGTTTTCACAGTCAGCTCCGTAAAGCCCGAGGCGGCAAAGCTTTGGCACAGGTTTTCCTCGATTGGCGAGAAAAGTTCCTCATATATGGTGATTACTGCGCAAACCTTACTCTCGCGCAAAACACGTTGCAAGAAGTTTGCGCGCGAAACGAGTTAATTAATCAAGAAGTTATCGTAAGTTTCCTCAGCACGATTGTCTCGCCCATTACACATGTTCTACTCTACTTAATAACTAGACTGCGGATTTTTATGCATTTGCGAAATATAATACAGTAATACGATTAGAAAAATCTAAAAATATTGTAATGATGTTTTCATTGTAAAAAATCTATTAAGGGATGAACACAATCGCTGAAACATATTTTTATTTTGCATAAAGATTCAGTCTAGTAATAACTAACATTTATTAATGTTACACCGATTACAGAGATGCCAACAAGAAGCTAATAACGGTAAATTCAAGTTGAGGGATATACTCTCCGTTCCTATGCAAAGAGTGTTGAAGTATCACTTACTGTTGGATAAACTAGTGGAAGAGACGCCTTGCGAGAAGGACAGACATTATCTTGGAAACGCCAGAGAAATTATGGTCGATATAGCTCAATACATTAACGAAGTGAAACGTGACTCGGACACATTGGACATTATAAAGGACATACAAGCATCGATAATTGATTGGGACGTTCCAGAGGATGCACAATTAAAAGACTTCGGACGGCTGCTTAAAGATGGAGAACTTAAGGTACTGATATTCTGCAAGCATATTTCAGAATACGAATATTAACGCGAGCCACGTGTGTTGATTACCTTGCAGGTAAAAGCTCACGGCGACCAACGAGTGAAAGTTCGTTACGCATTTGTCTTTGAGCAAGTAGTATTAATTTGTAAAGCGGGCAGAGGAGAGCAATACTGTTACCGTGAGACTTTACGGTTGGATGACTATAGATTGGAGGATCACACAGGAAGACGAACAATCGGCCGAGACATACGATGGACTTATCAGTGGATGCTTGTACACAAACAAGAATACACAGCTTATACCTTGTTCGCCAGAACAGAAGATCAGAAGCAAATGTGGATAAAAGCGTTCCAGGACGCGATGGATAACGTTAATCCCTCTGCTTGTCGCAACACTAACCACAAGTTTAAACTGACCACTTTCGACCGACCCCTTATCTGTCAGCGGTGCTCTAAGTTCCTGAAAGGTCGCATATTTCAGGTAAAAGAAGCGACTGTAAAACTATGTTCACGCCGAAGCAACATCGAGCAACTTTTCCTCGCCTGTTGTTGCCTTCTTTCTCTTCTTGTATTCGGTAAAAGCAGAGAAGAATGTAAGAAAAGACTACAAAAAGCTGCTCGATGTTGCTTCGGTGTGAACTTAGGTCAAGTATCAGCGCAATTATTAATTCTTATGTCTGGATAAATAATTCTGTCATCCATATTAATCGGATAAAATCAGTGGAGAAAGGTATGTTACCCTGTGTCTTTTATTGATTCAGGGATATCGGTGTGACGTGTGTCGTTATGCTGTACACAAACAATGCATTGCACAATCGGGCCGATGCACGCCAGCACCGTTGCCACCTCCACCCCCGCCGCCTCTACCATGCGAACGTGCTCTGTCAATGAAATTATGGTTTGTGGGTGAAATGGGCCGAGACACAGCTTCCAATAAATTAGAACCCCGCGAAGATGGTACATACATGCTACGAATGCGGCCTGCAGGACAATCACGTTTGACACACGAAACTAATTACGCTCTTAGTATCAAGTAAGATTCTCCTACCCAAAACTGATAAGAAATTTTCGAAATGTTAATTGACGAAAAACTCGATAATATGTATGTGTATATCATAGGGCAAATGGAGCTGTGAAACACATAAGGGTGTTCAAACGTGACGTCGATGGAGCCGATTTATATTATCTCAGCGAATCTCGTTTCTTTAAGAGTGTAGTCGAACTCGTCGAATATTACGAACGGGTATCGTTGTCGGAGAATTTTGAGAAACTAGATCAACGCTTATTGTGGCCATACAGGCGTGTACTAGCCAAGGCACTATTCGATTTCCGTGGAGGGGAACGTAATCAGCTGAACTTACGACGAGGATGTAGGGTTGTTGTATTGAGTAAAGAAGGCGATGCCAAAGGATGGTGGAAAGGAAAGATAGGAGATCAAATAGGATTTTTTCCAAAGGAATACGTCGAAGAGGAAATATGAGAAATTCGATTACTTAGATATATTTTCGATATAATGGCACAGACGAATCTCAAATATTTTTTCACATTAATCGCGTCATCGTGCAATTATAACACTTTATTAAAACGCCCCTCAGTAGAGAACTAAAGAAAAGAGAGTAAACTATACATATTATAATATAATACATTTTTACATTGTATAAAATAGGGATAAATTCATTCGTGCATCAATATCATTATAAAAAATAGTTTATTTTATTGTTCTCTTAACTCGAGAGGTTGTGCAGTATCACAATTATATATAAATAGAAAGTACATTTGCGTGTATGAGAATTGAGCACATAAAAGCAACTATATCTAGTGACTTGTATAAATGAAAAGAATTAATTATTTTTCGGTACGATATCGCGATACCATGGAATTTTAGAAAAAGGTAATTCATAAAGATCAAAGTTGTCTATCTTTGTATATTAGAATCACGTGGAAATATTATATTATATTGCCAAATGTTTATAATTTGTAGACAACTTTTTTTCTTTATGATTATATTTTAAAGTCAATTGTCGAGTTTCAATTGTATATACTGTAATTCCGTATTGTTAACAATGCAAATTTTAACTATTTCTTAGATAAATATATATATACAAATACATACATAAGTATCGCTACACGCATTATCGTAGCAAATTAATTGTACTATTTTTTTAACTGTTACACATATTTTCTGATTGTGCCAATGAGAATAATCAATAAAATTTAGTTCTTATTCAAACGTTAACATAAAAAAGAAATACTGACTTGTGGATCCTACAATTCGCTATTACCTTTACTTTTCCTATGACTGTATATAATAGAAGCTACCTTTTGCTCTAATCTTTTACAACCGGATATTGCGTAAAGATTGTGAGGAGAAGGTCCAAAAACAACGTAAGACATTCCAAATTTTACGTGATCTTCAGTAGGAGAAACGTCTCTACTTTTGAAAGCTTTGATTAAACACTGTTTTACATGTGTTTCTTCGAGTGGTAAAAAAGGCACATAATGGTCTATGAGATTTGTGTCGATTGTATCACTATGATGAAAACCACCTTTCTCGTTGAACGCTCCGATGCTTATCAAATTCTCAAAATCTTGAAGTTTAGTCTGACTTCTGTGTTGACCTTCTCCCCAGAGAGTTATTAAGTGTTGTATGATTCGTGAACTGCCAGTATTCGATAAAAATATGTATATTGCTCTTGTAGTGTTCAACGAAGTTCCAGAGAATCTCCATGATTTCATTTGTGTATTATAATCCAGAAATGGTACAAGAACATTTAACAAACCTTCTGGCATTTTATCTACTTCGTCGAATACAAATAACGACCACTCGCATTTTTTTAAACTTTTGGTGATAGTTTCGCGTAATTCTTCCTGTATCAGACCAAGTAACATAATATAAAAGTTAACTTGTTTTTAGAATTAAAAATAACATACGATCGTATGTATAAATTACAGATTTTATTACAAAGCAATGGTAAAATAGCCAGAGTATACATTTTTTTTGGTGATTTAAGGGAGCAGTCTTGTTTCCAGGATTGCAAGGGTGTGATATGTGCTTTTCCATTTTCCAATAATGTAAAGATGGAGTTTTTCAATAGTGAAAAGGGCTAGATAGGGCTTTTCACTACTGAAAAACCTTATCTTTGCATTATCAAGAAATGTGAAAGTGCACCCCGTACCCTTGCAATCCTCGAAACGAATCTATCCTCTTAAACCCAGCCTGTAATAAAGCACCAAATGTTTACCTTGTATCGTTCCAAGTCTCGTTCCAAAGGAAAATCATTACGCCCATTGAAAAAATGATAAAACTGACTTTGTTCCCCTTTCTTGTAAAATGATTTAGCTATCATTTGAGCTATAAATGTTTTACCAGTCCCTGGAGGGCCATGGAAGCTCATAGCCAGAGCTTTTGGAGGATTCGATCGACTTAAATGTCCATGTAGAGCACTTACTATTACACGGTGTGCAATATCCTGCCCGTAAAGCTCGTTACTAAGAAGATCATCTAATTCTATGAATAAGTACATTAGATTCGAACGAAAGTACGCATAATACTTAATTTTCTATATTTGATATACTTACTGTTAATGTCAGGTGAAATGTAGTCGTCATTACAACATTCCACAAACTTACATGGTAAATATTCTACCGACGCATCAAACATTCTGGATATAGACGACATGGTTCTTCCCAGAAGAGAATCACATTTCACAGGAATTACTCCGAGACTGACAACGATACACATAGGCAACAAACCGGCGAAATGCATTCTCTGTTGTTATTCAAATGTTCGTAAAAAAACTTGAACTCGTTCAAACTATAGAATATCCTGTACAATTGCGTGACATAAGCGAATAACGTTCATTCAAACGTGAATTAATTAGCGAGAAAACATTCAATTGTTTCGCAAAGACGTGGATTCAATTTGCACGCCTAAACTAAACTGTTACAAAATTTAGATATTGGTACATAAATCGAGGCTTCCGATTGGTCTAACTTCTAGTCCGAACTTCTAAACTCAAAGTGTAAATACCAATCTATATACATAACATAATTTTATAAAAAAAAAAACTATTTAAAAATTTTGCAAGCAACTTGCTGGTAAATTGGCAGTAGACATTGAACAAAACCTGTTACGCCATCTAGCGACAGTTTTGATTACTCGGGTCAGAATTGAAGGTTATGTTTTTGCTAGCAAGTTATGGAAACAGCCGCTAGATAGCGTCACAGATATTGGTCAATGTCTGCTGCAAATCTGCCCGGTTCTGCTAGCAGGATTTACTGTTTTTCTGGCATTGCAGACTATTTGAGTAAGAACTGGATTCACGCGTGTACTTACAGGGTTTCTGATTAATCGAAAATCATTTTCTTCTACGATGCGAACTTGTTGCAACTTATTATCGATCTAAATACGGTGACTATACCATATCGATCTTACCGCGATAACGAAAGTAAAAAATTTCCAACTACTGAGCTCTATTAGCAGAGAGGAAATTTCCTCTCTGCTATTAGAACCTGGCATAAGATTCGCATCGTCTACTAACCGAATCGCTAAATTCAGACTGTGGCGGCGGCTAACCGATAAGCAGTCGAAACTCTGTGCGTTCGATTTGTATTTTCTAACGAGTGTTAGAATTATTCCAAACAGGACATAGTTGTTAATATGTAACTCACGTTCTGTTCTTTTCTGCACAGCGGCATTTGTATAATACTCGACGACCTTCGGAACCGTATTCCTTCCCTGGATAGAAGAAAAAATATGGCGACAGAAAATACTACGCCCGATGCCGCTCCTCCACAAATATACACTCGAGCAGAAGTAGCTAAACACGCCGCTGCCGATGATCTGTGGGTTGTCATTCATCGTAAAGTGTACAATTTGTCTTCGTTTCTGCTTAAGGTTGATATTATTATAATTTCTTATTTTCTATGTTTTCACGTACCATGTATTTTTCACGAAAACGCGTGTTTAAGCTTTTATATCGTTTGCTTGAAATTCAAGCATCCAGGAGGAGGAGAGATTCTTATAGAAGTGGCCGGTGAAGATGTGACGGAACCTTTCGAAGATCTTGGTCATTCCAGCTATGCCAGAAAGATGATGGTAGACTACGAAATTGGAGAAGTCGAAGATGAACCTGTTGTGGTGGTTGACAAGACCAGGTACGAAATTATTATCTATAAGTTACCGCATATCGGATAGCACAATTCATGTTCTAACAGTTGCAATATACTATACTTCTAACAATCTGGTGGCGGGCTCTTTTCTCTATGTAGCTACGGAACGAGTGTTCTATTTGTGAATTGTGCTTGTGCTATCCGAACCTGTAACATTATTGAGAATTTAGGAGTTGCAATGTGTAGATTAGTCGATGCTGCAACGTGTTGTGATGATTGGCAATTGCAGTGCTTTTTGGAGACCATGGCTGATACCTATTGCACTTGGAGTACTGGCGACTCTTGTCTACCGTTATTTTATCAAAGCGCACTGAATCATTCCTGACATTTATTTTTTGTAATTTGTATTATACATAAACGATTGTTACAAACCAGAGGATATTATGTATATTGCACATTATCACGATTCTTTTATATCATGGAATTGCACATACGAGAGCTGGCCTAGCGCAAAAAAATATACAAGACAGGAGAATTTATTTGCTCGAGCGAAATCAAGTGGTTCATGCGTATACAGTACGATCGCGGGGGTATGATGAGATGCTACCGAATAATACACAGTATTTCGTATCGACGATCACTCGGTAATGAGTTGTGATCAAAGACAAAGGGGAAATGGTATTGGATGCATCAGGGAACAGAGGGATAGACCCAAGACGTTAAAGAGAGAATACTGTATACAGATTTATATGTAATATAAATGTTTGTAGAATACCAGTACACTGACTACAAATAGGACAAATTGCTTTACCCTACATCATTGCATCGAGCTTCCTCAGAAATAAAAGAATGGAGATACATTCGAAAGAAGCGATACAAACTCGAATTGAACGAAACAGTGAATTCAGAACAACATTTCACATATACAAGTGCTCTTATATTCAGTATAAAAACTCACGTGTAACGAAAGAATGAAATTAGTTGAAGAAGTCGAACGAACGTCTCGAAGGAAAAGATATTCTGGAGTTTCGTAAATGTACATGCATTTACCAAAAGAGGAAGTTTTCATTTTTATAGTTTGTTGCAAACGATTAACGTAGCGGTGCATTTTCAAAATACAGCATATTACTGAATCTTTATTGTACATTTTTGTGTATTGTATAAATAAACTACTTTTTGTTATGTTTCTTAGATGTACTCTTCGATTGCATACCACTCGATTATCAATTGTAATTAACGATTCAAACTTCAATTTAATCGATGACCGATTAAATCGATCAACTCCTGCATAGGCAACCAGTTGCACAGATACGCGTTCATCATATTTCTACTAATAATTTCTTATGTCCAAAAAATATCGCAAAACTGCAATGAGTGTTCAATCTGTGTACATTACTACATCGATTTATATTTCTAAAATAAAGATTTATGCAAATAATCTCGTATTAAGCTTCAAATTTATTTATGGATTTCGGTTGCTTGCACAAGGGGCTTAATACTACTTTACCGGCTGGTACCGATACCGGCCGCATCCACCGCAAGCAGATGAGATAAACAATTTCTATTTATTGCATGTCTATTAACATTACAAAACTTGACGCAAAATAAATAAATCACATTCGTGGTTCATAGTATGTAGAAATGAACCGTGCAAAATACTCAATTACCCCTAACCACCGCACCGGCGAGTTTAAAATTCTGAGTCCTACGAGCGCGTGATAGAAAAATACATTGGGTGATTTCCTCACAACTATTTTATTTAAATCACGATTTCGTCGTTCTTTACAATTCTTTGTGCAACAAGTTTGTACGATTTTTCCCAATGTTTACAAAATAATGCATACCCAGTCAGCACCATCTGCCGCCGAGCCCAGCCTGCAGGGCCCCTGACCTGCAGATTCCGTGCCGGACATCGCTTCGAGCTGATCTAGGCCGAGTCGGCACAGTTTCTGCAGGTACACTGATTTAGCGTGGGCGCGCAGATCACTTGCA
>CM052330.1:3365024-3634756 GCA_028455615.1 Lasioglossum zephyrum | reverse complement strand
TGCAAGTGATCTGCGCGCCCACGCTAAATCAGTGTACCTGCAGAAACAGAGCAGGCGTGCTGACTGGGTAAATATATTTGTATACCTCTCTTTCGTATCGCTGTCAAGGATTTTAAATTATCTTTTGACGTGCTTGTGGGCACCAGATACTCCGTTATCTTGAAGCACTGCGTTCTATGCATATTATATACGTATACCGGGTCTATAAGTATATATGGTCTAAGAGAGGAACGATATCGAGCGAGTTGTGGCGCCGACGCTGGGCGTCCGCTTGTCCATCCTGCTGTCCCTGTTGGTCTCTTCGCAGCTTCCCCTACCCGGCCTCGTTCCTGGTCGGTGTCGGTGTTCGACGGCTGCGTCTCCTTCCGTTGAAAGCCCAGTTCATCGTCGGAGCTGGATCGGTGCATATCGTTTCTGAATACGCTGAGTTAAACAAATCAACCGTAGAAGCCCGTGAACAAGTGGGAAACTTGGGTTAGAACTGCCAGGGGACGCGTCGGAATCGACAGACAGAAGGAGCAGGAACGTTTTGGTGGTGTCCGAAGCAGAGAGCCGAAAAGCCAGACTAAGAAGAAAGGGGCGAACGGAACGGTCGCCCGTCGTATCTTGAACAAGAGAATCGTGAGGGAACGTTTTCGCGAGCAAGGTGTCAGACGGCGTGCAGAAGACAGCTATAGTCTGACAAAGACGTTGCTTGCATTGAACAGTCGGCGTAGTGTCATGAGAGGCGGTCTCACAGTCCGCCCTTCTTATCGGTCCCTCTTAGAGTCATGCATGTCGCGCCCTTCAAACGAGGTAAGCGATACCCCCAACCATATCAGACAACCGAGATTTCCTTGATCCTTTCACCACGTCCTCCTACTGCTCTTCCACACGGCGCGCCAAACGTCGAGAGGCAACTTGTTTCTCTCGATTGAAAAGATTCGCGCGCTTTCCAACCCTCGCCGGGTCACTTCATTCATAAACACCGCTTCCATTCTTGGGACAAGCCTCTCCTCGATACACCGCCCGGCCTATATAAACGGTTACGAGCATTACGAGCTGCCTCTCTGTGTCGTAACGCTTTTACGGTTCGCGCGGTCTCGAGACTCTGAAACGTGCGTCCAACATGATTATCGTTTCGTTTAGAAACAGGCACGTTCGCTCGATAGATGCGATAACGCGCAAGATGCGCCCTTAACGATCTGCCGGTGTCTGGGTCCATTTCGACCCGATCGTACCTATATGTATTTAAAATTTCATAGAAATTAAAGCTGCTTAATTAGTAGATAACTAAGCACTCTAATTCCACGACTTAAATCGAATAGTGTCCGAGCGCCATCGTTGAAAGTTTATTGAAAAACGAATTTCATCGGAATTGATTTTTCTGTATTCGCTTCTAAGAATTCGCGTAAGTCGAGGACCAACGCTTACTGTAAACCTACCTAATTGAACGGTCAATGCTTTTAACGTATTGTCTTGGCGGTTAGAACGTAGATAATACCTGCCAATATCGAGCTTTCGAAGGCAGTTGTTGATTAGTTACATGTGTTTATAATGTGCGCGTCCGTTTTATCGCCGGCGCGATAATAGACTGAAGGGAATACGGTCGCGGAATACAAGGTAATTAAATATATAGTTAACGGTTAGAATGCAGGACAAAACCGCACGTTAGCGGGCTCGTTCGTATACATTGTATCGTATGCACGTGCACGACCGCGTCTCGACTTGGCAATTGCAGTTGTTTACGGTCGCGCGCAATTGGCGCGAGTACGACTCGGTGTACATGCCTACAGGCGTCTAGGACGGTTCGCCTCGATCCGAGACCGAATTCGTGGCCGAGTTGGGTAGGAAGCGTTCATTCAGGGGCACTGCTCTGGTTATGCAACGCGGGAGCCAGCGCGGACGCCGAAATTCGCGAGGGGTTGCGTCATACTGCGAAACCGGACCACTGGAGTTCACAGAGTGCACGGAGTCCGAGAATAACCCCGCGTTTTCTATTTAAACGAACCCGTACACCGTGCGCGACACCACTGACACGAGATGTATCCAAAAATCTAGCATCGCGGTACAAATTGGCACAGAGCCGATTTAACGGCCGAAATGCGTCTCGGCTAAAAGCATCGTTCAACACAGGTGTGGCCAATCTTTTACATACATCAATTCTTTTCACATAGGAGTTCAGACGCGCCATGCAACACTTGTTCTATCTTTTCTCACGTTCATTGTTGGAGAATATGGATAACTCGATCACGCAACTAAATTAATTCGTTTACGCCAGTTCGAAAGATGGACGTTTATTGCAGTAGCTATCTGCAATAGTGAGATACGATCTCTGGGACGAGAGGACGATCGCTGTTGTGAAAAAATTTCAACTGGAGATACTTCAAAAGAATAAGTATAGGCGCAAGGATCCATTACGCTACAGGTTGGCCACTCCTGGTTTAACAGATGGCTACACTCAGGTCCATTTCAACTGTTTATCAATTTTCCAACCCCTTTTGCCGAGATTAGAAGAAAATTTATATCGTTTGTACCTCTATATGTTCGCTAATGGCTAAATATCGATAACGGCATGAACAATAGACTTGATATTATAGCGATAAAATGTATTGTATCAAGGTACTTTATCTAGACTCGGTTTTCTCGTTATAGTCACTTAACCTACTTAACTTTGTATGGAAATTGCAATGAAAAACTGATATGCATTTGTAAACTCGGCAGGTATACATGTTAAATAAATCAAGGTTTAATCGTCAGAGGTCGACCAGCTGGATGACCGGGTCAAAATGTACCCAGGTACCGTCGGTCAAGGGGCAATCCGCGCGTTATCCTATTTAACGAGTAGATCCTCGTTCTTAAATTAGAAGAAACGGGTTGGGCACGTGTCGCGAACGCGTTCATCGATCTTTCATCGATGCGCTGCCATTCCTCGCCCTCGCCGTATAAGCAAACGGAGTCGGGTGTCTAAGTCCAACGCGAAATCAAACAGGCAAGCACATTTTCCGATGTATCAGCAAACTGTGACTGCTAACAAGATGTTCTAAGAGTACGATTAAAATCTCCTCGAAGAATCACGTACAGTTACCATAATGGACAATATACCATTGCATGGTTACTATTAGACCAAGTAGATTGAAGCATATGTTATTCGAAAGGGCTTAAGATTCGTGCAAAATTTCTTATCAAAAACAAATGTTTAATGTGATAATTACCGATCTAAGGAAAGAAAGGTATATCAGCTTGGTTCTACTTGTTTCTACTTATTTATATTTTTAATAGACATTAGACACGTTTTAAAAACTGTTCACCCTTAGCACTCGAATGTTAACTCTGAGAGGCGGCTTCAAAATATTGTTTGCATTATTAAATCTATATAAAAATCTATATATATATATAAATTAAATTAATTTAAAGTATATCTATATCTAATCAATTTAGGTATTGTATGAGCTATTTTACCAGTTTCATATCCACTAGAAATATCGTAGGTCGGAAGAAATGTTTAATATTTGGGTTACAATAGCTCCGAGTGCGAACGGCAAAGTCTTATTTATTTATAGATATTATGGCTTGTAAATTACTGTTTTATTAACCAACTTTGTCGGCTGCCAGATTGAAAACCGATGGAGTGGACTGAACTGCGTAGAAATTCAGCTCTCTAATCGAGGGGCGGATTCTTTCGATGCCCCTGGTGTTTGCATTCGCTCATTGTCCGAACTGTATGAAAGCAGTCCACTTGCGAGCGTGAGTTCGACGCCGCGCCGATCGAAACGCTTCTTCCCATGAGTCCGAGTTCGCGTGCCTATTTTGAACGTTTCACAATGAATATGTGCCGTATGAAGTGGCCGCAAATAGACGAGCGAGTTCAGAACGTAGCACTTCGACGAAGAGAGTCCGAGCAACGCGACTGGCTCGGTTAAGCCAATTATATTTATGCGTGTATGCCGAGTTACACTTTTCAATGGTGTTTCGATGCCATTCGCTGCCAGGCCGAATTCAATAAACACTTTGTTTTCTCGCGAGTACTCGTGCGGTAATCCTGGTCGATCAACGTTTCTCGTTCGTCACGGACGCGATCTTTTATTTATTCTCTCTGCTAAAAGATGGCCGAGTCATAAGACAATAGAAAATACGACGATCGATAGGATGCAACGAGAAGCATTGGACAATGCCGCATAGCTATAAATCGACAGCTTTACATAGGTAATTCGACCCGTAGGTACCGCGTGGGAAGGAAATTGAATGCTGTTCAATTGTATTTGCGCATCGGCGCGCTCAAGATCGCATTTTTCGACCGTGCGTTTAAACGCGAGCTTGTTTGCTCGACCATCGATTCGGAGGTTTAAAAGTTTCATTCTAGCTCGGTGTACCCGGCTGAATACATATATGCATCCTCGACGACGAAGGAACCATAGAAATTCAGCTGTTGCCTGTTCGCGTTCGCTCGGGCATTGCGCGAGACTCGGTCAAACAAATTTAAGCTCCCAAGCACAATTTAATACTCTTTTCTCAAGCAAGTTGACCTTCATCTTGAATCGGTCGAGACCGCGCGTGCGAAGATCAGCTTCTTTCACGGGAACGATCAATTAAACCCAATTGGATCATTACGCTGCCTCGTCGCAATGGATATTCACACGATTCGAAATAGTCTCGCGTCTCCAATAATTAGAGAATCCGACGATCATTCGTATACCTTTCTAACGTGTTCCGTGCCACATGTTACCACTGACATATTTATTTAACGCGCTGAGAACATGTATTTTGTAACGAGTTTCAGACTGTAGAATATATTTCCACCAAAAAGAATGAGACATTCTAAAAAATGCAGTATAGTAGTGTTGAATTTCCGGTATCGAAAAATAAGTGGTCCGATTTCATAGACGATTGTCGTGTTCAGCAATCAATGGTCGTTAAGCTTGCTTTTAATTGATACGGTGCGCGAGCGAACGGTGCAATGACGACATGCCTAGAAGCGCGACGAATGGTCTACTCCTTCTTGGAAAATTATGCAAAATAAATCTCGGTTTCGCGCCAAACAATACATCCGTCGTTTGTAACTGCAGTGCGATTGGTTCCGCGAACGATAATATTTGCATATCGAGTTACCGCTCAGTGGAATTTTGCAATATAATTCGTTGCGTTAATCATCAGCCGATAGCGATACGCAGCCGGTGGCAACCACCTTCTGCGTGTTCGGCGACGTCTTTGTTAGTTGAATCGTTTAAAACTATTAAACTCGGCTTCCCCTTACGCCTAGCAATTAGATTGCTCGACGATGGAGCGAAATATCGGCCGCGATTGCCTTTAAACGAGACCGAATTACGTTCCTCGAGTTTCTGACACGCTCGACACTGCCGATGTAAGAACAGGCCTGTCGTCCGTCGTCACGATACTATTGCGTTCACGTGCAATTATTATTCGGACTCTCTAAAAAGGAAACGATTACTTTTTAAATCTTTTTTAATATTTTTTAATATTTAATATAATAATACTATACGATTCGAACTATTTTGGGAAGCTAGATCAATTAATTTGAAAAATTGAAATTTGTGGGAATTGTATAGAAAACACTAAAAGCTGCATCTTATTGTTAGAACTTTTTTATGTGGGCCTATATTGGAAATTTAGCTAAATAGTTTCGTAGATCTGCGTCGATTATATGCATTCTGAAAGTTTTTAGCTCATTGCAACGTCGACCGATTTTGATGAAATTTTCAGTTAAGCTCACATAAAAAAAGTTGAAAATACACAAATTTTAGTATTTTCTCTGTAATTACAACCTGCAATTTTTCTCGATAATTTTATCCACGTTGCGTAACGAACTAGTTAGTCTAGCTTCTCAAGGTAGTTCGAATACTATGGTGAAATATTAAAAAAATTATCGTCCTTCTAATAGTTTCCGAATATTAGCGGGTGTCGCTCTTCCCGTTCCAAATGCACCTTGAACTTGACAACTTGTCAAAAACATTTCCTTCAACGAAAACCGCTCGGAAGATCGTTATCTCGTTCCAAGAACAACCGCGTTAACTCACGGCTCGATAGTTTTTGGCAGTCTCCGCGATCCCACCTCTTCGATTAAGTTCAAAGGGACGGACGTGTGGGAAGCGTATGATTTCGACACGGCTTTCAGCTTGAACCGGCTTAAAGGTAAAAGGAAATTTAAAAAAAAACTGCACCGTGCAAACTGCGCTGGGAAACGCGAAAGTTTGTTTTTCTAATAAAAATTAAGGTAAAACCGTAGGCGACAGGGGTTGCGCGTCAACCGAGGAGGATTCGCCTGGAGCACTTCGAAAAATCGTTCACCCTCCGTTCTCATGTAAATGTCACTGCGCGAATAGGGAAAATCGATAGTTCTTTATCGGAAGGTCACCTTGAAAGGAATACCACGCCTCGCATGGTACGGTCGCTTAATTCGTTCACAGAATGCAACAAGTTCGACATTGCCCGGCGAACGTGTATACGCAATCTCGCGACGTTTCCTTTTACTGAAATTTTTCTATAAAGATTTATTGGCTTCGATAATAAAGGCTTATCGGCTATCGATGTCGCGAGCCGATAGTATTGATTTTCAGCGCGGCCCGATAAAATTCAACGGCCGACCGGAGACCAATTACGACCGGCGATTAATAAGTCCCGCATCGAATTTGTTTCAATTTAGCCGCGGGCGCGCGACGCAAAAAAAACGAGTAAGCGTGTAAACGAGGAACGCAATTATCGCGAGTAAAGACGCGCGAGCGTACGAGTCCAAGCAATATCGCCGGATGGGACACGTAAAGAAGCAATAAACGATCCCGGTCACGAGAAATCTGTTGGCAACCGGCCACGCGAACTATTACGGTAACGGCAACGTCTCGAAGATAATAATATAATAATGGACGTCACGTGGCAGCTTAAATACAAATTCAACGATTTGCCGGTTCTTAGATCCCCTCGAGCTCCTTCGAACCATGCGACACGCCTTTCATCAGTGACGGAAGGCATGCGACGCGACGCGGCACAGTCTCCGTATTTCGAAACGCCGCCACTGATTTTCGAGTTGACCGTCGACGACAATTATCCAGGTTCTCTTCGTTCCATTTCAAGTTTCTCGCGACCGAGTATCAGGATCGTCTCGAACCGACGAGGGAACGTACTCTACTTAGACTAGCCGACAACGATGGAACTGCCGCGACAAATACTTGGAAAAATATTGGACACGTATTTTTCTTGTCTTATTTTCGCTGCAAGGAATCGGTTAGTCGATCGTCAGAAAATTAAGTGTGCAAATAAGGATTCGCGTAAGGTCTGCAGTCTGGTGATGACTGACTAGAGGATGTAGAAGAAAATACTTCGCGCGTGTTCGAATTGGAGATATAATCGAATATGTTACCCACAATATTGTCCTATAAAAACACTAATCAGCGTAACTAAAAAAAAAAATCATAGTGCAATGTATTGAAAGATATTTTGCTCCGAGAAACACAAGAGTAAAAAAGCATAGTATGAACTCGCGTTGGCCGTTCGTAGGAAATATTAATTAATGACGATATCGACCGTTTGGTAGAGTACTCGTTCATTAGTCATCCTGTATATGTAGAGTCTGGTAAACTATGTACGAAGGTAGTTACATGGTGGTCTATCGACGATAGACCAGGAGGATAGCGAGCAAAGCGTTCCGGGACAGTCTGCGATTGCAGTTTGACGAGTGAGTGGTTCTATTGGAGAACAAGTAAATGACGAAGAAACGATGTGTTTCAGCTACCGTGGGACATGATCCACAGACGAGCAACGGCAATCAACCACAGCAACAGGTGCAAAGTGGCGGCGGCAGCGGTGGCGGTGGTGGTTGGAATGGGATTCCCGAATCGACGTTGGTATCGCGATCAGCCCGAAACAATGGAACCAGCAACAGCAACGGTTGGAACACCGTTGCTACGACGCCTTTTCAGCAACAGCAACAACAGTTACACGAACGGAAACAAAAAGAAGCTAAATCGGGGGACATGGGAGATGATGAAGACGGGGGTGGAGGGGGTGGAGGGTTGGAGGGGACGGACCCAGAGGAGAACAACTCTGTTCACCTCAAGAGACGGGTGGGACTCGTCAGTGGGGTGGCTCTAATCGTTGGCACCATGATAGGTAAATACTGGGACACTTTATTTTGGATAAGGCTGGACTCGTACAGGGCCCTGGCTCCCGGGAGCCAGCGCTCTGTATGAGAGGAGCCTAAAGATCCGCAGTCTAATGATGATATTGCAGCGATGGTGTAACGTTTGGTGTGTGTGCAACAGGTTCCGGGATATTCGTTTCGCCGTCAGGGCTTTTAGTTCGAACCGGCAGTATCGGGATGAGCTTCCTCGTATGGACGGCCTGCGGAATGTTGAGTCTGTGCGGCGCGTTGGCATACGCCGAGCTGGGTACGATGAACACAAGCAGCGGCGCCGAGTACGCCTACTTCATGGACGCGTTTGGTGCGCCGCCAGCTTTCCTTTTCTCGTGGGTTTCCACGTTGGTCCTGAAGCCGTCGCAGATGGCGATCATTTGTCTGTCCTTCGCGCAGTATGCGGTCGAGGCGTTCGCGGCCGACTGTGATCCACCCGAGGAAGTCGTCAAGATCGTTGCCCTCCTGGCGATAATACTAATACTGTTGGTGAACTGTTACAGCGTTAATCTGGCCACAGGTGTGCAGAACGCGTTCACCGCGGCCAAATTGATCGCTATACTGGTTGTAATCGCCGGCGGTTCTTACAAGTTGATACAGGGTAACACGCAGCACCTGAAAGGCGCTTTCGACACGATGGACGGCAGTACCTTGAACATCGGCAGATTGGCCACCGCCTTTTACACCGGCTTGTGGGCATACGACGGATGGAACAATCTCAATTACGTTACCGAAGAGATCAAAGACCCATCCAAGAACCTACCGCGTTCCATCATGATCGGTATACCCCTGGTCACGCTATGTTACGCGTTGATAAACGTCTCTTATCTAGCCGTAATGTCACCGTCGGAAATGATTGAAAGCGAAGCCGTCGCAGTGGTAAGACCACAATCCTGTAAATTTTGTTTCGATTAGAAGCCAAGAATTAGAACGAACGTTAGTCACATTCCCTTTCCTCCTTTACAGGGGACATCGTTCAAGCGTAGCACACCGATTCTAATTCATTTTTATACGGGACACAATTTGTTCAAAAATACTTGACACGTATGTGTTTAGTTTTATCCGCGATCGTTCGTATCTAGGGGATGAAAACAGCAGCCCGCAAACTGATACCAGATCGGATACAACAGAGACTACGTGACAAATATTTTTCCATAAATTATTTCCTATATAATTCTAATTAAAATCAGCGGGTTATGCTTGACCGATGTCCCTTGTTAGTCACATTTTTAATCCACGACCAAATCAATTCGAACTCTCCGAAAAGAAACGAACAGAGACAAAACAAAACCAAGAAAATCTCTAATCGATGGGAAATAGTCATCCTCGTATAACGTTTTGCAGACTTTTGGCAATCGGATTCTTGGCGTCATGGCATGGCTCATGCCGCTCTCGGTTGCGATCAGCACGTTCGGTTCCGCAAATGGTACTCTCTTTGCAGCAGGTAGATTATGCTTCGCCGCGTCCCGCGAGGGTCATTTGCTCGACTGCCTCAGTTATGTGCACGTGCGACGATTTACTCCCGCCCCGGGCCTCATCTTCCACTCCATTGTTGCAGGTACCGTTCAAACTTAATACAAACGATATCCTACCGCCTATCGTCAAACCTATTTCAAGGCTCAGAGTCAATAAAACACGTTTCTACCGTCCAGGAGCAATGGTATTGTCTGGGAACATAGATTCCCTAATAGACTTTTTTTCGTTCACCGCTTGGATCTTTTACGGCGGAGCGATGCTCGCTCTTTTGGTGATGCGAAGGACCAGACCAAATCATCCACGACCATACAAGTGTCCGCTGGTGATACCTGTGCTCGTACTTGGAATCTCTGCGTACCTGATTGTAGCGCCAATCATCGATAAGCCTCAAATCGAGTACCTGTACGCAGCCGGGTTCATTTTCGCGGGCATGCTTGTCTACCTCCCATTTGTTAAATACGGATACGTGCCCAAATTTATGGGTAAGCATACCTATCCAGCACTCTGAACAGATCACAAATTATATCACTCGACAGAGCAGAGATTCTTCTTTATGCGAATGATCAAAGGATGCAATATCTCAATCTAAATATTGCACATGCTATTTGCAGAAGGAGTGAATGTTTTTCTCCAGATGTTACTCGAGGTGGCACCAACAGCTGCAGCCTTCGATTGACTTCGGGGGAAAGTGAGAGAAGGTTTTGAAATGCCAAATCATTCCATTGAGGCATCCGGAAATACATACGAATATATATATATTTTAAATATGCATATGCGAAAATGTGTACCCTATTATTAAAGCTCAAGGCTGGCCCAAATGATTCGTAAACATATAAAAAATATTATTTTATTACTCGTTATTCTTCGTATATAACGTACAATATATGGAAAATGTTACTGTTAGACATAACTAGTTGATGTTGTATCAATTGCAATCGAGCAACTAAAAATATTTTAAATGTTTACAGTTGCAATCTCATCTTTTCTTTCTACCCTCCGGTTTCTTACTTACTTTCCCGTACACGTCTAAGATACCGCTGGAACCTTTCTTCTTCATTTTAGTAGTTTTAACAGTTTTATGTTTTATCATACTCTTCTCAAGTCCTGACTCGTGTTCCTCGATTTTCTGCCTTTCCTTTTGCCTTTCTCTTTGCTCTTTCAATGTCTTATAATTTATACCCCTGTTTTTGGGGGGTTTAGCACCTAAACTTATGGCAAGCTGAACTTTTGCTTCCTTTGCCTGTACTTTCTCAAAGCCAGACATGCCAAATCTCATAACCTCGTATCTAATTCGCTTCATCTCCAATTCCTGCTTCCTTTTTGGATCCATATCTTTACCTTCATCGTTCAAACTGGACATGTCGTTTTTCACATGGTTCTCAACATTCCTCTTTGCCTTTTTCTTCGGAGCCTCATAACTCACTACCATAAGTTGTTTCGCAGCATTTTTCTTCGTTTCGGATCCTCGCGTTGGAATAAATTCTTCCATTATGCTAAAATATAAACAAACATTCCAACTATTTATTACTTGGTGAAAATCGTTGTACGTAAATAGAAAAATCTAAGAAAATTACTCACAAATTTTCGCAGAATATATCTCAATTCAAACGTGGCGTCGCTATTTGTTTACATGAATATTATCATTATAGTTTGGAATTCATCGTAGTTTTGTAAATGTACCTTAAATACGAGTCATATTTATATACTTAGGCTGCGACGATATGAAACTGATCTTTTGTATCATCTTCATCTCACAACATTCTCCGTTGGTGTTCATCCATAACCTGAAAAATAATCGTGCAGCGTTCCTGTAACATAACCTAGAATAAATGTAATACCAGATCTCTGGTAATGCATACGCACCTATGTAACTCATGCGCGTACTGTTATTTAAAATATACATTGGTACTGGCATTTAATTATAATGGAAGAATATCCGCCTATTAATGTACGACTGGCTGCGAGTAGAGTTGATTTAAATTTAATAAAAAACGACGATATCCAGCCGAGAATATACACACCGGGCGAAGAAATATCTAGCCAACCTGATTTTTTGAGGTAAAACGAAGCGTGACTACACTTGCTGATCGATAAAAAGAATTGTTTGTTTATTCACTGTTTACTGTTCGTAGAGGTCACGGAACGTACGTAGATGACGAAAACACCTTACGTGCATCCGTAGCTGGCGTTTTAGAAAAGGTAAACAAGCTTATTTCGATAAGACCGCTAAAAGCGCGTTATCAAGGCGAAATAGGAGACGTTGTTGTTGGTCGCATAACAGAGGTGCAACAGAAACGATGGAAAGTCGACACAAATTCGAAACTTGATTCTGTTCTACTGTTATCCAGTGTTAATTTACCTGGAGGGGAACTGGTATGATATCGAAAGCAAAATTAATACTCCTGGAATTATACATTTCATGTTGTGCTTGCTTTAATTGAAAATTTTCATTGGTTTACGCTGTAGAGAAGAAGATCTGCGGAAGATGAGCAAACTATGAGACGATACCTCCAAGAAGGCGATTTGATTTGCGCAGAAGTACAAAGTACATTTGTAGACGGTTCGCTTTCGCTGCATACCAGAGTATTAAAGTATGGCAAATTGTCTCAAGGGATAATGCTAAAAGTTTCGCCAGCTCTTATCAAACGGAAGAAAACACACTTTCATAATTTAGAGAACGGTGCTAGTTTAATATTAGGAAATAACGGTTACATATGGATCGGTGCCACCAGACAGGATGCAGATAAATCGGAGGGCGGTTTCACTCAAGACTTGTCTAGAATTCCACAGGCGAATCGCGAAGTATGTGCAAGACTCCGTAATTGCATTTTAATTCTAGCGCAATCTAACATGCATCTGACCGATACATCTGTCATTTATGCTTACGAGGAGTCCATGAAGTACAAGGTGAACGACTTGTTAGAACCCGAAACAATAATTGATGTGTCATTACTGACTCATCAAAGACTTGCACAATAACTTCGCATAAGTATAAGTATACGTTATATGCCGCACAAACGGAAAAACATGCAAAGTTGTATGGTAATAAAAGAAACGTAACTCAGACCGTTGTTCACTTTCAATTGAAGACATTCGCTTAATAAAACGTTTGGAGGAGTTTATATACAGATATTTTATTTCAAATTTCCACATCTAGAAAAACACTTCTAAAGAGAAAGAGAGGGTTGCTATCACGAACAGAGTGCAGCAACTTGTGTAAACTCTGTGCAAACTCTATGCAGTAGGTGTAAATATGAAAAGTTAATGCTGCAGTGCAGTAAAACTAAAGAACATGATATAGGAATAGATTGCAGTATTTTCACAGCAGTTTAAGGGATGAAAAGTAGTATATAAGGTGGCTATGCAGTTTTACTACGAGTATTGATTTAACAAACGACTTGGAAACCGGTAGCCACAAGAAATATGGAGGCATGCTTCACTGCTTTTGATAAAGATGAAGATGGATATTTATCTATCACAGAGTTCGAGCTTATTTGTCGTGCATTATTCCGTAACGATCGCGGAAAAGTGTACACGCTGGAAAAGAATCAGTTAAACGAAATATACTCTATATTCGATTGGAAAGGAGATGGAAAGATCGACAGAGAAGAATTTGAGGTATACTCGTAAACGCGTAAGATTACTGCTATTTCTACTAAATTCAACTCTTTCACATTCTATTTGATTATTTCTCAGATGTGTTGGAACCGTTGGATTAAGGTGTGCTGCCGTCCGAAGAGTGCTTTTCTAATCGTCGATGTACAAAACGATTTTATAACAGGATCTTTGAACATTAAGCAATGTGCTGCCGAGCATGATGGTTTAGAAGTGATCGAGCCAATTAATCGTTTGTTGGACACTGTACAGTTCGATGCGGTATTCTATTCTCTCGATTGGCATCCCGTGGATCACGTATCTTTTATCGATAATTTACATCTCAGGTAAGTAGCCGTTGCTCTGATGTTTGATCATGCTCATTTCTTAAATTAAACGCTCCACATTTCAACAGAGAAGTTGATCCTAGCAGCGAAATCACGAAAGATGAAGCGCAAGTTTACGATACGATTACGTTCAAAGGACCACCGTTGCTGATACAACGTCTTTGGCCGCGCCATTGCATTCAGGATTCTTGGGGTGCAGAGCTGCACAAAGATTTAAAGGTCATCGACAATGCGATTAAAATTTATAAGGGGACTAACCCAGAGGTTGACTCGTATTCCGTCTTTTGGGATAATAAAAAGATGCAGGACACCAGCTTGTCATCGCAGTTACAAGAAATTGGAGTAACAGACATATATATTTGTGGATTGGCTTACGATGTTTGCGTAGGAGCAACTGCAGTCGATGCACTGAAATGTGGCTATCGTACGATTCTTATCGACGACTGTAGCCGAGGTGTAGATCTTGTAGATATCGAAAAAACCAAATCTACTGTCATAGCCAACAATGGTGTTATAGTCAATTCTAATCAGGTGAAAGCAATGGTCGAGGGGAAGGACCGTCGACCGGAACTCGGATACAAATTAGCTTTAGAAATCAAAGAAAATTTCAAATGTTGAAATCTCATAGATTGAAATTATTATATAGATTTGAAATTAGTATGTGAATGTATAAATTCAATGAAACACATATTACAGGGTTCGTTCAGCTAAAGACTATTCTAGTGTATTAAGTAAATTAGAATAAATATATTTTTCGTTAAAGCAAACTTGCCTACATTCTTCTCTCATTTGAAGATTCCCGCGAAATCTGTAATAGCGATGCGGAACCATAATGTTTACATATAGTTTCCATTGCGAGAACAACGGGACAACGTCGCTTGCGTTTATATGTATATTTCTGTAATTAACTTGTGACATGTAACAAATAGATCGTATAAGCAACAATTACCGTAAATTCTGTATCGATAGTGTACAATTATAAATAAATTGTAATGAAAACTATTCATAAAAAATGATGCGATAACCTACAAAAATTTGACTGCTTGTAAATACTTATAGTATATAACCTAAAACTTAGACAAACGGCCTCGTCTGATGAAAAGGAGAAACAATGTTTTACCACGTGAGTAATTTTTACATAAAAAAAGGGATAGAATTGGAACATCATTAAACATTTGTTTATTTCCGTAGATATCATTGGAACATGAAATCTTATTGCATCCTAGATACTTCGGCCCCCAATTGTTAGACACTGTTAAACAAAAATTGTACACAGAAGTAGAGGGTACTTGTACTGGAAAGTAAGTTTGTATTTCCTATGAAAACACGAAGTATATCTGAGTAATTGTGGAAATAATTCCGGAAATTTTAGATACGGTTTTGTAGTTGCTGTAACAACGATAGATAACATAGGCGCAGGAATTATACAACCTGGACAAGGATTTGTAGTGTATCCTGTTAAATACAAAGCTATTGTTTTTAGACCATTCAAAGGAGAAGTGTTGGATGCTATTGTAACTCAAGTAAACAAGGTAATAAAAGAGTTTTCAGAAAGCTATCTAATAAGCTAATATCATGGCCTAACTTTCCTTTACGTTGATTAGGTTGGAATGTTTGCTGAAATAGGACCTCTCTCGTGTTTTATATCTCACCATGTAAGTTGTTCTTAACCAGGTATAAATGTATGACATCGTTTTATAAATGGTTCGTATATCGTTTACAGTCAATACCAGCAGACATGCAGTTTTGTCCTAACATAAATCCACCGTGTTATAAATCTAAAGAGGAGGTAAATTTTACTATTGTAATAATAACATAAATTTTGTTCGCATAATTTCACAACTGCTAATATAAATTTTAGGACGTGATCATTCAACCAGACGACGAAATAAGATTGAAAATTGTTGGTACAAGGGTTGACGCCACTGGAATCGTTAGTATCAAAGACAGATTTTCTTTCCTAATATATAGTATGGTATACATTGTGTGGTATATGTATATGGTAATGTTCTGTATTCTTATTACAGTTTGCTATTGGAACACTGATGGATGATTATTTAGGTAATTGCATATATTTCATAACTCTACAAATACATTTCTAATACTAAATCTTTTTCAATTCTTCCTTTTACAGGTCTTGTCTGCAACTAAATAAGTAAATAAGCATATTTGTCACACTCAATAAAGTTTTATTATATTTTTTACGAAGTAACATTATCTAAAGCTATTTACTTATTTTATCACGAGAGTGCATATCATTAGTCCAAAGAATTGAACAGTTGGCTTTATAGATTAACCCTTGGCACTTGGATGAGAATCACCACTAAAAATTGCTATGCCATTATTCAAAATATTGTTTAGATTATCAAATATGTTGGTATCTATTCAATTACTAAACATTTCATATCCACAAAATGAAGAAAATGATATAGAATGGAATTATTCTAGGTTGGAAGGAATGCTTAATTTTCGAGTTAAAATAATTCCGACTGCAAAGGGTTAAAAAGTGAGCCAATTGTTACATATATATATATATATAGGAGAAAGAAGAAAATAGTACACATACGTGTCCATCAGTAATAAATAGTTTAATTGAATTACAATTTACATTTTGATGTTATTATACATAATGCTTTGTCTATGTTTGTTTCTACTGTTCCAAAATGCTTACAAGCTATTGCAGAACTCTGATAATGCAAAAAAACAATGCGATACATTCAATTCACCTTTGTATAATTATTAGTGCAATTCTTTTTGGAAATAACTTAATAGCAACACGTTTTCCAAATGAATTGTTTATAGCCTGTTGTTATTACACAAAAGATGTATAGTATGTGTTCGTTTGCGTGCAGAGTTTCTAACAAACATATTTCAAAACAAATATGTTAAATACATTATGTACTGCGACGCGTGTTACCATTTTCATCTGTTTTTTGCGTTTCATTTTATTGACAAGTATGCAAATCTAATAACGGTAGAGATAGAGCTAATTTTGCTGCAACAGGTCCCTTCAATTTTTCCATTAGATTACTTTGATCAGGCATCATCTTATCAGCAACATGTTTAAACACTTTACCGTCATTATTTATGTAAAATGTAGAAAATCCATCGTACCACCTATAAACAAGGTTTTATAATTTAATTGATACAGTACAGCGCGGTAATCGGATTATGAAATAAGATGACTGAATTTACATACCCCTCGGACGCTTGCTGTGCATGATTCTTTATGTTCCAAACTTTAATCATCCAAAACGAGAGGAATACCCGTGTTCCAGACATACCCACTATACGCCAACGAACTTTAATACTACTGTCTTCTGGATGCATAGTTATTTTTAAAATTTCTAGTTTGACATAAGCAAATTTTATGTGACCTAATAGTCTCATCCATAACACTTGCTTCATGTAATTATGAACTCCTCTGAAATACAATATCAATGTATCATAAATTTGAAACAACACATTCCAATTGTACGATTGAAAACATTTTAGATCGTACACTTACGTAATTACTGTTCCTTTAATGTTGTTAACAAATACCAGATCTTGCGTGTATATAGTATAGTTTATAGTCCTAACAAACACGTTTGGTAACTACAAAAGAAAAAAAGCTTTATGCAAGGTAAAGCAACACTTTGGAAAACAAATACATACATCATCTCTAAGGATATTAAATATATGTTTCAATTGTGCTTCTGTTGGTTTATGATCATTGGATGGTTGCTTGTCATTCGCGTTTCGCACATTAGGAACAGGCTTGGTATGAAGAATACTTTGTTCTTTCGAACAAGACGAATTAACTAGATTCCTGTTGACAGAGAGCCTCTCGTTGTGGGACAAACTAGACTTGTTCATGTAAGGCTGTCTCTGATCACTATTCGCTTCTAACCATAGGAAATTATTATTAAATGCAGACATGTTCACGGCAACAGCATTATCTTTGTCTACTGTACCAATATTTGTTTTTCTTTGCTCTTGCATCCATGTCGATCGTCGTTCGCTCCAATTGAACTTTTTATTCAGTGTGCTCGACCATTCTGTGCAAACATCGAAATAAGTCACTGGCGAATACTGACCCATCAAATGGGACACAGAATTCAGAGATCGCTTCCCATGATTATTTGCTGTGTATGTTGCTGTCGGTACATTCAAAAACTGAAATTTTACAAAACGAGTATTCTTATGTAGCTGTCTCCTGTACTTTTATCTATTCCGAATATGTCAATACAATCCACTAAAAATATTAATGCTGATCAAAACAATTTCTAGTTGATTGTCTATTATGTAAGTATTTTGAGGTTAACATGTTCCGGCAATTTTGCATAACGAAAGAAAGCAATGATAATTTTATGTGAATCAACGATAATAATAGCAGTGACGATTGTGATTGAAATGATTCGCAACAATCTTGAATAAACATTCGTAAATACCTCTTCTAAGAACAAAGACGACTTAACATGTTTTGGTAAGCGACGGTCGATTTTCGTTATTTGTTTCCGGGTATTAACAAAAGGTGTAAATTTATTCGGGATATTTCGTAAACACAAAGACATCTTCCTCCTGTTTTTGACTCACTAATTCATACTCGGTATCCTCTAATTACACAGAATATTATAATACAATCCTACAAGCACAAATGTTGGTACAACCTGAGCATGATACCACAGACAGACTACGACAGATTCATACACGTTTTGAAACACGTTTTCGATTACTTTCCGGGAATACACTTTGCCACCCAGAAGAGGGCAGTGCATTGCTCCAGTGGGAAATTTAAAAATTCCAATGTTACTTTATTTACCGCGGTATGTTATTAATACAGTGTCTAACAGACACTCTCGAAATAAATGATTAAATTACGTTACTGAAGAAGCTTTTTTCGCCGGTGAGTAAAGCGTTAATAATATTACGAATAAAAAGTCAAATAATAAGTCGTATGACAATTTCTTGTTTAATCATATATACATATTAACATGATGCTTTAACGGTGGAGTTATAATAATTACGATAAAAAATAATGACCCTATGTAATTGCTTAATCGACATAGATGTTCATCTACACGAGGAAAACACTTTTAAAAGAATAAGCAGCTATTAACACCTGTGGACGAGCAAGTAAAAATATTTATCAAACATTCTCTTGAGAAATGTCGCATCGGGGAAGATTCGAAGTGACGAAGGAAGTAGTTCGAGAGTTCGTATGGATCATAAATAGTTTTTTGAAACTGTAATGAGGAGATACATTTGAATTTGAATGAGTATCGTACATATTTTTACATGAGATGCTAATGGAATGCTAATCAGACAAATACGTTATCGAGAATTATTCAAAATTCGAACTTAATAATACAATATTACTTTTGGTTCGATAAAAATTTGCTCTTGTTACAATTCATAACTTTCGTCTTATCATACAAAGAATTATAACAAAACATTCGTATTATACTCAGCTTGCTTTCAAATCAACGGCAAGCTCTTTGTTATTTTGAAAGATTCATTCTTATAGGAAATGTTGCGTGTCTTACCAGAAGACACCGTTATGTATTAGAAATACGATTAAATGTAACATCATTTAAGCAGAACACTACATCGCTTTGCAGACAATATCGGTATCAATTTGGAGTCCAGAACCATTCGGAAATTCTTCGCGATTCCTGTTCCCTGCTCTCTTCTCTTGATCGGTGCGAAGACCGTTTCTTTTTCTTTTCTGTTTTGTCTGTCTTGTCTTTCTCCTTATCCTTGTCTCTAGATTTCTTCTTCTTCTTCTTCTCTTTATCTTCCGTCTAAAAAATATTGGATTTCGTAGGACCATACATTAATTATGAAATAAAACCACTAATGTTCGGACGCTCTTGAAAAGACGATAACTTTTTTGATCTTGGACTATACGACTTGAACTTTTTTGTGAAATTAGAACAACTAGTTTGCTGCACAACACGAACAAAATTTTTGAGAAAATATTGCAAGTTATGTTGTAAAATGTAACTTTTAGTATTTTCTCTTCAATTCCGACCAATTGCATTGTAAGAAAATATCTTTTCACATCCTGTAGTAAACTAATTGTCTAAATACTGCTGTGAAAGTTATCTTCTTTGAGAGCATCTGAATATTAATGGAAGTCACTGTATATACCTTTTCTTTGTGCTTTTTCTTTTCTTTCATCACAGGACTGCTGCCGTTCGAGCTCATGTGCTTTACACTAGCATTATCGAGCAGTTCTAGATGTACGTTGGAACTCGTTACGCTAACATCTAAACTTTTATCGCTCAATCCTAGTCTGTCTTTCCTCGTGCTACTACTACTGACATCTTCGCCACCCTCGGGACTTTGTCTCCATTTAGAATCACCTTGGAGCCAAATATCGAATTCGTCGGAACTGATCTCTTGTTGTTCACTGATTTCGTAATGTAATTCTTGTTGTTCACTGATTTCGTAACGTAATTCTTGTTGTTCGTTGATTTGTAATTCTTGGTCTATCGACGACACAGAATCGCGTTTAACGATTTGTCGAAGTTTCTCCGAATTGATTTCCGTGTTCGTTAAAGATTCGCGTTTATGCTTCTGTTTGGATAATGGATTTTCGGCTAGTTTCGGTTGAATCGGAGGCGTTGTTTCCTCGGTGGATGATAAATCGTCTTCGTAACCAGCAACCAATGGATTTGCAGTTTCGGTATCGCTATTCAAAGAAAAAGAGGAGAAAACAATAAGTAAATATGGAATCGGGTATAAATCGGGTTTCATTTTTAAAAAAATGGGGGTTTCATATGAAAAACCCCATCTTTGTAATATCGAGAAATGAGAAGGCGCAACCCGCACCCTTACAATCTCGGAAACAAGTCTACCCTCTTAATCCTGCTACTTCGCGTGGCCTAATACGTACCTTTCGGAATCTAACTCTTGATGCTGTACTTTCTGTGGCGAGATTTGACTACCGTCATCCAAGAATGATCGATCTAAAAGACCATCGTCTGGTACAAAGTCTTCGACGCTGGTCAATGGTGTACCCGTATTCATATTATTAATATGCGCTGCTTTATCCACCTCATCTTCTTTTTTGTTACCAAATATCTTCGACATAAGCGATTGTGGTTTGCTAATGGAATCTCTTCTATCCAAATTGCTATTTAAAAATTCAGACACCTTGGAGTCTGTGTTCGAAACATTTTGCGAGGCAGATAACGCCGATGCAATCTGCAGAGTTTTAGTAGGAGCTACTTGGTTCTCTGAAGTACTGAAACTCTCTTTCTTTGGCGATGTTTTCAAATCTATAGTTTTAACCGGAATCGGTGTACCACCTCCTATAGGACCAGGCATCGAAATGGATCTCCTAACTTCTACGTTCGCATTTATGTTACCATTAGAAGACGATATATGATGATTGCTTAAAGAAGTTGTAACGTTAGAGACTAGAATACTGGCAGAGACGGAGTCGGCAATAGCTCTTCTTCTGTTAACGAGATTGTCCAGGAACTTATTGTAATCGGCATCGTCGCTGTCCTGGAACAGGTCAAGTTCCTGTACCGTCAAACGTGTTTCCTCCTCGTTTGTTTCAAGCTGCTTCAACAATGTTTCTCGTTGCAGCTGAAGGAATGGAAGATTGAAGAATTTGTGCAGAAGTTTTAACCCAAAGCCGTTTCTCATGGACGTCTCCGTGTATCTTACCTACAAAGAAGAAATGTACAGAAAGCACTTAATATCTCTTTACGTTGTCGAAGACTAGACTGCGGATATTTATGCAAAATAAATAAGAAACTACATTGAATGTTATTTCCTCCCTTCATGATTTTAATAGAGGAAAAATCTCATCTACTCAATTTTGCTACAAATGCATGAAGACCCGCATTTAGTTACGGCTAAGTGTTAGTGAATTTACTTGTGCCGATCTCTCGTGTAACGAATCAATAAAATACGTCACGTGATCCGATGTAACAGTTCTATGATGAGCCATATCACAATGGTTTCCTAAAACGATGACGGGAATATGGCTAGGTATTTTCGGAAGTTCCCTTTGTACATAATCGAACGTCCAGGATTTCGTGATATCCATCATAATGATGACACCGTTGGTCCCTTTATAAACATCGAGAAATTCTGCGTCCAGTGCAGGCTCCTCGATTATATTCTCCGACTGAGAATTATCCATCTTCAGACCTTCGAACTTTTTTCTTCGCCGACCTTTATCTACAACATCCCACACTTCGACTTTAACAATATCATCCGTAGCTTTATAGTTCCATTGAATGCTGGTTACTTGTATCTCTTCCGTCGGTATATATTCTTCTATAAATTTTTGGCCTTGGAGTCTATGAAATAAGCAAGTCTTTCCAACGTTTCTATCACCCTTTATAATAATTTTCACTGAAAATGGTACTGATATCATCGTAAATACTTCATGGTTTTATTAGGTATGAACAAGACATACGTACTATTATATTGTACACCTTTGGCAAATTTTCTCTGCAACGTTGTTGGCATGGACTGATGAGCCGGTCTTGGGGATACGTTACCGACTCCATCGGATTTTCCAGCTAATCTTTTAAATGCGGACAACATCTCGTACTTCTTCTCGGTTGTGCCAAAAATAATGTAGGAAAATATCTTTCCCTTATCGATGCTAAGACAAATATCTGAAACAGAGTAATCGCTATTATATCCTATTACTTTTCACGGTTATTATCAATCTTATAATTGAATAATTGTGACTGGCAGCGAAGCAGTTTCCTTACTTGTTCAAACACAGATACAAGCGCAATAAATATAGAAACTGCTTGGCACGCGAGTTCTACAACATATTTTTTTAATGGTAAAACAAATAGCAATATTTATTAATCAATATATAAGATATATATAAGTAATATAAACATTTAGAAATCAAGTTAACATTCGTTATTGTTACACGTCTGAGTACGCTTATAAAAGGCAACTATATTTCGACGAATATTTTTATAAGAAACTCCAAAGATAACGGAAAATTATTGTACCACTTACCACATGTTATTCTAAATTATCTGTAGAAAATAAAAATTCATTCCAAATAGATAACCGATACAACAAAACGAAACCAGCTGTCACTTGGCAGCTACACTTATTTCTTTTGGTAATGTTGGTACTCGTTCCCTCGACCAGTTGTCAACTTGTCATGTAGGGGCAACGTGGGGCAACGGCACTGATCTGTATATACCATAGAAACGGTAAGTCATAGGCAGTCATAGGGCAGGGTAGTTTCACTCGAATAGGAGAACTGTTAGCACGAATTTAGTACAGGTACACAAAATAAAGATGTCACTACTGTGCAAGAGTAATTCTCAAAGTATCGTACGCCACCCAAGTCCTTAACCACTCGATGGCAGCAACTTATAAATATTATGGCACGCCATAGTAAGTATTAGCATTACGATTACAGTCCACTGTTTATTATAATTAATTTGAAGTAAAGAATGTATTTCTCTTTTCAGATAAAACTGACGTTACAGGAGAATTCTGCATGGACAGCAAAAGCAGTGGGACTGCAATGATTATCAAGGAATTCGACGAGATTTTCGAAGAAGGAAGTGCTACACACAAAGATAAAAAGGTCACGTTGTTAATAAATAAAATTATTGTACTTTCGTATTTTTTAAAATTATCTACAATTGTAAATATTCGAACAGTTGCGCCGGGCATCTTGGTTATCGACAGTCGATAATATTTGGCTAACAGTTTGAGCGTTCCGCCACTACACGGAATGGCGCTGTACGGAGGTCTGATTGTAGTTCAGAAGATCGCCGTTCGCGGCGCAACTGTTCGGCGGTTCGTTTTAAATTGAAATTTGAACTACGGGAAAACTATGCGCTCCTTTACACGAATTAATTCGCTCTTTTGAGGAGATCAGCACAGTCTAGCTACTATGAAATTTTCCTGATCGAAATGCGGTACCAGAACATTTTATTTATATTACTAAAAGCAGTTCGTTTCGAACTTACTGTTTGTATAGATGACGATGTAGACGCTAAGACGCTATAGACGTGTAGAGCAGTGTAGAGACGCTTCAATTTGTGATCTTTCCTGAAAGTGCCTGAAAGGAAATCATGTCGTTAGCGGATGAGCTTTTAGCTGATCTTGAAGAAAATGACCATATTATGGAAGAACCGGAGCCGGATTTTATTCCTGCCTTATAGTTATAAAGGCAGTATAATCTAATTATGTTTGATTTAAACGTATTTATTTTTTTACAGGGTTTGGAAATTGTAAATCCACAAGCAGCAGAAAAAAAGTGAACGAAGCTAATGCAAAATACTTCTCGAACACAGCTGGTTTCTTGAAAGTAAAAAAGTAAAAATTTATGTATGAAAATGTGTGTGTAAATAGTACAGTAAAGATCTAATTTGTTTCCATTTTGGGGGGTCCCGATTTTTATCCAAGCCTACTCACTCCACTCCCTGTCAACTCTGTGCCGTGCCTGGCCGCACAGCAGGACGGCGACTATTGTTGTCGGCTCGGGTATATGGATGTGAACACTACTATACGGACGCAACGAATCGAATGTCCAAACATCTTAATTTTCATTATTTTTTTTATGGGACTTTTAAAAACGTATTTCTGGAAATTTCCTGATTAAAACAAGACAAAACACGATATAATTTGAATTGTATTTAGTGATTTTATCGACTGTGAAAGTTTCGTATACATGCTTCACATGTAGAGTAAATGTAGGCCGAATTATATCGTGTTTGGTCTTGTTTTAATCAGAATAATGCCAGAAACAAGTCAATGAAAGTCTCAAAAAATAATGAAAAATAAAGCATTTTGAATTGGCATTACATTGTGAGAACACGAGAGCCTTTAAACTGTGTCGGCGACGGCCACACGCTGTGGCCAAATGCTGCGTGTGCCCGTCGCCGAGACCGTTGCCCTATTGTAGTTCTCGCTCGGCGCGAGCGGAGTAGCAGGCCCAGCCATAAATCAAAAAAGCAAGGAACATCACGATTTCTTTCCACTCCGGTGAACCACCCCCTGCCCAAGAATCGAGGGATTACTTATATCTGGGTATCCTGTCCCGAGTGATTTCGACTGATTTGCAATTGTTCTGAGGCGAATAACAACAGCACTATCAAACGCATACGTTGTACGACTCTTTATTATAATAGCAATAATAATGGGATAGTGGTAGTAGTAATAATATGCAGTATACATTTCTCATTATCCATATTTTCCCATAAACATACATCGAACGTTTGAACCGCAAAGTGCATTAAAGATATATATCGGAATATGTTACATTAAGCCCGAAACGAGTCACTCATAAACCATCATATACATACATAACATACAGCTCAATTAATACTTCTGTTCAACTTTAACGTGTGTACTCATAGTATCCCCTCCTGTCATTTGCGGATTAATTGCAAGTATATATATATACAGTGACAGAATTAAATCTATTCATAGACCGGTGACGCTTACTGTCAACTGACAATTCTGGTTTCAGTGTAACACTAAATCAACAATTATCCCCATTGGCCTACACTTTAATAGGATTTCAAATGACCATATGACAATTCAGGAATGAAGAACATTCGCAAATTTAATGTTATCATTTACCGAGGATAGTATGAAAATAATAGACTGTAAGGTGGTAAAAGTCAGCGGTGTATGAACATTTTTCGTATGCCGCTGTGTATCACGTCGGAAAGTTTCGAGTGGATCGATCTGCTCTTCGATCACCAGTTCGCTACCTACTCATTACATATACATGCGCGGTAATTTCTTATCTCGGGCGAAAGAAAACCATCGAGCATGAGAAAAATAAATTTCAAGCACCGACCGAAATTGCCAACCTCGTTTAATAATTTATATGTCACCGCTAAAATAATGAAACAACGCAAACAGAAGCATATCTTATTCGGAAACGAAATGCCATTTTTCACAAAAAGAATTGTTCTGATTTTGAATATAGATTTTCGGGAAAGAATGGTGTCATCGATTTTGCTCTAACTGCACTCTCGTAGTGTTCCCCGGGAGGACTCTTACGCTTATATAATATGTACAAATCAAAAATTTCAATAGATATCTATCTATATATCTATCTATCTATCTATATATATCCCGTGTGTGTGTGTGTGTGTGTCTATATATGTGTATATGTATATATATATATATATATATACACATATAAATACACACGTATATACGTATATACATGTAACGCACACTAAGGAACGCGTTCGCATTACAATATGCTACAATTTATGCGCGATGTATTAGTCTTTGAAAGCATAGTTCTGTGTCACGAGTATAAAACCGAAAACAATCTACCGTACATTTCGCAAGAATTGACAAAACCAGCGTCACTCAAATTGTGATCAATGGCGGGGAGGAAAGTATCTGACTTGACGTTAAAGAAAATGGAATTTTTTCGATTTTCTCGTTCCTCTCAAGAATTTATCATGCAAATGGAATAAAGCCTACTAAACGTACTCTTCGGCTTCTTCGTTTCTATCAAATCGACGCGATCCATATTTACGACACGTTCTGTTCGATCGTTGTCCTATCACAAAATGTCTGGACACCACCATGAAAAACCGATGAAAGGCTTACCCTACGTCTTTGTACATCGTATCGTAAATCGCTAACCTTCGCTCATCGAGTTCCCACGTTCTCCACTAACCGGTTGTGGCTTACACGCAACGAAACTAAATTTCTCCCTTGTTATTCAAGTTAGCTAAAATATATGTGTGTAAGTATGGAATATATTGCCGAAAGTAATGATCAGGAAAAGCACAGACTTTCGGAGCAATCGTTAGTATACATTTTTAAAAAGAGTCTGCTGTCGCCTCTGGTAGATTAAACATTTTATGGCATTAGTCGACGAATTGAATATTCGAATGCTGTAGAAGCACCATTTTCCTCGAATCTCAGATTAACACTTTGCTATTCTTTACAGCGTACCGACAAGCTTTCGATCATTCTGTTTTTCTTTTCCATGAGAACAAAGTGTTAAGCAAACTGTGCACCTTTCGATTGGTATGAACAAGGTATATATCGGCGGATAGACGAGAAAAATCGTGTGGCAATTTGTTTAGTAAAAAAAGAAAAAGAAAAAATGCGTAAAGCGGCGGCTATGTTCGTCTCGCTCTGCGTTATTCTATCTAAAGTGTTACAAGAAAGACTTAACAGTAGGAAAACGGAAATTTAAGACCCTGGAGAGCTCGTGTAATAATGCAAACGGGAAGAAGCAGGACGCAAAGCACTTTCGATTTTCTCCGATCCGCGTCAATAGAATGGCAGTCACGCTTCTTATTAGTTACAACCTTGATGTAATGATACAATTCGCTCGGTAGTTAATAACAGTAGCTGCATTGCACATCACCTAACAATGGGATCCATAAAATTTCTCATATACCTAACATTTCTTACATCTTCGATATCTCGTGGCGATTCGCTTTGTATAATGCAATAATTGTTATTCCATCCAGCGTATAAAATCAGACTTCATATCGTATCGTGTCCGTAGACGTGTGTAACAAATTGTCGCGATACGATCAACATTATTTCGGCTATAGTTAACTTCGCAACTGATTCGCGTGCAACTTAATACTCTTCTTAGCATTCCTTTTCTCTCTCGCTCTCTCTTTCACACACACATTCTCTCTCTCTCTCGCTAGCTCGCTATCTCTTGACTTGTGTTTCATTTACGTTTCCGTCGCAATTGGAATTCTGGCGCTTCATCAGTGACGCTATAGAACAATATGAATTTTAAACGCACTAAAACGGTTCAGCAACATAGTTCAGACCACTCGGCGTTGGAGTAAGAAAAATATCTAATATTTCCACTATTCTTGCACTTCTTCTCGTTGAGCCCGTGAAAACATTCCGTGTAAAAGGAAACTGAACGTACAAAACACTACCCTGTGTATCTGTTTCTAGTGAAATTCGGTTAAACAAGAGTGGAAAAGATTAAACTGTACCTTGGGTATCCATAAATTTTTGCCTTTTTCTTATGTAGTAGAATTTGGTGAAGAAAATACGAAAAGTCCAAGTTTTATTCCTAGGAGATCAGTGATTCAATAGTTAATAGTGTTTAAAGTTGTGCGATTTTCAGTGATTCTGACAGGTAAGAGTGCCGTTGGAAACACTGAAAATCGTTCAAGTTTATACACTTTTGAATACTGGTCTCCTAGGATTAAAGCTTGTATTTTCGACAATTTCTCGCGAAAGTCTACAGGATTATGGAAGAAAATGTCTGGTTACCCAAGGTACGGTGCAGCCGCGGAAAGTACAAGCTGAACAACACAAGCTGGTCTGGATTAGATTTAGAATAGTTATCCGCGAAACGGTAGCTATGGCGGTCTACTCGAAGAGTCGTATCGTCAACTTTCGTTTCGCGGCGAATAAATCGGAGTCCAAGTGAGGATTAAAACTGGATTCGAAACTGTCGTGTACACTCAACTGAAACAAGCGGCGCGTTCACTGTCGTTCACTTACTTATTCTGAGGTATTTTTGCCGGCGTGTCTGTGTGCCTTACAAAAACTTTGATTCGCGCGAGTTATCCTGATCAGCGAGCTCGTCGTGGAACGTCCCGCGAATTCTATCGCGGAGGATACCGACTCGGCTGTGTAGGTTTCCCTGAATGATCCTTCAAATCACTCGGGTTGTACATCGTTGGTCCCTAAAAGCAAAGATTCGCGTTAAAACACCGGTCAACAGAAATCGCATATTGAAATTATAAAAACAGATATACATATATCAATTTTAATCGAACAAGATTTGTTATACTGTTTCCTTACGATCTGGCATTGGAAAAGAAACTAAGATGAAATAGAGAAATTAATACAACCATGTACATTATCTTTCCGCTTCTTCTTTACAGTTACTTGTCTGAGACTTCCGTAAGTTGAACGATCAAACGCAACGAGAAGCAATGAAAATGTACACCGGAGGCCGCAACCAAAAATCTATCCTTCACCAAGCTTTCCCATAGTTTTGCCATTGAAGTCTTATGTCTTATGAGATTAATGTGCTCGGAATGACGAACGCAAGCTTGATTTAGCAGTAAAGCCGCACGATGGTGGCACAGATCGGAAGTAAAAATGCTCGTATGATATTTATCGAGGATGCTGAGTATTTTTTAAGTGGCAGAAAATCGCGCGCGAATCGTAGGAAAAGGCCATGGTAAGCGTGTCTTCCATAGCGATATCACTCGCGAAAAGTATTGCTCTCCTTACACATCAGGAACCACTCTACCTAGAAGAATGTGCCAATTAAAATATACTCCTCGACTCGGGTACCGTATGGTAAATTGAATGTTTTTATACCGTCGAATTTCAGTAACTCAAGAATCTGAGACAACGACGAAAGTTACTTCTATTTGACTTCGAAAAGAAGTTTAAAGTCATTGTCTCGTCGGTAGACTGCGGATTCTTATTTATTTCAGATCTATGAAGGTTACTACAGCTGGGAAGAAAATTATATTTGACTCCGCTTTCTCAAAGTACATCTACAAAAATTGCAAATTGCATAAACATCCGCAGTCTACTCAACGATGTAGTTTCATAGAAGTTCGACTGTATAATATTAGCTCATCCCAGGAGTAATGCTGTACTTCGTTATATTTTCCACAAACATTGATTTACAATTAAACTGCTATCGAAAAATGGATAAACAGTTCATAAATGTTTCGCATTACTCATGGGACGAGCCTGTAAATAAGTTACTGTTTTCTATCATGTGTAGCTCAGTAGAATGTATGAATGATCACCTCTGGAATGAGAAACGACTAACGCCGCTGGATTACCTTGTTCCTCGGGAGGAGACGCAGATCCCTCATCGTGTAGCTCTGCACCTCTCGCGATAACGAGCTGGTTGAGCTCCATCGAGAGAGCTGTGTGCCATATACAACACAACAATCTTGTCTCACTAATCAATACACGGCTTTCGCAATGATATTAGGCATCAAAATATGCGAAGAGTATGTAACGCCGATGCTCACTAGTAAAACATGAATGCTTCTAGCACAAAATCTTTCTTTTCTACCGCTAAATGGAAAGGAAACGTTGAAATCATCGGTGTTGCAGTCTCTCGCGTCGCCGTAAAACAAACGCAGTATTTTCTATAGTAGAAGTGTAATTTCATTGTAAGAATCAAACATGCTCGGAATCATCACGCAAATACTCTACTGTGTCCTGTACCGTGTGTTACGATGCCAACCAGAAACCTCTCAGTGCTCTATTCGCCATAAAAATTGTCTACGTGCATAGAAATAAAAATGGTTAAAGCAGCATGAAGCTTTGAAATTAATGTTAACACCATAGCTACCATGATAATCTGTTAGTTAGCGTTTCGACTACTTAATTCTTAAAAGACTGTTAGATAAAGTGTTAACAAAAACGCGGAAGATTAGTGATGAAAGAAAGAAAGGGTAGCTTTTGCGAACGCTCTACTCCATTTCCTGCTGCTTTATAGTTTCCCACAGGCATGCCAGCGCTAACATCAAATCGTTCGGGTTGTCGGATTGCAGAGAACTGGTTTGCTGTAGCAAACACGTATACATTATTTACGGTCTGAACCATGCTGGCAGATAAAATACGGCATTCCATGCGTGCACGACCATAAGAACAATGTATAAGATTAATAAAATAGTCCTTACTATCTGCAACAATTATTATTTGGCTACATCATTCTGCCTCCCCGACTGCTTGCAAAGAAAACATAAAAAAGAAAGGTGGATTAAACACAGATCGTCAAGAGAAGGAACATCTGTTACGATCTCGAGGAAAGTGAAATTAGTACGATGATCGTTAATGTGACGCAGGAAAGCACACGGTTTTCAAGAAACAGCAACGAGACTATCGACACTCTTTCTTTTTTAATATCGAATCGTATCTTTCGAAAGGAGAGGAAACACCTACTCTTTGACCTTACTCTCTGTCCCCCCTCACTCTCACTATCTCTAATTTTTATACGAACACAGACTGCACAAACATAAACTGAAATTGAACGTAATAGAGCCATTACTCTTCAGTGGAATAGACGATGCACAAAACTAGGGAAAATGTTCAAACATAACCGATTGTGTGTTACCGAAAGGTGAATAATCGGTAAGAGAAAAAAAGTAACATCTTAACATTACAGTTCCAGAGACAAGTACAACCAAGCTGCATACCAGCATACTGCAGCCATAACTTAAAGATAACAAACGGGGTTGTGTACGATTAGTCGGAAACTGTAGAGGCACATACTGCAGCCACAACTTAAAAACGATAAACGGGATTGTGTACAATTAGTCCGAATCTATAGACGCATACGTGAAACTGTATTGTTAATGTTGTATAATCTATACATGTTTGTAGTGACAAAACTGTGTAGAGAAATGTAACGGAAAGAAGAGAAATGGTGTATCTAAAAACATAACGGTAATTGGATTGGAAAACTTACTCCTTGAGATGCATTTTCGGAAACGTTCGCAGATGGTGCAGCGGCCGTCGACGTTGATGTCAGAGAGGTCATGGTCGCGTTCAGGTCGTTCACTGAAAATTAATTACAATATAAAATGTGCGTAACATCTACGATCTAATATTCAATTTACGATTAATGATAAATTGCTAGTAACTTGGATAGACACATTGTCGTTGTTTTTATAAAATGATATGAAAGTCATTTTTAGCGCTTCGCAAATCTAGCATCAGGTATACTCGAAAAGAATGGTGTACATACCTGGGGCAGGAATGAATAATTGAGGCGAGGAGGTTGCCATAGGTACGATCGGAGACGTTATGGGGGTTGGCATGTTTGGAGGCGCAGCGGTGCTCTTCGAACCAACGGGATTCATCACGTCTATGTAATTAGCGCGCATACTTCTTCCTTTCGGTAATTTGAATTTATTAATGCCAGATTCGTCGGCTTGCGAGGGTGGCTGAGGTAGCTGAGGTAGCTGAGGTGGCTGAGCGGGCTGCTCCGCTATAGGTGGTCTAAACCCCATGTCGGAAGCCTTTGGAGGAGGAGCTAACGTCGTAGACCCAGTGTCCCCGTCTTCGTCCTTGTTCGTCCACTTCTTGGCAACAGGATCCCACACGATCTGTTCAAACACACAATCGATTAAAATAGAAACCTCTTTGTTTCTTGAGATTATTACGGTACTTGCACGGGACTTACAACCCCTAGTCAAAGTACTAAGAACGTGATCGATAGTATACATGTAAATAATTGATACACGCTTCGTTTAATCGACACTTTTCACCAGGGGTGTAGACTACAGGGCTCAAACAGAGAGTTGCAACGACAAGTGTTAGGAAACGACACGTTAAATCCGAATCCAGAAAGTATGAATAATTCGTTAGCTGTTAATTGTCCGAACAATCAGGTATACTGGCCTTCTCCTCCGGCACCGTTACAATCAGAGATGTTCAACTACCCCAAGTACCCGCGCGAGCCCTTATAAAACATAGAAACCAACTGTCGTGATTGTTCAGAGATCTTTTTGAGCAGAGCTGGGTAAAACTTGAAACAAATTCAAAAGAATGAAATACTAAACACTTAAATAATTCCTCGTAATACTATTGAAATTACAGGGTAGAGCATTTAAATCATCTTGCTCGCTATTGATTAGATGCTCCCCTGTATTCAAAATTCGATTGTCTTCTTCGACTACTGTCTCGAAGCACTTCGATTTTCTCCAGCTCTGTTTTCGTACGCGTCACGCTACCCAGAGAGCGAGGGTCTCACCGTTGGATTGCTGTCATCGGGTAGAATCATTTGGTTCTTCGGTTTCGGAGCGAATTTGCTGAACAGGCCGCCAATCCATGAACCTCCGGTGTTCGACGGTTTCTTCTCGGCCGGTTTCTCCGCAGGTTTCTTGGCAGGGGCTGTCTGCTTGGCAGATGTCCTCGGTGTCTCTAACGCGTCCAATTCTTCGAGCGGGTCGAACTGCTTCCTCGTCGACGGAGTCATCGAGATCGCCGGCTTCGGTGGCTGAAATAAAGTATACGATTCATCATCGCAAAATTGTTCCGGCAAAGTTGATCACTGTTTACTGTAACAGCAACCGTCCCAGGGTTTCATTTAGCTGTGCGATTCTGTTCTATGCGTTCTGAACATCCTGGTACATCCGCGTAGCTATCACAGTAAGTAGTGAAAAACTTTGCCTGCGTAACAAACAGTATATCGTACAATTGTTATTGTCAAGTTAAAAACAACAACAAAAAGGCGCGGTCTTGAAAAATCCACAGAATATTCGATGATATATATAGGAAACTTTATTGTATATTTAACAATAACAGACTTGTGTACATAAAGTGACATCTAAAACAAAGAGCTAGCTTCTATGGATCCGGCTCTATAAAGAACGCAAAGCATCCGGTAGACTTTCTCGACGCGGAAGAATTCAAGAGGAACCGCGCAGAATTCGCCGTGTGCTCGTTGATTTCGTTCAGGCTCGTTAGATTCTTGAAATGTATTAGGTTGCTGCACATGAAATATCTGATTTTTCACGAGATATCAGATTTTTACATGTTTCTCGATTTCCAAGATCTGCAGTCTGAAATCAGACATTCCATATGCAACAATCTAATACAAGAAACCTTTTATAAGTTTGATCGAAATCAACGTCCTGACGGTTCCTGGGCGGTTCGAATGGCTCGGAAGTAACTTAATCGTAAGTTCACATAACATTTCCAGTATGAAACTGAGAGTGATGGAGAAGAACGACTTAGCGCATTGAAATTTATAAGAATCGGCTACTGGTTATCAAAACGCAACAATCGCAGCGTCGACCCGTCGTCGTCTACTCGCAACTCGTCGGGACATCGATGTCGTATGTTTTCATGAATGTCTTTTCGACAGGGAGATCCTTAAGCTTAGCCGAGTTAAGATCACTTCGGTCCGGCCTGACCGGTAGATCTATCGGATAGGTTCCGCCAGAGATGAACGGCTTGTACCGACAGAATTCAGAGGAATTCTGCGAGGAGTTTGCATAGGACCAGGCGTCCACTGTGTCGTAAATAACGTCTTTCCTTCGAATATGGGGGGCTACTCTCATGACCTTTTTATCCTCGAAGTTACAGTACTGCGTCAACGTCTGACTATCGGGGGAGGGTGAGGGGCCAGATATTCCTCTCCCTAATAGCGAGTCGAGCTTGGAGATCGTCCCCAGGCTGACCTTGGTGAACTGTACATCTAAATCGGTGATAGTCGTCAGCGATTTGGAACTATCCTCGTTAGCCAGAGGCCCCGGTTCGCAAGGGTCCGTATCGTTATCGTGATCCGACTTCTTTCTGACTTTGCATTTCAAGAACACAGGAGGTTTCGAGGAAGGCGGCTTCACGTATCTACCGTCTATCATCTTGATCTTTCTCGTGTCTCTCGGAGAAGATTTGTTGCTCGACAAAACCTTTGGATAGGCCGTCGTGATTTTTGGATAGGTGATCAGTTTGTTCGAAGGTTTCGTGGACTTGGTCTCGTCTACGTGGCTCGACCGATAGGGATTCGAAACCGACGACGACGTCGACGAGATAACGATATTCGACTCGGGGGAAGAACTGATTCCTCCGACTGGTTTCGCTAGAGTGTCACTTAATACTTTGCGTCGACGTAACGAACTAACGTTGGCCCCGTCCAACGAGCACTCGCCGGGAACGATACTACTATCCGCAGTGAGCGCGTAATTACTTACTTCAGGAGTGGCTGTTTTATCTTCCGTTTCCGCCTGTCCGTATGCGAGCATCAAGAAAAAGGTGAAACAAAACTCCGTTATTTATCGCGTAATGAAGAAGCTTCGTTAAGAGTCTGCGTGGAGCAGTGGCATGCTTAGGGTGTCCCGTTCGTTACCGTAGACTACCTTGGAGTCTTCGAGTCGTAATTTACATTCCGATATCCTTAAGACAAGAATATCTTATTTCATTTTTATTGGTAACCAATGCGTTAGAACAGAGGAGAACGGTTTTATGAGAAACCTGAGAACTTGCTGGACTAGCTGGTAAGCGTATACTTATCGGAATATTTCTCATTAAAACCACCCGCCACCATTTCAACTGGGACACCCTGGATACGATCAGCAAGACTGAGGAGATGAAACGAAAAAGTTAAGCTAGTTCATTGCAACGATCGACTCTTACCTCATAGTTCCATTTTTCCTGTAGCTGTGAATTATCGTTGTCACCTTGTTCCGAGGGATACGGAGCACCGGTTGATTGCTGCTGCCAATTAGCGACGCTGTTTCCGTAATTACTCTGGTAATAAGAGTCTTGGTTCCAATAATCTTGCTGCTGCGATTGTTGGTAAGATTCCTCGTTGTTTCTTGTATATGGCATGGACTGGTCGTATGTGTCCGGCATATTTGACGGCAAGGACAAAGGTTGCCATTCCGATTGCACATCGGTCGAAGGAACGTCCATCATCGACGTCGGACCCTCTCTGTACTCCGCTTGAGGTGGGTTCCAGTGTTGGGCTTGTTGCTGTTGTTGCAGTTGCTGTTGCGGGTGCTTCATCTCGTACATTTCTTGAGCTTGCAGGCTACCGTACGACTCTTGCTTCGAGTGCGACACGTAGGCATCGTTCTCGACTATTTCCCCGGACTGCGAGAAAACGTAACAATTAGCACTGAAACAATCGACTCAACGAAAGTACATAATACGCATCGAACTTACACAACACTTGCTGACAATCTCCGCTAAATTATCGAACCACGGTACAGTGATAACTTCGTCGGTGGAGTCCTTGTAGACGGGGTCATGGAACTTAATTCTGTCCCCGATATTGTACACCGAGCAGATGAAGGACTTCTTGTACTTGGACGGCTCGTTGGCGATGTTCACAGCGATCTGTTCTATGTACATCAATGCTTTCTCGATCAGCCCGTGGTCCATCATCTTCGATGCCAGATCAAACTTGAAAGTCTGAAGATCGACCAACGTGAATCTAGGCTCGCTGAGGTTTCTCGCGTACTCGTAGATCTCCGTCAGCATCACCGCTTCAGTCGTGAGGAACGTGTTATACGGTTTATGGTGGTTCGCGCCTATCAGCACCAGTTTCACGTTGCTCGCCCCATACGCCCCGAAGTCGACCTGAGAGAGGATGTAACAGAAGTGAGCAGCGTGGATGTCTCCTCGCGCGGATAGCGTATCCCCGAGAGTGGTGATCGAGCGACGATTAATATCCGGATTCGAGGACGTGTTGGAGATGATCATAGCTAAATGAGGCCGCCAATCGTCCCATTGCGGATCCGAGATACTGGTGACGGCGGCAGGCACCCGACCAGAATGCAGCTGGTACAACGTTTGCAACGGGTCATGATACGGTAAACTATTCGCGAACCGGGTCATCACGGACGCATGGGTGCGTTTGTCCAACTTGCTGGCCAGGAACAATGCGTGCCCCCAAAGTCCCTCGTTCATAGCATACTCTGCACAATAGAAGCGACGAGGATTGCAATAACGCGGTCATTTAAACAATCAAAGAAGACACGATTTGAACGAACACGTACCCAGCGCTTCTTGAACCAAACCGTACAGTAACGTGTTTCGGAATTCGTCTGTTATTTGCTCGATGCTTTTCCGTGTTTTGCTCTCCGATTTCTCCGAGACTGTCGCACCAGCGTCTTGGCTGCTCTGGAATCCATCACCACCTAGCTCTGATCTCTGAGATATCACCGACTCTCTCCTTCCCGAATCCTGAGGCTTCTTAGACAATTCGTAAGGATACGCTTCCTTGTTTCTGAGCAACAACGCCGCTATGTCGACACCAACAACATTCTGTAACGACACAATTATAAAATTCATCGTTTTACTTTAATACGAAACTTTTGCATTGGCTTAATAGAAGTAAAAGAACATCAGAGACGTGTCAGAATATCAAGTAATGCATCTTACGCCGTTTTGTTGAATCAGCATGATCATTAGCTCGTACAAAAGTATGTACGAGGCACGATCGGCCATTTCTTCGTTCGCCGCTGCTTTCTTTATTTTATTCTCGCAATACTCGATGATTGTCTTTTTATGTGTGACGCCCCTATACGCAGAAGAAACGTTGCGTTAACAAATAAATAGAAATCTAAAGGAAATTAGATACTATACTCTAAGCAGGCATATTCGAAGATGCTACAAATAATTGTCGGCAACATGCAAAATTACTGAGTCGTTCTACTCGAAATAATAAGCATGCTTAGACGTATAAATATATTGATTACACTTGCTTAATTAAAGGCCCAGGATATGCCCGTAAGTCGCGCGTTACAGGGTCGTGCAAGAGTAGGTTGTCCAATTTAAGAATGTCCACCTTGGCTCTTTCACCATCGGTTGGATAAGATGGAAGCACGTGAATCAATGATCCGATCGAGAAACACCCTATGGATGTGAGATGTTTTTTATAGTCTACTATATATGGTGTGTGTGCTAGAAATGTTTGATAACTCTCGGACGGATTAAATGTATTGTATTTAGATTCTTAATAATCGAGTACTATACCGTATACGTGAGAAGTGGAGAATTTAGTCGGCGTCATTCTTGCCGAAGCGCTCGTTGAATCCTCGAGCAGAGACATGTCGGCCAAAGTTCGTTTGTCACCGGTTGTTCTGCAAAATACAGTTCTCAGTCCAAATAGGTGCTAATCATTGGACTGGGGATCTTTATGCAGAATAAAAATTACCTGCATCACTTGCAAGATACAATATACATAATTAAATAGAAAGTTCAATGTATCTTTACTGATATTAATAAACAGAAAATAATTGACGTTTTTTTAGTGTTCTTTTAAATCTGCAGTTTCTAAAGATAATAGCAGATTTTTAAGCAAGTCGTGGACCCGAACAAAAGTTAATAAACGCATAAAAATCCGCAGTCGAATCGTAAGAGAACTAATAGAAAGATAAGCTGCGATGAATATCCATCTACCGAGAAGATCTCAACTTGAATACCAAATGTACTATAGCAACAATATCTTGTATCATCTACAAAGGATGAAAAGTAATGGTTCTTGCTAAAGATCTACACGAGCAAAACACATAGATTTTCGGTGGAAAAATCGTCTAGCATAGAGAAGAAGATACATTGAATACGACGATAGGATGTTTTAAACTAACAATAAGTTACTTTCGATAGGTAGCAGAGATTCGACAAATTTCAATACGTCTGTTGCAAGTTTCGAACCGAGAGGACTCTCTCTCTCGGTCTCACCTATTTGAATTTATACAACACGGCGGTTTCCGTTGCGGACTCCTGGCCCATCCAGGACACCCGAAATACGGGACATACAATGCTTTGTTTGGCGAGTGCAAGCATGCGCTTGGATTCGTAAAATATCTAACACATAATCGACATTGTAAAATCCATAAAGAAACCATAGAATCGAAGAATCAAAGCTCAAATCAATACAAAGCTCGCGAGGAGGCTCACCTGTCGTCACAAGAGCTACGACCTGAATGAACGCTTGCCCTGTCTTCTGGATAATTGGTAACGCCACGGGACACGAGCTGCTGTTGATGTCGATTGGCATAGTACTTGTGGTACCATTCCGAGTAGGCGGCTGGATTCGTTCGTCGTAAATTCTCGATATACGCGTAATAATTGCTGGCGTAATGAGCGTTGTAATCGTATCCAGAGTAGCCTCCTAATGAACAAGCTCATTTTAATTCTGGTTGTAACAGTTTAGTCAGAGATACAGTAATGTCCGACTGTAAGTCTTGCTGAAAACTTGACTAGTTAGATTTCACGAATGTGTACCGTTGTAACCATAATAAGGATCCCTCGATCTCACATAATACGCTCGGTCTCTGTCGTTGTAGGAGGATCTGCTGGATGGTCTGGACCTGAGGAACAAGGTCAACGTTATTGTAACATTTTACCCCGCTGGCACACATTTCCAAAAACACATACCCCCTGCTATACGGATCATCGTAGTACGGATCTCTGATATCATAATCGTCGTATCGTCTCGGTCGTCTATCGTCCCGTCTCCTATCACGATCAACGTAATTCCGATCCCAAGGGTATCGAGGATCGTAATCTCGGACATCCCTCTCCCTTCGCCGTACATCGTCGGTCCTGTCCCTTCTACGATCATCGGGCGGCCGTCTCCTACTGTCCCTTTCATCCAGATCGTCTTTAGGTTGTTTGTTCCTTCTCTCGATATCTTCCCGGGGATGTCTATCCAAATCATCCCGGCTGTGATGCTTCCGATCGTCCTGTATGTAAGGCATTTCCCGACGATCGAACTCGTCACGGCCATTGTATGGTCGATCGGTCTCGCCGGCCCGACGACCATAATAATACTCGTCTTCGTATTCACGTTCACGATCATAATAGGAATTCTTTCGTTCGAACTCGTATCGTCGCCGTTCCGAGCTACTATCGCGTCGTCTTTCCCTGCTGTCGTCCCTGCTATTCCCGGATCCCTCTTCGTTCTCGTCGTCATACGAATCTCTGCGATTCGACGAGCTCGAAGCTCCTTGAGCCTCGCGTATCGACGCACCCACAGCTTCCTCGCGTTTGCTCCTCGAGTCGCTGGCTTGGTCCGATATGCCGGCTGAAACACAGCCATTGACAGTATACAATTCAATTTCCAATAGATAAGTGTGGATTTAATTATAATTCTTAAACGACAAACAAAAAACCGTATCCCATATTTTTATTCACAGGTCACAGATACGAGTTTGCATAAAAATTGAACAATTAATAAGAAAAATCGACTTACAGCTAGTAGAAGGAACTTCCTGGGACCCGGTGACCACTCTCCCATTGGGTCTGTCGTCGGAAGATTGACCAACCTCGTTAGGAGACGCGCCTCCAGGTATCTGCCTGAGGTTCTCGTCTGTTTGCTGATTAGGGTCTTCAGGTTCGTTGCCCCTGCCAGGAACTTCTCGCGTCTCGCTGGATTCCAGCATGATCTGAGGTTGCGGCTGATACCTCTCCTCTCCGGAAGGATCGTTCCGGGATTGTTGAGGAGGCAAGGAGCGTTCTCTGCCAGATGGATCGTTTCTACGTTCCAACGTGTCCGAGTCAGGTCGCGAGAGCATCGGGACGCTTCTCTCCTGACCAGGAGGGATATCGCGTCGCTCGGTTCTCTCGCTGATGTTTCTCAATTGCAGACCCTGCTCCTGGCCCGAAGGATCGTTTCTCCTGGGATCCGACAATCTCTGAGCAGATTGGACGTACTGCTCCTGACCAGTTGGATCATTCCTACGCGGATCTATGGAACTCGACTGGCCCGGTACTTCTCTCAGGAAAGGAATATCGTTAGGCACTTCGTCATTCTCGTCGTCCTGGCTTGGTGGAGTCGGCTCGTGTTCCTGATGCGAGTCCGTTAACTCTCCGGTCTCCAAGAACGTGTTTCTATCGTTCGACGCGAACTCGTAATTGTCCGGCACCTGTGAAATAATAATGAACACTGTTGCATTATTTTCAACTCGACGAAATGATTAAGAAAAAGAAATGAACGTAGCTTCTGTATCTTGCAATTAAACCTTTGCACTCGAGTGGTGACTCAGAGGCGTCATTAACAGTTCTTATTACCATTATTCAAAGTATTTAATATTTTAATGTACTACTAAAAGTATTGTATGAGGTATTATATCGGTTTCATTTTGCTAAAATTAAGAAAATCATAAAAAATCTGCAGTCCACTAATCATCATAGCGTACCTGTTCCGATTGTAGAGGAGGTAGAGACCGTGTCGGTTGTTGAGCAGCAGGCACTTCAACGTTGTTTACCTCTTGCCGAAAATCACGCGTGCTCGCCGTCTCTTTAACCGGATTAATAACCGGTTTCGGATCGTTATCCAGCGTCTCCTTGTTTATAGAATCTCTCGAGCCGTAAATATTGCGTTCCTGCAACGACGGTGTGACTACCTCCAGATTGACAAACTCCGTAGGCTGTTGAATATTCTCATAATTCTCGACGTTCTGTTCGGCGCTCCAGTCCTTGGTCGGCCTGGGAAGATCCTTCGTATACCATGGGTACTCGGAGGAGCGTGGCAACGTGCTCTGATTGTACCACTGATCGTATCCGCTTTGCAGCAAATTATCCACTGGCGGAACACTCGTTGCCTGATACCCGATCTGCGCAGATAGTTCTTTGTTTACCTGATTATCAATAGGTTGGGGATGCTCCGCAGGAGCGCCAGCATAGTCCAAGGACACCCCAGGAATATGATCCGTGGCACTATGAGGAACCGTGCTTTGAACCCATGCATCCCCGGACGTAGCAGGAGGCGGTAATGCTTCGAACGATTCGCTCTGATGTTCTAGGTGTTTGCTAGTCTTGGAACCGAGGCTCATCTGTTCTAATTTCGCGGGCAGTTCCTCCGGTGAATTGTTCTTCCCCCATTCCGCCAGGTCGCCAACCGAGTTGAACTCGCTGTTCTCCTGCACGGAAACGTTTTCGGAACTTGCAACGGTAGACACAGTTTCGGGAGTCGACGACATGTTCAGTCGGGAATCGGACAACTGCGTTTTCGAGATTGTAGTTTTCGTAGGAGGATCTTTACAGAGGACACTCGGGGTTAACGAGGGTACGGACTTCTTCCTCTCTTCTGGCTCTACGCCAGTTTCTAAAGGCGGCGGTGGAGGCATGTTCGGTAAAGAGTAGTGAGCAGCTGTGCGACTTTGTTGCCAATCATTCGAGGGAATAACACCGGTATTGTCCGGTTGGAGGTGCTCTTCTGGTAGATTGTTGTTCTCCTGTTGCTCTTGCAACCATTGACTACTATGCAACTCGTTTGTATGCTTCCATTGCTGCAGGGGATCCGTGCTGATCGGTTGAGGCCAAGAATTGAAATCGGTGTTAGGACCTTGCTGGACGTTGGAAACTTGCGTTTGTTGAGGCTGGTTGGGCAGCACCGATTCGTAATTTTGATTGCTCCATTGTGACGCCGACATGTTCATTTGATTCGATCCGTTGTTCGCATCGTTCGTGGAATGTTCTTTCTTAGCGTTCTCAGGGGCGGGTGGAAGATGCGGATTCGATCTGTTTCGTGGCGGCCACGGTAGACACTGATTACCCATATCATCGAAATGTTTCGCCTCTGTATCGATCTCTGGATCCGGCCAATCGCCCGGCACGTTGCTCTGGCAGTTATTCGGCGGCAACGAGTTCATTTGATCCGACTTGTGCCAATTATAATTGTTACCGGCTAAAAAACTGTACGCCGCTTGAGCCTCCTGACTTTGTACAGACGGTCGTTGCTGCGGATACGGAGCAGGTTGGGAAGATTGCGACTCGTTTATCCATTGTGGACGATCGTAATCCAAAGACGCGGATTTACCGGAACTGGGTCGAGGAGGCGGTGGATATTGCTGATACGGATAATTTAAATAAGGTGGATAGGAATCCGAATGGTTCGAAAGCGGCTGTCTGTTGCCAGCTGTTCCATGCATGTTGCCGTCTGGTATAGAATTCTGATTAATCAAATCAGTCTTGTTGCCATTAACGTTTTGATAATAATGATCCTGAATGGAATTGGATATCAGCTGTCCTTGGTTCTTATATGGTGGTGGATAATGCTGTGGTTGTTGCTGGTCTTGTTGAGGTGGTTGTTGTTGTTGTTGTTGCTGCTGCTGCTGGTGTTGTTGTTGTTGCAGGTTATCTGTCTGCTTATCAAAGTCCCAATTCCACGAATTATTCCAAGGATCTGCTGTTGGTTTCGACTGATTCATAACTGCGGATTGTTGCTGCATGGAATCATTGGATGGCACATCCGATTGCATTCTTCCCATCGGGTTCCACATGTTTTGATTATGAGCTCCATATCCTAAATTGTGATCTACTCTAGACCTTGTTGGTCTAGCTCTATAGGGATTCTGAAAACATAGTTGAAACGTTAATAAACTACTCGAACGTAAATGTCTATGTAAATACTGTTTTACTCACACTCATACTGCCTTTAGGACAGTACCGCTTGCTTCTTACTTATAATAAAACCTAGAAACCAGAAACCAATGTTTATATTCAGTTATATCGAGAAAAGAGCATATGCAAAATCAATCTTGTTACTTTTAATAAATCTCTAGTTGTCGGACAACAAGATAAATTTAAGAAAATTCTCATTAACCATCCAATCAGTTGAAACGTCAAGATTTCGCAGTATTCTTACTAATTATTCGACCATCGGTAAGTATTCAGATACAATTCATTTATTCAAGTGGAGGGAAATGTACTATCGCGTGTAATGAATAACTTATATGCACGTACGTATACATATGTACACATATACGTATGCATATACATATATAGGTCAATAGGAACCTATTTTTCATTATTCTAATAACCCTTCCAACAATCACATCAATCGCGTACCAGCGCCTTTTTCATTTTCACGTTATCGGTAGAACGGAGGCGAGTGTCGCAAGGTCGACAAGCGTCAGAAATCAAAATACAAAATCCGTTGGTGCTGACAAGAGGTTCGTCCGAGAATCAAAATTCCTCGAGCTCCCGAGCACGAGAAAACGCGAAATTCGCTTAATTATGTAACGAAAATCGTGAGAGGGCAGCTTTAGCGTGATAAAATCGAAGCTGCCGGACAAGATGCGGACGGAGATACGGAAAATTCGAACGGTTCTGACGAAAAGTCAGGATACCAGCTGTGATTGCCAAGTTAGCGTTCAGGGACCTTTCTCGTACTCGTTCACTCACCTAGCTATCGTATCTGGCACTGATGTCCATACGCGAGCACAAGCATTATTCTCTTCCACGGAACATTCGTATCGTTGCTCGGACAGATTCGATCGTTTATCTACGCGTGCTCGAACGTTTGCAGGGGCTGATAACGGAGAATCACAGAAGCCCAAGCATTTTTCGGGCACTACGAGGGAAAGGCGCACGTCACGAAAATTTTCCTCCTTCACTTTCCACGCGAGCAGAACCATAGACGCGCACAGCGCGGACGTGTTGATCTCAAACGTCAAAGAGATTTGCAGTAAAACCCCGTCAGATGGCGGCATAATGCAATTCGAAATTTGAAAAAATTCTATGATATATTTTATGTTTTTCTGTTTCCGTTAAACAACGGATTATAATAAATTAATTATAAGAAATGGGAAACGAATCGAAATTTCATTCTTCCTTTAATAATCTTATTAATAGACTGCAATAATTATGCATTTATAAAAAATTTAACAAAAATGAGTAGGTGTAATTTAACACATTAGAAACATTTGATGAATTTAAAAATATTGTTATGTTGTCTTCAACATTTCTATGTGACTCCAGTTGGTTGCGAATCAGGTAGAACATTTTTATTTTCCATAAAGATCCGCTATATCGACTCTAAGGGGATAGAAACGCGACGTAATGGAGGTCGTTGCGACTAGACGGTAAGAGGTGATATTTGCAAGTTCGTAATATATATATGTAACTTCTTTTGGCCTATATTGTCGCAACGATACATTGTCTTTATTGTATTTATAGCGTTTTCCGGCGATAACGCAGACATCTACAGTGCTCGTACAATTGTAGGATTGCAGTTGTTCAGGAAAATGTGAAAACAGAGAGGAAATCGTTCCATGTCGGAGCTTCGGAAACTTCACACCGGCTGACGTGGTATATCAGGAGTGGACGGGTGGACGATTTGACGAATCGGCCACACTGCAACCAGTTCCGCGTAAATGGATCTCAGGTGGTGAAGTTTCATTTCGGACGGAGTTTTCTGAGCGGGTTTTCCGACGTTTACCCTAGCGAATCCACTTGATTTCCGGGAAAATGGTGTTGCTAACGATGATCGCGAGGATAGCAGATGGTTTGCCATTAGCGGCAACCATGCAAGAAGACGAACAGGTTAGAAATCTGTTATGATGAAACGTCAAGTTTCGTTTTTCCTCGATGATTTTCACTATTTTTCCCTGATAACATCAACAATTGATTTGCATACGACCGACTGCGACGACGTTTCCGTTGACATGGAAATGTTCTATCATTAAACATTATGCAACTTTGTCGAATATTAAAAAATATTTTTATTTATTTACAGAGCGGAAGGAGCATCTTAGATTATCAGAATCAGGCGAAAATGTTGTTTAGAAAATTAGGGCCTCAGTCTCCAGCTAAGTGTACTATAGAAACAGGACCATATTTATTCCAGTAAGTTTGTTGTTTTTTGAAATTTTAATGCGTTTTTAATTATCTATTTTTTGGACATGTTATTAATCGCTCAACTTTGCAGCTACCTGATCGAGAACGAAGTATGTTATTTGGTATTATGCGAGAAGAATTACAGTAAACGTGTAGCGTACAGTTACCTGGAAGACATTGCACAAGAATTTCATTCTTTGTATGGTAGACGGGTCAACACAGTTACCAGGCCTTATAGTTTTATCGAATTTAGTATGTACTCTGTTTATTCTATAGTTTCACCCTTTGGACTCGATGCAATTTTAATTCCAAAATCAAGACACTTATTTCAAGCCAGATCATTTTTATTGTGCACATTGAATTGAAGCTGTTCTCTCATATAACACTCGAGCTTTTTACAATTTATAGAATACAGACGAATTGAATAATATTGAAACTGTTTTGAATAATAGTATGGCAATTTTTACTGGCACCTCAAAGTTGCCATTCCAGTGCAAAGGGTTAAGTGTAGCACTATTTATAGTGTATTTGATTATTAATATATCCGACTTTTCCAGATACTTACATTCAGAAAGCGAAAAAAGTTTTCTTGGATGGTAGGTCGAGAAGAAACATGAACGCACTGAATACACAATTGCAGGATGTGCAGAGAATTATGGTTCAAAATATAGACGATGTTTTACAGAGGGGTACTGTTCTTTCAGGTAATGATACAACAGAAATTTTTAAATGATCTTTTACATCTGTAAAAATCAGGCATTGACTTGAAATTCATTTTACAGAACTAGACACGAAAACGCAAAACTTGTCTATGTTATCACAAAAATACAAGAAAGACGCGACTCACTTAAACAGTAAATCAATGTACGTGAAGGCTGTGGCTGGACTGGTCGCATTCTTGGTCTTCCTGTTATATTTCTTTGTTCTTTAGTTCAAATTAATCGACGAGTTTGTCATCACTGTGCAAAGACCATGGAGGTTTTTAATCATTCTGTTTTTTTTTCAAGATTAGCGATCGTATTATTATTTCCCGATAAGTACATTTAACTTTGACTCCAATCGTGATCGAGAGCGATGTACAGAAGTTGTATTCGGAGGAAAACTCGTCGCGACGAATACTATAATATTGATAACGGTTTCAGGACATTCTTTCATACGTTTACTATATATTGCTGTGCAATAAATATATAGTAGGTAATTGTTTACACGAGTAATGTACAACCATCACAGTTTCAATTAATGGAAAAACGATGCTAATAATTTTGTAAAAATAAAAGACAATATGTACAGCCGTATTTATATTAAAACGAAACTTTACTTTAATTTTCAAACAGTGAAAGTTCGTCTCACTTATTCCTGTTCGAGGCTGTATTAGTTTTGTTATATATATTTTTCTATGGGGTTGCATATTTTATGAAATCAATAATGATTTTCATGTAAAGAGAATCTGTTAAATTATATTTATTCCTGTGGTTTTAGTATTCTCTGGAATGTAATCACATATTTAGCTTCTCGGAAAGGGAACCAAAATAACGTATTACAATTGGTTTTATGTTATTAAAAATGTTATTTTATACGATTCAATTGTATTGGTCTATTACGGTATTATATTTACAGTAAAAAATGAACTGAATTTATATTCAATGTACAACATGTTTTCTTGTTCGAATCAAGAAAAATAAAAATCTTACACACCTATATTTTTCCGAATATGTACAAAGATACTATTGTTCAAGTTTCACAAGTTCCTCGTAATTAGGAATGTTAAACGTTCTCGTATTTGTTGTACTAATTTTTCGTTCTTCGTTACCCGTTTCTTCTTCGGATTCCGAGAATTCGGAATTAAAGAAGTAATTCACAGCTGAATTTGTTTTCGTGTTTTCCGTTATTTGTTTATACTTTTTCACTCTTTTTCGTGGAATATTTCCGTTACCACTTTTACTTGTCGAATCGTATATCCATTCATCGTCTGAAATATTAATCGATTTACGAGATTAAGAACGATATTAAATATAACTACACGAACAAATAAACGCACCTGTATCAATAATTTCATATATATCTGAGTGCTCTTTCAAAACCACATATATTATTGGGAATTCTATTATAGTTTTATTTTCGAAATTTTCCTGTAACGACAGAGTAACGTCCAATTCGTGAAACCTGATGAACAATTTGCAATTGAAGATTTCGTACTGTATATGTAATGAAATAAAGTAAATGAATGTGTTCTTACTTTGCATCTGACTTTGTTACTCTTTCTGCCTTTAACAGAACTTTTATTCCAGAGAATCCAGCAGCTCGATAAAACTGTAATCTGTCATTTAAACTCATTCTCAAATTTAATTCATCCATATCAACTGTGTTTTCTAATGACTTGATAGGATCCAAAATATTTTCTATAACATCCGATAGCCTTGTATTTTCTAGAGCCCTGTAATTCGAATAATTTTCCATATCGAAAAAAGAACATGATAGTACTTATTCTATGTATTAATTACTTTACCTTTCCGTTACCCATTTCGTATGATCTGCTTGTGCAAAAATCCATTCTATTCTCCAAAACAATTCGTTAGTTTTCCAATTCAAATAAGTTGTATTAGCTTGATGTCTACTAAAGTGTTGTGGCATAAATTGTAAGTTAATGTTTCTTTTGAATGCAGCTGTTCTGAGCTTCAGCAAATGCTACGAAGACAATGTTTATGTAATATATGTTTTTATACTAACAATAAAATTATAACTAACCACTGGTAGATTATTTTGTCGGGTACACTTTTTAAACGGATCTCTCTTCAGCTGCTCTACCGATCTGCCAACTTCTTCGAGCAGTCTATAGTCTAAAAATTGTCAAATATTTAACCGAAGCGCATAATTTCAGAGAGGCGGTAAAAATTATGTAGACGAGTATATTTTCGTAGAATACTAATTTACCGCTTAGGATGTCCAAGTCCGTGAACGACTTTAACGGTACAAACTTCGTTTTATCTCTGACACCATCGCATTCTAACTCTTTTTTGTGAATGTTTACGCACTGGAGGCAACAAGTTCTAACCTCGCATTTCGGACACGTGTATTTTGCTTTAGTTGCGTCGCATACCTCGCAATTTTCGATCCTGTAAATCGTTGTTATGTAAATTACGGACAGTACAATGAACTTACGAATGCAATCATCTCTGCGATCGAATAAACGAACAGATTATTAATATGATCCTACTTTTCACTGGACGCTGCCATATTGATTCTGTACCACAAACACAGGATGCATATAGTAAATAGAGGCGGAACTCCTATCGGAAGTTTGAGTACTAAAAATATACAATGCCTAACTATTTTATCGACTATGCAAATACAGCTATCCCACGATCTTAGCCGATTCTCGGTTCTGTACTGTGACAAAGATCGTGAAGGGATACATTTTTTTGTAGACTCATTATTAGTAGTAGTTCAGTAAATAGTTCAAATTAGTAGTAGTTCACACCGATATACCCGATTTGTTCCTATTTTATAGTTAGTATTAATATAGCACACGGTATCCAATTTTAAGATTTATTTTTCATATTTCTGTATGTACATATTCGTAGGTATTTCATGTATATTTCCATTTCATTTAGAAACATAGAATGGTAAATGCATTGACATCAAAATATGGACAATTTAGCTCTATTCTTCCGCTGGTTTTGTTCGGTATCAATATTCTTTTCCGACGCTCTTAGATCTACGAGTTCTTTTTGCTTCTCATTATACTTCATCGCAATGTTATTATATTGAATGCTTCCTTTCGCGTGTCTTCCCAACGATTCCCTCAGCTTCGACGATTCTCTCTCCAGCCTTAATATATTTTCCCCGATTTGAAAGCCCGCTAGGTTCAATTGTCGATTCGTTTTCGTTTTAAGTTCATTTTTACTTTTCGTACTACTCGTTTGGCTGTCAGTTTTCGCTGCAAACAAATTTGTAAGTTTATTGAAACACAAGAACCAAGCACAAGGATGGTACAAGAAATATTTCTCGGACATACGTTTGTCACCCAGAGTAGCGTTTATAAAATTAAAAACATTTTTCTCATCCCTTTGTTTCTCCCTTTGGTACTGTCTCTCTCTTTGTTGTTCCAACTTTTGTTGTTGTTTCCGCATTTTTCGTTCAACAAAAAATAAATTTTTATCTCCGCCCGCATTCTCTCGTAATTCCATACAGTGATCTAAAGATGTTCATAGTGAAGTACATATTAGGTCAGTGCAAAAGTTCGTGCTCGATTTCTGTTGCATTTTAATACGAAATTGGACAGACATACCTAAGGATTTACCAGCTGGCAATACCGTTGCTTCGACTGGTTGTATTCGACCATCGGAATTTTTCCCAAGACCAGTACCCACCACATAGCCCATCTGAGCCATCAACTTGCTACCTATACCACGAGTATGTTTCTCCCAATTTCCAAGGGGTGCATTATTATCCATCGAGAGAGGAGACTGGTGAACGACTACTTCCTTAGGATATTCTGGAGAATCGTTTTCGCTGTCCGAATCATCGGATGTATCCGACATTTCTAAGTCATCTACGGTAGCATCTATGGTAATAGACAATGTGAAAGAGAAGAACCTGTGTAACACACCGAATTTATGCATGCAATACTAACCGAGGGGCAGAATATCTTGCAAGAAAACTTCAATAATGTTACCGCTTGTTACGAACTTAATCCTAAAAAGATCTCCGGCTTTGTCCGGCATTTTGATCACAATACCTCTGTGCCAGAGTTCATTCTTTTGTTTAGCCAGTACCCTGCTACCCATTTCTATACTTTGGAAATCAGGTTCCCTATCGATAGAAGCACACTTACATGTATATACGTGCATGTACTCGACGATTGGCGTTTACGCTTCGGTTACTAAATCTTGATTGATTTACCTATATTCTTGAATGCTAGACAACAACACTAATTCACCGTGAGAAAATCTGCAATCCTCGTCGGAAAACTTACAGTTCCCGTTCAAATAGTAGGGACACGGAAGCATTTCTTTGTGCATCGGATTTAGGAAGAATACTCTGACCTGAACAATAGTTACATTCTCTTAAGCATGCAAATATATGCGGATTAACGTCGTCGGACGATTAAAGACCGTCCGACTTTCTAAGCGGGTTTATTTTAAAGGATACATTGTTAATTAATGCTATAACACGTGCTAGAATTGCAATTCTCTAGAAATATCGATCTCCTTACCTTTATTTCTTGCATACTATTTATTTCCATTGTATTGTTGATCCAGTAAACCGAGCATATCATAGCATTATGATAACCAATTCCTCCCCAACTGCTACCGTAGGGAGCTCTACATTTCATGCCTTCCAGCTGCTTCAACTCTTCCTACAAGATTAACTTGCACCGTATAATTGTGTCATTGCTGTGCCGTATAGAATACTTGCATACTGACTTCTATATTGTTACTTGAAGCTCCAGCAGCTTGTTCATTCTGCTTATTATTCTCAGTGTCATCTGACACTTTCTCCAGTTGTGCCTGATGAATTCACAATCAAAGAGAATACTATAAGTAATGCTTCTTGTTGGTAATGAGAAACGATGTTTAAGGAACAAATTATTCAAATTGAATAAGTAACTATGGTTTGCAAGTTGTGCAATGTGCACACAGAGGGAGCATTTAAAACAAACCACCTGAATACAGTAAGTCCGAAACTTATGTGACCAATTCGTTTCAGTGCTTCCTATGTAAGTCAAAAGACCATGCAAGTCAAATATTGCTCGAGTGCCATCTCTGAAAATTTGTGAAGGGAGTAATCTCCTTTTTCATTTCTTGATAATGCAAACATGGGGGTTTTCAGTACTTAAAAGCACTAGTTATAAGATCAATCTAGGCTATAATTGCTCTTGAAAGTCCTATTTTTACGTTTTCGAGGTATAAACTGTCGTATCTTTATGAAAATAGGTACAAATAATGCAACTTATGCCTCGTAAACGTAAAAATAGTACTTCTGAAGGTGACTGTGGCCTGGATTGATCTTTTATCTAGAGTTTTTGACTACTGGAAAACTCCATCCTTGCAGAATTGAGAAATTACATATGTTCCGAAATGATTTTCTGGTTTGTTTCTAAGCATCTGTGTAAGACGGGGACTCACTGTATACAATTAATGAAACATATAATTTGCGAGGATTACCTTGAACAAGGCATATTCCTTAGCCAGTGGATCATCGTCGTCGTCGCTCAGAATCTCGGTGGAGGAATCATTTTCCGTGTCTCCGGACTCGACGCTTTGCAGGCTCTCTTTCGTTAAATTAATTAGCTCTTCTATGTCGGACTTCAAGCTCAACAAATTCTCCCGATCGGGTCCCTCAGCCGTCGACGATAGGGTAGATTGGACTTGTGCCAGCTGACAATGTTTGCAATCACGTATTTATATTGAGATGAATCGTGAGCCGAAGAGATCGTTTATTTATAAGGTTAATCCTTGTGAAAAAAAAAGAAGAAGCTGCTCGTCGTACCTGTTCCTCGTACTGCGTGATTGATTCCTTCAGACTTTCCACGTCTGTCATGGTACTCCTATGACAACGACAGGAACGGGAATTGATTCATAGGTTCCCGATAAACAGGGAACTTCTGTGTCGGACGCGTTTACATTTGCACTATATTTGCCGTTTTGCTTTTAACGATCGAAGTCGTAGATACTTACACATACATATCAACATCGACATACGCGATGCCACTGACAACGCCGAGAGGATCAACTCTGTTCTACTTCAGCGGGGGAATTCCGTCTTTACCGACCGAGCGACGGCGCGCGCATCGAGCACGATTCAAATTCTATCGTAATTTTCACTTATTGATTTTGCTTATTGTTTTCGTAGCATGTTTCATTGTTGCGAAAGTTTACGCAAACGCATATTTACGTGGAACGAGGTTGGATAAATGGGATTTCGACGGAAAACGTGTTCCGTGATTATATTGTTCATGTTGTATACTTTACGTTGTATGATCTTTTTAAAAATAAGTTTGATTAAATATATTAGACGCAACATCGTCAAACATTTGTTATTACAGACTCGATTGTTCTGTTTCTGGCAAGTACACTACTGCAAAATTGAGTAGATTAAATACAAAATTGTCGGAAAATTTGGAAAATGTTAATATATGATTTTTCCTCTATTAAAACATTCAATTTAGTTTCTATTTCTTGCAATCTATGCAGATCATTTTTATTTTGCACAAAAATCCGCAGTCTATTGTAAATAACATCATTGTAAATAAATAAATAAATAAATAAAAGAGTTTACCGAGCAGAGCTGACAAGAGGAATGAAATAATAATAATCATCATCTATGTCAGACTTTCGAGCAATGATTAGGAATTTCTGCGATCACGAAATTGATGTGCGTAAATGGTTTTGGGGACCTTGAGTCGAATGTCGCGATTAGACCTATCGCGAGTGTTACTGCGTTTCCGCGACAGGTCGTTTCCGATACGCGCCGGCAACAGGAAATCAATATCCGGAAGGAAGATGGATCGGGTCGAATTAAGGGTGCCGCGACGCCTACGTTAATGGGGATAATTGCCTCAAACGCGAAGCATATTTCCGGATCAAGAGTGCATAGGTTGCGGAAGGTTGCTCGCAGCGGCCAGGACGCAAGCAGGACTTTCTTCGAGGGATGAAATCCTGACTGTCTCGCCCTCCAGTCGACAGGTCTCTCCTTTCCCGAAGAGGGATTTCCCGAATTACATTCGATGTTCTCGATACTAGGAGAACACAGATGGCAAGAATCGAATTGTAAACATCATCGAGTCTTAGATCACTACATTTTTCCAGTCATCGCGATAATTACATTGAAAAATCTCCGTTTCAGGACTTAGAACAGAACCTTACAATGTCGCACAGCCAAACGAGAGACATATCGAGCGACCGGAACAATTATGTAACGAAAATACCGTTTGTTATAAACGTTCGGCCGAGAGTTCCGTCGATGATGATGAAATTCATGTTACAGGGCGGACGTTACGTGACGTGGGATGCCTATTTCCGCGAAACAGCGCAAACACCGGAAGGAAGCAGGAAGTCGGAACGTAGGGAAGTAGAGACGAACGGAGGTCGCTCGCTGTGATCATCCGATGAGGAGGAACTTGCAGGTGTCTCGCGTCCCGCTCCTCCTATAGTAAATACAGTAATTATTACTACATTGCGAATAACAATCGAATTTTTACTTAACACTACTCATTCGAAATCATATTCAGCGATCCTTCAACAAACTCCGATGCCTCCACAGAGTTCTGCGTTTGACAATGGCTAGCAATATAAAACCAATTATATATTTTTAAGATAAATCACCGTCGAGACATATCATAGGTAAAACTTCAAAAGACGAAATAAGCCCGGCTATTAGGGTACGAGGATGCGGAAGTAGCGTGCCAGGATACCTGTGATCCTCGGTTATATCCTTCTGACGAACCTGCACCCCTGTATCCTGAAAACGTGGCTGGTACGTGTCGAGGACGAATCATGGACATCACCACGACCACCGCACATCAGTGGTCCTCATTATTGATATCACAGATCCTTGGTCCCGTTTCTAGGATTGCAAGGGTGCAGGATGTGCCTTCTTATTTTTTGGTAATTCAAATACAGACTTTTCCAGTAGTGAAAAGCGCTAGATAAAATAAATAAAAGATCAATCTAGGCTGCAGTCGCTCTTAAAAGTTCTATTTTTACGTTTACGAGGCCTAATCTACATTATTTGACAGCATGTAACTGTCGCAGTTTTATGAAAATAGCTGATGCTTACGAATTTATTTATGCTCACTTATATAACAAAACAATTTACCTGCATACCATTTATCTCACTACTTTGCGACTTCTGGACCCATAACCTTGTTAGGGTTGAAACAAAGATAAAAATGGTTTATTGTTATACTAGCTACATGTGCAGTTTTTATGATAAATATGGGAAATATGAAGTTCAACACAGACTTTCAATGTTAACAAACGTTCGTAGCATAATCTCTCTATTTTTATATATTCGGTAATATTTTAGTTTTAATTAAAAAAAAATCATTTCTCTATCTAATTTCTTTAGAAAGTTCTTTGATTTTTACACAAAATTCATCATCTTGTCCCACTGTGTGCCGTGGTAGTTACCGTGTATTAAACTATAGGTAATTTGTTTAGAAATGATTATAATAATTAGACTGTGAATTTTCTGCGTTCGTAACAAGAATGGATTGGTGCAATTTAAAACGGGTTTGTTAGGTTTAGTAGAGATATTGCCAAAGGATACGCGGGTTTGGGAACCACTGTCGTACATATTCGAAGGAATTCTTTTTTTTCCCGCTGAACCACAGACACATTAGGCTCGCATAACAGCGCGACAATTATCCCGATCGACGGGTGGAGCTGTTTGGGGTGCGAACCGACGGCCATGTTATCCTGGAAACAGCGACGACGCTGTCGCTGTCGCTGACGCGACGGCACACGTTCGTTTGAAATATTATTCTAAGTAAAAATTTTAGAGAACTAAATGTTCCTGAAATATTTCACTCTGGATTGTCAACGATGAAACAAATGAACAAATCAGTAGTACAGCCAAAGATTGATCAGTCATGTAATGATACGTCTGTATGATAACCGTTAATGCGAAACGTAACAAAATATTATAACATTTTAAGCGCAGTTCTTGCTGTTAATTATTATATTGAATTGTTACAGATCACAGTCGTATCTCATAAGGATATTAAGCCTACAAGTGGAGGATTATAAGGCGTCTTGCAAAAGCGAATGAATATATGTACATGTAGAAAAGAAAGTGGTTAATTAACATTAACGTTGACTTACTTCCTGTTAAACAATTCACACAAATGAGCACATAGTAGTAATTCTGTGTCAAAATCAAAGAACTTTCGAAAGAAACGTGATAGAGCGCTAATGTTTTTGTAATTAAAGCTGAAATATTGCAGAATAAGGAAGATACAGAGAGATCACAATCATTTAAATAAAAAATTGTGATTTCATTAGATATTTTCATACGAATCGATATTTTTTGCGACCGGATTTAAGATCACCTCGGCAAAATCTACGGGAAATGATGTACAGCGTGTAAAGAAAAAAATCTATCCGCACATGGTATTGGATAAATCACAATTTTCTTGTAATTCTGCAAGTTTAAAATAGATTTTCAAAGTTAAAAAACGTTCGCGCACTAATCTCTCTATTCTTAAATATCTCAATTTTAATTAAAAAGAAATCATCGCTCTATCTAATTTCTATCGAAAGTTCTTTGATTTCGACAGAAAATTCATCGGTTTATCCACTGAGCAGCGTCGCGCGCTCGTATCTTACAAACGTCGAACACAACTAGGATACCATGAGGACGAGCGTGTTGTTCAGGTCGGCTGTATCCCTTCAAGATCCTGGGTAGCCGAGCTTGCGCACGTTAAGTATTCCATCTACCAGGACCTCATGCCAGGACGCTCGCTTACCCCGTCACGAAGCTCCGTTACCGTTTGAAGGAGACGGGACATCTGGACGTCTGGAGTGTCTGGACGTCCTCGGGGTCTCGTCAACGTCCTGTCACTCGTCAACCGCGTGGCGCCGGAAGCATCCGCGCCACCAGGACCCCATAACTCAGTGGCGATATCCTCTGGGATTCAGGACGACCGGGTGGTGTCGACGTATTCGCACGTTCGTAGCTCGCCAGGGTAACAGGACGCCGGTAACCGTTCGCCGATGCCGTTATTCCTTTCGCGGAGAAAATTCAAGACACCTCGAGAAGAAGACTTCCGGCGGAACGGGTAAAACAGGATTGTAGAAAATCGTAAGAAAGAGAAATGGCTCCGTTCCGTTAGATTTTGCGGTAGAGAGAGGAGAGTTTTCGGAGAAAGAAAGGATGGAAGACACGGAGACAACGTACAGGCTTTCTTATCGAAGTTGATTGGTAGCTGTCGAACTTGCAACGTCTTCCGCGCGTCTTAATTTTGGCTGCGTATCACAGGCAATCATAAAGCGGGTCGCGTGTACCACCGAAAAAAAATTCCAGATATCCGGATGGATTTCCGATAACGGACCGTGTGGCTATACGTGTACACACACGTGTACAGCGCGTTCCCGCAACACTGTTCCCACCCCCGCGCCCCTCGATGAAACAAATATTGATTCGATATTGTCGGACGTGACGCCACGCGACGCTACGTCACGGAAAATTGTCTATTTTTTTTCTCGTGCCATTAGCGCTTCAGTTCGGACCAGATGAGCTTTCTGTAGTCTTGCTAGCGAACGGATCCAGCGTGTTTCCCTGGAGTCTCACGATGGGAGAGCATTTAAACAGCGGCTCCGATCGATGGCAGGCTTTCACTGGTAGACTTAACCCGAGTTAATACCGGGAACGATAACTGGATTTATTCCAATTTGAGCTTCAAAGAGTCGCCCTGTTTGTCCATCAGGATACCAGCGCAGAGGTGGAGGCCGACGTTTCTATTATTCATCCGCCCACAATTGATCGGAACGGTAGTGGCGCGATTGGCCTGGTGGTTGGCGGTCCGATACTCTGCTCCAGAGGATCGTGTTCAGTCGATTGTCCTGGCCATTGTTGCTAGATCTGCAAGGTGTGACGTTTAAGTTTGAACACGTTTACCGCCTTTTACTGTCCCTTTCGAATTCATTTATTTATTTACCAAAACGATGGACTCCGTTAAAATGCTTCGTCAAATGCCTGTAAAATAAAGAATAGTTTTGATGAAGCTACAGAAATATTTCACTCAGAAATTTGTTAGTGCACTTCCTTATTCAAGCTACGTACCGTCACGAAAATTCTATGAAATCTGAATGACGATGTAGTATTTTTGAATTCATAAAGCTATTCGAGAAATAATAAAATATTTATTTACCGTTTAATGCCCTCGAAAATTGAGATTGTTTCTCCATAAAACCTTTTAACCCCCCATTCGCCCCATTTAGATTGTATCAATGAGCATTAAGACCAATTATGATGTAAATCTGCCCACGAACAATATATTCCTTATACAAACGTTGCAACCCCTTTCCACCCCCTTAGGAGTTGAACTTCGAAATATCCTTTCTTATGCTGTACAAAATTTCAGCTTTCTAGGGCCAAGGGTTTAGCCTGGACGTTGATGAGTCAGTCAGGACTTTGTTTTTATATATACAGATAATGTAACAAAAAATGTAGCCGCGTATGAGTGTACACAGTAATTCGACTGACTGAAGGCAGCGATAAGGGAAGGGGTTAAGGTAACACTATCGATTGAGGAATTTGTTAGGGAAGCTTAGGCGACTGGAGGCAAAGGCTCGTGTCTCCTTAGGACGAGTAACGGGTAACGATATGATATCCTCGAGCGTAGTAGCTAGTAATTACGAAGGAAAGCTGCAGCTTCTCGCGGCTGTGAGAGCTCCGATTCTAAGAGAAAGAGAGAAAGTTATGATAGAGAGGTATCGTACGCCGGTAGAACAATGTTCCTTGGCACGGTGTTGGTGCATCGTTGCCTCTTAAAACCCGGCAGCCTCTGGGCGTTTAAGTCCTCAAACCGTTCTAATTGAGGTTCCTCCTCGTTACCGCGAAAGGGTTACCGGAAACAATGGCCGGGGACGACAGCGGATGACAATTGCACGTAGCCAAGCATCCGCGCCGCTAACAAAAGCGCGGCCACCGTGGTCCTTCTCGTTTTCGCAGTGCCTCGTATGCTGCTACTCCGTCTTCTTCTTCTTGCTTCTTCTCTCGGCATTGTTCCCGGCGAGCTTCAGCCTCGGATAACGAGTAACGAAGCGTCCTCCGCGGTCCTCGAGGTATCGAGACAGAGAACCAGCCCCAAACGGCCCCCCTCGAACCAAGCAACCTTGCTGGGAAACCTGCGATAGGCCCGAAGCGGTCTAAACGCGGCGAGCACTCCCTTCAATAAAAAAAAACTACAATTCGGAAATTTAAAAAAATGTCTGTCTTATTGACTGAACTATACATATGTATTTCGAGGAGGCATTTAGAGCGTACCAGTGTAACTTGAATATTCATTGTTAATTTTATAAATATGTAAACCTTAATAAAAAGAAACCACAATTCGAAAATTTAAAATTGAACTGATATTTTTGTCTTGCGAATCAGTATCATCTATTCTTTCGCTGTCTTATTGACTGAACTATATGTATTTCGAGAAGACATTTAGAGCGTATCAATTTAACTTGAATATTCATTGTTAATTTTAGAAATATGTAAACCTTAATAAAAAGAAACCACAATTCGAAAATATAAAATTGAACTGATATTTTTGTCTTGTGAATCAGTATCATATATTCTTTCGCTGTCTTATTGACTAAACTATATGTATCTCAATGAGGCATTTAGAGCGTACCAATGTAACTTGAATATTCCTTGTTAATTTTAGAAATATGTAAACCTTTCTTTATGACAGCCTCCGGAAGAGTAACGTGTCTTCATTATACCGTGAAAGGAAATTGGCTGCTGTTGCCGGAGGACTCAGAGTTTTTTGAGGATTATGATCGACCATAAATGACCTTCATAATAAAGTTCTTTGTTTTTGTTTTGAAACGGCTTATTAAATTATTTGCTAACACGTCGCTACGCGGATGATCGTCGAAGCTTATGCTCGGCTTTGCCGGTAGCTTAGCGAGTCCGTTCGATCGTGAAACCGATTCCGACTCCCGTTAACTTGTTCGGGATTGGTCGTTAATCGGCGACGTTCCTCCAGACGATAACCAACGAGGACGATAACAGAGTGACGATAACGAGCGTCGCGTCGGTGTTGAGCCAATTGAATATCCGTGCAATTACCGAGGAGCGTGCGTAATTATTTTAATGATCGCGCCGGGAATCGATAGCCCCGAACCGGAGAAATAGTCTGGCGGACACGAACTCCGCTTTACGAAACTAATTTAATTAGTACTTTAAGCAGTGCGCGCGCTCGTAGGCGTAACAGAGGTCGCTGATAATAGGAGGGAGAGAGGCGAGCGTTATCAGCAGGATCCTTTCACGTTAAACCCATTAACGGTACAATTAGCTGCACGCTGGATTCTCCATTGAAAAGCGGAGGCGAGCCTCGTGAAAAGGCTTCTACCTAATTTCGCGAGAAAGGGTGAAAGAATCCATGTTGAAGGAAACACGGGGAACGTTCTCGGGCCGGAGAACCCGATGTAGAATTGCATCCCCCTGGGAAAGACGAAGAAGAAGGAAAGCTCGGATTAAGAAGAGAAAGAAAACGGCGGAACAACGAAGAGGACTGAAAGAGGATGAAGAAACAAGTCGAAGCTCTGACTCCGCGGAGTTACTCGCCTCTCATTTTGCTCGAGTGCCCTCGCGAACGGGGAAACATTTCAATTAATTACTGCGTAATTAAAATATGAAAAAGTAGTCATTACCTCGCGTTTCCGCGTCGGTTACCCGGACAACTTTCTTGTTCGCTCGCCAACCCCCGCGTTCCGTTCGGCAAGACTCCTTTTCCTCCACTCTCGTTTTTCCTCTTTCACTTCTCGTTTCCGTTTCGTGTTCCTCGCCGCGCTCTCTAACCCAGGCTCGACTTTCGAACGATATTCCGTTCTCGCGTTTTATTTCGCCGACACAGATAATCCGCTGCGGTGCACTTGTTCTCTCGCCCTTGCCCACCCTCTCCCTTCATCTCTCTTTCTCTCTTTTACTCTGTATTTCTCGTCATCGCGGGCATTAATTATGCACGTGTCAGGTAACTCCGAAGTGGTTGCCAGGTAAGCAGCCTGCTGGATGCGCACCGTGTGCGTCGTGTACCTACATGCAGAAATAAACACTCTGCCGGGACATCCTCGCGCTTGACCCGTCGCCGACGAACGTTCCCGAACATCTTCCGAGGTCGTACCAACGTTCTGGAACGGCCGCCAAGGCTCCGACTCTTCCTATTTTCATAAAACAACCCCCGATTTATTCCTCTCAAGTAACCGCATCGTTTGTTTGCTGGATCTCGTTCAGTTGCTCCTGTCTATTATCCCTGTACACACTGTTACGTTCATTCAAAACATTCAGACTATCATTTGGCTAATCAGTTCCTGGCGAATAAATTGAATCGAGGGTTGTTTTATTAGCACCAACACAGTGCCATTTCTGATAATAAACCAAATATCTAACCAACATCTAATAAACGAAGCAGTAAATGGTTTTCATACTGATGGCTCTAAGGTGTTAAAAATTGTCGTCAACTATGTAATTCTTCAGATAATATACAAAATAAAAGAGAATTGGTATCTTCCCTTGATAATTCTAATCGAACGATGATAATACTATGGTGATACTCTTAAATCCTATTTATCAGATGGCGACAGAGAAGAAGAAATATTCGAATTCATCAGTCTACTCATCCCTATTCACCTGGTGATCACGGCAATGGTAAAAGAGAGAAGTTAATATTTGTTGGACAGTGTAATCGGCGATCTGCGAAGCGCGTGCAGGCAATTGCAGCGATCAAAGGCTGCCGGGTTAACGAGAATCGCAACCGGTATATCGCGAACAGAAACACCCCTATACAAGCGCGGAATTGAAGAGGCCGATTACAAACGAATCGACGATCGAACGAGATATCGCTGTGTGGATGGATGATCGGCGCTCGTGTGCCGTTCGCGAACAAGAGGCGCGTTAACTTTGGTTCGCGTCGCCAGATAATAGCGTGGAGCCGAAGGGGGTCGAGCTGTTATGAACGTGAAAATAAGCCTTAATCCGTTGTGTTAGCCCTGCCGCGAGGAGAGGATCGCTCGATCTCTCCTGCTTGGAGCAGGACAGAGCAAAGCAGAGTAGAACAGAGTAGAGCAGGGGTGGCTCCGTCAACGAGCCCCCGCCCGCAACGCGGCGCTAACTTTTCAATCTCGGTCGAATAATCCGTTGGAAAGCCCCGCGGTTACCTCGGCAACGATCTGGCCTCTCATTGGCTCGCCGACTACCTTTTCCGTCCCTGTTCCTCCACCTTCCGATTTCCCTCCAGCCTTCTTCTCGGACCTCCCCGCCGACTACCCTTCTTTCGTACCGTCACCCTCCTCTACGGATGGGACTAATTCGCTTATCGTTCCCGCGTCTCCCATTAGCCTAAACCCTGATGTTCGTTTCGACTCTATCAAACGCCAATTATCACTTTCCTCGACGACTTGGCCTGCATTACGCATCAACCCCCTGCTCTATTATTTTCGACCCGGCTACAATCGTTACAACCTCTTGTTCTACGTCTACTAAACCAGCAGACTAGATAGAACTTCTTAATTTTATCTAAGAAAAATCAATCGAATTTACACAGGTGCACTGACGACAAATATTTTCGACTTCGTGTAGTTTTGTAGCTGATGTCCAGACGAATCCAACAATCTACTATACTATAAGATGTGAATCATGTTTTTATTTGAGGCCACGTTTGCTATTAAATGTTTAATATTTAATCGCAACATTTAATAGCAAACGTGGCCTCGAATAAAAACATGATTCACATCCGAATCGACAGGTTTGGGTATGCTTAAAAATTGCTATAGTTTGTAGAAATTGGTCGAACCTTGTGCCGTGAAAAATTCCAATTATCTTAATATTACGATCGACATAAAATTACTGTAAATCTATTATATTATGGACATGTATACATTCATGACAAAAATGAGTATAAGAAATATAAAACAGTAGGATGATAGAATTATTAAAGAATAATTTGTATATCGAATAATTTTTTAAGAAGTTTTATGGAGGCGGGCATACGTAATTCGTGGAATTGTTTTCTAAGTAAGATACGGTTACAGATCTGCAGTGGAGTAATAGGAAATTGCAGGTGCAGCTTGCGAGGACATTGTTCCCATCACTACGCCTCTCCAGCCTCTATCTCGCTCGAACCTCCTCCATCGGTGGCTGTTTGGCCAACCGTATATCTTTGCCGGTATCTTCCCACCCCATTTCGCTTCGCCTCTGCGTTATTCCCTCCCGTTTGCCGTCTCTCCGTCTTTGTCGGGTTGGCAGCCCCTTCCCAGGAGAGCTTGCAGAGCGTTTCCGTCGTTTCTCTCGGCAAACTGCGAGGCCCTTCCACCCTCTCCGTGGCCCTATGCTACCATCTACCTAACCTTTAGTCATCGCTTCTCCTTGCTCCTCCCGAGCGGCACTCCCCGGCGCACTTAGCCCCGTGGTTAACTTCAATGAGCGGATAACAAGCCACCCCTCGACTTTGCCCTGTAATATTCACTCGTATAAATGGACCCGCGGCTTTGTCAAATCAACTGTCGCTTGTAAACAAGCGACCCTCTCTCGCGGCGTCGATGTTCGCCAACCGAGTCTGCCCACACCGTCTTCGCGATGTCTTAGCGACACCCTTGCCAAAGATTACTCCGAGGCCCGACAACAGATTTGCGACAGGTAAAATCATTTTCCACGGGGAGGCAAGTAGCCTGGCCAATGGCTGCTTGTCCAGTAATTAACACAATTGATGTACTCAACTGAGCCCCCGCTGTTTTTATAATTAGACCTCCCATTTAAAACGCAACCCCCCTTAGCACGTTGAGCGCCACGTCAGCCATCGATGGCTAACAGCGTGTAACAAGATGTAGAACTATAAAATTTACACTGTTTTATGGAATTACAGAAAATTTATTTAAAATTTACTTAATTTTGATTCATTACAGGAGTAATGGTCTAATGTCAGTGTCTAGTGTCAGCCACCGATGGCTGACGTGGCGCTCAACGTGTTAAGGGGGTTGTGTTTTAAATGGGAGGTCTAATTATAAAGACAGCGGGGGTCCTGGGTGTTCGCAGTAATGTTTAGGGATTGCTATTTGGGTTTAGTCCGTGCGAGTCGGACATTGGCCATCCTTATCTTCGGCGATAGGGATGGTTGTCCATAAGGGATTTCCCACAAATTAAAAAATAAAAAGGTAAAATCATTTTCGTCCGCCAAGATGCCTATCTACATTTACGAACCACCCGGTAATGGATTGTTAATACTAGAGATCGTGGTTTTGAAAATGTATGTATCACTAACTCACGTGTATTATAAATAATAATGGAACTGTGTTGAACTATTGAATAGTATTGAATTGTATAGACCAATAATAGGTTAGAAAACAAACGTACGACATTAGGGAGATTTAAAGGGGAAACTCCGTGCACCAGTGATTTCCGTTATTCCAGTTCCGAGTTGAATGGGTTAAGAATATCTTGTTCCCCGTTCTACGAAGCACAATGCGATCCGATAACGAAAGATAACCGTCGGATAAGAGACCCCTCTAGATCCTCCTCTATCTTTTGACACGCGAAATTAACGATCGATTTAAGGGGTCTTCGGTGGGATTCACGGTTTATTAATTCGTAATGTCTATAGGTGGTTTCTTTCTTCCTCGTTTAATTCGATGATTTCTCGATTCGATGGAACGCGAGGCTCCATCGTCGCGTACGCGAGAAAAATCCTCGTTTAATTCCGTAACGAGAATCGTGGACGGAATCTCGTTAGAATGGGGGACGAGTCTCGTCCCGTTACGTTTCGTCTCGTCTCGTCTAGTCTCGTCGAGCTGAGTCGTGTAGCATCGTGTCGAGTCTCGCCGAGCGTCACCGTAACGTAAACGAGCCAATCAGCCGGCTTTGTGGCGGCAATCATCCCTTGATTACACGGCACTTAGCTCGAAAACAGGGTCGCGGTACTATCGGGCGATCATTTTCGTCTTTGACGATACACGAGGGGGGATGATCGGTTAAATCGCGTAGGAGCAGCTATCCTCGGAAATAACTGACGAGGGGGCAATTCGTGTCTACGGGACTCGTCGGGGTCATTTATTCAAATCCGGATCGTTTCTCTGCTGAATTCAGAAAAACGACAAAAAGCTCTTTGATTCGATCCTCTTCCATTCGGAAACGTTCTACGATCTACAATGAAGTCGGACGTCTCTTATCAATCCGATTGAGATCTTGCTTCTTAACAATTCACTATTTAGTCTGTCCGAGATTAGAATATGATATTGGATGTGGATGGATGGAGGGATGAGTGATACTTGTCCGCGAGGCCAAAATAAATAAATAAATAATTATTAATATATCCGTAGTGCAGAATGTTTCTCGCATGAATTTCAAGAATTTGAATCCTTAACACGTTTCGTGCCGAGCCATTTTTGCTCGATAATTAGACAAACTTATTTGTTTCGTTCTATACTGCGTTTTTCACAATTCCTCAATCTGTTGGTGGAAATATATTTACTACAGTGTTAACTGTTAATTATTCGCATATGATCCAATTCGCATATAGTCCAAAAACATAGTTCTTTTTTTAAAGCATAAACATAAGTGTCGACTAAAAATTATTCGATAAAAAGTGATTTATGTTGGAGTCGTCAAAAGTTCCTTGTAAACAGTTATATAAAAAATGGAGTGCAAGGAACTGAAGGTTAAACTTCTTATAAAATATATGTTTTTAGCGTATTAAATAAATACATATGTCAGCGTGTACCACCAGTGGTACACGTGGCACGGTACTCGTATTCGTGTCCGAGCGATATTGTTCGGCGACAACTATGGCGGCGCATCCGTATTTGCATTTTGGTTGCACGTTCGGACGAATAAACGTTCCCTCCATGCTGAAAAGAGGAAGACTTTTTTTCGCTCGGCGTTCGCCATGGAAACACGCGCGTCGGGACCCGAAAGTGGCCATGGGGTAAGAGTGCCTTGTACGAGGCACTGAAGAGTCCGCAGTTACGGGAGGCGAACAAACAGGGCCGCCTTTCAATCGTAATTGGAACCGCGGGAGCCTGACCAACGTCCGTGTTCAAGCACTCTTTTTCCCATAACCATCATTCTTCGAGAGTGTCTCCTCCTCTCCGCGGAAGAAGACGGTACAATAGGCTGTATATCTGCTCACCGTGGGTTGCCGTCGAATTTCTCCTCGAGCCTGATTCAACCTTCCGATTGTTTCTTCCTACTATTAACGATCCATTCCATTTAATCTACGTGAAAAATACTTCTCTGAAAATATTAGCTCGATTGGAAAGTAATATCGATTTTCATGTAGAGGTAGCATTGCTTCACTATCCTGTTATTACCAGACTGCAGATTTTATGCATTCAATGCATTTAATCATTTATTTGGTTCCTGTGTCCTGCAGTCAACACAAACATTTTTTATTTTGCATGAAGATCCGCAGTCTAGTTATTACTTAAACTTATTTTAATTGTAGTGCTTTCTAATCTTTCAAGTATTTTTTTATAGTCGCATCAAATATTGAAAATCGAAGTACACGTTTCCATTATGCTTTTTTATCGCCGCAACGGTAAAAGTGCAGTGCACGAAAGACATGAAATAAATTCGTAAAAACTCATATAACTCAATGGTTTCCTAATAAAAACCAGAAATTCAAAATGTTTTCAAGTTTATCCTAAATTGTAAAAAAATTGGCTTTAATTTTCGCTCGAGAAAAGAAAATGACTTTCCGAACGACCTGATGAAAGAACCAGTGTTACTGCTGGAACACGAACGTCTTGTTCGTAGATCGTGTTCGGAGACGCAAGCAGAGAGAATCTCGGCAGAAACCGCGAGAAGAATTCTCCGCGCATTCTCCGCGTGATTCCACGCAGAAAAACGCGGGTAAATCGACGGGATTGCAACGTATTTTTCCGCAGTCCGTGCGAGACGTCGCGCCTCGACGTTTCCCCGGAGACGTGGTCGTTAACTGAAGAATACCGAGGCGGAACAAAGTATACGTACATATAGAAACTGTGCAAGGAACGGCTGACAAGGAAATCTAAATGAATGCCGGGGGGCACATTCAACGTGAAACGAGAGGCACGTGTATACCGAACGATCTTTTGCTCTGTTTAACCCGCGAACCCATAGCAATGGACTTGAACAGATACCACACCCTCTCTCTTCTCCCTGTGTCTCTTTCATCTCGTTCGCTTTATCCCCGGGTAGCGGTTTTCCCTCTCGAGGAGGAGAAAACATCGCCGCGAATCACTTTGTACGCTTTGATTCGCGAGAAAGGAAAAGCTAGAGAAGTAACAAACAGAGAGACGTTGCTTCCGACCGGACGGGAAACAATGCCGGACCAGGTACCAAAGAAATCCGGAATCGAGTTTAGGGTAGGGGAATGGGGAAGAGAAGAAAAAAAACGGAACCGATACGATGCACCGAATGGCGGATTGTTAGTCGCTGTAAACTGAGCCGTTCTTTTCGTTCGCACTTCTTTCTCCCCCCAACGGGGAATAAACGAATAGAAAGAGCGCCCCTCCTCTCTCGCGTTCTCGCACCGGACGACGACGCTGCTACGCGAGCAGAATATTCAGCCTCGACAGTTATATTCACACGCGTGGTCGCACCTCAATGGACTTTGCTTTTGCCGCGATTGTTAACGATTTCGAAGCCCTCGTGGCATCGCGGGCGTTCCGATCAATCCTCCGACAGCATCCCAGCGCCTCGCGAATTGCGAACCACCCCCGTACGCCGCCACCCCCAGCCACCCCTCTATCCACTGTATCCACTCTATCTCTGTTACTCGGCGTTCTGTTCTAAATCGCTCCACCGTGATATCCTCTTGAATGTTTTTTTTGCCCCTCCTCGCTCTTCCTCTCCTGTTCTTTTCCCTTCTCCTTGCTTTTTTAATCCGTATTTAGCAATTCGTCTCGACGCGATCGACGACCGACTCTATTATCGATAATCATTCAGACTCGAGAGAGAGAGAGCACGTTCTCGAGGCTCGTGTCTCGATTCTCTCGCGGCATTGTACTTTTAATCGAAATAATTGCGGTGTTTCGTTGTTAACAGAATGCCCGGAGATTAATCGACGTGAGAATACTTGCTGGCGAGAATCGCGAGAGGCTCTACGAGGGATTCTGTAGAAAATAGTCTAGTAGAATGAGAATGCACAGAAAAGTTCACAGAGACTTATTTAGACGGTGGATTTCGTGCAGCTGTGAACGAAATCGTTGACTCGTACTACTCGTCACTGGTTGCAACGCGGCGGTCACCGTAAACCGTTTCACCTCTGTGAACCGTTTTCTGTAAGTATTCTGGTTAATTCTCGAAGCCTCGACTCTTCGAAGTTTCAAAGTCTTCGATTCGTATGAAGTTGTAACTTACAGATTCGTGTTACGCAATGATTTTTGACAAATAAAAATATGTAGAATTCGCTCGGCGAAATTAAAAATAATTTTATTAAAAATAAAATCGAAAACTCTTTTCACAGGAGAAACTCAGTTCTGTCATTATTCCTACCTTTCCCAAATCACATTGGGAATAAAATAACATTGTAAATATAAACAAAAAATTTGACAGAATTTTTACAGAATATACAGAATATTTACAGAATATACAGAATAAAATGAAGCTTCAAAATCTTCGACCTTCGAAGGGAAGTAAGAGTCCTATTTCTGAATAATACACAACAGTGTTATCTATACACCATGATTCACAAAAGAGCCAGATCACAATATACCTTTTTTAGCAGTGTTTCGGATGTTTCAGCACTGTCTATTCAGCAATTAGGCATTATTTGTTTAAGCAATCTCGACGATAGAGGGGTACGGGTAATTGAACGCATTTCTGTCGCTAATCCACGATCGTTTCCCCTCCCCGTTAAAGTGAAAAGATTCACCCCGAGCCAAATCCCATTTGTCCATCGCATGTCCGTGGGTAGTTGTATCGCGATGAAATTTCGTATCCCACTGGGGAACGAATATCACAAATTACCGATAACAATCGGCGGCCGAGGGGGATGATTTCCAGGCAATTCACGCCCAGCCCACCGCCCTAATTTCCATTGATTCGCTGCCGTCTAATCGCGACAGATGCGGTACGAAAACTACCCTGATTATTCATCGGAGAAACAGGTTACGAATACACGGAAAATTTCTCCACAATAACGAGACCGCATTTAAGCCTCAACTGTTCGCGCGCCATAAATATATTTGCTATTACTCTAATTATTAGCATCCACCCCTTCTTACAAAACTGTAACTTACATATTTAGCGTTAGCGGACATTACTATTATACCCACTTGTAGCCCTAAAAATTTTTACTGTACTATTCTTGTGTTCACATTACTGTATTCACTGATATTATTCATGTAAAGCAAAATAAATCCAGAAGGGTTTCAAATGCTTATAAATAAAAAAAAATACTCCTCGACTTGAGCGTGTTTAAGAAAAACATTTCTCAATTTCTCGCAGAAGAATTTTTTGAATTGTCAAAGAAAAATTTGAAATTCGAGCAAACGATTTTCAGAACTCTATCGTAGAATCTCTCGCGTAGACTTCCAATAAATTTTACCATCGATAAATGTTCGGAAGCTTGTTTCTGTAACAAGGAATGTCTAATTTCGAATGGTGGGGTAGTCGCGCGTGATGTGTCGGCAAATTAACACCTTTGAGAAGGTATCGGGCGACAAGGGGTGCCTATTCTAATTGGATCGGTCGCGGGGGATGGGCCACACCGAAAATCGTCTCTCTCTTCTCGTCTCGTTGGTCCAGGCTTTGTTTTCGCAGCTCGGCACCACTCAATTTATCCCGTCTTCATGCATTTATTCCGCCATTTGCGCGGCACCGAGGCCCTTTTCCAGCGAGCACGAAGAAGACGCCCGGGCCGCTTTGCTGCCCCTTGAATTAATCCCCTGCATACGTTAATCCTAATGAATTCACGAACGCGCGCCGAGTCGTGTCCGACTCGAATCCAGAGGGGTTGGTTTTCCGCCGTTACAGGTGCCAGCACGCAAACTCGAGGCCATTAAAATACCCATCCTACGGGGAAGAGAGCGCGCAACCACCGTCGACGCTCGTTCCTCTCCATTTTTTCGCGCATCGACGCGAGGATCAGCGAATTTTATGCGACGCCACGCGACCTAGCGTTGCCGAAAAATGCATTCCCGTGGCCCCCTTGTTGCTCGACCGTCGACCGGCCCGCAAGCACACGCCTTTATTATTCGTTTCTCGGCCGTGCCCATGAATTACCGAGTTACATGCAATTCGCCAGGTTTTTATTTTTAATTGCACTGTGCATAGCTACCCTTCGTTAACCCTCGTGCAACCAACCAGCCACTCGTTCATTATGGTCTTCTTTTTTAACGATTGTTTATGAAGTTCTTAAAATACCAAAAAACCGAATGTTCATTCTTTGGAGGATATAAAATAATTTATATCGGTGCTGATGAAATGCCCGAATTTATATACAGCTTCCAGTGATGAAACATTTTTAGTAACCCTACTCAGAAATAGTTGCACACATTTTTGATTTACACTGTCCAAATTATGCAGAATTTATGTATACATTTAAAAATCTTTTTTATAATATGTAAGAAAATTAAATCAGTGAATTTTCACCCTGAGGAACCCATGCGAAATGGATCAGAAGGGGTTGAAATATTGGGTGGACGATCATTTTGGGCCTTTTGTAATCAATGTTCTGTATATTCTGGGAAATCAATTTTCGGTATGTTTGCAGAAAATGGAATGCTTGCCTGCACCATCGGAACCGGACGAAAAGAAATCAAACCATTTTTATAATATGTGAGACAATTAAATCAGTGAATTTTCACCCTGAGGAAATAAAGAATTATAAATAAAGATTTTTTTATAATAAATAATGAAGAAAATTAAATCAGTGAATTTTCACCCTGAGGAACCTATGCGAAATGGATCAGAAGGGGTTGAAATATTGGGTGGACGATCATTTTGAGCCTTTTGCAATCGATGTTCTGTATATTCTAGAAAATCAATTTTCTGTATGTTAGCATGGAAATGTACAATGTGGAGATTGTACGAGACAATCGAATTGTTGGCTGTTCCAATTTGAATCGGAAGGAAGAATATCGGTCCAGCATTTTAGGCCCTGTGAAAAGTGATCGACGACTGATTTGAGGCGTCCGTTAATTAAGCAGCGCGGAGCAAAGAAACATCGGAGAGGTCGGCGAACTGGTATATCGCGATCCATCCCCGTTCCGGATCGACTGACTCGGGGCGCGGCTGATTCTCGCGGAACGGGAAATGTTTAGGTATTGAAGTCGGCGGCTGTACAGTGTACAGGGGCCATAGAGTCGCGCGAATGCTCCCGGAAGATAAGTAGCGACGAGGTGAATAGACTAACGGTGGGGGTGTAGGGGGTTGCTGGTGCTCTGGCGAGAGACCCGGCAACGGAGAAAACGGGTTGAAAAGGGGGATGATGGAGGCGGTGTCGAGGATTGGTGGTTTCCATGCGTCATGCATATTTACGCTCACATACTAGCCGCGCGGAAGATGACTCGGGCCGAGGGCTCGGCAAATTGCGAGGACCGTATTTATGCAAATACCCGGCCCCGTGTACTCGCGCGCTGCTATCCTCTCTCTCTCACCCCCGGCGCCACTTTCCCGACCGTCCGCAAATTGACTTCGTTAGAGTCTGGCCTGGGCTCTTTCAAATCCGCGCGCATCCTACTCCGAAAAGCTGCTGCGGCTGCTGCTGCTTCAAAAACAGCAAAAAAGGGAACGACAAACCGGAAGAAAAATAGAAAACGAGCATCTGGCAAAAATCGTGGTCCGCGCCGCGCCGTGGTGGCATTCGGGCAGTGCACGACTTTTTCGCGCGCCTAATTCGCCGCCCCCGGAGTATTTGGTCCGATAAGCTGGAAAAAAATTATTCTAGCGTTATTCATAGGTTCAAGGCCGTAAAATGGTACGTCGTTGGATCTGTATTAACGCCATCTACAACATTCCGAGATGCAAAATGAATATAAACATTTAAGAAGTCGACGTGATCTTGACTTTCGATTTGAAAAAATTTCCTTTCAAAATTTTATATATATGTAGAGGTTAGTAAATGTCTAGATAATGATTCAGTTTCATCGGAAACATTATTCTGATAGAACAACAAAAAACATTTATACCTGAACTGCAACAAATTGGAGCGAGGTAGAATTTTATTTTCTTCGTAAATACGTTTAATAGATTAAAGATAATATAACAGTATTTTGAAAATCTTTTAATGTTTTCACTTCAACATTCGACGATTGTGAAAATAAATTGTACCACGTTATGGCCGAAATGCTCGATCAACCACGTGTACTATCACGTTTCGGGATACGTCTGAGAATGGACTTGTCTCCGGTTTTTAGGATCAAATACCGTACCGTGCGTCGCTGAGAGAAAACATACCGGAAAACGGAGCACTGTGGAGGAGGTTGCGAGAAACCGCGAGGAGGCGACCGTTAAAGCCACCCCCGGTTGAAAGCGGGGTTTGTTGAGGCGGGTCGAGAGGGGAGAGAACAATCTCGATATCGCGGCCAGCGACTGTACCCGGGCGAAACGTTTCACATCCAATTTGTTCCTCTCGTTTCGCGGTAATCGCTCGCCAATGACTTTCCTACCCCGAGTTTCACGGGGCCCACCCCCTCTACGCTCCTGGAAGCTCGTTTTGCTCTCGGCACAGACCGTCGTGCGTTTCTCTTTCGGAGCGTGCACCGAAATACATATCTTGGCTCTCCTCTCGTTGCGATGTCCCCCTCGTTGCGGCCTCGACTTTCAGCCCCGTAGAGACACAGCCCCCTTTTGCGCAGGCCGGTTCCCACCGACCAATCCGACAGCTTTCCACCCCTTCGTCGGCGAGTTAACGCGACCAATGAATGAACGGCCGTGGCGAAGCTCGGCAAGGTAAGGCGAGGCGAGGCACCGTTTCCACCCCCAAAATGGCTGCGAATTCGCGCGGGCATTAGGCAGCCCGTTCAAAATAAACGGGCGGATTAATTGGAGCGGGGCTGCATCCCCTGGCCCTCTCTCTCTCACTCTCGCTCATTCTCTGCGATTCGACTCCTCGACTCGCGTGGCAACGCTTCCACCTCCAGATTCAGAGGCACAGAGAAGCTCGGCAACGTGTGCTTCGCTTCAGCGTCGCGACGGAGGACGTCGACGATCACGACCAGGAGGACGGTGCCAGGGTCGACACTGACACATCCGGTCACCAGAACGACGCCGCGCGTCCACACGTTAGCATGAAACTCGCGTACGCTGCCGACCAGGTGTTCCCGCGCCGATTCACATCGTTCACACGATCGGTTCCCGTGATTCTTCTGTAATCCAGCCGAGAGTCTGTTAATTCGTTATCGTTATCGTCGGTTGTTCGTTCGATCGGTTAACCCGAGATCAAGGAGTACCATGATGCAGGAGCACAAGTCCTTCCTCATACGGGATCTCCTGGGGGACGTGCTGTCCGAGAGAGTGCACGGTAAGTACATCAGCTGACCTTTCAAGTGGATTATTAGTAGACTGCGGATTTTATCGAGACAGTAGAAAAGCAGGGCCCAATAAGCTATATAGGAAAAGTAGCAAATGTTAAAAGTTGTGTTTTATATTAATATGAAATTGTAAAAGTTGTGTTTTATTTTATTATCATGAAAAACCTACGGCCCCGGTAACATTTACTACAGCCCCCGCCTTGGCTTAATCCGCCTCTGTAGAAAAGTACTATTTTTCAATACAGCCTCTGCATTAGTATGAGAATGTAGTGGAGTTTGTTTCTATGTGCACAGCTATTATCTCGTCGCCGTTCTGCTATAAATAGTTGCATTTAACTTTTAATTACTCGCAGCCAGTGTTTACAATCTCAAAACATTCAGTTTGGTGTTTCAAGCATGATCAAAGGTGCCATGTATATACTTGCAAATATTTAGTTTGCATTGAATTGGTTATTTTAGTCAATACAAATTGATTTATGTTGGAGTCATCTAAAGTTCCATGGAAACAGATATGTAGAAAATGAAGTGCGAGTAAGTAAAGGTTAATTATGCACATTGGTTTGATTTTGCCGCGATATTCTAGATCAGATAAAATGTCCCAATTCTGCAGTTAAAATAGGCCAACAATTTGGATAGACACATTCTTGTTATGTTTATAAAATAACGTAAAACAGTTATTTCTATAGCTCCGTAAACCTATTGTTAATATTCTACATTTAATATATTTTTTATAATCTTCTATAATTTGAATTTAATATTTTATTATAAAATTTACTTACGAATATAAAATCCCCTTAAATTTTGCATGTGCCATCTAATGCCGTGGCGCCCAAGGTGGTTCGGAACTCACCTTAATAACCTTGAACAAACAAAAAGAGTTGAAAGCGACGTAAAATAATAAATAAAAAAGAACCTATTGTTAATACCGAATAATACCGTCGTCAGTCAAAATCATTGTCAAAGTTGTAGTCTGTGAAAACTGTGTCAATGATTTTCATGGTAACCAAACAAATGAAGGTCTACTACTTCCTGAATTTTCCCCACTGTTTACTTTCACAAAACCACGCCACGTATCTCGTTCACGGTAGCCAGAAGGCAAAATACAAAGATAGTTGGAGGAATTAAAAGGTTGATCTACGGTGTTTTTTCGTCGACGAGTCTCGAGCGACGATTCCGATGAGAATCAATGGGGAAACTAGAAGTTTTATGGGACACGAACGGTGTCGCGTGGCTGCCAACCAGGATCCTCGTTAGGGGGGGTGCCCCGCGGCGCGGTTCTATTATCTTTAGCCACGACTAGCAGCCTCGGGGGCGCTTAGATCGGTGCTGACAGGGTGCTGGGCCCCTGTTAACGACGATCCTACAGATGGCCCGAGCTGCGGAAGGATTCGTTAGGTCTCGTTAGCGCAAGCTTTCGAGTCGCGCGATTATCGTGTCTTGCTGCGCGAGCCAGGTTTTATTGGCCGGCCGGCCTACGGGACAAGCGTTCCCGTAATTGAGATCGTTTACCGTCGACCAGAGGCGATTGCGATCCGCACCGTACACACGTCCGCATTGTTCGGGTAATCGACTTTGACGGGAAAATCGACCGATTCGACCATCGGGCCCCCTCCATCCGAAATTCGATTGCATTTTGTCGCTGCTTCCGATCGAACAGGGTGGCTCTTCGAGGCGAGAAAGTGGTCTCGATCGAACTTCTATTTTTTCACACCGAAACTGGAACATATAGATCGTAGACGTTTGATATAAGCAGATAGCAGATTTTGTGTATTTAATTGGAAAAATTAGAAAATACTATTATATGTTTTTCAACCTATTGAAAATATTAAGAAAGAAAATAAAATTCTATGTCACTTCAGTTTGTGGCGATTCGGCGTGAAAATTTTTATTTTGCATAAAGATTTACTGTCTAGTTACAAGTATAGACTACGAATCTTTAAGCGAAATAAACATTGTCTGTATCAATTGCACAGTGGGTGTACAGAGTATACCTACACCTTTCCATCACAGGCACAGATAATAACAATTTAAAAAGAAAAATTATTTACACATTAGCTAGTAAATTAATTCTTCTAATGTCTCAAAAAAAAGAAAACCTCAAGCTGTTGAGTTGAATTTTGTTATTTGTTTTTAAAAGGTGGGAATACTTTGTACACCTACTGTAGAAGTATCTTCGTTTCTTTAATAATCTCAATTCGGTGAAAATGATATTGATATATGTTCAACCCTTTTAACCCTTACATAAAGCTATAAAATCCGTAGTCTATAAGGGTTCTACGGTTCGCGTTTTAGATCTCTACATTATTGAACTGTTCGAGGACCGAGTGATGGCTGAACTGTTCAAGGGTTGAAATTCGTTGACACACAGGTGACTCGGAGGACGACTCCGCCGTTCACTCGGACTCGGAGGACACGATAGACCCTGGCAGCAGTCCTTGCACTCGTTTGGAGAGTCCTCCGCCAGCTTTGTCGCCGTCGCCGGCAGCAGCTACTTCCGGTAAGACTTGCGGAACGACCACCGGACCTCCCAGCGGAAGGAAACCTAGAAGAAGACGAACAGCGTTCACCCATGCTCAGTTGGCCTACCTGGAGCGGAAATTTCGCTGTCAGAAGTATCTGAGCGTGGCGGACCGCAGCGACGTTGCTGATGCCTTGTCCTTGTCAGAGACGCAAGTGAAAACCTGGTACCAGAACAGAAGGTCATTCTCCAATCTATTTTGCATACGAACCTTACGTATTCATAGATGTACCATCCCGTAATATCGCTTGATATTCGTGTGATAGACGTACCCTTCTGAAACTTTTTCCTCAACGTTAATGTTGTTATTGTTATCGATCGTATGAATGTTAAACAAGAAAAATTATTAATGAAAAAAATTAATTTAAACTTCAACGTTTCGATCCTTGTGTGGTTCATTTTCAAGAAAGGAGAACAACTGCGTCTGAAAATTATAACAGTGAAAGATGATATAGTAAAATCAGATTGTACTACATTATCAAGGTTCTGTATTTTAATACTCACTTGCTTTATGAAATTCTTAACATACATCTTTCCTCAACGTTACAAAAGCTTTCGGTTAGCGCGTAGTATTCCAGTGCTTCATTAGTCCTTTATAGGGACTTTAAATTACGAATGACCAACTGCAAAAGACATCGTACTGATAGCTTAGAATATACATATAGTTGAAAACGAATACAGGCTTTGTACTCCGAATTCACCCTTTTGCAAATCAAATGTAAATTGCTAAAAAATTCAAAATTTTATTATTTCCAACTATGTACGTGAAATACTTATTTAAAAGTAATTACCATTAACTTTGTGATGTATGAAAACTGTGCGTAGACATGTATATTCATTGTAGAGCCATATTTTCCGATTAATAAATTTCCAAAATGAATGTACATATATTTTCATTGAAGCGTGTTTGTCACGCAGCACTTCGCTGTACCCTCCTGTCCATGGTGACTTCTTCCAAACACAAGGGAGAAGCCCTTAATTGTAATTGATTTTAAATATTGCTAATGGGTGAAATTGATCTGCAAAAGGATGAAATTGATTTAGAAAAATTGATTTGCAAAAGGGTGAATTTCGAGTGCAAAAGCTATATCGTCCCCTTGCAGGACCAAATGGAAGCGGCAGAACCAACTTCGACTGGAGCAGCTTCGGCACCAGGCTACCGTGGAGAAGGAGCTTCTGGTTCGCGGCGTTGGTCTTCACCATGGCAGCATAGACGCCTATTGTCCACCGTACAACGCTCAGACCCAAACTCAGAGCCATCCGCCTCCGCCACCACCGCCTCCAGCACCTTCGACAGCTTCGACAGCCGCGTTCCTGTCGACGGCAGCGGCTCTCTTCCGGAACGTCACCTACGTCCACGGATGTCCGCTTTAACCCGCGCGCCGGCGGCTCCAGGATCGTCCTCACCGGAAAACGGCCGCGTTTCCGGAACCACGACGGCCTCGGTTGCTGGATCTTTGCACCGGACTCGTCGCGAAGATGATTTCGATGATCGACGTGTTCTTCCGCTTCCGGTGCAAAGGGAACAGACCCAGTACGGTGAAGTCGTCGTGGTGAAGTGCCAGCGTCAAGACAATGCTCGCAATTCGACAAGGTCGCACGCGTGTTTTGTTTTGCTGCATGCGGGACAGTGTACATATGTAATTAAGAGGTTCGCTGGGTAGTCGTAGCTCTGTTTCTTTCCGGTTCCGACACGAGGACACGGACGCTCGGAACGAAATGATTAACCCTCGAACGGCGGACCATTCTCACATGATCGATCATTCTTTTCTGAGTTTCTTTTAAACATATTTTCCGGGCTCCTTCTTGTTGTTAGTATTTCTGTTGTTCCTAACAGCTGTTCTGTGAATTCCATCGGTATAATTAAATAACGATTTTGATATTCTGGATAAATATAGACCCTGCTCCGCTGTCGGGGGCTAATCACGCGCAGTCTAGCTGACTATGGGCCGGTAGCGAGTGAGAGAGAAAGTGAGAGAGAAAGTGAGAGAGAGAGAGAGTGAGAAAAGTTCGTAGCTGTGTAATAGAGTCGTAGGTAACCGTAATCAGGAGAAAGAGGGGAAACGAAGACGACGGCATAGCTCGTCGGCCGGTTTTCGTTTAGAGGATCTAGTTGATTCACGCTCACCGCTGATTATCGATCACCTTCTCCAGCTAGTCGACGACCATTTGCGTCAACCGAAACAATTCTTGTAGATAAATAAATTATTATCGAGCAGAGACTCGGCGTTTTTTGATTACCGTCTCCTCGCGTACGGTGTGCTTCTCTTTAAGTGTTGCATCTAAAGTTCTCTTTTGTTTGCTCTGTGTTCGAAGCCTTTATGGATTTGCAAGCCATAATTGATCAGCACCACTAGCAGTAAGTCTTCGAGAGATATACATACAACTAGACTTGAAGCTTAATCAATTGACATAAATAATTTCACAAGTATGTCTCGTTTTTGAAGTACATGATGGTTCCATCGAGATGATCATCCAAATTACTTCAATTTGACCTTGTATCTTCATTCAGCCAACCAGGACCGCAGCTAAATACAGACATACAGTGACTCCTTTTAATATTGGACTGTATGTCCTGTTTGAACTTTTTTGAGAAGTTAGAGCAATTACTTTTCAGCACGACGCGAAAAGAAATTTTTTCAAAAATTCCAATTGGTCGGAATTCCAGAGAAAATACTAAAAGTTAATATATAAACAAGTCTGTAGCTCATCAGGAAGTTCGTTTAAAATCAATTGCAAAATTTGTCACCGAACAGACAGACAAACAAACAAACAAACAAGAAAGCGAGCTAATAAAAACGTGGTAAAAGTTGCCATCTTCTTAAAAGTGTCCAAACAATAGTAGCACTCACTGTACATATGTATAATTAGACCAAACTCAAACCTTAATCAATTGATATGTATAATTCTGCAAGTATCTTTCGTTCTCAAAGTAAATGGTGGTCCCAACTAGATGGTCATCCAAATTAGGCTACTCCTATTCTGTATCTTCATTTAGCGAATCAGGTGGTTCAACAATCAGTTATTAATTTAATTTTTTAAGTGCAGCGTCTCCGAGAAACGGAAGACAGAATTTTTTTCGTTAACGTCTTCAGCACAGCCGTTAACTAAAATGAATCTTTCCATTCAAAGACTGTTCTCTGAATTTCCGCGATGATTATCGAGATCGCAACATTGGACCTCCAATTTATGTTGCCAGGAGCTCGGCGAGTTTCGGGCAGCGGTTGCAATGATTACAGATGGAGGATTACAGCCAGAAAAAGAGAAAAATGGACGCGGAAAAGCGGACGGGGATTTTTGGTCCGACCGGACAACGATAGTAACGAGTGGCGGGCCGGGGATGCGAATCCACGCGTGACAATGGGCACGTGGCCAGAAACAGCGATCCGCGAGCCCCGGCAGAAAGTAATTGGCTGAAACCGATACAAGTCGAGTGCCGGTGCCACTCGTGGCTGGAATTGGCTGGCGGATTTAATTGAACGGAATCGACAGGAAAGAGAAACACGTGGAGATGGAACGAGAGGAGAGGAGAGCGGCCGATATCCACGGAGAAACGGTTCCGATTGTCGCGGATGATTTTTTGCGCGGCGTGGCGCGGCCAAGCTCTCCCCGTTAATTGGACTAGGAGAACGGAGAGATAGAAAGAAAGAAAGGAGAGAGTGAGACGAAGCAACGAAGAGGAGCAGCTGCAGGAGAGAGAGAAGTGTACGATCTCGTTGCACGGATGATTAGTCGACATTACGCGAGACACGCGGAAACAATCTCCGGGTAACGACACCGTTAATCACTTTCCTTTGGCTCGCCGATACGACGAGAGAGAGCCGAAGGGTCTCGAGGAGAGAAGGCATCAGCCACGGGAAATTGAGTTTCTCTGAAAATTTTCGATCGGGACGAGTGTCTCGCGAATCGGCTCCAGCATCATCGGCTTTTCCAGCCGACGAGATCACTCTCTTTGATTCTCGTCGAATGCTCGCGAAGACGCGATACACCCAGACCGAGTTACTTGCACATATTATGTTTTGCACCCGGGAGAGAAAAAAAAGAACCAGATCGATCTCGTTCGCGAATCAAGCCCGTTCTTTAATACCACTTATCGCGAATCGTCGCGACTCGTCGATGCGTGAAAGGCGCGTGAAAGAACCCCCGTTCTGCTCGGAGTTATACGGGACGGACGTCGTGAACTCCCGAGCCTCGTCACCGCGTTCCAAGAGCTCGGTCCCAGCGACGAGGAGCGGGGCCGAAACCGGAGAGACGTCTCCTTTCGTGCTCATTCAGGACGAGATAAAGCAGGAGAACGCTCCGCGCTCGTTCCTCGAATCGTTGGAAAAAATAAAAGAAGAAAGAGGACAGATACGTGTTGCCGAGCGTGAAATCTAGGAAAAATTCTTGCGACCCTCGGCAACTCCATTATTTCACTCGCGAGGAGGAAACGAGCGGGCCTCCCTCGCGCGTAATTACTTCGGCATAATGAATCGCGTAATATTCGTAATAATTCCGCGGCGGGCGAGCATTGTTCCCGTTCTTCCTTGCTTCTAATTTCGTGTTTTAACGCGTTCTTGACCCCACGATTTCGTTACCATCGGAAATCGGCACGATACGCGGTGGGTATATCTCATTACCTCGGTGTGTGGCTATGAAAAACATTTCGGTGTTTAGATGGGTCGTTAGTAGTATTAGATCATCTCAAAATTTCGTGTCGCCGAGATGTTTATACTCTTCGTGGTGTATTTAAGATAAGAAACTGAAGGGTCAGGGTTTAATCGACCAAGATCAATTCTCTTTCCTGTCGCAGTAGAGGTACATGTCTATGAAGTACAGTATTTCTGAAATATACATGATATGATGTATACATTTTATGAAATGTGGTGCATGAGGTACATTTTTTATGAAATACGACATGGCGCACGGGAGCCAGCGCCAAAAGTCATAAATTGTCAAAGAATTGCCAAAGAAAATAGGTTTCCATGGGCCTCTTTTCCGTGCACGCACGATAAAGACCCGTAACCTGCGCTCGAAAATGACTTTTGGCTCTGGTTCCCGGGAGGCAGTGCCTTGTATGAATACACCCTTACAACATCTAGCTGTCCCTAATCGATCTCAAGCAGACCGAACGCAAGAATTAGACACGGTCCGCAGCAATAGCTCGAGACACTCGTCGCGACGGTCCTAGAATGATTTGGGTGTCATCGGACACCACTTCGAGACCTCCGTAAGCGAAACCCTTGACAAGGCAATCTTATCCAAACAAGCGCTTTCGTAGCTAAAACAAAGTTTTAATAAAGCATACTCCCATTCCGACGACCAAAACGCCTCACCCATTCACCAATTGGAATTCATTTAGTCACCCCATGCAGTTAACAGTCGACCAATAGAAAAGGATTCGCGCTGACGTAATACGTGACACGATACAGAAAATTAGAAGTTAGAATCATCTCGAACTGTTCACAGCTAGCTAGCACGCTAAAATCTCGAGCGAAACCTTAAGAAAAGTGTTGTTTTCCACAATTCGAATTTATTTCAAGTAGAGGTTGTTACTCTGTAATCTCGCCAAAGCATTCGCTGAAAGATTTGGCGAAGAGGCTTGCTGTTGTCTTCAAATAGCGTTTTCGGAACGTCTCATCTTTCGGCATCATGGCTGTCGACCAAAATCAACAATCTTCCTGCTGCAGTAGAAGGTAAGATACATGTCCTTGTAGTGTTTTCTCATTTGCGCAGTCGAGGACGCTTTGATCGTGTAAACGGCCGCGTTTTGCCCGTGAATGACTAGATTCTGTGCCCGCCCCCTTCGATCAGCTTGGATCGATGTACCCCCGGTGAATCCACTCGTCAAAGAGTCAAGGACTCGAACGAGATATCCTGGGACACGAGTGGCTTGTCGCGTGTACTCGGCCACGTGCGTATTGTCGCCGGGCGAATGGATCGTGTGCGCGCGTGCATACGTGCGTAAGTCGTGTTGGCACTTGGACACGCGCCTTCTTATCCCTCTTCGGGCGTCTCTCCCTCTGTTACCCTCCGAGAGGCGGCGTCGTTAAACACTTGACGGGGTGCCTGGTGCACGCATCCTTCCTTCTGCATCCTTCGAAATCGGCGAAGCGACTGCAAAAATCGAAGAGTTGACAAATTAATCTTTCTTTCTGCACGGAATTGTATGCGCTTACGAAAGTATTAACAGCTAAGGGATATTTCAAAATTAATTACAGAAGGCTGGATTATTAGGTTCCATGCGTTTCTATGCATTATTGTTTACTTTTGATTCGAGGAGTTCTCAGAAATCTGATCAGAAGAAACACTGTACAGTAGACCGGAGCGGTGCGTGTAGAAAATGCACCCTTACGAAAACTAACGGTTGCTATCAGATGTGTTTTTGATAGTGGTATGCAAACTAATCACTAAACTACGGATTTTTATGTAAAATGAAAATTGGCTGCTTCTATTACAAGAGACATAGTACATAATACATTGGTGTTTTTAAATTATTTTAATCTCTCTACTATCTTAAAATACCCATTCTTTACATTGCCTGATTGTTGTAATTTGTGCTGCAATACAAGTGATATTGGTGCATAGCTAAACGTGAATTAATATCTGTTAGTGTGGAAAGATTTCAAGACATCTGGGCGAAATAAACATACGATATATTTATCGATTTGAAAGTGGAAATGAAAATCGATTTCAAGGGGTAGTTTCTTGAATGATCCTCGAGGATCTCAGAGAGCATCCCCATCGATGATTGAGGATCGAAGGACTATCCGAAGGGAGGCAGCGAAAGGACGAGAAGGAAGACGGACCACGGATATAATTCTAATTCTTGGAGGGGGGGGGGGGGGGAAAGCGGCGGAGTAATTGCTGGAGAAACTGGAGGAGAGGGAGTGGGAGCGAATGATGGCTGACTGCACGGCGGTACGCGAAAAGGGATCGCGGCTCCGTTGGTGGAAGGTAAAAAGCAGAAGTGAAAGGAAGAGGAAGGGTAGCTGAATGCGCGTGTGTACGTGTACGTGAAGGGAAAGACGAAATCGCGGGGTGGAGAAGGGCATGGAGGGGCGGAGAGGGACAGGTAGGAAAAAGAGCGAGAAAAAGTGGAAGAGAAAGAGAAAGATAGAAGGCACGGGAGGGAGTGGAGGGTGCAAGGCGCAGGGCGCAGGGCGAGGCGAGGGCCGGGCCGAGTGTAACGAAGCTCCGACTTTTTAATTGGAATATATTCAGAAAGCGGAACGCCTTTTCATTCGCGGGGCTCGATGCACTGAATACAGCCTGAATCAACGCGGAATCAACCGCGCTTGCAACGAGCCTGCTGTGCACCTGCGAACCGGGCCGCGTCTCTGCATTTATACGTAACGGATGCAATAGCGGCCGCATAAAATAACCCGCGAAAAATCGTGTGGATCTCCTCCGACCTCCCCTCATCCCTCGTTCCGCTCTCTCTCACTCTTTCTATCCCCAGTTTTCTCTTTCGTTTTCTGCCACGACTCGCCGACAGCCACGGACGTATAATCACCCTGAAAATACGATAAGCGCGAACGGACTGAGAAACCGCGGAGAGGTTCGTTTACATCCCAGACTATCCACCGACGATTCCATCCACGACCGACACTGTCATTCATCGTAGAAACATCCTTTATCCCGTGAAATCGTCCCCGCTCCTCGTAGACTTCCACTTTACTCTGCCGCTACCCTCAATTATTTCGCCCATTTTTGTTTCGGGTTACTATAATCCGAAGAAAAACACGGAATTGCAAGTATTCCGACTCGTGCTATTCAACAACCTCCGTTCCTCGCTTCTCCAACCTGCACTGCTCAAGAAATAATTGCTTACGATCGTCCTTCTGTAGAAAAATTTATATATTATATACATATATTACATATTTATAAATTTGATTAATTAGTAAACTAAACAAATAATCAGATAATATATGACTGTAGGGACAGCTGTAAAAAACTGTAAAAAACAGCTGAACATTCACTTAGCCACTTACAAAATTTATTTTCTGTCTTAATATGTTTAAAAGACTGAAAATAATGTAACAGTATTTTTAAATTTTCCTGATGGTTTTACTTTTCTAAATTACACCTACTCAGGTTCGTCATAAATGCATAAAATCCGTTGTTTAAACATTAAAGATTTAATTTGAGTTTTGTTTAGTCCCCCATCCTTTTAAGACGTGATAGGTAAAATCACGAATATGCTTCTCGTTTTACCTAAATTTCAAGAAAAAAAGAAACATTTTGAATTAGAAACAGAAGAACGTGTCGCGAGAGCAAAAACCGAAAACGTCCCCTCCTCTCTTCTCAGCACCTACCTCTGTGTCTCCGTGTCTCTCCATTGTTTTCCCTCGTTGAGCACGAGCGGTTTAAATATCGTGGACCCGCACGACGCCTTTCCTGTGGATTTATTCGCCGCGGAAGGGTCGCAACACCTATCTATCGTGGAAAGGCAGAGCTCCGGCTTAATGGGCTGTTTGCTTGCAAATTGCGGTATCGCTAAAGGGCAGCAAACAATTCACAACTCGTTTTAACTTCCACGTTTCAATTCCAAGATGCTTCGAGTCCCTCCAGCGGGCGTTACATTTGCATAATTGTCTCCCGTTCTCTTTTCCCGTTCGTGAAAACCGACTTCTGCCTTCCCACACTGCCTGGGTGAACTGGTATTTTCGCTGTCATCGTAGTTGCCTACTCGCGAGTGTGTCAGCGAATCAGTTGCTGTTGAGACGGAACGTAATGCGACCGACCCACAAAAGTGTCTCTAGAATTTTACACTGAATCCCAAAGACTTCGACCATTCGATTAAAGACAATAAATTAAATCTAAGAGTCGAAGGCTTTTGACCTTTTTTCTACGACTTTCTGACGCCATAACGTTCACAATTTAAAACAGCATCCAATTCTCTCCCACTATTCTTTACCTCATCCACCACAATTATTATTGGAAATATGGGATAAATAAACTGAATCTGGTTTTAAACAAATGAACTATCATTTGTTTTTATGCACAAGGAACGACGTCGTGACACGATGAATGCAAGAGATAAAGTGAACCTGAAAGAAAAGTAACTTATAAAGTAGTATTCAAATGTATTAAATTCTTTTATTTTTTTTTATAAATATGTTTTATTGGTTTATCAAATATACATTTTCTTAAACTTAATGGTACCAACAGTAACATAATAACAATAACCATTAGTGATAGGGGTTTGGTACATAATTGATTGCACGCATGACAATACTTAAATGTAAACTATATAAATAAAAATAAAAAATTACAGAACTATCTAAAGTATAATACTACTTATAGCATAATTTTTGGTAAGAACTTTGGTGTTAGGATTAGTTTTAGGGAAAATTATAGTGGAATACTATGAGAAGAAAAACCCTAAAAAACAGTCTAAAAGCTTATAACTAAGATAAATTAAACTTAAAACTAGGTGAAACTTAACTATGAACTATAATACAAAGGGTGAGATGCCCGACATAATTAGGTGTAGTGGATAGACAATATGAGTCACCTGGCTGCCTGTAGACTGAGTCTCGCGCGACGAATTAATGTTTTGCGGTTGTGTAGATCTTTAAGGTGTGTGCAATTGAAAGAGAGCCACCAGTATCTTTTAAAATCTAAACGTTCGAAGTTGAACCAATCTCGGTGTGGTATGGCAGTGGAAAATTTAAACCTAGTTCTGTTTGAGATATTATCATTATAAGAAAATGCTATTCGCTTGTCGGCTTTATTACGGCGCCAGTGGTATATCAGGGGTATGTTATTGCTGTCTTGAATGAGTCCTAAGCTGTCACATAACGTAAATGTTTGTGGATAAAGTGAACCTGAAAGAAAAGTAACTTATAAAGTAGTATTCAAATGTATTAAACAAATTCATTTTTGCTTTATCGATTATACTATTTCAAATAAACCAACAATTATCACATCTCTTAAAAAGCATCTTGTTATATGTATTAAATAATACAAACACCTTAGTTCAATCCGTCCAAAACCACTCCTTTATTTTAAAAAAATTAAAATAAAATTGTTTAAAAAAAATTGCCCCGGGTGAGGATCGAACTCACGACCTTAAGATTATGAGACTTACGCGCTGCTTTTTTTTTTTTTTTGAAAATATGTTTATTGGTTTAGGAAATTACAATTTTTCTTATAATTAATGGTACCAACGGATAAACATAATAAACATAACCAGTAGGTGTTGGGTTTGAATACATAATTGATTGTATGCTATAACAATACTCTTATATAAACTATTTTGGTAATCTAATTATTTTAGTACTATATGTCATGTGAAATATAAGGAAAATTTTGGTATGTACTGTTATTTTAAATATAAAAATGGGGAAACACAGAGTAAAGCACTAAGTTAAAACCCCACAATATCTTTCTTATGGACTTATAAACTAAGATTAATATTAAGCTTATAGACTAAAAAAAAAGAAAATAATAATAAATAAAGACTATGTACAATGGGCTGTGGCCCTGCAAGATTATGAGTTGGATGCGTTATTTAAATTAAGTTGACGGTCTGTATATGCCATGGATGTTAATAGTTAATGACGTGAGGTTTTGCGTTCTTGGAGCTCTGGTATATGTGCACTGTTGGTGGATAGCCACCAATAGTTTTTAAAATTGAGACGGTTAAAATTGTTCCAGTCTCGGTGAGGGATGATGGTGGAGAATTTAAATCTGCTTCGATGGGTAAGGTGTTCGGTGCTTGAGTACGCTATACGTTTGTCAGCTTTATTACGACGCCAGTGGTATATCAGGGGTATGTTATTGCTGTCTTGAATGAGTCCTAAGTTGTCGCATAACGTAAATGTTTGTGGATAAAGTGAACCTGAAAGAAAAGTAACTTATAAAGTAGTATTCAAATGTATTAAACAAATTCATTTTTGCTTTATCGATTATACTATTTCAAATAAACCAACAATTATCACATCTCTTAAAAAGCATCTTGTTATATGTATTAAATAATACAAACACCTTAGTTCAATCCGTCCACAACCACTCCTTTATTTAAAAAAAATTAAAATAAAATTGTTTAAAAAAAATTGCCCCGGGTGAGGATCGAACTCACGACCTTAAGATTATGAGACTTACGCGCTGCCAACTGCGCTACCGAGGCGTTGACAGCTTTTTTTCTTATCTAATTATTAAACTAAGAGTTTATCGTACACTGATAAATATGTAGAGGAACGTGCAATTAAACTTTCTCTTTGCAAAATTATATTCGCACAATAATTCTACAATAAATGCGATCACCGACGAGAGTGATGCGGTACATAAATGCATAGCTTCTCCATGAAGTGTAAAACCCCAGATGTCGCCACATTGCAGGCGGTTATTCGTACACCCGTAGTTAATATCAATTTCCCTTCTAAATAAAATAAATACTTTCTGTATTTTGTAAATAGGATTCAACAATACCTACTCTCTCTCTCTCTCTCTCTCTCTCTATTTAACTGTCTAATGTGATAGTAATTCACAATAGAAAATTTCAAAGTATCTCAAAAGTCTTACGATGCTTATCGATCTTCATGCCATCGAGCACAAAAAGATGACAATATTTTTATTAACGATGAATAGATTCTCTCATCATACGAAACGATAACGAGACTTTGAGAATTTATTCAAATAAAAACATACGGCCACAATCTCCTAATCAATTACAGTCATTTTAGGTTAAAATTGGCTGAAGGATATAAGTTGAATCTTTTTGTTCAGCTTAGGTATTTTCTTCCATTCAAGGAAGAAGTGTAATTTATCTAACTAAAACTAAAGATTTAATTTCCAACCTACATATTTTGCACGTGCTCCGACATCCTTCGTAATTGTCGATACACGCACAAGGGGAATCTTCGACGTCGAAATCTATAATGTTGCGGAGACGGATGCCTGAACTATCAGGATAATAGGACTCGTTGGAACAGGACTTCCACCCTCGACGAAGGGTGAGTTTTCTAGGTACCCTGGTAGTCTGGTCCGCATTTACACAGATATCGATTTCGGGCCTTGGTACTTGGAACGCCAGGGATTTCGCTATTCTGTAGAGAATTGCGTCGACGAATGTCGGTAATATATCACTCGCGGGTTACCGCGACGCCGATGATAACTATGGCCGCTCTACGTCGGCCGAACACGTGGAGAACCGGAGGTTTAGGCTGCAGCGAATAACTGGAGAAGAATTTCGAAAGTAAATAGACCAACCTTTATTATAATGCGCGGTCGCGTACAGAGAATATGATGTACGGTCTGGCAAAATATGCGTGCCAGAGACTGGACCAAGGTTGAGGTCTTACAAACGAATTTACAAAGTATAGAAAAATACGTGCGAAGCGAGAAGCGAATCCGAAAAGAAGTGATCGAGCGGAAAATAAACGGTTACTGCTGGCGCGCGGGGGAATACCCCCACCTCAGCGCCATACCAACCGTTGAATGCAACGCCAGAGCGTGGCTTGCATTCTGGTAACCTTCCAGTCCGCTAGGGATATTCCCTACAATTCTCCGCACAGTGCTGCCCCCTAAACTAATTTTTGGCTTGGATCAGAACCTACATCACTGTCGGTATTTCAGATGATGCCACTTGTCACAAATGGCGCTATTTTCAAATTGTACATAACAAATAATTCTTGCATTAATTTACATCGTCCTTTACAGCCAATATTTCTTTATAAATTACACATATTCTCCTTCACTATATGAAAATTGCAATTGAAAGCAGGGTTTGCTATGTTTCCTATTATGGAACTGACGTGCAAGCGGACACTGGAATCATGATTGAATAATATATACCCAGAAATTTAATTACGGTCATTTTTAATCGTTTAATCGTACTTACATATCTTTGTTTAATTATGCAGACACCGATGCTTGCAATATGTATAGATGTCTCAATTAGAATGTGTAAACATAAAGCATGGCGACGTGTCAAAATGGCCGAACTCAACAAAGAGCTAAACGAATATCTCCTGAGCAATAAAAATGAGAAACAGTATAAAATCACGGTGCCATCGGTGACATTACCGAAAACGAACATTGGAAAATGGTTTGGAAGAAATGGCGATGAGGAAGCGGAAGAAGCAGGCTGGATACAAGGTGCACAGAAGGAATGTTGCCCTAGTATGGTTAGTATACTTTCTATACATAACCTTAAACGTCAAATATTCGTTTGATAATGTGTAAAAAATAAATAATACTTACCTGTTGACAGTCACGGATGCAACGGCTGATCGCGTTCGTTGTATGCTTCGGCATGGGCATACTTTGTTTCTGTCTGTCAGCGATCTATATACCGGTTCTATTGCTCAAAGCGAGGAAATTCGCGCTCCTGTACACTCTCGGAAGCGTATTCTTCCTTTCGAGGTATGTGCAACATTTAGACCAATCGAAACAATTGATCGTAACAGTTAACTAATTTCCAATCGAATGTGTTTTGTAGTTTCTGCTTTCTGCTGGGCCCTCTAAGTTACATAAAATCCTTGTTCACCGCTGAAAGGAGATGTTTCACAGTGTCCTATTTCGCCACTCTAATCGGGACGCTTTATTTTGCTCTTCATTTACAGTCCACACCTCTAACAGTACTCTGCGCTGTTCTACAACTGATAGCTATGTTGTCGTTCTTAGTGAGTCACATACCTGGAGGTACTAAGGGTTTAATGTTTTTCACAAGAATGTTTAAGTCTTCTGTGAATTCTACATTACCTGTATGATACTATAGTTATTTAGGCGTATCAAATATACATACGTGAGATCAACACTGTAACGTTCATTTTGCATTTACAAAATATAAAGATTTTATATGCGAGTGACAACCTGTTTATAAAAATGTTTTACGGTAAATCGAGTAAATATAATTACGTCAATAAGACTGACACTTCCACACTGATATTAGTTCTGTTATAAGAAACAGAGACTGCAAGGATCGTGGACACGGACTTTGTTCAATTATGGTTATATAAGTTTTGTATATAATGTATTCATATGTATAAAAAATACTTGCATTCTGTATTCTGACGTTTCTGTACATTTTATATAAATGATAATAGTCTTGTACAATTGTATTTACACATTTCGTATTTATTGTAATTTAAAATAAAAATTATTAGCTCCAATTCTTCTGAGACACATATACATTAATATTGTTTACTTTTTCTTCTGTTTCGATACTTTCGTCGCTTTCACGCGATTACTGTTACCTTGCAATCGTTTTACCTTCAAAGGTAAATAGGTACTGTTCGCAACATTTTTATTTACATTGTAATTTTTTTGCTTTCTATATGTATTTTTACGAATAGTTACATATCGCATGTGTTTCTTAATACTTGTGTCGTACTCATCGGTATGGTAATTGCTTAGGGAAATAAACTCCTCAGCTTCCATTTGTTGTGTAGTCGACTTATTGTTGGAGCTATTTGTTGCATTTGAAGGAATAAATGCTCTCTCTTTCCGTGTAGACCTGTACTTGTATACATCCGTGGATAACGTGAATTTAATAGGCCCAGAAGCATCTACTTCTGGCTCATTCCCGAAGCTTATCATGTCTTCTTTGGCTATCGTCTCATTCGAGGGTTCTTCAAAATCTTTAAATAATTGAAGTGAATTTTTTGGTAAAGGTATGTCTTTGAAAATGTCGCATATTTTCATATAGAGTTGATAAAAGTGATGCTCCTGTGATTTTGCAACAATATCCTGAAAATAAAAAAATATAAATGATATAGAACGAGTAGAATATTAACTAGATAATCCATTGGTGGTACCTTAAGAGCACATGCGGCAGATGCAAACCCAATGGCATTTAATACCATGGTTTTAAAGTTAGGTAATATCAGGATGGGTATCTTTTTATTCTGTGCCATCATAATGATATGTTTCACTAAAAGTTGCGGATCGATACCAGCATCCATTATCACACAGGAGACAATATTTTTCTCCAATGATCTTGTAATGGCATTTAAACCCAGGACAACCGAATTTCTAAAAGTAGGAACAGTATAAAAATTGTGAAGTAGTACTTGATAGATTTAAGAAAAATAGTTACAATATTTCAGTATCAGGAACATATTCTTGCTTCTGAAGCGCTTCCAGCTTGACTTTACTTCGCTCCTCTTTGGTCATTTGTTTCAGCTCGGACCAAGGAATCGTACGGCCTGGACGTTTTATAGCTGGCATCAATCTATGATTAATTGATTACAATTTTCTATATTGTTTGCTATGTTTTATACTGCATTTTCTATAATTCCACCTTCTTTTGTTGGAAATATAATCTACACTCTTAAACTTGTAGCATGAAATGTCTTATTATACACTGTACATTGTATGTATGTTTCGTTTAACTTACTTTTTTAAAAGCTGTTCCAATTGCGAACATTTCTGTGCTTCTCTTACAAGCGGCCTGTAGAATGCGATTCCTGATTAATTCCTTGTAATTTATTTATGTGAAATGTCTGTACGTATTATTAAACAAAGACCTACCAAAAATTGTCCTGCGGTTGTGCTAGAACGTTTCGCAATCCTTTGGCAGGTGTCTTTTTTGCTGACAGAGTATGTTTCTGTTGTTGTTTCGTTAATATCGGTGTATTCATGGTGACAAGACCAAAAGTTCAAATGTATCGATATAGGTTATGTTTTCCTGTAAACACATGGTACATCCATGAATCATGAAAACAACCATGGATGTTCTGTTACTTTACGAAACAATACAGCCCCTTTTAATGATATCCAGTAATACATGTTGTCTGACCGGTCATGGTATGCCAGGGGCAACAGGAATAAAAGTATTCAAAAGACATACAATGTAATTATATTTGAAGAACCAGAGTAAGGCTATTTTTTTTAACACATGAAACTTCATATAGAAGCTTCTTTTAAGAAATTTGAGCTTGAAGATCTTTCACAACTATGAAACTGGTTTATAAAATGCTGAGATGATCTTTTGTGCTTTTCAAAGAGCGTGCGAGGGTTGTATTGTTGGATTTGTATTAGGTAGATAATTTTTGTTTTCATGTGCACCGCTATTCTCTCGTCAGCGCTCCAGTATAAAAAATTACATTTCATTATAATACATGTCCTACTCACCACTATCCCCGATCTTCATCGTTCCTCTATATATATATATATCAGAGAGGATATAGTCAGAGTATCTTCTCTCTGACTATACGACTACATCTGTACCCTTAGAATGCCGAGCGAAACGACGCGACGCGACGCGTTGTAAACGGTGGCTTTGGGGTGCATAGGCGCGTCCCCGGCCGGGCCGGGCGAGGAATATCTCGTGGGTGGTGGAAAAAGAGGTAGGTGTTACGCCAGTGGGTCGAAGTGCAGGGGAATGGATAATGTGCAGAATACGCTCTCGAAAGGGAGCAGGACCGCAGAGCAGTGCACGCAGCAAGCCAAGATTGTCAAGATGGATGCTCGCCGCGGACGGTGCGGAGTATGGATTGTTGCCGCGTGATTCGCGAAAGAGACGAATGGCCGAGACCGTGGTTGTTGTTCGGTGTGGGGTAAATATTTGCGCGGCCCGGGAAAAAACGCTGTCGTTCGCGGTGTGTTCTGAGCGTTCTCTGTGCTACTACGGTTCATCCCCGATATGTGCAGCGTTGATTAAACACACCGAGTGATCTCGCGTAGTGATGAGAAAAACACCTAAAAGCAGTGTAGCAGCAGCAGCGGCCTTCTACAATGGTGGATAATAATTGTATTATCGAGGGGAACGTGAAATTTCGCGACGGTAAAAAAGTGAGTAGAGAACACCGATCGAATTCTCTGTTAACTATACTCTGCTCACCTTTTCCCTCGTCCCTGGTTCCGGCCGACCAATTAACATAAATCGGATAATTGCTCGGCTCGGTACCCGTCAAAATAATGCCGCCCGATCTTTTTTCTCCTTCTCCCTCTCACCCACCCCTCTGTCGATTTATCGAACGCCGCTTCAAATTATTTTTCTCCAAGCTTCTGCCGCGATGTGTAAAGGATTTTTTCAATGACGGATTCGTTCTCGTCGGCGAAACTCGTGCTCGTGCAATAGTCACCTCTCAGAGTCACTTGAGCACGATAGAATATAATAAAAAAAACGATAATTGTTGTTCAATGTTCAGAACAGCTTAGGCTAACGTGCACGCTTAACACGCATGTATCGTATGTATATATGGGACTCACCTCAACAGATGTGGCCTTAATTGATTTATGCCACTGCTATGATAATTAAAATTCTTCGAATGTCTTTTTGATCGTTGCTGAGCCTGTTTCGCGTGTGCATAACCATCCGTATTTATTCTTAAATAATGAAAAGCGATAATTTCAGAGAATATCCTGTTAGTTGTGATTATAGTTCGTTCAACTGGATAAAAATATGATGTGACACCAATTGGTGATAATTAGATTATGCATCTATGTGCGTTTATACTGTGTACAAAATTCAGACACACAATGGAATCCGTATATTAACAAATATTCGAGGAACTGATTTAATTTAATTTTTGTTAAATCTTGAAGTCTGTATAAAAGGACCACAATCTAATAATACTAACATTTTCAAAATTCCTTTCACATCTGATATAACAATGTAAATTGTAGTAGTGCTGCTTCAAAGTTAGAAATGCTCTGCCTTGAATGTTAACAATAATCCGAACAATGAACTTATTTAATTTAACTTTTGTAAAATCTTGAAGTCTGTATAAAAGGGCTATAATGTAATAATACGAATGTTTTCAAAATTCCTTTCGCATCTGAAGTAACAATGTAAATTGTAGTCGCAGCGCTTCAAAGTTGGAAATGCTCTGCCTTGAATGTTAACAATAATTGAATGCACATCATTATTATATTCTGTTGATACTGTTTGAGTGTGCCCGACAAATGTCATTCAGGCATCTATATACTGTGTCCATTCAAATTTAAATACAATGAACAACTTTTCTTTCTCCCATGGCCAAAGAGTCGAACGAAAGTGTCTCAATCTGATTTCAATGCAGGCCCCAACGATTAAGTAGTTTGTTGAAAGCTTGAGGAAGTTAATGGGAAAGGAATGAGGAGGCACGAGGTCATAAAAAGAAGCTAGGTCATTTTCTTCTATTTACATTGGGGTCAATGAAGAAGTCATTCAAATTGGAAAGGGGTAGAGGACTCTTTCACTTTGATTTTGGAGGGGTGCAGAGGGACTTAATGGATTCAAACAAATATATAACACACACGCACAATATTTCCCTATGCGAGGCAGTTTATGTAAATGAGCATAATATATTTAGGGACTGTGTTTGTTATTACTAGCAAACTCTGGCAGGAGTATTTAATCGTATCCATTATAATATAATTACGTGTACTTTCTTAATATGAAATTAACTGGGAACCTTGTCAAACCTCTTTGTTTACCTTGCAGTGGAAATCACGGTGGTGTGTTATGAGGAAACTGTCACCGGTTGCAGGTAATTCTCTTTTCTATGCTCCCTAATCGATTTTATAGTAGAATAAGGACAGGAAACTGCAGTATTTTAATGTCTTTCTTTAGAGAGAGAGAACACTGGCTTTATTATGCTAGATGCTGTAATGATTCACAGTGTGCAGAGTTGAACACTAATTATGTCTTTTGTAATTGATTATTTAATGTGATCATTAATCAGTCACACACCGTTGAAATAAATCAGTAATCATGATTACCTCCTGTCATTTGTAATGATTAATAAGTACTTTTTAAATCATTCAATGATTAATCATATTTTATACAGATCTGTACATTGAAAATTGTACAACTTGCCTTACGTGTACATTTATGAAATTCTTCACATCATCATACTAGCACTGTACGATTTAGAAGAACTAAATGTTATTGTTGATGTTTGCTCTAAAACATCATTTAAACATATATTATTAAACATACATATAATACACCACTGCCATCTGCAGCTCCTGTTGAGAGATTATTTTCAAAATAAATGACTAAAAACAAATAAGTAACTTGTTCCAAGGATTTTCTATGTAAAAAAACATATGTATATATTTCTAAAAAAAATGTTCACAGTGCTGTTATCACAGCAAAAGTACAGATTAAATCACAATCAAAAATGTAATCGTTTCATGATTAATAACTAATAAAGCAATCACGAACATTGGTTACAACAACTTCTGATTCCTTTCTTATTCATTAATCAGTGATTACTGATTAGTTAGTAATCAGTAGCCGCAATTAATAATTGAATGTTATATTAATCGTACTTTTCAATAATTAATTGGCTTGTGTTTTGCCCAACTCTGACAGTGTGTGCATCATGCATCCTGATAATAAATGTCCCAGTCTCTTTATCTTATCCATGGTGCAGTTAATATTGACCAAGGGTCTGATGATAAATTATGTTCATTATCAAGGAAGGAGGCAGATGTTGCAACATTTACAATTTGATGGTGCAAGGCAAAGCAAAGCAATTCTGTTTCCTAACACATTCCTAGTGTCTAATCTCATGAAAGAATTTCCTTACTTGTTATCAGCATGAAAAATCCCTCCCTATGGACCCTCCTAGGGTGGCAGCTGGCACATCTGTTACAGATTGACTGGCTGAAGAAACAAAAAATTTTCCAAGAAGAGCTTTGCTTCTGGCAATAACCATTAATACCTGCGCCCTTGTAACTCGAGGATATTTTCGAACTTGGGGACACCAGTAGCTCGTAAATTTTCCGTAGGGAGAATTAGTTAAGAGTACATAAAAGGGTCTAAATGGATTTCGTTCGTTTTCCATCTCCGAATCACTGTATTAATAGCGTTCCATAAAAACATTTTCCTTTCATTCACGAATAAATGATACACGGACGATCGAGTCTATGAATGTTTATCGAATTAACAAATATACAGGACCTTTCATTGTTTTCCAAAGTGTAGTCGAATTAAATTATCACCAAACTGCCGATCTCTTTGCAAAATAATATTTTAAAATCCTCTTTTAATCCCTTTACTGTTACAAATTGCAGCTTGATCATAAATGCATCAAATCCACAATTGAATCATCAGATCCTTTCGTCTATTATTTTTTAACGTTTCATACTTTTATAACTTTATCTAGTATGGGCTAAAATTCAGATAATATATTTATTAATAGCTCAATGTTTTGTATAACTGCTCGCGTATATTGTAACTGATTGTTTAACAACATTACAGGTCCATTTGTTTTTATAATTTTCTGCGACGAGCCATTATTCTTTGAATAGAACGTTCATATATATAATTAGTAAAGTGACGAATAAATAGTGTATATTTATTTTCCGAATTACGGGTCTATTTGATTTTATAATTTTCGGAAATTAGTGCAATTATTGAGCAAGATTCTGCGACGAGCCATTCGTATGCACGTTTGAGCTTATTTTTAGAATAGAACGTTCATATATAATTAGTAAAGTGACGATAATCCGTTGAAATACAATTTACATGTTTGAAAAGTTCATACATTATTCATTATCGAATTTTGGCCCGGCCTGTACGAAAGCCAGTGGCGATGAAGCGCTTTCGCAGTAGCGAATCGGCTGAATAATTTTCAAGTAACAATCGAACGCTCACCCCACCGGATTTTAATGATCGAATCGATTCCAGATTGTCTCCATTTACAACTGTACGGAGATAGCAAGGATCGATACAAGCAAGGCCAAACGAAAGCTTCCTTAAGCTTGCAACACTTTCTCGGTGTGGAAAGCGGTTTCACCCTCGACAAGGAGTCGAACACTATCGCTATAATATGTCAGGACGTTACGGTCGTTTTGGCGTTCGATACCAGAGAAAGGCTGATCCAATGGCAAGTCAAGATCTCCAACAACCTAGGCGAAGGTGCGTCTTCTTTTTCAACATACAACGAATCGAACTACCAATGATCCTAAATTCTCCAAAATTAAAAACCAAAGTCTATTATACACAAGAGTATAATGCAGGTTTCTAATGATAAATCAAGTTATACTCTAACAAACTAGAGAATTAGTCGATTATATTTTTTAATGGTATTGTTTTTCAAATTAATTTTTCTATCTATTTAGAATCAATCTAAAGATTGATGAAAATTAAAATGCGGATATGTGAGTACACGTGTATTTAAAGACACGTGAAATAGGGATCTCTACTGCATATCATTATGAACCTGTATGTATCATCATGGTGCAAAAGTTGGACAAAGGGGGTTGATCCTTTATAAAAGAACCGGTAGTCCCATCACGCAGGGTGATCAACCCTAACAACGCTGTATATCCCTGACCTTCTCAAATTTTGTTCAGACCAGCAGTACCTGATCCTGATCTCGACGGTGCCGTCGAAGGCGAAGATGACGAACGGTCCGGCGCATTTGCACATCCAGGACCGTCGTTTCTGTATCACGGTTGGCATACCGCCTCGATTGGTCGGTATCTGGGAAATCGGTCACCTGCGTCGTTACGGTGTGGTGGAGGGTCGGTTCTGTTTCGAGGGTGGCTCGAGATGCGGCCGGGGGGAGGGTTTGCACGTGTTGATCACGGATCAAGGCGAGGATATCGTGAAGATGTTGCAACTGGCGGCGGAGGGTAAGCTGACGAAGAAGCGACCGTTGAGTCGCGAGCAAATATTACAGGACAGCCCTCGCCGTCAATTTTCACGCTCGGAAACGAGAGCGAGCGACTTCTTCCCCTCGGCGGTGTACTCGTCGACGTACGAGGAGCAGTGCGACAGCTGCAAGAACGAGAGTTCACCCTATTGGTCGTCGACGGAGAGCAGCAGGCAGCAAACGGAGCTCGACAGGGATTACAGTAGCAGAGACACGATCTCCGTGTCGGAGCTGCCCGACCAGCCAGGGGATTGGCGCAGCTGTTCTCTGACACGTCAAGGGACGTCCGCTCTGGAGCGATGCGCCAGTTGCATCAGCAAGCTAGGCACCGTTTCGAAATCGTCAACGCTAGCCACCACCACTGGCGCCAGCAGCGTTAGCAGCCCTGCTGGCGGAACCACCAACAATCTCGGTTCCCATTTGCAAGCGCGAACACTGGACCGGTTGTCGCTGTCCTCTTACAGCAGCAGCAGCCACGACAGCGACTATTCCGGGACCCAGCAGCCGCCCCAGCAGCAGGTGGAATGCCATTGTTCGCAGACGACAAAGAACGCGCCACCAACAAGCTCGGCGCAGCGCGTGTCGCCTAGCCCTAGCAGCAACGGCAACAACAGCGCGTTACCGCCCAGACCTCCGAAACCGTCCCAAACCACTATCACAAAAAAGCTGAAAAAACCGCCGATGCCACTGCCAAACGAGCCGATTTGCGTGCACTCGCGGAAACAGCAGCTGGTCACTCGAATCACTGCCGCTAACAATGCAGCTGCCGTTACCGCGGGGCCGTACGAGAACTACGATATTCCCAAGACGATACTGGCTCATCACATGTTACTCGAACAGGCGCCCCAACCCGATCAGTATTACGACACGCCGAGGAAGATCAAGGAGTGTCTGGCACTGCCGAAAACCTATCCGAATTATGATACTCCGCAGACACCTCAAGCCGTGGTTCTCCAACAATGCGGCTGCCCAGCTAAGCTCACCGTTCAGTCCCCTAGGTCGTCGGGGTGTCCCTGTCAGAACATGATGAGCTGGGCCGGCTTCGTGTTGCCGTACTGTAGAAGGGGAGCGGGGATAGAGCCTACGGGGGTGACCGTGCACCCTGTCAAACTCTCCGGCGAAGGTAAGATGCCTGTTGTGAACGCGAGCGGGGAAATCGCAATCTACGCGACTGTCAAAAGGACGAACCAATCCGAGAACGTCCAAGACGAGAAGTCGAAGGACAACTGTGACTGCCTCCAGGGGAGCAGGACCAATAACTACGAGAACGTCGAGCCGGTGATCGACACTCAGCCCGAGGCTAAACAAGCGAATTATGCTAACATCGACTTCACGCAATCGCTTGAGCACTACGAGAACAGCAAGGACCTACTGACCAAAAGCGGAATATCTCAGGAGGAGATCGAGAAGTTCGCTGATCAGATCAAGGAAGAAGCGCCCGAGCCACCTGCAGAGGAGTCGAAGATATGCCAGAAGTGTGGCCACGTGAAGGACAGAGAGAACGATTATCTGGTGATGGACCCTGAAAAGCAATCGCCAAAGAAACCGTTCCCAGGTTATCTACCAATGCAACCGGCGCACAACGCTTGCTCGAAGGAGGTCCTGTCGAGGATTTGCAGTGGTATCAAGAGCTCGAGCAATCCTGCGTTGTCGGGGTCGGCGATGGCGGTCGAGGGCGGTAAGAAAAGATCAGACTCCGAGTTCCGTGTTCCCGGATCCGCCATGTTGGCTAGCCCTTATTTGCGACGACGTTATCTCGATGGTAATGGTACCGAGTCCAGCGGGAATATCAGTTTGCTGCTGAGGAAGCGATCGTACTCGGCGGAGTCCGCTCACTACCTCGACGACGAGAATCACACGTTTCCGTCGACGCTGACGATTCACAAGTGCTCCAGCGAAGCGGACAAGGCCGCGTTGGTCCAAGCGGATAACCACGCCTCCTGCGTCAACTCGGAGACAAAAATGAACCAGGACAACGGGCAGATGTCGATAGCCTCGCCTCAGCCGTCTTTCATCAAGATCAGACGGTCCTCCTCGGTGCCATCCAAGACTGGTCACAACAGAGACTCTTCCAGCAGCAACGACTCCGGCGTCTCGACCGGCTCCCTCAGTCACAGAACCGCCGAGTTCGTCGAGTTCGAGTTGTCTCTAGCCCCGTCAACATCCACGAGGAAACAGAATGTTCTCTCCATCTACCGGAAGAGTCCACCGCCCACGTGTTACCATAGCAGTCTGCCCAGGAAGTCGAAGTCCAGCGACCCGCTACGAGAGCTCTCCTTCCAGTTCCAGAAGATCAAGATACCGACTAAATCGTCTTCGGCGGAAGCCGATATACCCACCTGTCTGCCAAAGGGAGCGAAAGGGTTCAACAGCCCCGGAGAAGTGTCCAGCACTCCTTACATCGACTCGAGGAGCACCAGCAGCGGGACTTCCGATATGTCCGACTACATTGAGACGCTGTCGCTGTCGTCGCATTCGTCCTCTGATACTCCGGACAGTCTGAGGTATAGCTTTAGGGTTGGAACACCTATTGGTCATTGCTCGACCTTTAGATTTAGTTTCATACATGACCGTCACAACTTATTTTTATTAAATTTTTAAATCAATCTTTGCGTCTAAGTCAGAGAGTTCCAACTTGTAGACTTCATTCAGACTTATGAAAGAAACAGTGTGCGGCGATAAAGTCAAGCTAGGTGTGAAGAGTGGGAGAACAGCTCTACAGCTGTACGTAGTAGTGGGAAGAGGTTTGATTAAGATTAGGGACCTTGCGTTCTCGAAGGGGAACAAGTTGGAACTTGCTGTATTAAGTAAACAAAATTTTATAATATTGTATTCGCTAACCATTTGTCGCGCATTCGTTAATGCAGACTGGGAGGCAGAGCAGTGGCGACGACGCTACGACCCCGCAGCGGGAAGGAGTACTACAAGATAGACAGAAGCATTCTCGTCGAACAAGGAAGAAACACGTTGACCACACCGGCCGCGAACTACGCGAACATCACGCCGGTGATCGAGAAAAGCGAGTCTCCGTCGCCTGGGTACATGAGCAGCTCGCCGTTCGAGCAACCGCAACCGACCCGCGAACACTTTTTGTTCCCCGATGTAAGTAGTACCGGTTGATGGGACATCAACGTGGACCGCGTGCACGGCCGCCGTGGGTCTCACGTGTCTTGGTTGACTTCTTTCCAGGAAGCTTGAATACACGGCAAACATTGTTTGGGAAGAGAGCGAAAAACTTCAAGTTCCTAGGAATTCCAAACAAAACCACAGCGAGAGTGATCTCTCGCGTGTCTAGAAACGATCGGAATCGGGGCATCGTGACCGTTTACACTATACGCGGATATCTAGCGTATCAGCAGGCAACCATGCATTCCAAACTGATGCATTTATTCAGCTCGCAACATATATAAATATATATATACATTATATTATGTGCAGGCTGTTTCGACTGACTAGAGCATCTCAAGCGTCTCGTATTACCGACAATAGGCAAAAATGTCAGAGGAAAATGCGAGGCCAAACATGGTAGGAAGAAATTCTAGTAAAATTGCGTTAAGGAAGGTAGTTTCTATCGTCTCGAACTTGACACGTGTTGTCAAGATAACTGAGGGTACATTGAAACACAGCTTCCCTTAATGTACACGTTTACTAAAATTCTTCCGCATTTAAAGGTAATTAATATTTTCTTTAATGTGACTGTGTAGTTTCGTTATTGTCAAGCGACAGCCAAGAATCCAAAGACTCGGTTCTCATGATCTCTCTGCGTTGATGTTGAGTATCTGTTCCGCGAACATAGTTTTTTCCTCTGTTATTTGTTTCTATCGTTGATATGTATATAATAAGATGTTTGAGGTGCTCGAGTTGGACGGGACAGATTGCATATAGACGCGTCATTCCGTCAGACTGAGGACACGATCTGAAACGGTCCAAGATCCGCATTGGGAACCATATTGAGCTATACACGTAGTCGTCTCCCGAACTTTCTTTCATATCTGTCGCAGCGAAGTCTTCTTCTCGAACGCAGGATACACATTCGAATCCGCACAATCGAACAGAACCTGAGACCGCTCGAGGACAATTTTCGTCTGGGTGGGGGGCGGGCGGCGAGTCAAAGTCTAGGTTCTAGCGTATAGTCGAAATGAAGTCAATAATCGAAACACTTCCTACAACGACTCAAACAATTTCTAAAATGTGCTCAATAAGAAAGAAACTGTAATAGTTTGTATAGTAAGAAAATCCTGCCCTAGGATAAAACAAAAAAGAGGTAAAGAGATAGAGAGGGAGAGAGGGGAGGTGTGAGAGAGAGAGAAAGGAGCAAAGAAGCGAAAGAAGCGTGTGCATCGTGCACTCTTTGTACGAGTATATATCGTTTTTTGGATATGTTTTATTTTATATGAGTATACTTCTAAAAAAACAAACTCTAGGGTACTGTACAGCGGGGTTTAGGGAATGCAATTCGCGGCTCTGTGTTTATATACATGTACTGTCTGACACGAGACATCATTCTATTTGCATTCTGACCGAACAGAAAGAGAGAAACGGGAAAGAAACGATGAAGAAAAGATTGGAAGAGACGCTAATGAAAGTAGTCAGTTGCAAAGCATTCACAGGGTTTTTCAAACTTACTAGTTATTTTCTAAAGGCTAAGGTATAACGTAATATAGCCGTCAATGGTCTTCTTTCTAACGAGATTTATATGGTGGATATTGTAGAGTCTCTGGGCAATCAAAGATGGCACTATGTATAGATTATAATGAACAAAAAATAATAAGTATCTCTAAGTAAGTCCTAAGAAACACGCGACACAAAACGCAAAAAAAAAATGAAAAAAGGAACGGTGTAAAGCTCGTGTGTTATTTTTATTGAATTTTTACGAAAAAACGGTACTTTCTCGATTATCTATGATTTTCCTATTAGATTTACATAGATCACGCAACGAATTAGTTGTTAGCAGCGCGACAAAGGCAATATTAAGTTCCCGTGTGTTCTTTCGTGTAATTGATATGCGTAGGCGTTCGGCTCTCGAACAAGAATATTTTTTAATTACGTACTTAAGGATATCTACGATTGTTTCCCTGCGCGAAGAACCTATATGTTTATGAAATTCTTTACCAAAAAGAAACGGGGGAGAGACAGAGAGAGAAAGAGAGTGCGGGAAAGAGAAAGACAGAAAAGAAACGAAAAGGGAAGAAGCGAAACATAATACAAAACGGGAAAGAAAAGTAATATTTATTTTTACTTCGACGGTGCAGGATGGATCTTTTTGATAATAAACTATTTATAAACGTAGACGATTAAGGGGTAAGCGAACGACTAGGTGATCGTACCGGGCGATCGAGTATAGTTTAGGCCTGTTTTACGTGTCTGCACAGCTTCGAAACTTTTCTTTGAGGAGGCGAAAGCGATCACAATACACCCTGCACAGAGATGGGATAAAACATTGTCTGAAACATTTTTTACCAAAATATTTTACCGAAATATTTTCGGTAGGCATAATAACGCAAAGATGCGTTTTTGTTTTATAGATTCCAAAGATACAAATAATGTATCGAGTATGTCGAGATTTACAATATATTTAAATTTCATCAAAATCCGTGAGGAAGTGACGCTTTGACAAGTTTACCCAAAGCAGAATAGATATCAAGTGATTCTTCGTGCTCGGTTCGGCGTTAAGTAATGCCGTAATCATTTTCACTCATTGAACTGTATCCCATCTCTGGCTGGAGGGTGCAAAACCGGCCGTGAATCTTCTCTCTGTGCGTGTACAATTCGTTTGCTCTTTTGTCTGGCCGCATGGTCCGCCGGGATCTAACCAGTCGTGTAATATCGTTCGCGAATTAATCTTTGCACCGCGGATAATCGAGTTTTCTGCAACGCGCGTCGACGCGGTCGACGATACACAAGCGCAGTGATACTGAACGCAATAAATAGCAATGCTAGGGAATTATATGCTGATATTAAAGAGGGGGGCAGAGGGGAAGAGATTCAGAGGAGAAATAGAAAGAGGGGGAGAGAGAGAGAACGTCGAGAGATAGAGAGTGAAATGAAAGAACTAATCGATATATCGAACGTTTTTCGCATTTGTGAGATATATTAAAAGCAGATTGTTCTGTGTGTTTCATATATATTATGCTCCACGGAGCGGATAATCAAATCAGTATTCAGAATCAAAAAGATCAACGGCAACGAGAGCGTTTTCGCTGTTCCGTGTATACACACGGGGTTCATTAACCGTGTACAGTTAGCCGGGAATCGTTTGCTTGTTACTATAATACAGCTGGCGTGGCTGGAAACCGAATATCTATAATACTTGTACAGCAATACGCAGGACGTTCGATCGAATTTGTTCGATCGTCGAGGTTTTAGCGACTTTGTTATCGGCTCGAGAGTTACTTCGTAGTTCAATACAATTCGTGAACGTGACAACGACACTTACTAAATCAAAGTAACCAAATAAGATTATCGAATGATATTTGATATTGAATTTATTCGCCGAACGAATCAGATGAACTTTTCGCAATAGTAAAATAACACGTTCTTCGTGACTGTTTGCGTGCACGTACTTCGGCGTGTGTCATTTTAACTACACGGCTACCGCATTCTAATTTGTAACAATCTGTAAGGGACAGTTACTAATTTTCGAAAGCAAAATACAGGTATATGAAATAGATACAAAAATTAATTTCAAAACTACTTCCATAGAGAAGAATCGGATATGTTCTAACGTTCTACTGTTCTTGCCGGTTCAGGCATGGTTTTCAGAAAACAATATAATCACGAATAATATTAATGATATAAATTATTATCGATGTTCTAAAAATTATACATATTAAAATGTACTTAAAATGACACGCACTAAAGTACGTGAATGTATTATATACACGTTCAAGACTACGATCTCCGCTACAAACTGATTGTCATTTTCACGGAGGGTTGGTTATACAGGATTAGAAAGCTGAACAGGCGACGGATCGCTCGATAGGAACCTAAGTACTTAATTTACCCCTTCGAAACGAGTTATGTCTGTATACCAAAGAGGAAATAATACTCGAGAAAGAGAGAGAGAGAGCTAGATAGAATAGATAGATAGACAGAGAGCAACGGCAGAGATATTATAGACGATCAAATCGAAAATCGGTTGGAACGCCTTGTACAAGAATATTTCGTCCTGGACCCCGGGGGTGCGTTCTCGTCCGTTAATCGAACAACTATTGCTTCAGCAATGCCACGCTTATCCATTTTCCCACCATACTCTGTTCGTTCAGCCAGCTAGCCACCAACTGGTCCGGTTTACGTGCATAGTGCTAACTTTCGCATAAACGGATACGGTACAGGGGGGTGCGTACACACCAGTCGGTTGACGGCTCCGCGCGAATCGTAAAAGTATTAAAGTAGTATTATCACAAGACTGAACAAAAAAAGGGAGAGAGAGAACGAAGAGGAGATAAGAAACTCGATTAATAGTTGCTTTGTGGTCGAAATCAAGTAGGAGAGTGTCTAAAAAAGAAACTACAGTGGATTCGAAAACCATTTGAACGCTGCATTTCCGAATTTCGAGAAATCGTCGATGTTTTACTAGATTAAATCCATCACTGATTTGAAAATTTGAGCTTCTTTTTCGCAATAATCCCCTTCAACTTCGTGTACGCTTGTTTTTGGGATATTTTACCGATTTTCAAACGAAAGGCGTACATAAGGGCTTTACATACAGATAAAAAATCGATGAAATACTTAATGATGAAATTGAGTTAACATGTACACCCTACGGTTTTCGGTTATGTGTTTCGCATTGAAAAAATAAAAAAAAACACGAACATTCAGGAACATTTACCTACGAATAATAGAACACTACAACTTTAGGGAGAACTGAGAAGAGAGCTGTGTCAATTTGACGTGAGGGGTGAATAAGGGTTAAACCGAGCCCAGATTTGTTGTCGGGCGACATCGAACATCGAGAATTTTCGAAAATCATAAACTCAGCGTTCGAATGGTTTCCGGAGCCACTGTGAACTGTATAATTGTCGTCTCGCTCGCGAGACCCGCTTCGGTCCCCCAGCATCCCTCTATTCTTTTCGGGATCAGGAGAAAAACGGTCCCTTCGTTTCTGTCATTTCACATTCCTTGCGCCGCGTGTTTTCCGTCGATGTCTCGCGGAAAGAAAGCCGACCGGAAAGTAGGATTGCCCCGTGGAGCACCACCTTGGCCCCGATCGTAGGCCAACGCCCTTTTCTCGAGCGGTCCGCTCGGAATTGTCGAGCGCCGAGATCGTTGCTTTTCGCTTTCTCGATGCCAAACTCGCGACGATCGAGATCTCGACGAGACTTCCTCCTCCCGTTGCCCCATGGGGCGGTCCGAGCTTCGACCCGGGGCCAAATTCTCGCGGACGCGACCAAGGAGACACCGGTACCGAGGCAAGGCCCTTAGGATGTATCGAGTAAACTCGCGTAGAAACGTAGCGTGTTAAGTCGAAAAACGCGGTGGCATGTTGACTTAACTTAACTTAAACATAACTTAACACTAAACGTACCGCACCGTTCTTATTTTACAATTATCGGAACGACGAGGACGTTCGACGAGTACGATCTCGTCATTTTTTCAAGGCGATATCTGTCCATAATCATGTAAGTGGTCTAAGTGAAAATTAAAAAGAAAAATGAGTTTATCAGTTATTTCACATGACGTTATTTCAAACGAATTAAAACCACTGTGATTTTTATCATATTGTGGAACATGAATCGTTAAATAGTGCTTGTTGTTTCAACATTATATAGAATTCGTTTAGTGTTAACTTAAGTTAGTATTAATTAATTAATATTTCCTTGAAATATCTCGAAACAAGAAATATATGACTTGGACCACCTTTTTTTATTTATTTATTTTACGTCGCTCTCAACTCTTTGCTAAGGTTCTTTGCGACGGGACCTACAGTTTATTAAGGTGGGTTCCGAACCACCTTGGGCACCACAGTATTTAGATAGCACAACTTGGACCACTTACATAATTACGGGCACATATTAATGGGTATCGTTCGGGCATAGTACTCGGGGTACGTTTAGTGTTGAATCGGTCTATGGGCATGGCCTCTGCGCACCACGCCGTTAGATCGTATTTATTCCGTTGGGATGATGTAATCTTAAGATAAAAAGCCGACATTGTACCCCATAATTTTTCGCGTAAATCTATCGTATACATCGGGAGGGAGGACGATACAGGGCTGTTTCTCGTGGTTCGAAAGCGACTACACGTGAACAGCCTCTCGACGATCCCCAAGTCGAAACGAGAAACCGGTCTTACGAGGTATCCGTTTTTCATTAGCGTGGGCGCGCGCACGCGATCACTGGGGATCGGCTCTATAAACACATGCTAGTCAAAGTTAAGTACTACCGTAGCGATAATATATTTTTACTGTAAAGGGGACTGCTGCGCACTGGCCGGCAGCTGAGCACACGACGCTCCGATCCTTGTTAAGAGGAGAACAGTGCACATAGAATTGTTACTTCGACGAGCTACGGCTCCGAAGCTTAGATAGATCTGTAACGTATGAACTGTTCCAGGTGATGCTGGTCGAGTCCTCGGAGGTCTCAGCTCGGTTACATTTTCATCTGATAATTTCGTTATTACAAAATTGATTAACTCTCTTTAATCTTCTTCTATCTTATATAAATAAAAATTAAACGCTGTTCGTTGGTAAGCGCCATCACTTGAGAACGGCTGGACCGATTTGGCTAATTTTTTTAAAAGATGTTCGTAACAGTCCAAATAATGTTTTTACGGAAAGAAAAATTGGAAAATATGAAAGTGCTTTTTTCTATGGGATTTTTGAACGATGGATATGCAGAATTCTTTTTTTGTTTTATTCGTTATGGTCCTGGACAAGTTTTCAGGAAAATAAATTCAGACAAACTGCAAAAATCATAATTTTTGAAACGGTACAAGTAGCAGGTTGACATGTTTAAATAAATTTATTGATATTTGGACAGGACAACTTCTGTCAGGTCAGCTAGTTTCGAATAAAATTTTCATCGATATTTAACCATTAGAGAAAATACGGATGCATAATGGACATCAATTTCCTCTCTTTTCTAGAGACTTTACACGGTGAAGGAGTAACCGCTGAAACCGTAGAATAAACAACAGTTTCTTGAACAAAAATATTGTCGAAATTTCGAGACTTTCGAAGAATGGATCTACTCATAATGGACGTGTTAAAGAAGATCCACAGATCCACTTCATACGTTACAGTTGGGTATCCGCTGCCGGCCGAAAGTTGGTTCTGTCTACGGTGAACGCCGAGTTGGAATCTTATTGGAGATTGACAGGCGGACGAAAATTTTCGGCCAGCAGCGTGCGCGTAGATCTCAAACACTCATCGTTCGCAGTTGTAATCCCTCCACTGGTTTAAGGACATTAAAGGAAGAATGGAATTGGCCAAGCTCGGAGTCCCGTGTGCCAGCTTCCGGGCCGCGGAACAACCATATCTAAGAATTTACTAACGATATACACGATTACGAATAGCGAGTAACGTTTCCCGAGGGTATTATATATTGTACATACACGGGGCGAGTCGGCCGAAAAAATTCACCCGGACAGCCTCCCACGATCATCGAATTAGAAAGAAAGTTGATTGTACTTCAAACATTGTTTTCTGTAAATGAAATGAAATCTCGATCGAAAATGTAATATAAAATAAATTTGTGATTTTGGCGCAAGGTTCGATCATTAAAGACAGCAGCAAGTTTGCATTTAATGATCGAACCTTGCGCCGAAATCAAAAATTTATTTTATATTGTTTTCTGTACAATTAACCGTTCTGACACTTGTGTTCTTCTGCTCTGCTGAAGAATTAATATATGAGAGACTTTCACACGTTCCCAATTTAATAAAAAATAGTCCAATTAATTTCATACTTGATATTCTGAGACTCCATAACTGTCTTCTATAAAATTATTTAAATATTTCGTGAATTAGGTGCACTACATTCAACAAAATATTTTAACGGTGAAGGTAGGCTGTAAAAAAAATGACCGAACATGTTAGATTTCTTATTAATTTTAAAGATCATTCCCCAGCTCGAAAATTGTGGGAAACGTCCGGTCGGTTTTTTTTGGCGACTCGGCCAGCGTATGTGCACGAGAAAATATATATACATATACATATACACGCTCTCGCGTTCTAATTTCTGTACATAGTCGGTGTGTGGCATTAGGCGTAACCGAGGTGTTTCTTTATTTTTAGCGATTCCGAAAGAACCGCCGTCGGGCACGATTTTTACCTGTACATACGCGAAGAAAAACTGGGGCAGGGGTATTTGGGGGGTTGGGGGGTGCAGTCTAAAAACGGTGCGATGAAATGCGCTCGAATCGTCTTCGGGGCCATTATCGCTCCCGCGATTGATTCCGGGCGGTTGTAATCGTCGCGCGATCATTGTTTAATCGCGCACGAGTCCGTAGTCGTCGTCGTTGTCGACGGCGATTATCCGCGCGATACCAGCAATCTTGAAAACGCTTTACTTGCACACAGACACGAAAACGTTCGACGTACGATGTCTGTCTGTCGAGAAAGAGAGAGGGAGAACCGGAACGGAAGCGAAATTCGCTTAAACGCCGGCCCGGTTCTATATGCAGACACTTTGCATTCTCGATTCGGAGAGAGGAGACTGCGAATCGCATTTGCACGCGAGCAATACGCTCCGTGGGATCGATGCTGACGGATTAAACGAGGATCGGTCTAAATGGAACTGCTGTGTAAGGAAACGTTGAATATTCTTCTCGTCCGTCGTCCTTCCTCGATTAGGAAAATATTAGGTCGTCTTGTAAGTCGTGTCGTTTCTCATCGCGTACGTTCATTTCAGAAAATTTGTCATTCAATATTTTCTGTGAACATAGAGATACCTTTAGTAATTTCACCCTTTGCACTCGGAGCTAATTGAACTCGAAAATCAAACGTTTCTTCTGACATAGAATATTTCCACTATCTATGATTTTTTAAAAATTTGATTGATATGAAATTGATATAATACCTCATACAATATTTAATAATGTAAATAATATTTTAAATAATAGTACAAGAATTTTTAGTGACGCCTCAGAGGCGCCATTCGAGTGCTAAATTCTGTTTACTTAAATCGTTCTGCAAGTTTCAAATGAATGTTTTGAACGCTTTATCGAAAGTGAATGAAATGGTCCGTTTCAAGGATCGATGATTAAAAGTAAATGTTATTATTTTACACTTGAAGTGTTACATTAAGAAAGGACACGACTTGTGGAACGACCTAATGTACATATATCCACCTTGGCTGTTTAAAGTCTGCGTGAAAAGACGATGGGACTTCTGGGTACGACCCCTAATACCTTTCACCACTAATTATTCCGAGCAGTGCGCTTTACGGGTACGTCGGGAGATTGTTAATAGGTCTCGCCGATCCAAATCCAACGATACTCTGTTTAAACGGCAGCATCGAGCCCCGGAGCCTCTTCATGTACATACCATTCCCGTAGACAGTCTGTTGATCATGTGTACTTAAAGGATCGCTCTCGTATAAGAGCCATTCCGAGCGAATAAACGTTCCGCTCGGTCTGATGAACGCCTGTGCCATTTTCCCTCGGCTGAGACCGATCTTGAAGAACGGCACCCGTGTCAAACTGTGAACGCACACACTCGACGATAAGGGCGAACTATCACCGAGAATAGAGCAACGGAATGTTAAAATTTAAGTCCAAACAGAATTCTCAATCAACGGAGAAAATAATGGGAAAAGCCATTTCATAGATTATTCGATAGTTAATTTCTATGGAGTTTTTTTGGAGTAATTTCATTTAACACTAAACCTACCGAGATTCCAAAGTCGCTGGTATATGTTGTCTCTAAGTAGACAGCGGATTTTATGCATTATTGCAAAAATGATTAGAAGAATTTAAAAATATTGTTGCATTAGTTTTAATATCTATCGACTATCACTATCAATTCGACGTATTAAGAAAGAAAATAAATTTCTATTTCACTGCAGTTGGTTGCAATTCAGTTAAAAAATCTTTTTATAGAAGATTTTTAGTATATTATTACATTACAATAATTTTGAAATGATTTGTCTGGAAACTGGTAGATTTAGAGTTAAAGTGACTGTTAAAAAGAGAAGTTCGTTTCGAGACTGGACACAGTGATTTTTTATGTTGCTGTCCGTTACCTTGCTGCTCATTCCTCGGGCAGTGTCGTTGTCCTCGGGTGTTAACGCGAGGGTGAATTCCATTGGACGATAAGGGCATACCGAAGGGAGAAGAGGAACAAGAAAAAGCGTCTCGTGGTCCGTTCTCCGGAATTCTCACTTTGACAATCCGTTCTCGAGAAGCAAAACAAGATTGAGATTCGGTTCAGACTGTCGAACGGCTGCCGTGCGCTCGTTCTTGTTCCGCACCAGGGAAATCAAACCAGAACGAACAAAAAAAAAACAAAATATCGAGATGCTATTTAGATGAAATTCTATAAATATAATATATGTAGGAATATATTGTCCGTCGTACGAAACAGAAACCGTTTATTTTCGAAATTCCAATCGCGCTTGGAAATTATCGCGTACCGATATACGTTTCGTCGACGAGAAGGAGGATCGCCGAAAAACTGTCCGTGACGAGTTCGTCATTTTCGTCGCGATCGCTCGCTGATTTTGGAACGCATTTCATCGGATGCAGAAAATGGGGACAAAGAGTAAGAGTGAGAGAGGTCACAGATCCGATCCGGTTACAAATTGGTAACGAAAAGCGTTTCTGGTTCATTTTCTTTCGGGTAATCGAAGTGTAATGGGGTGCGTGTGAATGAGCGAGGATGATTCGAAATCGGAGAAATCATTATTATGTACGTTCGTAATTAAATTATAAAAGGAACTCATACACAGTTTGTAGCGACTCGAGTCACTGATTTATTAAGAAAGTAGAAGAAATAAAAAGTTCAAAAATACACTCTGTGTCGTTCTTCGAACCTACCCACTTCGAATCGACGATTTTTAATTGAAACACAGTCAGTGTCGCAACTATCGAGAAGAATATTTGGATTTCAAATTTAACGTCAATTTAGGTAAGTATTTATTACCCTCTTGTGCATTCCACTGCAAAGCAAAAGTCTTTATGCACGCTTAAAAAAGGAAATGTTTTCAGAATCCCGTTTAAGGGTTGAAATTGTGAAGTCCTGTGAAAAGGATTCGACGACCAATGAAAACGTCATGTTGCGTAACAAAAAAAGTTCGATTTATTGTTCGTAACGTATATTAAAACAGATGTATAATATAATATCGACAGAGCCAATAAAATCTACGACCGCGGCGCTCGTTTTCTTTCCTCGTCTTGTACGCACGTGTGTATAATTATATATATATATTTTTTTTTTATATATATATACTCTCTTCACATTTAACTATATTTTTTTATTACAGATATACCTCACAAAAATACAATTCTTTCTTTTGTCTCTTTGTTTTGTAACGTTCTTTAATTCTTTACGGGAGCAGCGTGTGAGTAATAAAAATATCGTTTCTCGACGAGATTTTCTTCTTCTCCTCTCTTCATCTCTCTTCGTTCGCCGTGTGCAACGTGAACGTACTCCTCGTTGTCAGGTTCGTTCTTTATTCTTTCGCATTATTTTTCGAATTCTGTGTTTCGTCATCCTCTTGCTCGAAGAAAATAACTTTTCCGCGTTTCGGAGCCACGCCGAAGAAAATAATCCTCTCCGTGAACTATGCTCGCGTATCCACGTGCAACGGTGTCGGATAACAGCGCTCTTCTCTAAACGAAGAACAACGCGCGTAACGTTGTTTTAACAATCGCGTAGAATGCTCGTTTACGAGGCATACGTATGTTTCTACGGTGTGTGCGTGTGTACGTGTCTCTGTTTCTTTAGTGTGTGTGTGTATTATGTTCATGCAAAGTCGCTCCGCGTTACTTTCTGGCACAAAAGTTACTAATTACCGTACCGTAGGTAGATCTGTACAAAAATAAATAGCAGCATTTTAAGCGGCATGTTTTGGCGGAGAAAACATTCGTCGAACCGTTCCATCGCGACTACGAATTTTCCTATCGTATTATTTGTTAAATGAAATGTAATTCTAAGATGTGAATGTTTATGAATCCAAATGATTAAAAGAATTATCCTGAATTCATTATGCATGAATTGATCCAAATGATTAAAAGAAACAATTCAATCATTTCTGTTGCAATTGACTTTGACAAAGATTAACAATTTAATAATCACGAAAATTAGATTTCTATTAGATACGACAACCAAATAATTCGTTCGTTTACGAATAAAATCGCGATTCCCCTTTAAAGTCTGTGAATTATGGACACGGAATTCGCTTTGGATAAAACAGCCATTTCACCCGCCGGAAAAAAAACAATTAGTTGTTCCATTTTGTTCGCCAAAACTACGAAAAGAAATTCGTATTGTTCGTGGAACAATTCGACGCTTTTCCCTGGGTCTGTGTATGCGTGTATAATGTGTCTGCGTGTGTGTATGTGTGTATCGGTGTTTCCTTAATCCTCCTACGATTCTTCGATTATTTTGGCCTGCCTTTCTTCGAATGCTGTGACGTTTTACTGCCCCTAATTGCATATTCAACAAGTTTTCTCAGTTTCGTTAAACGTTAATCTGTTTTTTCTCTGTTTACGTATATGTATATGCGCGTGTACGTATAGATATTGTATAATATAGATCTATGGTATATGGTATAGTATACTCTAAGATTCTCTATAAAAAAATTAAGTTTGCTCGCGATCGGCGGTGTCGGATAACGATTTGCAATTATTTGCTCAGGGAATCGCGAAACTGCATTCACAATGAGACAAGTTTTAGCAAGGGTTCGATAACGTCTATGGGTTTTATTTGCAAAATCTCACTGATTTGAAAAATCGCTTGCAAATTTCGATGATTTTATTAGACAAATGCCCGCAAATATGACTAATAGATATAGGGGTGTATCAATCCGTAATTTCGATTCACTATTAGGAGACTCACAAGTAAGGGTACAATCACCATAAGGTGCGTTAGGCTTCAATTTCTATGGGTTTTATTCGACAATGTCCGCAAATATGATTAACAAATTTCGGTGTGCATTACTCGTGAAATATCGTTCTGTAATTTCAATTCTCTGGAGACTCACAAGTGCGTAAGACTGCAATCACCATAAGGCGTATTAGGCTCCAATTTCTACGGGGTTTATATGAAAATGTCCGGAAAGATTATCAAATCTCGAGGAATACCACTCGTCAAATATCATCTCGTAATTGGGATTTTCCATTCGCCATGAGGCGCATCAAGTTCTTAATATTAGGTCTCAATCATTGATCATTTTGATTAATAGTCTCACTTGTTCGAGGTCTCGTGATTGTTTTGCGGCTCGGAGAGCATGAATGCGGGCCTACTCATGGTGTTAACAAATTCGCGACCCCCATGAATCGTGTACGACCGACGCCGCCCTAAAGTCTCCTATAAAAATAACAGAAGAAGCTTCTCCGCTATGCTACGTGAAAACGGTAGCTGTACGAGGCCACGTTGCAACGGAATAATTAACGATCGATCGTTGGATCGCTCCTCTTCTCTACGATCTAAGCGTAATGTTTATCTATCGTTGCTCCCACTTGCGTTTAAACACCATTAACACACCCCAGCGTGTCGTTATTAACGTTACAGTCTGTTAGGCGGACAGAAAAATACTCGAAATCTTCCTGGTAGGTATTAAACGATTTCGTTGTCGACAGAGTGTTCCTACGGTTCGAGACAGATGATCCTAAGCAGATACAGTTTGTGGACGATACACCAGCAGGCTGAACCAGCGAACGCAACCACACACGCAACGATATTCGAATACAAATGGGAGCTAGCCGATCAGCTCAGCAGCTTGTGCAAAGAAAGGGTCTCTCGTTCGAGGATTCAACTCATTAGAATTCGTTACGTCTACCACGGATCTAACGATCGGCGACCGTTCGAATGCTTACGAACGATCCTCGCGCGTCGATCCCGTAAACCATGTCGCTCTGTCAGGAGAGTTTGTTGCACTGAAAAATGCAATAATGATTTTCAAACGGTTTCCTAATTCTTCTTGTCCGTTTCACACTTTAATCGGACGAATACCACAAATCGACTCGAAAATATATACATATAAAGGAAATATTTATACAAAAGTGATTCTTTTGTTAGAAGATATGAAAACATTTTTGTGAAAGTGTTCGAATACTCCGTTGCTCGCAGAAGACGCAGAATGTTTGGTAAAAAAAAAACCCATACACCAGTTTGTCAAGATTTCTCAAAAATATTTTTTGCACTTGTCCATCGTGTTCGTTTAATAAATACATAATATTATTTATTATTTTCGATACGCGCTCGAATTGTTCTTCCGAGATTCGTTGAATAATTACATAATATAGATCGTTAGTTTACGTTGATAATATTTTCAGCCCGAAGACGACACGATTCACGGGGCCGACTCGGTTCTTTCCAAAAGAACAATCGAACGACACCGGAAGTCTACTACGGACTACTCTAATAGATCTTTATGCTCGGGCTGCCGAGCCTAGGATATTAAATATCGCAAAAATATTCGACCGGACCGTTCTTCAAATATCCGTAGCTTCGTTGATTGAGCCCATTGAAAATCTCTTCGACGGTAACGCTCTTTCCACGCGTTCAAGTCTCCGTGTTGAGTGGATGTGTGTACGATGAATGCGTATAAGTATGTACGGTATGTGTCTGTGTGTGTGTGTCCATGCGAATATATAGATACGTGTGTAATCGTGTAGAATGGCACTTGCACTGTAAAGCTTACATGGTATTAATGTACATGGTACACGCAAGTACATAATGCCTTTAGGACTTTGTACGTTCACCTGAACCTCGTTACAAGTTACAAATCATACATATTCTTTGGCTTAGAAGCGTCTTAACATCTTCTCTCTTTCGTTCTTGCGTACACGCTTTTTTTCCTCTTTGTTTTCGCCGATTTTTTTCTGTACCGTCGCCCGAAAAAATATATATGTATATATATCTCTCTAGAAGCTCAATGAAAATATGATCGCGTTTGTTGCTCCATCCGTTGCATTGATATATATGTGTATATATATATGTATACATTCCCTCTGCTCGCCATAGACATTTTTTTCTTTAGATCCGCTTGGTCAGTCTCTCTCTATGATACATACACGATACATCTATCTATTCTTTAAGTAGATCCTGCGACACTTCCTGGATAATCTTCTCCGAGTTCAAGACACAACAGTGCTTGAAACATCCGCGGCAGAGGACAGCGTGAATCTCGTTTTATCTACGGTCGTTCTCTTTCTTTTGTTTTCTGAATAGTTTTCTTCACGGTCGTTCTTCGTATTCACGGGGTGATATATCGGGGAGTTCGAGAATCCCTAAAAGTCGTGCTCCAAAAAAAGGTTTTTTTTTTGTTTTTTCGTTTTCCGACGGAGTTCGCTGGTTCGTCGAACGGAAAAACGGACGTTCCTTCGACACGGGTCGATGTGTTTCGTGTGATCGATTTAAAACTTACGAGTTAGGCTAGCGAGTTACAGCTAAGTCGTCGATAAAACGTTAAACGGACTATGCTCCGGACTTGATTCGTTAACCTTCCAACCGGGGAAACGCTTGAACAACCGCGGCCGATTGCCGAGAACTCCTCTCTTCAAAACTATAATACAATATAAAATATAAACTTCGAATATATTGTTCGGTTGGCCTGGAAGTCTGTTCGGATATCTTAGTTCGTTAGATTGAAATTAACAGAACATATATTCTCGTTTATAAGTCACCAGACACTTATTCAAATTTGGATGCAAACAATTTTTTGTCACAATCCTATATTTTCTAATTTTTTAAATTCAAGTGGGGTGATTGTTTTCAATTTGACTTCCAGAGCTGTCCATAATCATCCTACTATTTTGCAATTTTTCCAACATTTATCTATTCTTTAATTATCATTTTGTGGAAGATAAGTAAGTGTCCGGTGATTTGTCGACATGAGTGCAAGTGTTCTCTACTCGAAAAGCGAGTTCTGTCATCTTGCGTAGTTTTTATTTTAATATCGATTCTATCGTCGAATTTAGGACTTTGCGCGGCCAACCAAACAACTTTTCTATCGATACTTTCTTCGCATACATGCGGCCAGATTAATCGTGTCGTTTTCTCTGCGTGAAATATACGAACAGTTGCGACGGACGCTCGATTCGTTCGATCGAATACTTTTCGCCAGTATCGATCTTATATATTCGTGTTGATTTAGAATAATTTGATGTATCACGCGTTTACAATAAAAAAAGACGGCCGGTTGGAGGGTTAAAAGGAAAAAACGCTTAAATATTGCACGCGTCTAACGAGAAATATTTCGCTCAAGTTTCGCGACCTACTACGATTTCGAAACGATAAAAACGTCGACGAGTGATTCTAGTAGAAAAGAGGGGAGGGTTCAATATTTCTAATTAGTTTTAAAAAGGATAGGGAGGAGGGACAGAACGATTGTACGAAAAGCAAAATACAAAACGCACGGGCGAGTTTTAAAAAAAGGACGCCTCTCGCTGGAAGGCGTGAACAAAACCTAGCTCTGTTTTACAACTAATCGAGACTAGACCTAGAATTGGCTATTACAATACTGTGTAACCCTAGCGTCGTCTGATCTCGTGTTCGTCTCTCGATACAATAGTCTATCAGAATATATTCCGTTAATGAATCAACAACTGCTCTTTAAACTCTATTAACAATAAGAATGTAGGAGAGAGTGGCTGAAGCCGGACCAGCCTCTAGGTTCAACCTGATTTTTCAAATCATAGTCGATCGCTAGAAACACTAATTAAAACGTCCGTTACCAACAGCTAGGCTCGTTAAGTTTACTGTAAAATTCTTGTAAAATTCTCTCAATTATACATCTTCTATAGAATTCAAGTAAAAATTACATTAAAGTTAAGTTTAAAATAATGTGACGTGAAATAACTGATAAACTCAGTTTTTTAAATTTTCACAAACAACAATACACATAAAATTAATTCGTCACGCGTAACGGTTGTTAGCGAACGTGTTAATAAACTCTTTCAGAATACACGATGATTGAACCAAGGTACTGGTCCGAATTATGCAACTCTTCCCTACATATGTATATGTATATATGTATAATAATAATAATATATATAGTTCTTTTCACTCTGTTCGTAGGCCAGTATCAGATATGCAGCTATAAAATAAAGTGCAAAATAGTCTTATCTTCTTCGTCTCTTTTCATCTGTGAAACCCTTTACGAACATCGATAAAACAGTCTTCTAAACAGAAGCATACGCGCCTCGACACGTTCAACACGTTCTCGCGATGCAATCCGCGCGTCGAAGAGAGATAGAAATAGACAGACAGAGAAAGAGAGAAAGATTCTTCTATCGAATGCGGAAACTACACGCGATCGAAATAAATGCCGAGTGAAATGCGAATCACGGACGCCTGGTCGCGCGTAACAATCGATCAGAAATGCATCGCGAATAATCAATAGAAATGCTCCCCTGGAGAATATTTAGTCCGCAAAGAGAAAGAGAGTATCTCTCCTCCACAGACCGATAGGAAAACACGTTGTTAGGCTGCCTATGAGAAGCGACGAAGAACGCAGAAGGCTCTGTGTAAAAGGCACGAGATAGCGAACCAGCTAAACAGCCCTTATGACAGTTCTCGAGTACCTCGTTAGTAGCGGAAGTCCGCGGAAACGCCTCAGAGACCGCGAGTGCAACCCTTTATCACAACCCCTTGCCATATAATATCGAGTCGGACTCGTGATGAACATTTCAAACAGAATCTGTCAATAACAATGTCATTGTTCTTCGCTTCTTTCCAGTAGAAATCAATCTGTTATCAATATTTTCTCCTATGAAGTTATTCAAGATAAAGCAATTTGAATCATTATAGCTAAGAAAATCATACGGCAAGGGGTGTCAAGGGGTTTGCCTAGTTTCATCGATTGCCTTGTAATCGTGAAACTAGCGAGACCCCTAAGTATCGATGAATCCGGACAAAAACAGTTACTATCTTGATTTTTAACAAAAATTGTGTGCAGCAAAGTAAACGTAAGGGGAATGGAGGCGCCACGAATTCCTATCCTCGATCGGATCAACGCATGCAGGAAGAATGTCCGAAAAAAAAAACATTTCTGCTATCCCTTAAGACTCCCAGAATGGCATTCGATACAATTTCTCTATGTGCACGGGGCTGGACGCCCTGGTGGCTGGTGCGGTTCTACTACGAGGTACAAAACTTCTTAAGGGTATTTTGCTAAGTCCCTGATTATGGTTTACGTCCAAGGTCGAATACCGTCTGAGGGCTCTGCCTAGACGTTCGCTCGGCGCGTAATCGGCCACCTCTAAACTATGGCATTTTATGTTCAGTTTGGTCTCCTTCGATTCGGTCGGCTTCAGGCTGAAGTTCGCCGAGTGCCTCTTAGTTCTGTCCAGCGTGCACTTGGTGTGCACGAGCTTCGGCTTATCCTTGTCCAGGATCAATGAGTTCCGTTTCAACTTGTCGTCCATGGACCGTTCCTGATTCGCGAAACCGAACCTGGTTCTCATCAGAGGCCCCATATCCTCGTAGTCGACGGAGGTCCTGGGATCGTTCACCTGATTAGATCCGTTAGTCCTTTGTTTCATGCTATCGTCGTAATCCATCGACGAATTCCTTTTCGGCTTTGCTTTCTCGAAGCTTGCCGAGTGCCGCTTGGTCCTGTCCAGGTTGCATTTCGATTGTAGGACCTTGGACTTGTCCTTGTCCAATATCAGAGAGTTCCGTTTCATTTTATCGTCCATCGACGACCGATCTTGATTGACGAACCCGAACCTGGACCTCATCAGAGAACCAATGTAGACCGTCGTGGTGTCCTTCTTGCCAATCTGCTGGTTCTCTTTGACGAGTCTCAGGCCATCCTCGCAGTCTATCGATGTCCTCGAGTTGCTAGACTGTTGATCTTCTCCGTTCGTTCTCCTCTTCATACAGTCCTCGTACTCCATGGACGAGTTCCGTTTCGGTATTCCCGTTGTTTTGTCGAAGCTGATGACGCCCATGGTCCTTGATCGCTCGAATGCGAAGGATCTTCGTTTGGCCCACACCGAGTCCAGCAGATGCGGGATCTTCGAGACCCCCTGGCCCGCGGAGAACTGCGCGGGTATCCTGATGCCGGCGTCAACCAGGAACTCGTCGTCGGACAGCATCACCGGTATCTCCGGCATCGAGCTGCAGGGCCAACAAGAATTATAATGAGCCGCTTTGGTCAGTGCTCGTAGTACGGCCAGGTTCGGAGCACTGGCGAGCGTTCTCGCGGTGGCAGTGTCCTTGCTGGCGATGTTCGTCGAGAACTCGCGAGCGTAGTCTCTTGTCAGCAGTAAATTCTGCTGGGACTTCCGCCTGTTCTCCCGCGCCAGAAATAAAGACTTGGCGTAATCGGACGAGGGACAAGCATGGAGATTGTTCTCCTCCTCGTAGTTGCACTCGCAGCCCTCCGGCCAGACTATAAACGGCGGTGAGGCCAACTTCGAGCGATTCTGCTGTATCTTTTGCATCAGATAGTCGGCGCAAGGCCCGTTGTCGAAGCTACCGTGCCCGGTGCCGACGGGGTTCGTGTTGCTATGCCCTAGCCTTTCCCAAGGGTATGTTAGTTGAGGTCTGTTAGGTGTAAAGCGTGCAGAACTTGACGTTAGTCTCTCGCTGGAAGTCGTTAGTAGACTAGAGAAACAGTTAATACGTTCGCAATTTTACAAGATGCACTTTTCTCGACATCCGACATTCGGTTTTTAAACATGCTTTTTCGAAACCGATCTCTCATTCAATAGAACGATTTTTGATTCGACTTATATATTGCCGGCGATCTTACACGGCTAACGGTCACCGATATAGTCTACGCTAGTGTTACAGTCGAGAACCGAGAGAGAAATAAAAAGATTGCATACCTGATTCTTGTGGAGTCAGTACTGTGGCGGGGGGGATGCTGTACCTTTACGAGAAATCATGTTTCATTACTCGTTCAAGTGGAAAACAATATGCAGTCGGTCACATAATTGATGGCACACATGAAAATTGGTCAACTGGTTTATGAACTATGAAGATTAAACTTTTGCACTTGAATGGTGTGACTTGAATGGGTATTAAATTCGTCTATATTTTATAAAATGCTAAAAGATCAATTATTGTATGAGGAAACATTCGATGTGCACAATGTAAAAAAAACTACATAGAATACGAATGATACGGGTTGAAAGAAATGTCTCGATTTTCGATTTAAAATTGCATCGAGCCCAAAGAGTTAAAAATTATGATGATGATTTGAAGCGTGTGCCATCTATTATGCGACTGACTGTAGTTAGACTGCCGATTTTGTGAAACGTGCGAAATTCTTAAAAATACAAATTGTTTCTATAAACTTTCATTTTATAGAATGATCTGCAGTCTAAATATAATGTTTGAAGCGCACGATGGTCGGACTGCTCACCTTTCGATGTTGCTTGCGGTCTGTAAAGAGCACAAAGCGTATACGTATTAGAAAAACGAGATAATGCAAATGTTTTTTAAGTCTACAGGGCAGAGCATTTGAAACAAGTCATTTAAATCTTTCTCTTTGGTTTCGTGAACCTTGTTTTAAATGCTGCATCCCGTATACATCATCATGGATATTTACGTTGGCTTGGATGTTGAGCCGGCCTCAGGCGGTCGTCGCCATGCTCCTGGAAATGCAATATTATCAACATTCTGTTCGGCTAATATTTTTTCAGACATTTTTTCGCGATTAGTACCTTTCTTCATGGTCGCGCCGCCAGTAGGAGATTTTCCAGGGACCATTCCCGACAATCTTTTCTCTTCCTCCAACTTCTTGATGTCCTCGACATCCTGCTTCGTCTGCTTGTTCACCTGCGCACAATGGTAAAATATACTGTACTCTATGCCATTAATAGTTTTTATATGTCAGTGCTATTCAACTAAAAATTGCAACTCGGAGTTGCTTACAGATTGGCTATCGTATTTCACGTCAATATCGTTCAATTTCCGCGAGACGATGGTCAGCATGGCGATCACATCCCTGTCCGTCTCGCTGTTCATCAAGTGTCCTATAGTCGTCTCCATCGCAGTCAATAATTTCTTGTCGGTCGGTAACCATATTTGGCTCTTTAATTGGGGTAAGAGCGAGACAACCTTGATTCTGATATTAGCGACAGGATCTTCCGCCAGATTCAATAAAACGGTGAAAAAGTGCTCCTTGAAGTAGACGGACGAGAAGATCTCAAAGGCCTCTACCATCATGCGAACGAATATCATCCGGACGTAACAGTCCGGACTGTTCGCCAGTTCTGTATATAGTCTGCTTCGCATCTCGACTCTTTGCATTGGCTTCATGTTGTAACGTAAAAGGAACAGGTACAACGTTCCTGCGGCGAGACGCACGGGTATCGGTCTCTGGAATTTAAGGGGATCGCGATTCTTTTACAGGCACGCCTAATCGAGTACAGCAGTGGCTGATTTGCAGGTGCAATAGTGTGATAAGGTAGTTCGAAGCTAGTAAAATATGCTTGAGGATTGGCTTTTTTCGAAACTCACAGCGTGCAGTATCCTGAAGAACGTCATTGGCACAAAGTACGAGTATATAAAATCGCTTGGAAAGTACTTCGGTATTATCTCGAGCTGCGAGTGCATCATCGACACTAGCCTCCAGTTGTGGGTGCCTGATATTTCCGATTCGCATTTCAACAACGCCCTGCCGATTTCCATAAGAGTGGAGTCCTGTGGGTCGATAGAAGAATTTCAAACAGTTATTTACGGTAAACGGTTTCCAAAGGCCTGGCTGCGATACTCTTTAGCAATTCAAAGAAATGATACAAACCACCCTGTCTACCCCGATTGTCTGACTTTCGGCTAGACAATCGAGCGTTGTCCCTATGTGGGGAACTAAACCTTGTAACACTTCCTCGCTGTCGTCCTTCAGCAATTTGATCAGATCGGACTTGATTCGTCCGCTCTTCGGACCCAATACTTTCGCCACCTACGTGTTCAATGATAATATCGTGAATACGTAACGACGCTCGAAGCACAATGTTGCACAATATACATAACGTAGAAGAGGATGCGCTCCTTACTTCGTGAATTCCACTCGCTACAGTTTTCCTAACTATGTAATAGTGATCGCTCGCTAATGCATTAAAAGTAACAAGCAACGCGTCCATGTCGTCCGAGGAGTTCGACACGAAGAGAAACATCGCAGGCAAATTATAAGCGCAACACCTTCTGCATTCCATGTGTTTCTCATCTTCAGCGGGATTTGAGCTCATCTAGAACAGTGGAACGTACTCGATAAACTTGATTACAGTGCTATACGTTTCTCTAGAGATCGTCCAGCTTATACTTACAAAGGAAAAGAACTGGGATTTCGATTCTTTTTTGATCGAGGCAGAGCCCATTTGTGCAAGTTGTTGAAAATATTTCAAAAACCATGTTTTCTCCGCGGGTATGAGGCATTCTAAAACGAGGCTTTCGGTAACAAATCGTCATCTAATTTCTAGATAGATGAATATCGATTAGGAGTCAGGATTGTCTTACTTTCTAAGCCGAGCACGAGTTTCCCATACTCCTGAGCAATTACACATACCACATGGTCGTCCGATTTCATCGCGTTCTCGGATAATAATTTTTTAACGAGCGGTACTATGATAGTTTTTATCGTATCTGTAAACGGTCGACAGAACAATATCATAACTCTTCCGCTTGTTAACGGGATTGTGTTTCATTTACCGAATTTCAAGTTACATAGTATATAGCTACAAGAAACTTGGAATGCTTAATGAATAATGCACAACTAGTCATCAAGCATACCTTCCTGAAGATGAGGTAGCAAGTACACTATTGTCTGTACAGAGGTGCATCTTACATTGCTTTCTTCGTCGCTTGCTAATTCTACAAGAGATGGTAGCAAAGCAGATTTTACAGACTCAGCACCAAGGCCTTCGGCAACAAAACGTAGCTGTAAGCAGATACTAGCTCGTACTTCGCTATTTACATCCTGACAGAGGGAGTGTACCGATGGTAGAATTTCCTTCTGTATCCTAATAACAATTTTAATGTTTATACCGAAAACGTAATCTTTCTATGTAGCTGTTTTGTTTCTTTTTTTTTTAAATAAATAAACACTGCTCTGGTTCTTTCAATAAAAAAAATTCAATACTCACATAGCAGAATCGAATCTTGTACAAATTTTCCCTAGTAACCTGCTGCACGTTACCCTGGAGTAGACAGGCTGAGACAATTGTCCTTTGCTTATAGCCAATGGAACGATCTGTATGATTTTATTTCGATTATCATCCGGTCTGTACATATCGTTATCTTATCAGACTTAAATAAGGTTTCAGCTTTGTCGAATATTATCATTATCAAAGCTATGCAGAGCACATAGCACCTTTCAAAAGATCAATGAGCTTTCAGAGTACTTGATGCTTAGTCTAGCTGGGACTAATGAAAATAAATCAATCGATTACGCGACTACTGCATGATCTTCAAACTACTACACGAACCAACAATACTTTTGCCCTTCTATGTTGTAAACGTTACTCGGATATCAATTACTATGATTGTCTATACAAACCTGCATTTTTATGACTTCTACCGGCAGTAACTCTATCACATCCAGTAAGGTCTCCAGCCATGCATCACAAACAACTTTAAATGTATATGTACACGTTAAGTTATGTAGAGTAACACCAAACGCATGAGAGAACTGTCGATACGGGACTATCTAGCGATGTCTAACGTACGAATGAATATAATTAGTTTACCTGTATCACGACTTTCGATCGAATTTAATATACTTGGGAGGAATGTTTGACTGAAGACATTATGGCTGACAAGTTTTTGCTCTAATATCGTTTTGAACGTTGAGGAGGCCGCGATGTGGAACTCCGTGGATGCAGTAGCCAAAGACTGCTGCATTTTCGGTACGACACGAGACATGCATGACTGCGTGTCTGTCTGTAAGAGGCTAGGCAAGTTTTGTATGACGCTGAGCTTTTGGAAATCATCGCCCTTCCTGAAATAATTACACACACACAAGAACAAGAATAGTTAAAAATGCTAGATAAACTCTATGTATCGATTAACATGTTCTGTGCCACCAACGGTACACGTTAAACTATCCATTCAGGTTGCATGTACCACCTATGGTACAAGGTGACATATATGCGCTAAAAACATATATTTTATAACAAGTTTAAGACTAAAACATATTTCCATCAAAAGAAGGTGGCATTATAAAAAATGCAGTATAGAACAAAGCACAAAAATTTGCTTAATTGCAGAGCGAAAGCAGCTTGGCCCGGAACGTGTTAAACAGATCATTCCACAATATTATATTAATAGTAAACTGCGGATATTTCTGCATTTAAAATTCCGTCAAATTTAATAGGGTTTCTACTTATGCCAGATCTATAAAGGCTACTACCACTGAAAATGAAATTTTATTTGTTTTCTTCTTGAAATTTTCCTGCAAAAATTAGTAATTGCATAAATATCCGCAGTCTAATCATTGAATTAAAAATACGAATTATCGAATAATATTAAATTCTCCATTTTTCTTTAAATTGTTTCGCGGTACTTTTTTTATGGTCGACGCGTTAAGAACGAAATGTATTCCTGAAATGTATGCAACCATCAAGGACAAGAATCTTTACATAACGCATCCTTTCGGAGCGTGCGACAGCAGAACCTGCATAGGTATTTACAATGTTTACATACGAATGCACGGCTGCATTACTGCATACGCGTCGCGGTCTTCTGGAATCCCGCACGCCCGACAATCGGTGGCTATTATTACGATTCCCGCGGGCAATGGAAAACAGACGCGAAACGGTGGAGAGAAACGGCCGACAACGATACTGTCAAACTATGAAATATAACCTACCACGGCTCGACACGGTACGATCTCTAACCTTTCGATCGCGGCGCGCTCGAACTCAAAACTATCAGCGTTTTCGTACACGACATTCGCATGACAACCGTTGTCGCAGGTAGCTAAAATAATTCGCGATCCAATCATAGCTACGGCGACAGCACGAATCTCATTGTTAGCCCGTTCCCGTATAATAATGAGTCACGAAGAGTTCAAACCGAATCTATTACAAATAGGAATGCTATTTTTTTCTAAATTGAAATCAAATAAAAACCATCAAATTAAACATATAGACATATAGAATAAATTTAGATATTTATTTACTAATTCTTTTCGGAACTTATTTGAAAAATTCCAATTGTCGCAACCCTGAAAAAAATTGTGCGCGATAGAGGGTTCGTGGATATTTGAAATTGACTTATTCGAGTTGAATATGTAAATGTGTTGCACCGATGAACAATTTTCAAGCGTATACCGTGTATACGTCTCGTGGACGTAGAAGACCGTGTATAGTATACGCGTCTCGCAGTCGAAGGGCTAAATAGGGTAGCGCGTTGCATTGCTTACGAGTTACTCGTACGTAGAATGTCATTTCTTACGAGTGGCTGTCTTTAAAGGACTATAATTAGCGGCGGTCGGACGGACGGCAGGACAGTATACTCCTTGAACGACGCCGCGGTATTTTTAGAAACGGTGTGTGTGCAGTGCATGGGTGCGCACGAAAGGGAGAGATAAGACAGCCGCGAGAAGGAAGAAATTGTGCTGGCCGATTCGGGTTTTCCGATAGCGAAAACTGACTGGTCCGACTACTTACGGATCCAGCACGCTCTCGTACGGAGCTTTATCTTCCTCTTGTAACATTGTCGGGGCGCATTTTATTAAACGACACCACTGGATATCGGCGACAACCGAACCGATCGCACTCGACCCGAACGTTCACGACGACACACGCGTACGCACTCTCATGACGCATTCGACGCAAGAAAAACAACACGACAGAACCGTGGATGACAACTAAACTGGGCTCCGACTCCAAGGTATCGATTATACCCGACTTGTCGTACGAAGCGGCGAGCAAGACCGAGTCGAGTCGGAAACGACCGAACACGGCCTACGTACGCTCTTGGATAGGATGCACACGTAACCCCGCGTAATACAATAGAACTGATGCGTCGCGTCCCGTCGATCAGGAGTCGGCGTTGTGTAATCGACAAACCGATGCAGCGGAATTAACACGTTAATCGATTTGAATTTTCAATTCGATACTTCCTGATCGACGCTCACGATTACCAATAATTGATCGCGAAAGATCACGGCCAATTGTACAGTTACGCACACTTTGAAATCGCAATAACTTTTTTATGAATGGACCAAACGACTTCAATTTCTCTGTAAGGCTAGGAGAATTAGCTTAGTAAATTACACATACTCATTTTTGCTATAAATTAATACAATCCACTGTCTATCGATCAGTAACTGGCAGTTTGTAATCGAGATTTAATTGAAATGCAACTTGATACACGCTGATCGTGTTGATCAATGAATCGTAATACGTAATGAGACAATAGAGATCAGATGGAAACATGTTTATTTATAACAATGCCATAATCCGTACAATGACTCACATCATTTCCCCCTCGGGAAGCTGTTGCATCTTATTATTCAAATTGTGTAAAAAATTTCCCAGACAAATGAGCCGTTAATTAACGATTAAGTGTTTTGTATTAAATATTGTCCAGAGTAACCAATGAAATGTTTATGTATTCGAAACTGCATCTTAATTTGAACTCCCATCGGTACGCGTAACGATAGATGGCCCACGTCTCCATAACCCGTTATTTAGCTTGGCTGAGAATTAATTGATCAACGGGCAACCTTGATACGATAATCGCGCGTGGATTACGTAGTCCGATTCAAGGTTTCGCCGAATGATTTGTCGACGGTGTGCGCGCGCGAAATTACAGCAATCTCTCGATATATGCGAATACCTGGGCGTCGAGCTATCGCTTGATTTAAAAAGTTGTTTTACACGTTACATTAAATCATTCGGTTGAATTAAAAAAGAAGAAAACATTTGAGTGCCTTTAAGGCCTCTAGCGCCTTTGATTACTAAAAAACTCAATCATAGATTGGGAAGAAGAAGAAGGCACATATGGTTCCTTTCAAACTTTTTCACTTCTCGATGAGTAGAAGGCGTTGATGTAAATACAAACTTTAATAAAAATTTTCTTTAGCTCAAACAATTTAGCGACAAGTTCCTTTTACAAATGTTACACCCAGCCTAATACAATTGAAATATTAGGATATATTTTGACAAGAATACCGACCGTGGTTCTGCGAAGACCGCAGCAACCGGAAGTAGCCCCGAGCAGGCGAGAGGAAGCTGTTTTACCGACGTATTCGCACGGATCCAGGAAAACCGCGCTCAACATGAAAATTTCAAATGGGAACTAGTTTCCCTTTTCGTTTACTTACGTTAACAGATAATTGGCTTTCTCTATCGGCCGTTTTTCCAAACTGATGTCCAAACTGTGCTGTTTCAGTTGCTCTTCGTTCTAGGGACGTATTCGGTTAGGTTATGAATCGGTCGGTTACTCGAAACGAGACGGGAATGGATGGTACACGTACTCTCAGTTCAGTGATAATAGGTCTGTCTAATTGTAGACTAGCGAACTCCTCGTAGTCCAAGATCGGTTCACGTTGCATGTTTTTGCCGACGAACGGCCGAGGAGACACCGTTTTCTCCGAGGACAATTTACCGGAACAGGAAACGCGCGTTCGGGCTGAGCACGACCGGAAGCGGGAGAACCGAGAGAAAAGAAAACGACGAACGATCGCGATCGACGATTTTCAAGAATACAATTAATCCAATCGACACTCGACGCACGTACAAAAGGGATACGAGAAATGAATATTTTATAGAGGCAGAGAGTGTGTGAACCCTGGAAAGAAACAGAACGTACAAACACACGATTGTATAAAATACGAAATATATTTAACCTTTCATAGCAAGTCGTATAATTTAGATAGAAGTATACATATTTACCTTACGGGCGTTGCATAGGGCGTGCGTATCGTGTAATACGTTCTAGCGATATAAAAGATTACAGTTTACAATTATACTCGATATGTACAAAGAACGAAAAAAACTCTCAGCTTCGCGATTGCAACGGAACCGATCGCCGATTCTCGACAACTTTCTGGTGTATATCTTATTGCCTTAAGATTATCGCGCTTTGCATTCGAAGTATTCTATACGCAACTCATACGGTCTAGCGTTTACAAAATACTAGAAGAGACAGAGCAGGGTAGTTATAATCATAAGAGAAAAGGGAAGAGAATTGAGACGCGAATGTACAAGGACGCGAGGGGAAATCGGTGAAACGGGTTGATTTCTGGGTTCGAAACGACTCCGCAAGAACGATCGTGAGCTCGCCAGACGTTTCAACGATAACGTGTGCGTTTACGTCTCTCGAAAATCTACAGGGCAGCATCCGCGGAGACCGTATCGCATCTTTCTTTGTTGCTCCGCGCGAAATGATCGCTTGGCATGTACACGTGTGTATATATACATACATATGTATATATTTATATGTATATATATATGTATATATTTATATTTCTTTACAACTATTCTCGCTCGCGTAAGAAAATTGTTACGAATAATATCATCTCGACGAAAAGTCTTGTCCGCTACAGTCTATACTTAACGATACAACCAGGGCTTCAAACGACTCCGAAAAATAATAGTTTCAAACGATTACGAAGAACCTTTATACCGATCATAAGAAACTACCGCTATGAAGAACTGAAATAGCCAACTGTATCAGTTTCAGAATTGATTTTTCTTTGTCAGCCATCGTAAATGATACTCTACAGATTGAACAGTTGGAACTCTCGGTTTTTCTTAACAGTTACTCAGAGTAGAGGTTCTTCGCAATTGTTTCAAGATTCTACATCGCGTTACTACAGTTTTCAGGCCCTGGATACAACATCTCTATAATGAATGTCTAATTAAAAAGAAAGAAAAAACATAAGAAGAGGAAGAAGACCTATCGGTTAAGGTTCGTGGAAGCACCCTGAATCACTGTGTAACAGTCAAAAAAAGTCTATCGCTAAGAACCGCCGAAGATCGATGGCGCGCAATCTTTGACTCTGTTCGAACGTAAACGTTACGTCTCGATCCTCCGTACTAATTTGTTCGTTTTTTCCAACAACAACAACGACGACGACGCCGTCGACGGACGACGACGATGTTAATAACAACGAAACGCTATTTTGTCCCGGATATCATGCGTTCCAGTTTTGGACTAGTTTCAGTCGTAACGAGACCACGCGTGCACACGAGCCAACGTGTGTTCGCGGTCCCCTCGAGTCGCTTTATTGCCGACAACCTCTGAACCGAGATTTTTACATCCTCGAAAACCGCTACTATACAATTTTGAACTCGATGATCGAATGTACCTCGTATCGCAATAAACACGGAACAGTATCTCGGCCGGTGCACGCAGTTTCAAACGCAAGTTTCCGATCGCTATACCCCCGAGGATCGCTATTTATTATTATACAATCCCGAATCCGACGATGAAACAATTCGATCGCGACGAACACGGAAGAGTCTCTCTCGGCCGGCGACTTCTCGATTCGGTGGAAAGAGTACAACCTTGTCGCGCAGGCGTCGCCCCTCAAACGTAGCTCTCATCGTCAACGACTGATCTCCCGTATCCCAGATGTCTCCCTGTGACCGAGGCTCGAGGTTGCGGGGGCGGTCTGTAGGGAGGCGGTGGCGGCAGAGACCTTGACCTTCCGGCTACTTTGTGTCTGTCCTCCAGATTCATGTGCACCGGCGGCAGATGCCTGAGTCTCGGGGGTAGCGGGGGCGGCGTGTCCGGCCACGTCCTCTCCTCCTCCTCGTCCTCGTCGCCGTACAGATCGATCGCCTCGGCTTGCTTGAACGGGTACAGATCGTTCCTCTCTCTCGAGCCGTATATCTCGCTCGTCCTGTCCCTGTTCCCGTAGATACTGTTCTCGGACTCGTATCTCTCGGTCCTAGTGCTCTCCTTGTTCACATAGATCTCGCTCTTGACTTTCTTGAACTCGTACAGATCGCTGCCCGAGTGATAACTTCCGTTCTGCGAGACCGGCGACTCTCTGTTCACGTACACCTCGGACTTGACCTTCTTGAACTCGCTGAACCGTTCCTTCTTGTACTCGTATCGGTCCCCGCTGGACAACGAGGACTCCACGGTCAGGTCCTGCTCCGAATTGTGAATGGAGACTCGCTCGGTGCAGATGTCCTGCTGCGAGCTCCGGTAAATGTCCTTGCAGTTCTCCACGTTCTCCTTCATCGAGTCCTGTCTGAGAAACTCCCGGCCGTAGATGTCCTTCTCGTCGAATCGTTCTTTCCTGTGCTCGTGCTCGTCCAGCTTCATTCGGGGGGTCCTCTTCAGCTGTGCCCTCAGCCAATTCTGCCTCTGAAAGTTCGGGTTCGGGTAACCAACGTTGTTGCTCTTCTCATCCCGGAAATCGTGTTCCACGCCGCTCGACGAGTGATGGTTCGTCGCGGTGTAACCGTTTATCCTCTCCTCCCAGCCGCCGTACACGCGGATGTACGAGTTCTTGCTCGCGGACTTGTCCTCTTTTGCCAGAGACTTGTCGAAGCTCGACGAAGAAGCGTTTACCGCCGAGTCCTCGGAGCCCACCGGCGACTCCGGAATGAACAGCTGGCAGTCCGATAGAGTCAGACCCGAGTCTCGCGACAGGGACATGTGGTCCTTTCGCGGTGGTTCCGTCAGGTCCAGGCTGTCCAGGGAAAGCCCACCTGCTGCAACGAGAGAAACTCCTCAGTGAATCGTCAACGGATTTAGTAATAATCGATTCGGTAGTTTAGTAGCAATCTTGAAGGCATAACATCGGTTTCTCCTTCCTCGCTCGTTCTAGGGTTAACGCGATTCTAGGTTCAGGCTCGCGGCAAAGGATATACCAAGGTACTCACAGTGAAGGCTATCGGTGCTCTCCTCGGCTCCGCTGTCGCTGCGCTCCTCCCCAAGGAGCTGCGTAACTCCTTCGCCGAACAGAACCTCGCATCGTCGAATCAGCATCTCCGTCAACGTGGGGATCGCCCTGCTTTGGTTCACCGAGGGATTAGGAGACCAGAGCAAACTCGGTCCACAACAGACTCCGAGGTTGCTCGCGCACATCAAATTGTGCTTCGATCTTCTTGCCACGTGGTGCAGCACGCAGATCAGGTGCGACAGGAGGGTGTAATTCGCTTTGGGCAGTCTATCTAAAATACTGAAAGGAACGCGCGTTAGCTACCGCGTTAGAAACTAGCTGGACAAGACAAACTAACATATTGAACCTAGACACTTGGACAAATATTTGGCACACGTACAGTGACTAATCTTCGGATGCTTCTAAGAAACCGATAACCTTTTTACTATTGGACCATGAGATAGATCTGTGTCAATTATATGCATTGTCAAAGTTTTATCGATATCGATAGACATTGCAATATGGAAGAATTCTTAGATTTATTGCAGCTAGAGGCCGAAAAACTGCAAATTTTAACATCTTTAAACGTTTACATATCTCCCAAATGTGTTTTATAAATTTTCCAAATAAGCCAACAAAAAATTTTCTCTGCAATTCCGACAACTTGTAAGTTTTTTTCTCAAAAAACTTCGAATCGTATGATCCAAGATTAAGAGTCGCTGTATCTTGTTATCAAAGTCGGGGATAAAACGTATACTTTGATAAATCAACGTGTCCAGGTGTGTCCTCTTGTAAATGGGAAAACGGTGCTTACTTCTTAATAGTTTGAATAGGATTTGGCGTGTCGAGGCTGTCCATCCACAGCGGGAACAGGTGAGAGGTCAGCAGAGGGTCTGGCAATGACCTGAGGAAGTCCTTGAGCAAGGCCGCAACCGCGATGATCGGCGCGTCTTCGAGACAGCTCGGATCCCCCGTCGTTTCGATCTGATCGCGCAGCTCGCGAACGATCCTGACGTTTGCGGACTTCCGGAAGATGCCCTGGGTGAACGGACCCTTGGCGAACAGTTGTTGTAGCATGACCAGCACCGGTTTCGGCAGGCCGTTCTCGTCTAGCCTGGACAGGTTCACGCCGAACAGACTGGGGTTCAAAGAGAGCGACCTCCTGAGCAGCCCGGTGATCTTCGACTTGTTCTTCTTGACCGGGGACTTCGGCACGGGCCTGAGGATGAAGTGGCAGGTGTCATGGCCGCTCTTGTTGCAGTGCTCCAGGTCGAAGCCTTCGTCTGCGGAGAGGGTGTGTCTGAGATTCGACAGTTTCACCGCGAAGGGTCTCTCGTGGCCGATCAGGGGATAAGGTGCTTCGTCCGCGGACGTCCTTGCCCAGAGTTGAAAAGGTCCTTGGAGGTCCAGCAGCCTCGTGGCCAGGTTTACGCAGGCCGCCGCAGTCATTTCGGATCCCACCATTATCGTCTTACACTGTAACACGATAAAACACGCGGATGTGATATGATGGCTTGAAGAATGGGAATGGCACAGATTTCGAGGAACAACGAGACTAATCGAATTCTTGTTATTTTGTGAAACGGACAGATAGAGAGCGCGGTCGGTTTCCGCAGCGGAACGCGAGCAACGCGTGCTCCCGATGATAGCTCGCGTGTATTTAAACTTAAACGCGAGGCTGGTCGATAACGACCACGGAGGGAGGCTATTCTCGCTTCGATAAAGTCCATGAGATAGAGACGGGCTCCTCGTCTGAGGTAGCGATCGACTCGGCGTTGACGTCAACGATACGAAAGAGGCATCTCTCGAGAGCGACCAAAATGCCTCCAGGAAGGTCAAGCGGCACGATCGAACCGTACGCTCTCGCTGATGTACCAAGAATGGACCCGCGAAGGCGTGACCGGCCGTCTATGAGAGACGAAGGCGTGCATGTATGTGTTCGCTGCACTTACGCATTCCGTGCTCGTGTCGCTGTCGTGATACACGACTTGAATGTTCGTGTCCGGCGGCTCCTTCATGCTCTCCTCTCGCACCAGCTCGGTCAGCCGTCCCCACCAGAGATCCCTGGCTGCTGCGGTCCTGCAAACCAATCGCGAAAACACCGTTCAACACCATCGGCTATCGCCAATTTCGAGGACGTTCCTCGGGTTCCCGCCATTACGGACGGAGAAGCCGGAGAATGCTAATCTAAGATGCTTAACAGGCCGCGAGGGACCATCGAAACTTTTAAAAATCTTCGTAGAAGCATATTAATATTTTACGTTTCGACGACTGTCAAAATTTATTGCTAGACATCGCCAATTCTCACTTTAAAATTTCTTCGTTTTATTTTAAATAATTCTTAATGGGCAAAATTCTGAATCAATTTATTATTATAATTAATATTATTATTATAAATTATATGAATTATATGAATATGAATTATAATAATATTATGAATATTATTCGTCAAAATTTATTGCTAGACATCGCCAATTCTCACTTTGGAATTTCTTCGTTCTTTTTTTAAATAATTCTAAATGGGCAAAGTTATGTATTTATTTATTATTATAATTAATATTATTATATCATAATGAATATTATTATATTATATCGATACTCGGAAGGTATAGGAGGATGGCTTACATGAAGGTGGCGACGACGTTCGTGGTGGGCCAGCCAAGAACGAAGCTGGTTTCCTGAGATTTGCTCGTCTCGGCCACGTCTTCTATGTGTCCAGCCGTCAACCACAGCTCGCTCATCCTCACGGACTGTTTCAGCTTGAAGTTGCCTCCGCTTCTCGCTTTGGCTATGAGCAACAGGTCCGAGAACAGGAACAGGTGTCTCTCCTGAGACTGCACGCCCTGCGAACACGATCGATATCCTTTGTAATCCTGGAAAGATACTTGTAGCGGCAGGGTTCACTATTCGGTGAACGTACCGTGGTGAACTGAACCGGAGTTTCCAGGAGGAACGTCCTTGGCGGGGATTTAGGGGCCGGCGAGTTGCTCGACACATTCAACGACTTCTGCGACAGTACTCTCGTCAACCTGCCGGTGTTCGCGCCGCTCCTCTTGCGGATCAGGCTCTTCATTTTCTGAAACACGCATTCCACGTTGCTGTATACACCATTCGTATCAAATTTGCTACGTGACCGCCGAGATTTTTCAAACTCCTGCAGGACTCGTTGCAGGATCTGAGAAATTAAGTTTACACACGCTACCCTCTCATTCTTTACACTCTACATCCCCGATCCAGTTTCAGCAAATAACTTGCAAGCATTTCTGATAAATGTTAAGTGTCCTCACCCTAGGATTCGATAAATATCGAAAGGAGTATCATCCAATCTCTTTTGCAAAGGAGCTTTTTCAAAAGATGGCGGAGCAATTTTACTGAGCTTTTGCAGTGAATATTTTTCGAATTGCTATGTCACACATGTTCGGTGTTCTCACCCTGGGATTCGATAAATATCGAAAGGAGTACCATCCAATCTCTTTGGCCAAGGTTCTTTTTCAAAAGATGACGCAGCAATTTTACGGAGCTTTTGCAGTGAATATTTTTTTAATTACTATGTCCACAACTTTTACAGAATAACGAATCTACGAGTTTCAGATCCTGCGCGACTCAGGAATGGTTCCCGTTCGTGTGCACATTGAAGAAGCATCGAGTCGCGACACGGAGGATCACACGGACGAAATCGATTTATCGGGAATCGAAACGAGGTTATCTATCCAATCTCTTTTATCAAGGAGCTTTTATAGACTATTTTTCGAATTGCTATGTCACACAACTTTTACAGAATAACGAATCTACGAGTTTCAGATCCTGCGCGACTCAGGAATGGTTCCCGTTCGTGTGCACATCGAAGAAGCACCGAGTCGCGACACGGAGGATCACACGGACGGAATCGATTTATCGGGAATCGAAACGAGGTTATCGCCGCGCAGGTTACATGGAACCACCGGACGGGAGATTAGCATTAAATTATCGGCGGCACGACCGATCTTCGGACTCTCTACACTAGCCGGTTACCGCGCGCAAGCAACGCGTGTAGCTCCAGGGCCACAAAGTAACGACCAATTTTGATGCTCGGATCTAGGACATAAATTATTATCATCCTCGCAGCGGGCGGCTAATAACCGGACGCCAACGTGCCAAGCCGCATTAACTTTCGGATGACTTAACAGCATTATTTCACCGGTGAACGCGACAGTGAGGTATCGCGCGCCGCCTCGGAAACCCGTTCGAAAATTTCGCGTGCAACCGTTGCTGATGTTGACCGGTTGCGACTCTCGCAAGCTCTACGAAACCGCGACTGAGCGAAACAGCTCGCGGGAACTGAAAGCGAACCGGAGAAAATTCACTGCCATTAGAGACCCTGAGTCAGAGTTCAACGAGACGAATCCGATGCGCCGCGGTCTCGCAGAAGTATCCTTTATTATACTATTACTGTCGAGTCTTGCGAGTTTTTATCAAATGCGTGGAATTAGTCTGAATTCGGGACACTATTTTAAATTAGATCACTGGACAGGTCCCTCGTGATGTTATATCTGATCGTATATATTGAACAGTAAATAGTTGTTCCACAGAAACAGTATACAGTAAAACCTTAAATTGTTCATTCTGTCTTATGTTCAGCTCTCTATTGAAGTATCTGTAGACGCAGTCATTAATTAAAAAATAAAGTCATCTTTGCAAACATTGTCTGCCCAGAATACGCCTGTTGGACAGTATTTAAGGATTTACTGTAGGGTAACTGCACCAGTGAATAAACGGGCACCAGTAAATGAACACTTTTGTATATTTCAACAAATTTTAAGACGCACGGCATACTAGCGATAACGACTCTTGGGCCAATAATTATTATTAATTAATATCAATAATTACTAGAATGTAGTGTTCATTGACTGGTATTTTTTATATTTTTTATGTAACGTTTAATAATGAAAAATAATAATAATTTCATTTTATTTGTGTTTATTTATTTTCGACAAATGAAGTATAGGGAACCATTTGGCATATATGAGATTCCTTTAATTAAGGAAAAATAAAATAAGGAAAAATAAAATATCTTCCTGAACAATTTCTTAAATGTTCATTCACTGGTGCAGTTACCCTATCTCTCATCGTTCTATAAACATTTACTGAAATTTTCAGTAGCAATTTAGTAGCTAGCGACCTTCGAAAACTTTTCTGCCAACGATGAAGAGCACGCACTGTAGAAAGAAGACGCGTTTCAGGACAATTGAAGGCAACTAACACCCTCAATTTAGATCCGTAAAATAAAAACGTGGTAAAAAGGGAGACAGTTTCATCGCTTGTCCAACGAGCCGCGTGGGAAAGGGAGTCCCGCGTGTGTCTGGATTAATAACTATACTTTCCACGGTCGACGAGGGGAAATTGTTCCCGTGAGAATCGCCGGAACCATCTCCCGCGAACTTTTCTCGCTCACGGTCGACGCGTTTCCACCGGAAACCTCGCGATTACTCGCTGATCTTTCCCCCCGCAGATTTCCCGATACAGTTCTCGAGGCTTTCGGTCGTTGTGGTAATCGGTATATCGTCAAAGTCCCATATAAAATAATGAAAAATAAGGAAGTTGGAAATTTAGATTAGTTATGTTTACATTTCTCTACGTCCTTCTCTACGTTCGGCAAAAATCAAATAATGCTGTCCCTGCCCCGTAAATGTCCTCCAGCAGACCCGTGCCAGGGACTTATATGAAGAAAATACTGTACTCGCAAGCTTACGCGACGGGGATTTTTGAGAGATTCGACAATGGCACTGTTTGATAATTAAACAAGCATGACGTTAAAGACAAGTACCGTGGTTAGGACATCTCGTTCGTGCAGCCGGAGGTTATCTCCAGGGAATAGTTCTTGGATGCGATGTAAATCGCCTTCGAGTTGGCCGCGTTGCAGCACCGCGCCGCTTCCGACGCTTCCGCTTCCGTTCTCCACCAGATTCCTCGCTTCCTGGCCCAGGTACCTTTCGTATTCGGCCAGCCTCTGGACCTGCAATCACACAAAACAATTTCACGTTAACAAAACCCCGGCAACTCCAATTTGTTCATTATAAAGTTTGCTTAATCCGCTTATAGCCGTAACAGCGTCTCATTGTCTTTATCGACTCGTCAGAAGAATCGATGAGCTTTGCGCAAGACAGAAGAGAGAGTTCCCTATGAGCCTCGCTCACCAGTAACGTATAGCTCCCGGCGTTATTGCGGACGCGTGCATAGGAAACGATTGGCAAACGCGTCTCTCGGTTTCAGAACAACAGAAACTGGGCGCAGCATCGTTAATGCAACCGATACCGCGGAAAATCCTCGCGCGGAATAAGATTCAGCGTCGATTCTAATCGACGACTGATGGCAGTTATGCCATTCAGGCTAGAGACTCACCGAGCAACTATTCGACACCCGAGAAGCATGATCTACGCGGCTCGACTGCGAGAATGCATTGATTCATCGTCTACTATGCAGTGTGCTCGAGTACTGCATATTAGTTTTACGAAACCCCAACTTCAAACGGATACAATTAATACACGTGTATTTAAAACATATATGTGAAATAAGGATCTCCAATAAAGATATACTAATACACGTGTATTTAAATAGATATACGTGAAATAAGGATCTCCAATAAAGATATATTAATATTAATGGTCTTTTTTAAGAAAGACCCAAAGGTCCATTAAATTATAATCGTGTTGATTTTGTTCACCAATTCTTTATTAAATTTTCAAATACAACTACGCATTATTTTATGATGGTTTTGTTCTTGTTAAACGAGTTGTCTTGTATTTTTTTCTTCTTTGTTATTGTTAAACGAGTTGTCTTATATTTTTTTCTTCTTTGTTCTTGTTAAACGAGTTGTCTTATATTTTTTTCTTCTTTGTTCTTGTTAAACAAATTGTCTTATATTTTCTTCTTCTTTGTTATTGTTAACAGTTTTATAAAAGGATCTCATTCCGTATATAATAAATAAATAATAATAATAAAGATACTTTTGCGTTTCTTCTATGTATTCAATCTTGCCAGGTGCTCGTTCTGTACACTGATTTAATAGAATCGTTTCAACGAAATTGAATGATTTGATACAGTCAATCACGCGCGCAAGAAATGATCATTGCATTCCAGTTCACCTATTATTCAAGACTTTGATACACACTAGTCAAGCTCTCCGAGTACTACGCGTGGATAATCCTCGTCGGCGAACGATTAAAATTGCAAATGACAATAATTACCAGGTTCTACTTCTCGGAACACACATTGTGCATCAGTGTGACGAAGCGCAAAGTGGTTCTCGCATCTGGCGCTCCGGTTTCGCTACTGTTTTATCAAGCAACACGCGAACACCCACGCTGTTCTCAGCTTCTTGCGGCTTCGAGAGAGCTCGTTGCGATCTGCTCCGATTTCGCGTGACCCGCTGAGACATCGACGGAAATATCGGTTTGGATTCGACCCGTGGACGCCGCACGCACGCCAACGTTTACGCAGCTGCTCTCGGACGCTCCCACGTGCGCCTCGAAATTTTCAATTAAAATGCGAGCAAACGAGAGCGTGAGCCGCCACGCAGACTGTCCGTAGAAACCACCCACGCAGGCTTTCGTAACGAGAACGCGTTCTTCCTTTCGATCGAACCGAGCCCCGAGTCGAGATTCGATCTGTAAATCCATACAGAATCGGTAATCCTAGCTTAAGACGCGCCACTAACGAGCGCTCTTAGGCAAGAAGAGATCGAAAGCGGATTCGCTCGATCACTAATTTCGTGTAAATGCGAACGGAAAACCGCTTCTTCCAGCTTCCGTATCAAATCCAGGTGGAATAGATACGCGAAAGATTTTTGCAATTCCATTTTTCAATGGATTTTGAATGCATCAAATTATAACGCAATTGCAGAAGTATCAACTAGGTAGGTTAACTGCACCAGTAAATGAACGCTTTTGTATATTTAAACAATATTTCAACTAAAAAAATAAATTAATTTAATGTTAATTATAAAATTCTACAGGGTCTTATTGTCCCCCCAAAAAAATTAAGCATTTTTACTTAAATTTTATATTTATTATTGAATATTGAAACAGTTTATATCTCATTCCCCCTTTCTTTCTTCGACTCTTAGGCCAATAATTATTATTAATAAATATCAATAATAATAATTATCACCAATAATTACTAGAATGTAGTGTTCATTGACTGGCATTTTTTATATTTTTTATTTAACGTTTAATAAAGAAAAATAATAATAATCTCATTTTATTTGTGTTCATTTATTTTTGACAAATGAAGTATAGAGAGCCTATTTTTTTTTAAATAAAATATCTTCCTGAACAATTTCTTAAATGTTCATTCACTGGTGCAGTTACTCTACGATGTAAGAAAAACAAGTAGGCTTGCTTCAACAAGTTGATGATAACACGTTGATGCTCTTAAACTCTCTCAATCTTCATACCGGCTCATGTTTCGCTAACTCGCGTTTGTGCCAAGTGCTAAAGTCTACAAATATCATTTTGGTGTACCTACGAGCGTCGAATCGGAGTCGTAGCCCTCGTCCGCGAACAGGTCTACGAGCTTCTCGAACATATCGATCTTCCGGGATCGTGTAGAGATCCTTGGACACTGTTCCACCCGATCGTTCGCGGTTTGCGAAGCAGAAGCGTGGCGCGACCGGTTGCTCGAGTCGCGCGACCGACACTGAACACACGCTCGAGCGCACGATTCCGCTCGATTCCGCTCGAATCCGTTCGCTCCGCAACGCATCTTTCGCGGCCAATGAATCACCGAATCACCGGAAGCGGCCACTACGCTTCGGAGCCTGCATGGTTTACCGTGTCTTATGTGTCACCGATTTTCTCACCTATCCGGCTACTCGAGCACGTCTCGCTACGCCGATCTTCACACACCGTAACCAAATACGTCTCCTCTCTCGACAAGATGAAAGTTTTTTTTCTTCCGTGAACCGGAAAGCTAACCCAGCCCCGTGCTAATCGGAGAGATTCTGTATTTCTTTATTTATCGCCGACCCGGCCGGTCGTTCGCTTTCACTCGGCGCGAGCGATCGAACTCCATGGATTTCGCGAATCGAGGCGATTTTCTGCCAGGAAGAACGATCGATTTTGCACTCGAAATTTACCCTTTCCGATGTGTGGTTATGGAACTGGTTATTTTACTCGGTGGATCATGTTGCACGATTATTTTCTGATACTTTATCCAGAGTATCCAAATTGTCATTTAACGTCCAAGAAACCGTGAACATCAAAACTGTAAAAAGAACGCGGTAAATATATGTATCTATATATTTATTTATCTATATTCTTTTTTATTAGATAAGTAGTCTTGTATATTTCTCTTTTTTTCTTTTCTTTGTAAATACTTCTGTAAAAAGGGCTGCTGCCCGTCTATAATAAATAATAATAATTATTATTATTATGAAAATGGTCTAAGTGAGATATATTCTTTATTTCGAGATATTTAAAAAAAAAAGTATAACAAGCATTATCTGTTCATTTCGGACAATATCGTGAAAATTGCATTGAATTAATATCGTTTAAAATAATGTCATACGAAATAACCGATAAAGTCATTTGTTTCAATTTTTACCGAGACCACTTTTATAATTATGTGCATATGTAAGTGAAAGTAGTAGAGGCGGTTTTTGCTGGGGTAATAGCCGTCGAAGATTTGATTCCGCGGCCTCGCAAGCCGATGGCGTTTTTTCGACGCGCCGCGGGTTTGTCTTCCCCCCTGGCCTCTCGTTTTCTTTCGTTCCGTTTCCCATCGTCATTGTTAAAGCGACACGTACTTTTACAAGCGGCATTCTTATCCCCGACACCGTTTCTGGGCCCGTTTTCGCACACTTTCACCACGCCGCGTCGTCGGTTCCATTCCTAGGAATAGCTCGCGAACATGGAACGCCGCGCGGCGTGTACGCTCTCGATCGCCGCTCGATAATCGTTATCGAGTCACGATTGGGTCTCGCGTTGTTTCACGGGCCCTGGAATTTCGCTTCGGACACGTGGGCCAGCCTACTTCGATCGGAACCAGACAACGGCACCAACAACTCTCCGTAAGTTGCCATTTTTCCGATCTGCCAGGCTACATATCTCCGCACAACATTCCAGTGAACAAAGATTCATTATTTTCAGTTCTACCGCGTTCTTCGGTTCTATTTAACCGGTTTATATGTATATTGTGTAGATGTAGATGTATATTACGTTTATAGCTCAGGCTGGGTTGTCAATAATTTTTGGTACCATTTCGAAATTTCATGGTCCATAGCAACAACAATTACAATCGTGAAGCAACAACTCACCCCTGGTAACGCGATCGAATAATTTCGTTAGAGATTGTTACACAAAAGATGATTCCTGAGCTTCCTTCTGGTGCAACATAATTATTGCAACACAATTAAATTTATATTCAATAAAGTACTAAACGTATTGATATCTTAATAAATCTTTAAAAGTATTGTATGTGAGGTGTTGTATCAGTTATATATTGATAAAATTAAGAAAATCATATAAAACAAATATTTCAGGAAGAAAAATTCGGTTTTCGAATTCGAATAGCTCCGAATGTAAAGTGTTAACTAATTGTAAGTGTGAACCTTTGAGTTTGCTTGAATCACAGAATTAAACCGAAGAAAATTTGCAGAGAAGATTCTCCGTGAATCGATTACCTTCGTTGCCGATCGGTTTCCTCGGTTCGCGACGTTCGCGTCTGCGCGCTCCTAGTTCCCAGCGTTTCTTCTCACACTTTGTTACGAGGACAATCGGCGATTTAAAAGTCTAATAGAATTCCATAATATCGCGGCGATAAGTAACGTATTGTGCAAAACCGCGGAAACGGGGCTCAGTTCCTGATCAGCCCGAAAGGCACAGCCACTGTCAAAAAAGTAGAAGTTTCCTACGGAATCCGAGTTACGCTGAGAAGACAAGCGTGATCGCGAGCGGTGCAACAAGGTTTCATCGAAGACGAAACGCAGGATCATCTCGAAACCCTTCGGGCTCTTGAGATTCGTTCCCCTCCCGGTTTTCCGAGCACAAAGGGCACCGGTGTCGTCCAATCGGGGGCCGAGATCAACGAAATAAATACTCGGAGACAGTCGGGGCTTTTAGTTGAAAAGGGATTCCTCGGAAATCTCCAGGACGGGCAAGGGTGTCTTCGGGAAACGGTAGAAGGCTTCAGGGTGGTTCTAGGACGAGACCCAGGGTGCGCAGCGAGCCGGAGAAGAAGCAGTTGTCGATTCAGCTCGTCGCCTCGAGTCGACGGTCCTCCTCGCATATTAAACAGTCTTACAAAAAGGAGCGAGGATGAGTCGTCGCAGGACTCGTCGCGCGAGCAAAGAATCTGTCTCAAGGAAAAAAGGGTCGCGCCGAGAAAAAGGAACGCGATTCGTTACGGTCGAGAGGATTTTCGCCCGATAATCCTTCCCCATAGCTAAATTATTGCTGATTAGCATAGCGCTTTTATTCTATCCTATCCGACAGAGAATTCCTTCGAACCGTGCTCGTAAATCGAGCATTTTTTCTCTCCGCTTGGAAATCGGAGGAAAGACGCGTTCTGTTAGAGCTTGGACATTTTATTGAAAAGGAAATATTATTTATGAAAATTTCTCTATTTATGAAAATGAAATTAAATCTCGATCGAAAAAAATTATTAATTTAACTCAACCTTTTCGATTGTTTTCAGTTACGTATCTGCCATCATGGATGATATCCATGTATACTTTAACTCATTATTTTGTATAATTATTTTCTAATTATTTTGCCACAGCAAGTAAGTGTTTCTTGTTTTTGGTTCTTACATGTTTTTCCACAGCTGTGTTGCAAATCCTCTTTTTGTTTCTAATTTTATAAACGTATTAATTATTCAGACGCAAGAATGTATCTCTTGAAAATGATCCATACAGGGATCGAAACGTTGAGTTCAATTAATTTGCAAACTTGCTGCTGTCTTTAATGATCGAACCTTGAAATCACAAATTTAGTTTAAAAGATTAAAGTAGGTATCTAATAATGTCTATCCTCCTCTCCACTGTTTCATCAATTCTCGGCAGTTTTTCGCGGAGTTAATCGGTTTGGCAAATGAGCGGCTCAATTTGCCGGCTCCGACGATCAATCATTTAATTAGTCAGCGGGAACGTGCTCGCCGATGGAAATTTTCGAGCCGCTGGTGAACGGAAGAGAAAGGTCGCGAGGATTCTCGCGCGCCTCCGCTCGAGAGGCCTTTTCCAGCTCGAGAGCCAAGCAAGCAGAGATAGAGAAAGAGAAATAGAGATAGAAAGAGAGTCAAGCAAAGTCGTCTCGCGTGTCCGCGCACGCTCCTATCCGCGAATGCATACATCAGCCTATCGGGATAGCTGAATACCTACGGATATGGTATTATACGTGGCACCGGCCGTGTATCTGGAAGCGTACTTAAACGTATATTCTACCGTTAGTCCCGCTCGAAGCATCGACCTCCGCGACTCCGAGCGTCCGCGCTATTTCTCGACGGACTGTTTACGCCTTCTATGCGAAATATGCCTCGGTATCGTGATCGCCGGGCCTCTCGTGACCCCGCAACATCCACCATTGCCCGTGATTAACGCGACTCCACGATAACAATCGAGATAAACTCGTGGTACCTGGAACGGTGCCCGAGAGCGAGACTTGGACCCCGCGCTTCTTCCAGATTTCTCATATTTCCGTGTGAAAACGCAATCGCACTCGCCGCGGATCATTCGATGGCTCTGCCACGATCGATAATCCTGGTAATGCTCTCGACCATCTTGGCACATCGATGTATTCCGTAAATCCTTAATTTACGACCCCCTAAGCAACTTTCACAAGTTCCATTTTCAAGGTACACGATGGGACTTTGATAAGGAGAAGGGTAGACTCGTTTAACAAGCTTCCTCGATAGATTGGAAATTGATATTTACAACCCACAAAGACGAGAGGCATTTCTGTAGTTGTAATGAAAAACACCCCATGTCGCAATTGAAAGAAGCTTGAATCTACGAGTCGATTGAGCTTTGTATTATGGTGTAGGATTTGCATATTTACCAAAAGAAAAGTCACGAAAACAAATTCGAAAGGCTCATAAAAATAATGCAATTTAATCGATGTCTTATGACATAGGACCTGTGTCAAAGCATTAGGGATATTTACAACCCTCAAAGACAAGAGGCATTTCTAAGGTTGTAAGGAAAGGAGCTTTGTATTATGGTGTAGGATTTGCATATTTACCACAAGAAAAGTCACGAAAACAAATTCGAAAGGCTTATAAAAATAATGCAATTTAATCGATGTCTTATGACGTAGGACCTGTGTCAAAGCATTAAGGATCAAAACTATAAATAGCAATGTCTCGAAACCAAATTAATCGACATGAGGTTTTGTTCTTAACAACTACACATTTCTGCCATGATAAATTCAATTCTATTTAGATCGAGAACGTCAGCGCGACTCCGGAGACTTGAATGCATGGTAAAGACGCCACCGTTCGACCGATGGCGTTCAAGTCTCCAGCGCTGCTTCGCTAGCCTCCATAAATAAATTCTTTGCCAGAGGATCCTCTAGAATACAAACGATCTCTATAATCAACATTTCCGAGCGTAGCACGCGCAATCGTTGCACGTTTATGTCTTTACACAAGAAATTATTACATTTATGCGGGATCGACGAAACGAATGATCGCCAGGGGAATTCCCAGAGTGGGGAAGGAGTAGATGTTTTTGTTGGTGGTGGTCCAAAAATCGTGGGGCGTGATTTTTGTTCGGATTGCGACAATCGTGCATGACCGACGATCGACGATAGTCGAGCGGAATGGGAAGGCCCTGGAGGCACACGAGAGGCTGTAACTTTTTCCATCGGTGTCTCGATATTACAAGAGCGGAGAGCGGCGTACCTACACGGATACACGCAGCCGAGACAAATTGTTGCGGGCTGACGCAACTCGCGGAGAACACCTGTCTCGAAAAGTTACAAAATCCGTTTCCTGCGGCGCTGATTAACGCACCGACGCGCAACCTGCTCGCGTTGATTTACAAGGCAACCGATCCGGGACTAGTATCTCAGTTTCATTAGTCGATCATTGATAAAATCGTACTCTCAGTTTCGCAAGCTACGAACTCTGACGTCCAAAGATCGGTTCTCGCTGATTCACCCCACCTTTCTCGCAGCAAGAAAAATTTTTTTACGTCGCCATTTCTGCTTTTGCTAGTTTAAATCAATTAAACATTATATATTCGGAAATTCTCCTGACATTTTTATCTATTTTATTTTATTTTATGTATTTGTCAGAATATTGTCTGTATTCTTCAGGAATGGATTGTCTCCAAAAGTACTTAAAGGAGAGGTTACCAAATCTTTACACGCCGATTTTAATGGAATTTTTCTTTGATATAGAACTGAAAAAAATATCTGCCCGTATTCATGTTAAGGGGATGAAATTAACCCTCAAAGTTTTGCGTCTGAAAAATATTGAACGTTGTACTATGTGTTTCACAAAATTAATAATAACTATAAAATAATTTTTCACCGTACTTGCTATGTGTAAATTGCTTTGTTTTAATTTTTTGATCAAACCTGTTCCCCGATATCATTAATTTCTATTAATTCGTACGATCGACAAATCAGAATATTTATTGGAAGATAAATATTAATTTATTAATCACTAATTTCCAATGGTGCATTCAGAGATAATTCGAAACACACGGAATCGTCGGACTGAAGGTATTGGAGCAAGTTCCTGCGACTTGTTTGGAAAGATTTCGAGAGACCAGTGCTCCATTACGGTAGCATGTATGAGACCAAGTGCGCCGTGGTTTCGGTAGACGGAATCGGTTTGGTGCACAAGGATGGAGGCTAGTTTATATAACGTAATGGGCATTAATAACACGGCATCGAGGTCAAATCCACGCGGAATGCATAACGCGCGTACGAATGTCGGGAGGAATGCAACGTGTATTACGTACAGAGTACAGACGTGTGTGCGGCTCGGTTGGGTTGCGAGGCACGTTGCAAGAAACGCGAGGATATAACTATACGTTGACTACCGACGGTATTACGAAACACGCTTTGCGCAGCGCTGTGCAGCGCAGCGCGTGTTGTACCTGACAATAATTCCGTTCGGCAATAGCGCGAGCCTCGACAAAGAATACGTAATAACTAGACAGCCGATTTTATGCATTTACGACAAAAATCAGTAGGTGTAACGTTAAAACAGTGTAAATATTACAAGAATTTAAACAATGCTACTATGTTATTTTCAATCTATTAATCACATTCTATTTTGTAATTTGTATATTCTGTTTTGTATGTGGTGTATTTCGTTTTTGCAATTATGTTGAAATAAATCTCATATCAGATTTTCTATTAAAAATAAATCTATTAATCACTAGTTGACCCGACAGACGTTGTCCTGTCCAAATTTTTATAAAGTCGATGATCGTTTTGTGAATTTGTGAAAAGCTATTGATCCAAACAGACATCGATAATGTAAATTCCTATTCAAATATTTTCCAAAATAGAATTTTCCATTTTTCCAGGCACCTTTTCCAATTTTTCTTTCCCTAAAACCTTATTCGAATTATTACAAACATTAAAAAAAGAAATTAGCCAAATCGGTCCAGTCGAACACAGCATTTGATTTTGATTTATATAGATATTAATAGATTGATAGAAAATAAATTTCTATTTCACTCGAGTTTGCTGCAATCCAGGAAGAAAATGCTTATTTTGCATAAAGATCCACTATCCAGTAATAACTTGTTGTTCGACCAGCGTGGCGGCGAATAAAACCAGCTAGAATGAGGAATTCCATTGAACGTATTATCCTATATAATCCTATTCAAGGGTCCTGCGCTCGGAAGAGGATCGCGCGCCCATTGCTGCCGGAAGATGAAGTCATCAACGGTGCTCGTTCGCATATCGATTCAATGAAAACCCTCCGGTAATCGGCTGCACGCCAATTACTCCGTAATCGAGTTACGAAATGATATCGAGCAAAAACGTTCGGAACGATCACTAGCTATCGCGATTGCCCATGGTCTAGGACCCGATCCGATTAATATTCCGAGCCTCGAGACTATTACGCCGCTTCCGCGTCGATTCTATCGACGCACTAGGCTTCTCTCTTTCGTTGCAGCCAACTAAGCTTCGGTAGAATTTGCAACGACAGAATAGTAGTCTACGATCGGTGGAACAACCTATCAGGAATCGTTAGAACTCGTTTAAGATTCATAGAACCTGTCTGGAATCGGTAGAACGCGTCTAGGATCAGCGAAACTGGTCTACGTATCTGCAGAATTTGTCCGAGGTCAGTAGAACTCTGGGATCAGCGAAACTCGTCTAGGATAGTTAAAGGGGTAGGTTACACCCTGCTCCTATTATATTATTTCAGTATAACCAACCCCTGTGCTAGAATCTGAGGGTGGTTTCTCGATTTTTCCCCTACTTTGGACGCTCATATTATTAGATATAAACATAATCTCGTTAAATCATAAGCAGAGCGAAGCGTGATCAACCTTCTTCCTCTTTAAAATGAGACCTCACACATCTCGTAACATTCTCGTATAACAATAAACAACTATTTCCTGCAAACACTGTTTTTACTTGTTTTTCTAATAATATTCTAGTATTATTGAGGATGTACCCTAACTCTTTAAAACTGTTGGGATTCACCCGTAACAAAGAATCTTAGGTTCAAGGATTTGGGCACAAGGGGCGGTTTTTCCCCAGGCGGGACCCTAAATCAAGAGCCTGGTTAGCATTTAATCTGGTAGAAACAGCTAGCGACAGCAGTCGCAACTCAGGTAAAGGCTGTCATTTTCATTATACTATTTGCACAAGGGTTAAATACAGGATACGCGGAAAGTGTAGTTTTATGATCAGCAGAATTCGTCCAGGATTCAAATAACGGTGGGATCTTCTAAGCCTCTTATACTCCTTTCGTCACGAACACTGTTTTCACTTGTGTTTCGAGTAATATTGAGGATGTACCCTACCTCCTTAAAATTGTTAGGATTCACTCGTAACACAAAATCTTAGGTACCAAGGATTTGGGCATAAGGGGCGGTTTTTCCTGGGGACAGACGAGCCCAGGCGGTGTTATAAATCAAGAGCCTAGTTTAGCATTGAATCTGGTAGAAACAGCTGCCCGAAGCAGTCGCAACTCAGGTAAAGGCTATCATCTCCATTATACTATTTGCACAACGGTTAAATACAGGAAACGCGGAAGATGTAGTTCTAGGACCAACAGAATTCGTCCAGGATCCAAATAACCTCCTAGACCTCTTATACTCCATTCGTCACGAACGCTAACTTGAGTGTCTGGCCGCGCAGCAGGAAGTTACGATAAACAGATTATGGATCGCAAAACGCCGCGCCTCGACGCGCTCAGGAGATCCTCGAATCTCGACGAAGAGGTCGAGCTTTCCTTTACACGTTGATGGGCTTGTCAAGAGGGCGTTCAAGCTAAAATTTTTTTACGCCTCTAAGACACTTTAAACTTCAGCCTCAAATCGTAAATTTTTATATAAAAAATTTTATGTATGCTCAAAAAAAAAGAAATGAAGAAAAATAATTCGCTCATCGTCTTCTCGTATTTCCTTGCACCTTTACTGTTTTATTTTTTACCTTATTTAACGTCGCTTTTTGAATTCTTCTTTGAGAATTATTTCGCGACGGGACCTTGGGCACCACAGTATTTAGATGGCACATGGAATATTTTCAGAAGTGCCATTGCACCTTTACTTCCCGTTTTATTTTCGAAACCATTCGTTACTCTACACTCGAATGGAAATTGTCGATTTATGGAGACGTTTCGCCGAGGAACGAAATGAATTTTTTCTGAAACGCTGCAGCTCGCGAATAGCTGGCCCCCAAGTTGTATCTCGTTCATTCATTAAAGTGCGCGCGCGCGATCGAGGTCCACGAGATATCCAGCCTCGGTGCAGCGAAGGCAGTGCCAAGCCTTGGCTTAGATTCCAGGTTTGTCTTGTACGCTAACTCTTGTCGGGCCATTGGCGTAGCCCGGGAGAGCATATACACCAGGCTGTTTTCTTTGTGTACCGCGAGCAGCGCACTTTCTCCAGCGGAGCCCGGTGACTGTGACACGTAATTGCATACTTTCGTCGACGAGTTACGATGAAAGTTCCCAACCAGAAATCGGGAGGCAACAGCGTTATCGCGAGAGCCTACGCTCTCCTCGCGGGAGAAGATCGAGGGGCTCTTATTCTTCTTCCATTGTGCCGTGCCGTTTAGTCGGAGAAGTCGCGGGCGGACCAGATGCAAACGAATCTCGCAGGATTCGAGTGGAATCGAGCCGACCGATCGAACCAGGAAACGATCACAGTTCGAAAGGATTTCGAGGAGTGAAACACGCGAAGCCTCCGGCGGCGTAAAATCTCCGCGACTTCTACGAGTTCTACGCCTCTGCCATCTCTCACACGTATACACCTTCACTATTTAGCGGCACTTCGTAATAACCGCTGGCAAAGGCATTCGAGCCACGACCAAGGAATCTCATTCCGTTCACCTCGATGACGGCATTCCGATAGCGAAGCCTAACCCGATCCAACGATCCACGATCCCGCTCGCTGCCAGAGAGAGACAGAGGCAGAGAGAAATTACGATTCTTAGATCGACAACCGCGGTTTTTCCGTAACGAGACACCCGAACCGTTTCAGATTCCCATCATTGTACACAAATCTGCAAAGGCCTCTTCGAGGGCCACGGTTTTGGAGAACGTTTGATACTCCCAGTACAGGATGATTTTATATAGACTCCTTTCGGTAAGGTTATTAAATGGTGAATTTTATTCATTCAATTCGAGTAAAAAAATTTGGGAAAATTTGTGATGCAAGAAAAAACTTCCTTTTTGATTTGTGTTCAGATTTGAACATTTTTATATCGCAGTCTAGTAATGATACATTGTCTTCACGACTAGACTGCGAATCTTTATGCAAAATAAAAATGATTTGCAATACTAATAAGGAATCCTTGAACACTGCCAGAGTTGTGCAGAATTACAAATGAATTACTCCAGAATTATAATTACAAAGTAATTGAATTATTATAATTCAGATCTTCATTCAATTAAATTACATTGTAATTCGTAGTTGCAATGGAGTACAATTATAAAATACATTGTAATTGAATTATGAAAAATAAAGTAGTATATTGTATTTTAATCATCCATTATATTTCAATTATATTGTACTTCAATTATATTGTACTTCAATTATATTGTACTTCGACTATACATTGTACTTCAACTATACATTGTACTTCAACTATATATTGTATTTCAATTACACATCTGATTAAAATATTTAGTAATTGAATTACATTGTACCTCACTTATATAGTAATTCATTGACGACATAATTGAATTACATTGTACTTCACTTATATAGTAATTCATTGACGACATAATTGAATTACATTGTACTTCACTTATATAGTAATTCATTTACGACATAATTGAATTACTATTAATTGAAATACGTAATTGAATTACAATGTAATTACGATGTAATTCAATTAGCACAACTCTGAACACTGCTATGACATGTTGAAATGAAAGCTTCCGCTCCAACATAATTATCGATACGGTCAAGGGTCTTGGTCATTCATGGTCATTAATGAAGAGACGCCTGACTTCCTCGAAGATATTCGCGATCGCGGAACTTTTCCTCGATCGAATGTTTCCCCGCATGTATTTCCGTTGCACGCGCAAGTTTCGCGGTGCGTCTTCCTCGTCGTCGACGAGGCAAGCTCGAGGAGAAAGCACACGCGACGTTCGTGTCCGTGTCCCGACAATATTATCGTGGTCTGTCTAACGTACGGGCCCATGTCTTTTACCCCGTTAACCTAGAAGCTATCTCGTGCGTCATCGCGACGAGGCCGCAACTTTCGTTGTTCGAGGTCGAAAAATCAGGGTACAGGTACGGAGTACAGGTACAGAGTACAGGTACTCTCACGGGGAACGCGCGCTGCACGCGCCAACTTCAACCGGCACGTATGTAACGCCGGGTAAACGACTTCGAGCGCCGTCTTCCAGCTTGTAGTTAACGGTATACGTTGTGCCTAATACGAGACTCTCCTGTCTGTCGAGGATTAAGGCTGGATCCGTCTTTTTCTCTCTTTTCCTCTCTGTCTCTTTGTCGGACGGTTCACGATCGATCGCCTATCGTCGAACAAATTGTGACATTCGACGCGCAACCCCCGGAGCCTGGAGAAATCCAGCTGCACCGGGACTTTCCAGATCTACTGCATCGACTTCGAATCGTTCACAGGTTCAGCCAATTTTTCGACTGCTACCTGCTTCTCGAATATCTTCTTCTACACCTCCATTTTTGATATATGAATAATGAAAATGAATAATGTAGGATTTAAGTCGTCAATGGAATAACACGTCCGCACGTAAACACAAACGATTTAACATTTAATAATTTCAAATATAACGGATACAATTAATAAAATTGTCTCGTTTAAATCTCCGTCTAAGATGGAAGACGTCTTTACTTTTCAACATGTCGAGCAAGAATAACCAAAAATCGCATAATACAAATCTGAAGAATGGTAATAAATCAATAAGTAACAAATACCGAATCGTCACGTCGTTACATTAATTTATTAATAGGAAATAGATACTTGGTCCCCTCAGGGTTTCAAGTCCATACACCACTCTCCTTCTCTTTTCAATTTCACCTATCGCCTAATTGCAACCAATTCCAGCGGGACCTACTGTTTTTAAGGTGGGTTCCGAACCACCTTTGCCAACAACACGTGAAAAGTAACCTGGGAGTCACTTCCCGGGTTTTTACCAGGCGGTCACCCATCCAAGTCCGTTCCACGCTCCACATTGTTTAACTTCGGTAATCGAATGAGAACCGGTGCTTTCAACGGGACCACGGTCGTTGGCTACATTAATTTATTAATATATTAATTAATTAATTAATCGTTGCATTACTAGCGACGCAACATTCGACGGAATTCTCGCCGCTCGGAGACGACTTTTCCCTGCAATAATGAGTTAAGTAATGCGCGATATTCGTAATGAGATGCTGTACATTGTGCATACAAGAGGTTTCGACTAAAGATTCTTGAAATTCCATTAGATCGACATTCTTAGATACTTTGAATCTTTTAAGTATTTTAAAAATTCCTATTCGATCTTGCCACGAAGGCATCGAATCCGCGGCCTGGTAATAACGTGGCTCACGGACAGCTTAGTCGGCTAGGGTTAACATCTCCCGACGGAATATAAAGGAAACAGAAAAGAAGCAGAGAAAAAGAGTATCGCCTCCGTGGGATCGCATGACGTGATCCAGAAATCACAGGAAGGATCGTACGCCCAAAAAGAAAGTAATCTGCGGGGGCTTAACGAGGATCCTCTCGAGGAGGGGAGGCAAAATCGAGAAGCCGTGTCGTCGGCCAAGGAGAATCGGTGCCGATGAAAGGAAGGAATTTGGTGAATGGGAGTGCCGCGACTCGTTTTTCCACTACAATGCCGGTCGCCGGTTGCGAGACCGAGAGCGAGAGAAACGGTCATCGTGAACAGCGCGCGCGGCTATGTCCGCTGCACCGGCTACCGAGGAATTTCACTGGATCCACATCGATCGGGGAGGAGGATCTAAACACCCGCTTAGGCGCGATACACGGCTATTCCCCTTATTCTTCCAAAGATCTCCAACCGACCGATCTGACGTCATTCTTGATCACGAACGTACAGTGCTCCGATTAATGCTAGTTAGTAGACAACGGATTTTATGCATTTATAAAAGCAACGAGTAGATATAATTGATAATATTAAAAACATTAGACGAATTTAGAAATACTTTTATATGATTTCTAACCTAATGCTAGTTAGTAGACAACGCATTTTATGCATTTATAAAAACAACGAATAGATATAATTGATAATATTAAAAACATTAGACAAATTTTCGAAATAGTTTTATATCATTTCCAACCTATTGAACATATTTCGAGAGAACATTTTCTATATCATTCCGGTCCGTTGCAAATCAGGTGAAAAAGCTGTCTACAATTAATTAGACAAACCTCTTATTGTACAAAATTAATATCAATCGACATTATTCAAATAAGTTTAGCATTCAATTAAAATACATATTTACGATGGAAAATATAGGTGAGTTTTTCCATTAATTCTGTCAATTAATTTTTTATTACTTAAGTTACATTTTCAGTATACAAAAAGCTGAAGTTATACGATAAAAGTCAGAATTTCAGTTCTATAAAGAGAGAGAGAAAGCGAAAGATAGAGATTCACGGTCGGCCGGCGATAGCGTTGGTCGGCAAACAATTCGAGCTTAAAAATAAGCTTGTTTGCGAGCGGCTCGATAACGCGTTCGGAGCTTTATCGAACGAGTCAATACCCTAACCGTCGCAACGGTCGTCGAGAGGAGGAAGCGGAGGGGCGTGTAAATTCGGTCGCGCATTAACGCGCCGCAGTAAAAATCGTGTTTAATCGTCGCGATCATCCGACATTTTTCACGCTGCTTACGAGCGAAGCTCCTCTCTCCGACGAACCGACCACGAAAAATCGCGCAATTAGCGTGGCAGCGCGGTATCGCGGCCGACAACGAGAGGGGGGAGACGGTCGGAAGGTGAAAAATGGGGGAAAAAAAGGAGCGAGATTGGCCGGGAGTAAAGTCAGAAGTTTCACGGTGCAGATCCGCGATAGCGAGCCGAACGACGATAGCGAGGGGCCGAGGGGAGGGGGAGAGGTGGGTGTCCTTGAAACATGGTAGTTAACCACCACCAGCATCGACCACGAGGGACCATTACCATCGGCGTGGATCCCGTCCGAGAGGAGAGACGAGAGCCAACCGCGAGTGTAGGCCGAGAGGAGCGTGCACGGGCTCCGATCGACAAATACACGCGACCACCGACGCGACGCGTCGCACCAACAACTAATTCTAATCTGCTGTGTGCATTCTAATCACCATTATCCTCTAAGCTCGCCAAAATGATCATTCAGCCTCCATTCCAACTAAGCAAATCGCGCGTAGCGTTTTACCCTGGCCAAAACGATTGCAAAGAGTCAAGGGAAATCTTCTAGATTAGTTTAATAAACAAATTAAAATTGAAAATACTCTACATTCTTCCTATTAATATGTGCCCATAATTATGTCACATCACATTATTTTAAACTAAATGAATGCAGTGCAGTGTAGTTACGATATTGTGAAAAATGATTCATTAGATAAGCGTTTGATATTTAAACATTATATAGAATTCGTATAGCGTTGGATATCGCGAAACAAGAAATAATATCACTTGTAGACCACTCTCATAATTATGAGCACATATCTAGACTGCGGATCTTCGTGCAAAATAAAAATTTTCTGTATCGATTCTCTCTTCAATAAATTTACCGAGTTAAACATATTATATCGATGTCCTGAAATTATCTTAATTATTTGTTCCATAAACGCACAAATCCGCAGTCTAATAATAGAAATTTGATATCGGCTAGAAAAATATTGCATCGAAAAAAGTCAATATATAGTACAAACTATAAACTATATTTGTTAGATTCATTCGAACAGCCAAGTAAATCAACTGGAACAGTAAAATAAACAATTCAGACACGGTGGGCGTTGAACATTCTTTCATCCATCGTGTCCGAAGTCCGCAATCAGATTCACGTTCCAGGGTGTAAATTATTCGCGCGTGCAGACCGGTCTGTTTAGGAGCGATCCCTAAGGGCCGCGAAATTGGATCGAAATTTAAAAGACCCGGGCTTCGTTCTCTTCCTTTTGGAAGAGATGAGGCCATGGGCGAAATAGGTGTACAGAGGACGGTCCCGGCCGCTTTATGCAAATGCGAACTGCGGTAGCCGGACCAGGTAGTCGGCTCGTAATTTACCGAAAATATAGTCGAGGCTCACAGGTGCAAGATCCCCGCTATTAATGGCGGTGCTTAAGATTGCCGGCCGGCTGGGCCCCTCGGCGCGTCCCGTCTAAACGAACCGACTTCGCATTCTGATTTTGTCAACGCGTGCCCCGTTCCTGTTACCGCTTGCCGAACTTGTAATAAACTGAAATTTCTACTGCCGTGAGCTTCCCGGTGTGCATTTGGTTCGTTAACCCTGTAAATGCGGAGCGAATCAACGCGTAACGGAAGCAGAAACCATCAGCATACAGAGTGTAGGAGACAATTATTACAAGGAAGTACTATACGTATATATTACACAATGAATTCAGGGTTAATTTAACAGTTAAACAATTAATTCGTCAAGACATTCGGACATGATATTTCAATGCAATAGAAAGATGTATATTAGGGTGGACCTTATTTATAATTTATGAAAATTATTTTGCAAGATTTTTTTCACGCCTTCCCTTAAGATTGTGTTATTTGGTAAGAAAATATTTCCTGCAAAAGATAAAGTTGATCGGAGACGTCGCGAAAAACATGAGAAATTTTGTAGGAAAAAAACAAAAAGAAATTTTTTTAAAAAGTTTTTGAGCAAAATTCTTGAGGAGTTCTGATGGGATTTTTACACCGTTAACCCGAAACTTGTTAGGCTACTTAATGTGAAATAATCTTAATTCGTACAGAGTACACTCGTACTTGAATGTGAATGTAAGGAATTATATTTTTGGAGATATAAAATATTTAACTAGAATTTTCAGTATACTCTTCACATTTAGCGCGCAGTTACTTCTAAAACTGCGGATATATCATTTTATCATGAAATGAAGCAATATTAGGGAAGGCGTGCCCAAAATTTCATGGTCGAAAAATAAGGTCCACTCCAATGTACACATGGGCGAGGCAGCTAACTGGATCACCTCGAATAACTTCTGAACGATACGTCGTACAAAAATAAATCATTTCTACAGATGTTACACGGTATTATTTCGACAATTTCCTCTAAAACGATTACGCACCTGATCCGTCTGTCGTTCGGGATCTAATTTGGTCGGTGCTCGAGGAAAAGAGGATAGAGCCGGCAGATAACATTGCCGCGTGTTTCGCGCGGTCGCGAGCGACGCGGAAATTCCAGCGTTCCTCTCTTCCTATTTCAAGAAACGAGCAACGCGGTACCGGCTACTCTCGGCGACGGGCTTTGAAGACCGGCAAGAGACCCTTACCAGGAAATACGCGCTCCGCGAAGGAAAGAGAGAATAGAGAGAGAGAGAGAGAAAGTTCTCTCTCGTTGGTCCGCGTCTCTATCGACTTTGTTTTCTCTTATTCCAGCCGGTGTCTCGTTCTTTTTGCACCGGTTCCCGGGCTTCCTCCTCTTCGCGACAGTCTCTAGGAACGATTGCTCATTCGTCACGAACAGGTGCGGGCTTGATAAACGAAACTGCTTCTCGAACTGCGGTTTACCTGGAAATTAGGGGAGGGAACGGTGCGACCGCAGCAGAAGAGCGACACACCGAGACACGCTTCTAATCGGAGGCCGTATCGAATTTCGCCTGGATCGTTACTCCGTGAAATCGTGTCGCGATCCTCGCGCGATCAACCCGACCAACAACGGGGCACAGTCGTCTCTGTCGGAGCGAACGATAACTGTACCTTGATTAGGGCTCTACGGTCGCGTCGAGCGCGTCGCCGCGATTCGCAAGATTTACAAGCGAAACCGTAATCGGCGGACGCCCGTTTTCCTCCTTGCTAACGAGGATTTCGCGTCCGCCTCGACCACGGTGAACGCAATCAACTCCTGGCTACCGGTGCAAGATCGTTAACAGGGATTTATAATAAAGACGGGACGAGAGATAATGGCGAATAACGCGCCCAGCCAAGAGGAAGACGCTCATTGACGTATCACCTGGCTTCGCGCGTTTAGAACATGTTAAAACGCACACTGAGAGTCATTACTTTCAACAATTCCTTTCGATTCTTTCACCTTCTACAATGTTTTGTATTTCGCCTATTGATCTTTTGATGTAAACGTGTTTGTAGTTTAATGACTGTAGAGGTGAACATAGAAATGCAAGACACTAAGGATTCTTCAATATACAATCCTGCTGATCATTATTAGACTGAGGAATGTATGCATTTATTATTGAGTAAGGATATTGTTGTATTCTTATTTATTACTAGCGTTTAATGCGCTCGAAAATTGTTAATGTTTCACCATAAAACTTTTTAATCCCCCATTCACCTCATTCAGATTGTATCAATGAACATTAAGACCAAGTACGATGTAAATCAGACCACGAACAATATATTCCTCATACAAACGATTCAACCCCTTGTCACTTCCTTAGGGGTTGAATTTTTTTAAATGTCGAAATAGGTGTTCGATTAATTACATCAATGAACATTAAGACCAAGTAAATCCAACCACGAAGAAAATATTCCTCAAACAAACGTTGTAACACCCCTTTTCATCTCCTTAGGGGTTGAATTTTGTAAAATGCCGAAATAGGTACTTGATTATTAATTTATTTATGGTTCATTTTAATGTGGTCACATTAACAGCCAGGTAGTCAGATTGTTACATTCTCATCGACTTAGTAAAATGAAGAAGAAACAAAAGAAGAAATACACTTTCATTTTTGTTTGGCATTAAAATCTGCACTGTAATAATTTAGTGTAACAGCTCCATATTTGGTAAATTCAGATAATCAGAAACACGAATTTTCTTCAACTTTTTGTGATTCTCGTCCGCGAATGCAACGCGTCCGACCGGATAGGAGCCGTGAGAGTCACGGGCGCTTTTAACGAGCATAGTTTTGACAGCTTCCATATAGCTGGTGAAGCCCCGTATGTGACAACGACCTTGTCGTCAGTCGACTTGAGAGAGAGAGAAAGAGAGGATGGCCCTTAGTCATCGTAGGAATGTCGACCGACGCATACGACCCGATGCACTTCCTCTATCTGACAGAAGCTAAACGAAACGATGCAGTTACGCGTACTATCGAATATTCTTAATGGACCTTCCCGATTGGAGTACATACTCGGAGTAATGGAGCGGCAGCTTCCAGCTCGGTTTCCCTCAGCATTTCTTTCAACATTTTTTTCTAGTCCAATCAAACCACGAATTTAACGATCTGTATCATCCTACAGTTTCAAATTCTAGACCTGTACTACAGTTTTCGGTTTTGCAGGCGGTTCACAGCATCTGAAGAAGAATATACAGGGTGCCTCAAAATTTCTGAGTTCATTAGAAGCAACATTTTCCTTTGCAAAAATCACGTCTGCCGATGTGTTCAGGAGTTATTAACGAAAAACACGGGGACCAATCAGAGCGCGGTTACAGCGGTTGCAGCGAACCTGGAGCCGCGCTCTGATTGGTCCGTGTTTTTCGTTAATAATTCCTAAATAAATCGTCGAACGTAATTTTTGCAAAGGAAAATGTTGCTTCAAACGAACTCAAGAACCTCCCATTTCCGGATGTGGAAGGAATTTTCAGACACCCTGTAGACTTACAGGAACCTGAAGTAGAACATTTTTTTGGCTCGACTCGATCGAGAATAATATTTAAATCCGTTCCGAGAATAAAGATGCAGACATCGTAGATTCGGATAATCGAGAGTTCCACCGCTACTTGATAATTTACGGAAAGGTTCCAGGACGATCCTACTTCGGAGAGGCCTAAGCAGGCCAGTTTCCCATCGAAGCAGCAAACCATAGCGGAATTCAAGCCGGAGTCGCGCATAAATCCGGGATAAACGCGTTTACCCGAGGCCGCCGATAACGAGGATAAGAGGATCAACGTTAAGGTAGGTTTGCACGTTGCACCAGGTGTCGGACGGTTCGCCGACAAGTTCTCGAAGACCTAAACTATCCTGGCAAAAGAGAGAGAGAAATACCGAGTCGTAGATCGCGACTCGCAGTCGGCGAGTACGGTCAATGCACCAGCCCAGTTTTCAAAATAACTTCAAACGCGGCTCTGCCGTATGAGCCTGTGTCTCCTCCATCCTTCTAACCCCCCTTCCCGTGTTTCACGGAATCGAGAATATCCTCGGACATTCGCAGACTGTCTCTTGACCAGGCGCCAAATCGCCCACTTTATATTTGCCCGCCGCTACCGGAATATGCACGGGCCGATTCTATAATCGTGCGGCAGTCGTCTGCCGTGTGAATCACCCCCGGGGGTGCAAAAATCAACCATCGAAAACGCGCCCCGTAACAGCGACGAATTCCTCGTGCGCCGTGTCCGCACGTCCTTTTTACCTTGACTCGCTGCTGCCTGCGCTTCCGGTGCAAGCACAGCAGCCTCCTGGAGATTCTGAGAAGATCCGACGGCTCCCACAGATGCATCACTTTCATACACAACGACTCGACACTTTTTGTCTTAAAAAATGATTTTTTCCTCAAAACGATTCTGTCATGTCAAACAGAAGGCTCGGAAGTATGTCCTGCTAACAATTCCGGAAGAAAGTGCTGGAACATGTTACGGCAGATAGTGTCCCCTTCGTTTCACTATTGAGAAATTCTCATTTTTGTTCGAAAAATTTGTTGAAAAAGTACCCAGCTTTGTATTCTTACAAAGATCTATTAACGGCACTTGTAGATTCCAATGTCCAAGATGCGAAACAAGCCACGAGATCGGTGCCGATTTTTTAAGTATTCTTGTTTAATTAACTTTCTCTATCTCGATGCACCAACACCGTCGCGGAAATGTTTTAACGATTTTTCAACATATAATATAACATATAACATCTTCCTTTGACGATCGAGAAATTTTCATTGTTGTTCGAAAAATTTGTTGAAAAAGTACCCAGCTTCGTATACTTACAAAGATCTATTAAACAATCCTTAGTAAGCAATAACACGTGAACGCACTCAACGGCACTTGTAGAGTTCAATGTCTAAGATGCGAAACAAGATTTTTCAAGTATTCTTGTTTAATCAACTTTCTTCATTTCGATGCACTAATAATGTCGCGGAAATGTTTTAACGATTTTTTTTTATTGAACAATATCACTCATAATGAAGAAACTCCGCGATTCAACGTCAACTGAACAGGACGGCTCTCTCGCGTTCGACCACTGGCTTCGACTGGCACGATCGATGGTCAAGGGATCGACTGACAGGCCAGGGTGTGTATACCTTACCGATTATCGTTCGGCGACACTCTGGTGGTCGGTTACCAAAGTAAAACTACCCCCGAAGTCGTTAAGTCGCCGGCGCGCCGTTTACGCTCGGATTTCCTTTCGCTTCTTATCGCTGACATAGAGACCGTATATGTAGCTGGACTCCCTTTATCTGCTGGGAGCGATGTAACAGTAACGTTTGTACGACTCTGTGGATTATCGGAGCGGTTTGTCGATTCGTTTCATCAGTGGATCGCAGGACTTTTAGCGGTCAGAGAAACGAGTGTTTTAAACTCTCGCGATTAATGCTCGTCGTTAAATTAATATCAACTGTATCATTTTACAACAAGCTCTGAAATGAACGAGAGGAAACACGTTGGACCTTGAAGAATTTCAGGACGGTATTATGGAATACAGGTTTTTGTCTCTTTCATTTCTGTTCGGCTGTGAAACTCTAATTCAATCCCTTTGCAATTTCCAGGGTTTCCCGGATAATTATCAACAGGGCAGATGTACCTACCTATTAAAATAGGTGAAAATGAATATTTTGCCTTGAATAAATTTTTACAATTCACTGAGAATGTATTCTCGTTGGCGAGGCAAAAAAAATTGTCAAACGTACTTTGCATAATCTCAGAATTCGAAAAAATATTCTTCATAAATGGTAAAAATAAGATAATTTATAATTTACGTTACATAAATGGTAAAAATAAGATAATATTTATACGTACGTTTATGCGTACAAAATATTATCGATTTTATTTTTTATTAATATTTTCTTACGTTCTATTAGGTTTTGAGAGCCATCAATATTTTTTTTTGTATTCAGAATCAATAATTCGTCCATAAGATGTTTACACATATTATTATTTCACGATCAATTAGGAATGATATTCGAATAAAATACGATCGAAGCATGATACCGCAGTAATCGGTACAGTTACCCCATCCATTATTGCGAACGCCACGCTTCCGCCGGTTTATGGAGCGTTAATATTCCCCGTAACAGAATCGGGAACAGTTTCTCGTTAATCAATCGTCGCGTTTTACGCGCCGCGCCGAGCGATAATCGATCGTCAACCAGCATTTTTCGACGAACGTTTACGGACCGTTGCGCTTTACGACGCAATGGCAAACGCAACGCGCGACTGCTCCCAAAGAACGATACAGCTCCTTCTCAATCAACTTCAGAACGCCGAGGATGGTCGAGGGAGAATCGACGAAGGTTCATCGAACGGCAGAAGCAAACTAACTAGATTCGATGTCAAAAGAACCGAGGAGTTTTTACAGGATTTTATGTACCCGTGACAAAAATGTGTACAGATTAATTCACGACTGATAATATATTTTGTAACGCCTTTAGCCGACAACGATTTTCACCGACAACGATTTTAGATTCGTTGACGGTGAAAATCCTTGTCGGTCAAAATCATTGTCGGTCAAATCTGGAGTCGGTGAAAACCGTGTCGGGAAAATTTGTGTCGTTGATTTCCATGGAACCCGATTTAAACATATTGGACTAGACGGAAAAACCGTGCAGATTGTGTCGTGTTCGCTGCTGACAAAAATCTTTCGAATTTGGAAGTTTCCCAACTTTATTAGTATATAACGCATTGTTTCTTTTTTATGGTCGCTCCTGGCGACCGAAACCAGTCGTTCGAGGGGCTAAGGGCAAGATTGGAAAATGGAAAACGGGAACAACGGCGTCTAGTCGGCCCGGCTGGCCGTCATAATTCGAATAATATTACTTCGAGTACCCTGTCTAGCGGTGGACGATCGAAACAATGACTGGCGCCTGTAACAATGGATCATTCGGAAAGTACTGAGCATGGATTTTCCCCGTTTATTGAGCTAAGTCTGCTCTCGTTTATGACCGGCGCGGCGTCGCACACCCTCCAAGCCCGTGGGTCAACGAGCGCGTGCCGACCACGAATGTAAACGCTCCTAATCCACTTTCGAGGCAGACAGTAGGCCAAACGATAAATTCAGCTTAGCCTTCAAGGAATATCGGTCGTTTCGATTCGCCCGATCGACTCCTGGCTGCCTGCCGGCCATTGTTGCCTGTTAAAAACCACCGGAGATTCATTGTCTCAGATGTTGCGAAACGACTCTTTCGTGACTTCAGTTTTCTTGCGTTTTTACGCAACGTCGCCGAGAAAGGCAACGATAGATCCACGATAATGGAGAAATCTCTTAAATCCTGTAGTGTTACTATTTTTTGTGAGCTGGTCTAAATTCCTCAGGTTTTGTTCGTATAAACTACATAATCCAATGTCATTCTTTGATCATGATTACTCCGCAATAATAACTACAATGAACCTAGAAACATTATCTATTTATTTTTAATTTAATTAGAGCGGGTTTTCAAACATTTTTTTGGTTAGAGTTTTCAAACATTTGAAGCGAAATCTACATAAGGATTAATTATTTCAATGAATCGCATTATTGCAAAATCATGCACTATTTATAATTATATTGATTTTTTCATTGAAACTTTTTTTCATCGATTGCACCAGTATTATTGTATTATTATATTTTGTTTTTTTCTTTTTGTGCATGTCCCTTCTTTCGTATTAGACGAGTAGTCTTGTATCTTTTTCTTTTTTTTGTAAACACTTATGTAAAAGGGCTTCATTCCGTCTATAATAAATAATAACAAATAAAATTCCAAGGAAAAATTTCGTATTGAAAGGGTTGGCTAATATCTATTAAAAAGGGAACAACCAACAACTATAGACAATTCAAAAACTTTAATATGTAACCTATTCGCACGAATTCTTATTTTCCGATTTTAAATCGATGTAATAGCGACGAAAGAATATATTCGTAATATTAGGAACATTAAAAAGCTGTTGAAATGAATGCAGTAAACGGGTTAGCCTACGATTAAACTGTCTTCCAAGAGCAACGTGTCGGTGGTTTTCCGACTATGCGTCGCGACAGAGATATGTTTAGCGTGGTTTAAGCAGCACCAGCATGTCCCGAGGGAACAAAGAAAGGAAAGTGGCCGACGAAGAAGAGAGCCCGATGAATCGGGCGTTTTTCGCGAACAAGATTTCGCCACCTGTCGTCGCTCCGTTTTGTCGACGCGGTTCTCGTGTCTTCTCTCTCTCTCTCCTCTACTCTCGCGTTTCTCTCTCTCTGGTGAATCGTCGTGGGGGTGTGTTTTTTCATTTCGAAACCGGATACTCTGGATATTCGGCTCGGAAAGAGAACTCGGAGAGGGAGGAACCGCAACCGGCGCCAAAATAGAAACGCATCGGGGTGAACGCTACAAGTGGGACGTCGCGAGCCAGGAACACGGTGACGGCGACGAGCACACGACGAACAAGACGAACAGGAATCGACGGAGAAATGCATCGAAATAACCGGACGACTGGAAGAGGTCCAAGAAGAAGGAGAATACCGGCGTTGCACGCGCCGCCGGCACGAACGAACGAGACAGTGCTCGTCATTCACCAGACATCAGCCCTCTTTCTCTACCTTGAGGTGCGATCTCCTTTGCGCGTCTGGACGCAGCGTTTTGCGATCCATACTCCATCCGTCGTAGCTCTCTTTGCTGAGAATATGTGCAAAATAGATATTTCCTAGTAGTCCAGACTTTTGTGTTGGCGTTTATAACAATCATAATTAGAAACAAAAGTTCCTTCCTCAACTGGATGAGTTTTCTTGGTGATCTACCTATATGTTTTTGTTGGAGTGTGCTACGAAATGCAAGAAACACACTGAGGAGCAAAGGGTCTTCTTGACCTGAAGTTTATTGCACACCAAAGTCGATATTTCTTTACCCAGAAGAAAAATCAAGTAGTCAGTTCTAGCCAGCCTACCGAGCCAGCCATAGCTCTCGTCTCCTCTGCTTATCATATCATTTGTTATACTTCAAATTCAATGTAGCAATAATAACATTGTGTTATCTGATTGTCATCATTGTGAGATCTAATGAACACTTAATAAACATAAGATTCAGGTTTGATCTCCTAACCTCGTCATCCCAACATTTATGCTCGAAACACTAAATCGAAAGTTTTGAGAGTGTAAATAGTATATGCTATTTTTTAAAAGTGTAAATACAATGGATTTTTTAAAAGAAATTTTTATATTTTTACCTCCTACGTCACCTAACTAGCCCCGCAGTTCGCACTTGACCCTCTGAGAATTGGGATATTTTTCTTTTCATTATTAATGCTGAATCTCCTTCTATGTACCACGGTTGACACGATCGGTAGTTTGTTTTAGAACTGAATCTACCGTTGTCAAGTGTACGGTTATTGATTTCACAATTTTCTGCAGAGTTAACTCTCTTCGACGGTTGTTTCGCGGACGTTTATCGTCCGCCAGTTTTTATTGACACATATTTATCGAAGTAACGTGAAAGCTTGTGTCGCGAGCATTTATCGTGTACCTATTTTTACCGAGTGTGTATCTACTGCAATAAAGAGTGTTTTCGTGCCACGGGAGGCACAAACAGTATCGTTTCCCCCGTCCGACAGACGTGTCGATTGATAAAAAGAGAACAGCAAGAGCATCCACAGCAACCACCGCATGCAAAAAATGCTACATCGATTTAGAGGAAAATTAGCCAACCAACAGGAACATGGCTCTTATCAGAAAAAAAATGAACTAAGCACACGAACATCTTCGATCAAGGATATTATGAATTTTTATTCTCGGCGGTCTAGGACGAAACACCTCCTTTCTTTCCCTCGTATTAATTTTTATAATTATAATTTTATTTTTATAAAATTTAATTTTATAAATTTTAATAGCTAACGTGGTTCTTGAACCGGAAGATTCAAATCCGAATCCAGCGTTTAGTATTCCTACAAAATCGCTATTTGTTGTGTAGAAACATGATCGAACCTTTGCGTCGAGAATAAAAATTCATAATATCCTAAAGATAAATTACGATCGATAACTAATTATTTAACTTCGATCAAGGGTTGGATCGCAAGTAAAATTTATCACGCGTTCTAATTAGCAACGAGAGCCTCCAGCTACTCTGCAACCCGAAAGACTTTTTCAAGGTCCACGTGGTCGCGATAAGCTGAGTTTCCCAAGGAAATAAAACGAAACTACAGATTTCCCTGACATCTTCTATGAGATAGAATCGTCCGGTTTCACGCTCGGTTGGAAACCGAGTCGATTTACCGAGGAGCGAGAGTCGATGGATCGTTTCTCTCTCGGTTGGCTCGTTATCGGAGGCCAGGGACCGAGGAGCCCCGAGATAGACGACGACGAAGACGACGGATCTCCGCGACTGCCGTCGAGGAATTCGAAAGAATCATTTCGATAAACTCGATGAACACGGAGGGGAGGGAAGGGATGATATGTCGCGAGTTGAAAGTCCGCGTGGAATTTGAATCTTGTTGCGAGACCTGCTGGGAATATTCTCGCCGAAAAAGATAGCAACAAGACGATCGATACGAAGAAGAAGAAGAAGACTCACCAGTTCCAGCTCCAGCTTGCGAACGTCGTAGTATCCCTTGTAGTATTTGAACCACATCACTTCGCACTTTTCACCCCGCGCCGATCATCGTAACAAACCCCGAACTCTTTGATGGTGGTTGGGTTGCTCGCGAGATTCTTCGTGAGCAACTTTTCGACACTTCCCGACCGAGAAGATGAAGAGAGAGAGAGACAGTGAGAGGAAGGGGTCTCGGGATGATCACCACGCGTTAGATCGACTGCTCGAATGAAAAGGAGTTCTTGTTCGGTCTCTGAACGCGTGGTATCGCCGTAAGATAAATACACGGAGAGTGGAGAGGGAATTAGGAGAGGCGAGAGGAGAGAGAGAGAGAAGAACGTGATACGATGCACTCGAGGACCCTTGAGAAACTGTTCGGCTCGCGGCATAGCACCGAGGGGCCAAGTATAGACGACGAGGGCTCGCGAGCAAGAGCTCCGCGGTGCACGCGCGCTCCCACTTCTCATGCTCTCTGCTCTCTTTCTCTCTCTCTACATTCTCTTCTATGCACTCCATGCACTCTGCTCTCCGATGCACTATGACACGTTGCCGTTCGCCAACACGAAAATTAATTAGCAACGACGCGACACCGCATTACCTGCGCTTCGATACGCTTTCTTTTGTAATTCTCGTAAAGCGCATTGTTTCTTCGGACGACACTGGGATCCAACGCAAACTGTTATTCAGACTAGTCTGTTCCTTGCGAGAAAGGTCCTCAGACACCGAGAAAATACTGGTCTATATCGGACTCGTTAGCTTATCTGCTCTCGACCCAGATCAACCAGGCTAATCAGGTGTCGGCCGGAGAGCTACCGGTTCGTTCGTTAATCGATTCCTAACGCATGACGAACGAGTTTCTAATAGGACGCGAACTGTGTCGCGGCGAGCAGGATTCCGGCGCATTTTATACAAGCCCGAGATTTCTGACTCTGCGCCAATATCTATTATCACGTTAGGATAGGATTCTTAGATGGACAGCAGGATGGAAATATAGGAGACTCGTAGAGGCTGGAGTTAGACCTGTACGATCTAAGAAAAACGAAATTTCATTCTGTAAGACATTAAGTCTTGGAATAACGCTAAAATAATTTTTAACAGAAAAATGGGTTTCGGGTAAAATGTACTGCCGAGGGTTCCATGGAAATCACCAAAACAAATTTCCCGACAACATTTCACCGACTCCAGATTTGACCGAAAACTACTTTGGCCGATAACGATTTTGACCGACAATTTTAGATTAGTTGTCAGTCAAAATCGTTGTCGGCTAAAGTAGTCGTCAGTCAAATCTGGTGTTGGCCAAAGTAGTCATTGATCATATCTGGTGTTGGTCAAAGTAGTCGTCGGACAAAACTGATGTTGGTCAAAGTAGTCGTCGGTCAAAATCGTTGTCAGCCAAAGTAGTCGTCGTTCAAATCTGGTGTTAGCCAAAGTAGTCGTCGGTCAAATCTGGTGTCGGTGATTTTCACAGGACCCGCCGCTGTAGCCTAAAATTTCTGGTCGTTGAACACGTACTCCGGCAATTTATTGGCTCTGCGCGGCGCCCGGAGACAAGTTCTACCGTCTTACGCGCGGGCAAAATAAGAAACGAGCGCGTCGTTCGTCGTTCACGGAGTATTCATCATCCCTGGTAATTTTCGAAAGTGATCGTGTAGTATATAGCGTGGTGTCCGAAACTGGTCGACGCTGGTTCATCGGTAATTAATTAGCCGGCGATAAAGGGACAGGTAGCAAGAGCGACAGCTAGTTCCCGGGGTTGGTCGTCGTAACTCGCGCGAAATTGATCGTGAAAGAACGGTGGTTAGGCGCAAATGAATTGCCTCGGTTGCGGGAAAAGTCAATCGGGTTTTTTACGAGCGTGCACGTTGCCTCTGCGCGATTATCATGCCTCGTTTTTTCACAGGACGAACGAGTCCGCCGGCTTCCATGAAACGCACCTTTCTCGAACGAAAGAGAGAGTCCTCGACAAAACGGAAACAGGTACCGAGACGTTTCCTGCGGAGTAATTAGAATGCACTCGCTCGTACCGTCGACCATCGCACGCACCTATCGATCCCTTGCATCTCCAGTGCGTGACCGTGCGTACGATGTCGATCCCTTTCGAGAAGAGTCCCCGGCTACGTGAGCCTGGGAAAAGTGTCCTTCCAACCTTGAGCCTTCCTTTTAGGGGTACGTGATCTTTCAATCTGCTTGGGATGAGAAACTGATTCGACACGGGACCCGCGTCTAGAATAATATCAACCCTCGGAATCGAATTCTGTCTCAAAGATCTTCTGCTCTCTGGTAACTCGCAATAAAAATGTTTTCATTATTTCTACGGAGGGGTACCCGCGGCAATAAACGCCATTAACCCTCGTCCGTCCGCCGTATTAATTTGACACAGTTTTCCCGAAATAAGTTATACTGCTGTGTTTGTAAATAACAATTGATCGAACCAATGTGCCGATAACATTAACCCTTCACTGCAAGATTTTTTAAATTGGTATGAAAAAATTGAAAGAAGGTCAGCTTTTGTGTTTTATTTAAGGGAGAAATAATAAAGAAAATTAAAACGATATTTTCAGAAAAATAAACATAATTCAGAATAATAAGAAATTATTAACAATTATTTATAAGTTATACTGTTCTGTTATTTGCAGGTAAATTTTCCCGAAACTTTCTGTGACTTCTATTTGTTTAATGCGGAACACGTAATCGAAAAAAAATTAGACGTAACTGTTACCTAATCAATTTGATTAGAAAAACATCGAAATTTTTCTTATTTTATATCACTGTGTCAATTTGATACCGAGGGACAGATTCAGTTCGTGAAATGAGGGACGGATGAGGGTTAACAACGTGAAATCAGGCGCATTGTGGAGCGAAGAGAGGGTTGAAACCCTCTTTCGTCTTTCGAGTCGGGAATCAATCGCGATCCACCTCGCCCCGACAATTCCGCTCGTTTACCCTCCGTTTGGGAATTTATGAACGGGTCCCCCGCGCCGCACCACGTCGCGCTGCTCTTCCATTAATCATCGCACTCGTATTCGCGTTCGTTCGTTCATTCATTCCGTGAAAAAACGCGCGCGCGAGTCCCTCTCCTCGCATTGATTTATGAACGGTGCCGGACCGATCGATCCTTTAAAAGTTCGTCGCTTTCCGATCTATACGACACGCGGTAGAATCTGTCCTGGCGGAAAACGCGTCGGTGCGCCCGTATCACAAATTTTAGTATTACTACAATTTCGATGGAGAAGAAATTTAATTAAACAGAGATAAATTAGAAATTAATTTTCCTCGATAATTATTCGCACCGGCCAGGAAGTTAACCAAGTGCACGATTAATAAGATCTAACCTAGACCACGAGTAGGATGATCTAATGCTCGATTCACTTTCGCCGGGGATTCCACCGGGGGAACAGGTACAACGAACATATAAATTTTCATTTGCACGAGGATTCGCAGCCTATTAATTACCGCGTTGTTAAAGACAGAGTCGGGAGTAGCGCGCGCGGCAAAAAGATCGCTAGATCGCGGCGTTTATCGATCGAGGCGCGCGGCTAGCGTCCCTGGTATCGATCTTCGAACGGACGAGCAATTATCCGGATAATTGCGGCTTCCCGAGACGGATCGCTGTGTCGAAACGCGTGATGCTGCAGTTTTCGATACTGCGGTTCTTCCGTGGCAATATCCTTCCGGATGTTTCCCGTCAGTTTCTGTTCCTGAACCGTTCGTACTGGAAGCATTTTCATTCCGCGATTCGTTCAGGCTCGAATTATTCTCTTTCCAATTTCACTCTCTCGAACTAGATTCTGCATTTTATGCGCGCGAGGATGAACAAGTCCGATGCAACATAGTGAACACTCGTCGAAGTCATTAATCTCCTAGTTCGAAATGTGTAGCACGGTTTGTGAAGTGGATTGCAACAATTTTATCGATCACGAAACTTCCTCGTTCCCTTTCTTTCGTCTCTGTTTTTCGTTTCAAGCAATTAATTTCATTCCAAGAGACGTAGCTCTGGAGAGATTGGTACTCTGACGAACTTCTTCGAATCGTTAAGAGAAGTACAAGTAAATATTGATCTACGAAAAACGAATATCTGATGGGGGACATCACTGGAAAGAGTTAGTTTATTATTGGCGGGTCGCGAACTAACTAATTACGCAAACAAGGGCCTTGTATCATCGCGATCGGGCGGCGCCATGCCATTCGAGCGATTTATGATAGTCGTTTGCTTGCGTGCGCTTTTCGAGATCGTATCTATTTTTAAATGCAACGAATTGCATTTTCCAACCTTGTAGCACACATATGTTGCAGAAAGAGAAAGAGAGGGGGAAAGGCCAATCTCGCGTTACAACGGTGCCGGGCGTAGGAATTAATTTCAATTCGATCGTATCGCGACAGAGCCAATACCGCATCGCAAAATTTATGAGGACCGGTCTTATTATCGGGTCTCGACGGCCTGGATTGCTCTCTCCTGGACGTGCCCGTGGGATTATCCAGCTCAGACTCGTTGGCCGATCTCGCGGCAACTCTCTATAATTCTGTGCAGGGAAATTTACGAGAACCTAACACAGAGAGCTTCGCGGAAACTGAAAATTCATATTTATGGTACGCCTACGGTTGCTATGATGCTTAAAAATTCGTGGAACAAAAGGATACAATTTGATTTCGCTGTAAAAAGTGTCTTCTGCGCTTTCTCTGGCAATATAATACATATTTTAATTTAATACAATGAAGCTCAAAGATTGGTGCTTTTGAAAAGACTCTATAGGTGGGGATTTCAGTTGCCTCTGGACGTCTCCATGTTTTTGTATGCTTTTCTGGCTGCATTGTTAATGCTTCACACTATGCATAAGGTATTTTGTTTATATATTATTGCCAAACGTTGTAATAAATTTTTTCTAAGATTTTCTTAATAAAAAAGAAAGATTTCTGTGCGAGTTTGATTTATTTCTCGCCGCGAAGGTGGCACGAACACGGTGAAACGAACATTGATAGCGGCTACACGTTGGGACTAGAGAAGATGCTTAGAGCATCTTAAGGCACCGACAGCCCTTCTAATTCTCGTGGTAACAAGGCTGTCGCGATCGCGCAGGATCCATGTTTCACCAGCTGGGAATTCAATGGTCTAAGCCGCGAGAGATCTAGATAAGAGATGGGAAAAGTTTTTCTAGCACCTGAACAGAGAATCACTTGGCAGAGGAGAGTCTGGTTCGTCTCGTGCTGCGCCTCCGCGCCGGCGGGTTTCAATTTAAATCAATGCCGCCTCGAAAAATCAATCATCGTCCCCACCCCCTGACCGATATATCGCCGGAGCGAAATTTATGAACCGCGCTCCCATTAATCAATACTATCGGTCGCGCGGTCGCGCAAAAATCTCAGATTCATTTCTGCTGAAAGGAGCGCGCGCGCGCGAGCGAGCGAGACCCGCGCATAATTGCATCCGCGGCGATGAGTAGAAAGAGAGAAAGAAAGGGAGGAAAGAGAAAGAGAGACAACCACGGGACGACGGCGACGAAGAGCACAATTTCGATTTCCATACGAGCACGCAACCGAGTCCACGGATAAGAGATACCGGGGAGGATCATCCCGCACGTCCAGCGATTCCTGATTTATGAGCCGAGGCTGCTTTACAAAAGTAGCTCTGCGCTGCGTTGCGCTGCGCTGTGCGCGTGTTCCTGCAATTGCCCTGCCGCAATTATTACGCCGAGGGACCTCCGAGGATCGGCCAGTCGCATCTTTCAGCGGCTGCTCATCATCTGTCCCTTCGTCGAGCTCCCTTTGCACATAACTCGGGCCCCATCTACGCTGAAACTCGCCTCGCATTATCGACCAGTCGAGTTCAGTCGAGTCGGGTCGAGTCTACCGTGCAGAGATGACAAGTTGAAGAATGAATATAGTCTCTGAATAGCTCCAGCAATGCGTTCAGAGCAACCGCGGATTGCCCTGTGGGGCACTGGTTCTGCTAAACCCAGGAGCAACGAGGCCACGCCTACTCAACCCATTAGACATATAGAGTGTCCCAAAATTTCTTCGACATTTGAAATTGGAGGTTCTTGGGATCATTTGAAGCAACATTTTCCTTTGCGAAAATAGCGTCCGCGGCTTTGTTAAGGAGTTATTAACGAAAAACACAGCTGTGCCAACACGCGTCTAGGTCGCGCTCTGATTGGTCTGTGTTTTTCGTTAATAACTTCTTAACCAAGCCGCGTACGCTATGTTTGCAAAGGAAAATGTTACTTCAAATGATCCCAAGAACCTCTAATTTCTGGATGTTAAAGGAATTTTGGGACGAGGAAAGAAGTTAACTCTGTGGGTCCTGGCTTGATGGAACACCGAAGACAGATTTCTCAAGAATGCTGAATCTGATCTAATAAATGGGACGTTCGAACAGTCATTTAGATATAAAAAAATCGACTTGCCGTGAATGATTACGCTGTCGTAAAATGTTGAACTCGTCGTCAACGTGAAATGCGTTTCTGGTATTTTCTGCGAGGTGTCAAAGTTCAACGGGTTTATATTCCCAAGCCCTGAGATCATCGGAGAGGGCGGCGCGCGGGAGAGGCTTAGCGGTCGTGGATTCCGAAATCTTTTCTCCGAAAATAGAAGAGGGAATCCTATTTAGGATTCGGCGCTGATTTATGGCCGGTCTTTTATCGATCACCCACGAACCGGACCCTCGACGATAACGAGAGGCTTGTTCTACAATATTAAACTCGCCAGGGAAAAATTCTCCGCAATAACCGGCGCGCGTTTATCAAGAGGCTCCCGTTACAAAAAGCCTCTCCCGCTCGCCCCCTCCACACCCCACCTCAGTCTCTCTCGGTAACAAACGAGCCGACGTTTATTTGTGCTGTCAGTTTGTTAAACGTTCGCCGAGAAGTCGATGCTCCACTTTGAATTTATCGCGCTCGTTATCGGCCGCGGTATTTAAAGAATCGCAAGTTGCCGACGCGAACAGTGTGCGAAACTGCGAAGCACAACCGCCGAAACCGGCGACAATGTCGACGTTAATTAGCCGCGTGAGCACTTTCTCCCGGTCTGGCTCTCCCTCGCGGCACAAAATTTCACCGTCACCGCGAAATTCGTGGACACTGGGGCCGACGATTCATTCGCGGGCCGGTCATTAAACAATTAAACCGAACCCAGACACAGCTGCACTGGAAAATTAACTTACACAAGCAACGTCTCGTGATTCCTCGATACGGTAATTACTAGGTTGTTCCAACGTTTCAGTTAATTAACCCTCGTGCTCCGATCTCGCTCGTCAGCTTCACCCGAGACTACGTTTTATTTATCAAATAAATTGGACACGGAATTCGGCATTAGGAGAATTCGAAAGTAAGATTAGATTTCTCTACGATAAATAACCTTGTTCTTTTTGTCATAGACAATTTGGCAGACCATTATGCATTTACGAAGAAATTTATTTTATTTTATTCAATGCAGAACATTTTTATTACTAGCTGACACGACAGACGTTGTTCTGTCCAAATTTCAATTTTGTTTCTGATCAACATCCATCGTTCGAATCGTCAATTATGGTCTTGAGAGTTCATACAAAAATCCCATAGAAAAGAGCACTTTCATTTTTTCCGGGCACTTCTTAATTTTTTTTTCTCCAGATAGCTCATTCGGACTTTTACGAGTATTTTTATTTTTTAAATTAACCAAATCGATCCAGCCGTTATCAAGTGATGCTGTTACCAACGAACAGCATTTAATTTTTCTTTATATAGATAAAAATCCGCGATCTAGTTATCACAGTAACAATTGGCGAAAGAATGAACAACTAAATAAATCGACGATTTTTCTATAGCAATTTCCATTGATGAAGATATGTGCCTGGTATTGGAAAAATTGTCATCCACGAAGAAAATTAATTATCCGATTTTCCACTAGTCTTGGTTGTCATCCACGAAGAAAATTGCCAATTAGATAAATCTACGATCTTTTTTTTTCTATAACAATTTCCATTGGTGAAGATATCTGCCTGGTATTGGGAAAATTGTCATCCCCAAAGAAAATTAATTATCCGATTTTCCACGAGGCTCGGTTGACAGCAACGTTAACTTTGCTCGGCTCGTTAATAATGTATCGCGTGACGCAGCATCGACGCGACGCATCGATGCACCGTGGAGAGACTGCGCCGATTTCGCAGCGTTATGCGCTGGTTTGTTCGAGGTCTCATCTTTTCAGCGAGTCACGAGCTTCGCGGTCAGGGTTTGCGTCGCATCGCGAGAGCTTTTCAGATGTCACTTACCCGATGGTAGTTCGAGCGTGTCGCGGGAATAGCATCGCGCTTCGGATGTCACTTACCTGCAACACAGAGAGGAAAACAATAGTTAGTTAAAGAGCAGTATCCAAGAGTTATCCGCGATTCGGTTCCGATCGGTTGCGTTGCAGATTCCGCGACACTGTGCCCGCCATTGTGCAATTCTATCAAGCTAGGGAACATGGCCGTTTCGCATAATCAATGCCCGCCTGTTAACGAGAGTCATCCCGAGACAGAAACGAAGGAAACCGCGGACCTCGGGGACTTTCGATCCCGGAACAGGCGAGGATTTTCATCGAGAAACGAGCACCGGGCCTCCCCGACAATCATCCTTTGTGCCGCAGATTGCAAACGATCAACGTCCATCGCCTTGGACGACGCCGACCGTTTCTTCGTGGTCTTCCAATCACGAACAACCGACTTTCACGACAATCAACGAAACCCGATGGCGTTTCCTAACGGATCCATAGACTTGACGTAGGAAAACCCCTGCGTTTCAAGATCGTAACGGTGTCGAGGCTCCTGTGGATCTAGTTAGACAGTTAGTCCTTCATTTCTTTAACCCGTTCACTCGTAAGCATAATACTTCGCTCATGTTTAACTTCATATAGTAAAACAGTACATTGTGCTCTACTTGAAAGAAACACGACCTACGGTAAAGTCTTGCTGTTTCTTAGATCGTGTAGCTCGACTTTTTTCTTAAGGGACGTGTACGATGTATAGACAGTGGATCTTTATGCAAAATAAAAATTTTCTACTTGAATCGCAACAAGCTAGAGTGGAATAGACATTTATTTTCTTTCTGAACGCTTCCTTGCATGATTATTTTTAATTGGTATGAAGAAAATTAAAAGAAGGTAAGTTTTTGTGTTTTAGTTAAGGGAAAGATATTAAAAATACAATTAAAACAACATTTTCAGATGAATAAACATAATTTAGAATAGTAAGAAAATACATTCTTAGTTTACTATATACCAGATTTGTTAACTATATCAGATATGATTCACTATTCGGCGAAGGGTTAATACGGTTAATAGGTAGAAAATAATATAACAATACTTTTAATTTTTTCTATTGTTTTTACTGTTTTAAATTACATCTACTCATTTTTGTTATACATGCATCAAATCTTCGCTGTCTTTTGGTGAAGTTGTGGGACTCCAAGGACGTACGAGGAACTTCAGGAACATGCGAGGAATATAAACAATAAATGAACGAAAATATTCTCGCGACAGATGCTCTTGTAAAAACGATAATCTACAAAATTAACTGAACCACGCCCTACCTCTGAAACACTGTACGAAAACGAACACGGATTAACGGATAGCATGGATGGGAAAATAATCACCTTGACTGTTATGGTCGTGATGCACATGTTGCCAGACGCGTGGCTCGCATATCACTGCTAGAAAGACACGGCTCTGCAGGATCGAGGGAAAAACGATCTCGACCGTAAGCACACTCGGCTCCGATTTATTGGCGACTCAACGCTACGGTCGTCGAAAAGAAACAACTTCTCTGGATCAGAAAAAAAGACGATCCCGATCTTCAAAACACACTCGACCGACTCGACTTGGCTCCGATTTATCAGCAACGTTGGCGAAAAAAATAATCAACTGTTCCGAATCGGAAAAGAAACGATCTCGATCTTCGAGCACACTCTACTGACTCGATTTAGCACCGTTTTATCGGCAACGTTCGAAGGAAGCGACTCCTCTGGATCGGTAACAAAAGTGATCTCGAGCACACTCGACTTTACTCCGATTTATCATGAATCTTGAGAAACTGTTGTTCCGAAGGAAAAATTATCTCGATCGCAAGCACAGTCGATTCCGATTAATCCCGGAGGCTCGTCGCACTGGTCGTTGATGAATAATTGTTTTCGATCGAAGAAGAAATAAAAACTTTGCCTCTCGACGCAAGTGTTTCTGGTCTGCTCCGATCTATCGGCAAGTGATCACGCGCTAGGCCGGGTTCTGACTGACTTTTCGACGGATCTGTGTTGTGTGTTACGCGACATATGCCTCCCAGTCTCGATGAGAAGGGTAGGGATGGATGCTCGCCCTGCGATTGGTTCGACAGAGTAGAGCTCTCGTCGCAGCCCTTCGTCGGGTTCTCGAACCCCCGAAAACCCGCGAGTATTTTTATCGGGTCTGTGCGTGAAGTGTAAAGGATCCTATCGGGATCGAGGTGGCGGACTCGTTTCTGGAAATAGACGCGTGAGAAACGCGGAAGGCCGCGCGAGTTCGTTCAAAACCCAATTCTAGCTGAGCAGAAACAAAAAAATAACATGTTCATTAAAGACAAGTTTTTTATTCACTTTATAGCACAGTGGTGCCCCTTCGCAAAGAATTGTAGGTATTTATTTAAAAATATAATTATGTTGGTACCGATCGATCGTCCAGATGATCAGCTGACGATCGATTTACCCTTGACAACCGAGATTCGTTTGTAAAATAACTTTGATAGTGAATGTCATAATATAAAGAACTGTCAAGTAATAATAATAATGATATTTTGCTTTATTTCAGCCAATAATTTATTTTACACATTCGTCCATACCTTCTCTCATTCATTTCTATGTCTCACGCATTCGTCTATATCTACTGTCAAGTAATAAACTACATTTAAATAAACCTCCTATAAATCAATGAAGCTTCAACAGATCTCTATGCAAAATAAAAATGTTCTTCATCAATGACAGGGTGCAGGATACGCATAACGAAGTTTCTTACTTTCCTTAGTAATTCTAGTTAACCTCTCTACTGTCTAAAATTTCACCCACCCATTTTTGTCAGAAACGCGTAAGATCCGCGGTCCAGTCATTTTATAATCGTCAACTCACGAGTGTTTTGTTACCAGCCGCGAGCACAAAAGAAGTCCCCGAAGAACAACACGAATGATTGAATACAGCAGAGACACCGCGACGCGATAAATCTAACCGAACGGTAGCCTCGGGAAGCACTCGCGTAATCTATTTCTCTAGATCTCGTAAATACGTAGTATATTTAGCTGATTTCGTCTATTCCGCGCTAATGATCTATCGAGCAATAAACCTCGAAATACATAAATTGTACCGTCGATCGTGACCTTCGTTCGGCGAGTATTAATAGAGACATCGGTCTAACCAGACCTCCCACGCTGGATCCGAGGATCTATCGATCCACGGATCCGTTCGTTCGGTAGAGGTGGGTTTTATCGGGAAGCGCTCGGGTTTATTTACCGGCTGGTTTTCCCGTGATCGGCTCGAGTTTAATCGATCGACCGATAGGCAGGCCGGTTCACGATCATATCTAAGAACGTCGACGGACATTTCGTATTCCCACAGCCGCCGCCGCGCCGACGTAACGGAATCCTAGATCCGCGAACCACCGTTAAACGAGTGCGTGCGATTACAGGGCGACGTAATTAGAGCTGCATCGTCGATGCAGTTCGATCCAATCACACGGACCGGTGCATACGAATAGGCGGTGATCCAACCTCGAGAAACGACCTCAGAATTATACAGAAAATATATTTTTTGTATCGTTTAATCTTTTTTATCGTTTTGAACGCTTTTGTATATTTTAACAAATTTGAAGCCGCACGGCGTATTAGCGATAACGACTCTTGGGCCAATAATAATTATTAATGAATATCAATAATAATTCAATTTTTTAATTAATTAATTGAATTAATTAATTTTAAGTATTTTTTATATTTTTTATTTAACGTTCAATAAAGAAAAATAATAATTTTATTTTATTTTTGTTCATTTATTTTTGACAAATGAAGTATAGGGAGCAATTTTTTTTTAAATAAAATATCTTCCTGAACAATTTCTTAAATGTTCATTCATTGGTGCAGCTACCCTATATTGTTATTTACGGTTGTGTGTGTGTGTGCATTCTTACAATAAATATTAATAGTTTAAACATCTTTACTCTTGTAGTGTATTATTGTTTGATCAATATATTCAGCACTATTTGCCCCATGAAATGGATAGATCATAGAGATGGAAGGTCGTGGTAAATTACTGAAAACAGCATTGTTCGACAATCACTGACACGTATAGACGTCCTAACAACCTATCCTTGAAAACGAGATTAGCTTCGTCGGAATGCACTAATCGTCCTCCCGTTTAACAACCTCTGTCCGCGAGAGGTTAATTGCCGAAGGCCTCTTAACGACAACCGAATTGAACCGTAAACTACGTGTCTTGACAGTGACTAACACGGAAAGAATTTAAATACAGGGAAGCGGCAGAGGAGTTCGTCCTGCGGAGCGAGCCGTTTGAAAGGATTCAGAGCTGGGAATCCCTGGCGGGCGAGCAGTGAAAAAGAAATGCTCCACCGCCGACCAGGAAAGACGACCAGCGAGACGTCGAAGGCGTGTCTGTAAGTCCCACGATTTTCCCACCGTTTTCCTCGGGCTACACGTGCAGCTTATTTGTGCAGTTGTCGCCGGTCCCTATTGGCCCTTTCGCGGTCGACTCATTTTGTTCGATTCGAAATGACGTTCGAACAACATTCGCGAATCGACCTCGAACCGAGCGAGCTACACTGAGACGCGCAAATCAGTTCTACGTCCTTGAATGCTTTATGCGTCGTTTCTGTGGTGTTATTGTTGCCGTTTCGACGAGAAAAAAACAATCTGCGAGTCGCGTTAAAAAGCTGATCGCTGACGCTGCAGCCACAACAATAGGATAAATCCGAGCAATTTATGTAATCTGCACCATTTTATTCGAGCAAAAACATTGATCTCCAAATTTCTTTTGTAGATTTTATTTGTCTTCCCGAGACAATACACTCTACGTGATCACATACGAACAAATCGTTCCAGCATGGCCGACACGTGTTCCCCAATTTTTCCAAATCACCTGTTTACGCGCACAAGTTTGTTTCCCCTGGCTTTCCGCCCAAAGTGTTCACCTCGCCGCGACTTTCACGCGAAAATGCGTCGTCGAAGACAGTGAACGAGATAGAGCGCCGACCCCCCTGGACCCCTACGACTCCCCATGGGTCCCCAAACAACTGTAACAGAGTTCCACTGGTCGTCTGCGATCGCTCACGCACCAAGTTCGACTTTTACGACGATTTTTATAGTTTCCTCCCTGCGACAATAAAAAAAAACACACTCGAAAGATCTCCCCTTAGGGGACCCTGAAAGCTCCAAGGGGACCTCGTAAACGCCAGTGAAATACGCGAGAGCCCTCGCTCGTTTTCTGTGACGCTTAGCTCCTTTTTTTCTCGAACGCAGCCAACGATGTTACCGATGTTCGTTTATTCGAGGAGTAGCTCGTTCAGTTTGACTTTACGAACGCCATTGTACGCAGTTCGTGTGAAGACTTCGCCATTTTCTATTTCTAAATACAGGGGGACATGTTTACGGTGCTAGATTCAATTTTTATGAAATAAGTACGGTAAATAACTATTGGTATGCAGCGAGTACTTTTATCGTCACAGATAACAACAGGGTTGTTACCGATTGTAGTGAGAAAAGATTTTTTTACGGTTGTTTTACAATTGCAATTGTAACCAGAGTGCAGAGAGTATGGGTCCCATGGAAATCACCGACACAGTTTTCACCGACTCCAGATTTGACGGACAACGCCTTTAACAGACAACGAATTTGACCGCCAATGATTTTAGATTCGACGACGGTGAAAATCGTTGTCGGTCAAATCTGGTATTGGCCAAAGTAGTAGTCGGTCAAATCTGGTGTTGGCCAAAGTAGTCGTCGGTCAAATCTGGTGTTGGTTAAAGTAGTAGTCGGTCAAATCAGGTGTTGGCCAAAGTAGTCGTCGGTCAAATCTGGTGTTGGCCAAAGTAGTCGTCGGTCAAATCAGGTGTTGGCCAAAATAGTCGTCGGTCAAATCTGGTGTCGGTCAAAACCGTGTCGGGCAAAGTGTCGCTGATTTCCATGAAGCCCGTTTTTGGGGTGCGAAGGAGAGTTAAGAGTTCGCAGTTGAAATAATTATTATTTGTTTCAGAGCAACGAGATTGGCTCGAATCGTGGCGAAAACGAAACGGTTCGACTCCTGAGGGGGAATTGTGTCACCTATATAAACGACCGTCACGACGCTGGCTGCGATCAAGAATGAGTCCATTGAACCAACGTAACACAACTCGAGCCAAATCCCGACGTCCGACGCGCTCACGAGGCATAAAAACTCGACGCGCTCGATCACGTTTCCCACTTTTCGATCCCGCCCCACTCTCGTAAATCGAGAACAAGTTAGCCGGCTCGAACCCTCTATTTCGACCGGTCGTAAATCAGGTAATCCATCTGGTCGCGTGAGACGAACGAAATCGGGTTCACCCGGGCCCGATTTAAAAATCGATTTCAAGTTACCCCTCGGAATACAATCATTTTTCTCGTTCGATCGGGACTTCACAATTTTTCAACGTGAACGCGGCATTTTTATCGGAAATTCGATCTTTAATTTAAAATTTAAACTACATACGAAGTACACCCTTAAATACAATCTCTTCTCGTCGCGATATCGATCGACATTTATGCCTATAATTGTCAAACTGGTCTAACCCATAGTTCATTTTTAATGAACTAACAGTTAATTATTTCACAATAAAGTAAAAATTACATTTAATTAATTTCGTTTACAATTTCAAACACTTAAAGCGAAATCTACCTATGGATTAATTAATCCAATGAATCGCATTATTACAAAATCGTACACTATTTATAACAGTTTTGATTTCTTCTTTGATTGAAGAAATCCAACGGAACTATATTCGAAAATCACCTTGAAGTCAAACGACTTCCTCCGAGATACCCATGGAGATCAATCGATTTTCCTACACCGTTCTACACGATGTCGAATTTTTTTCGATCCTAAACGTCTCTATCCTCAAGTACGATCATTTCGAACTTAGAAGTTCATAAATTCTCCGAGGGTAAACATTTTAATTCAGAGCCGTCTGCCCACGCGTTCGAAGAGGATCAGGGTTTGTTTAAAAGCGAGATTAGAGGTGCGAACAGAGAACGGTGGAAAGCTAGGCCTGGGAGCTTCTTCGGATCTGTTTCCTCTGGTCGTTTGTGTGTCTCGTATTTCTAGAGCGTCCCTCTGCGTGACCCGATGCTTATCGAGACGATGGGGGCCGTGATGTGACGAACATCACGTAGCCCAGGCTCTCGTTTTCCTCCACGCCTGACCGACACGTTGGGAAAATCATGCTCTCGTATGACTGCGGGTCTCGGTCAGTCTGTCCTATCGGGACAGAGACTTTATCGTAAGCAGATTAACGCGACATTTCTCGGAATCGAGACGCGTTCGTGCGTCAACGGACGGGGCCCGTTATACTCCCTTTCGAGAGATCACGAAAAATCCCCGACCCGGAAAAGGCGGAGCCGCCGAATCCATTTCGGAGCACGAGATTTGTAATCGGAGAGCACGTGAGCATCGCTCGAATAAACGAACATCGGCGAAGGAAGGGTGATCTTTGATCGTGCTGCGGAGGATCGCCGTTTGAACGGTGAAAAAATTCCTCCTTGCGCTGGTTCGTAATACAATCATTCCCGAAGACGACGGTCCGAAGATGAAATTACTCCGAAAGAGGTGTGCAAGCACTGGAATTAAATGCGAGGTCATTTCCGGTGTCAAGAAGTTTGATTTACGGAAAGAGAAATTGGGTACCTTGGTTGTGCTGTCGTGTACAACCGAAAGGAACAATTATTATTTATTATTATTTATTATTATGGACGGTTTGAAGCCTTTTTAAAAAATTTAATGAAAAAATCAATACCATTATAAATAGTACATGATTTTGCAATAATGCGATTCATTGAATTAATTAATCAATAAATAGATTTCGCTTTAAGTGTTTGAAAACCCACTCCTTCCGGTACATAAAAATTGATTTGTACAAGTAGAGCTAATATTAAATTTACAATACAAATTTCATATATAAAAATTTTTTATACAATAATTCATAGAAAGGAACAATCAATATAATTATTAATTAAATTAAAAATAAAACTCTGGGGTCGGATACTATTCTACGAGCAAAAATAGTTGCAACGTTATTCAAATGGAGTAAATAATGCTTTCGGGTCAGAGAAAAATATTTGCAGCATTATCCGTGGAGCGAATTCACTCCGTGTCGTAAATCTAGTTCGACCCAACAACCGACTACAAAAACGTGGTAAAATAATGCATAATATTGTGACAGTTCTCGACAGGGATATTTATGTATTTATATCCATTTTTATGACGGGTTTAAACAACATTTCAGGTAAACGTGTCTAGAATCCTACAAACCGGGAAAAGGGACTTCCCGGGGACGAAACTTGGCCTAACAAAGCACGACTAGAAAATAAATATACCACCCAGCACGGTTTACCTTGCATCTTGCACTGATCTCGTGTCTCTTCGCGCGTCGAAATCTAATCTAATCTAATCTGAGATGTGCTGTAATAAGCTGCGACGAAGTTAAAATTAGCAGCATGCTTTTACGTAGCGTACAATTCGTTCGAAGAAATTGTTCCCGTGGTATGTACGCAAGCGTTTGCGTCGTTTGAATTCGGTGCTAAGAAAATATACATCGACCATCGTAACGGTAATAGTAACAGTAAAAAGGAAACTTGAAGATCCCCTAGAGCCTTGGTCCAGGGCCCAGACCTTTTTCCAGGCAGTAAAAGAAAAGCCTCGCTCATTCTTATTATTATTTATTATAGACGGACTCAGGTACCTTTACGTAAGTGTTGACAATACAACAAAAAGAACACAAATATTTGGAACACAAATAATACAAACGATTTGGTATTATGCTATAAATCTGCGTAGTTGCTTTTGAAAATTTTGCAAAGACTCAATAAAAAAATCTATACGATTATTGCACTCCGAAATATTTTTAAATTTCGTTGCCAACAACTCCCTACTATTTTAAGTGTTTTATTTGAAGTTTACTTCAAAGAAGAGTTCCTCGACTGCTACTTATTTTAAACAATTTGATTTACTAATTATATTAAATATAACTTTCAAACTTCGTTGTAATTTATATTTGTGAAACTTATATTTCTTTTTAACCAAAAGAAATAATAATTAAAATAATTAACCAATAATAATATTAATAAAGTCACACTCGACAAAGGAGTGCAAAGGGTTAATACGATTTATTGGATTAATTAATCCATAAGTAGGTCTTGCTTTTTGTGTTTGATGTTGAATTTAGTTTCTTTTCAGTGCATTAGGTATCAACATAAATTGATGATGCAATTTTACGATTTCGAAGATCGAATTTCCAGTGGCACGTCCCAATTGATCCGCGGCACGATGTTCTCTCGTCCGAGAACCATGGAAGCGACAAGCAAGTGCGCACGCGCGTGTTTCATTATCATAGGGCCCTGCTTATCGTCGAGCAAATTTATGAGACGATGGTTGGCGTTCCTCGGTCCCGCGAGCCGATTTATCACCTTCGAGGCCGTGATTACTTGGTCGATTGTTTCTCGACCCGGCTCGAAGCAGCTCGAAGCGCCTCTTCTACGCTCAACGGGTACGCGCGATTACTCGAGGAACGTCGGGTAATCGACACGAATCGCGTACACGTGCAATAATAGTTTCCAGCTTACCGGAGCTCACAGCTATCAATAAGCGGCGTAGCTGCGTCGGGTAAAAATAATGCAAAACATTCGACTCGGTGCTCGAACTTGGACAAACATACGAACAAGTCTTAAGTCCTGTTAAATGTTTAAATATTTTAAACACAACTTTTTTGCTGATTTTCATGCAGAATTTCATGCAACTTTTGTATCCTTTTTTATGTAAAAGGATTGTCCCAGCCTGTACGAGATTAACACCTTTTCTTTTAAAGTGTAAAAATGCTTTACGCATACCCCGGCACCCCTGGAGGGGAGCCTTCGGTCAGCTTAACCACTAAAACTGCACTCCGGGGGGCAGGATCTCAATGAAACTCAACCTGTAAGAGATTATCTGAGCTTGAATAAGTACAATGGGTGTACTAAGTATTCGTACACCACTTCAAGTATTCGACCCAACAGTTTGAGTTGTTTCGAGGCGTTAGAATGATTAGTTAGAATGATTACAAGCTAATTGCGAAGGAAAAAGTAAAGTTGAGGATGTTTTAATTTTTCATCTGTGTCTGTAATGAAAATGTCAAACATGTATTACGTTTTTAAAAGGTGTACGAATACTTTCTGGGAGCCCTCACTTGCAGCAAAAAATTGACCTAAAATTTGGTTGATACCGTACCCAAATATTTTTGCTAAAAAAAGGTCATTCATCTTGTTTTATTATATTATATATAACATTTGCTACGAGCCCCGCGCTGGCTTAATCCAGCACTGTATTCGATAATTTTTCCCGAAGATCGTAACAATTTCAATAAAGTGGATAAAGTACGCGAAATCGATCTTTTGATGTTGCGAAGCATCGATTGTCGAAAGGTAAAGAAAAATCGGGAACACTCCTTTGAGCGGAACACGACCGCGGCCGAATAATTCATTTCGAAGGGGATAGACTCGTACCCGATGGGATTTTTCCCGGTACCATCATGCCGGTTCACGGTGTCCCATCTTTCATCGAGCAATTGCGGCATGGGTAACTCGAAATCAATGGAAAGCCACTCGAGACGAACCCGTTCCAACGCGGAGAGAGAACGGAGAACGGTGCGCATCTCCAGCGGCGTGTGTCAGGGAGCACAATAACTCTTCGTTCCGTCGCGACATGTTAATTCACAGTTGCGGGGAGCAGCGGTCTTCGCGAGGCCAGAAAATAATTAAGTCGGGGCGAGCTAGAGTCCCGCGAGCGTGGCCGTCGGCGATTTTCGTCGCCGGACGCACGGTGGTTTAATACGCGAGTCTAGCTCGGCAAAATTACATCTATTCCTACTTATTTATCGTTATTCTTCGCTAACTTTTAACCTGGCTGTCCATTTCGGAGTAAAATTCGCGTTCTTAACAAAACAGGAACAGGCTATCTAGCAGGTCCTACTTTAGACGGTGGGATATCTGCAGGTGGTTGAGGACGGTGTACAAATCGGTAATGGTTCAGGTATTAGCGGCAAAGAATAGGGATAGACTTTTGACTGTCGGTCCATCTTGTGGCAGGCGTCAGAAGTTAAATGCCGCCACAGTCTTTTTTTATTTATTTATACAGGTCGCAACAAGGTAATTAGCGTCCACAAAGATTATAACATATTACGCAAGATTACAATATTATGTCTTTATATCAAGATGTATTCGATCGGAGACATAAATTAATTAAAGCAATTTTAGGAAGTTTAAACTAGCAAAATTGCTTTAATTAATTTATATCTTCGATCGAACCTTTGCGCCGAGATCATCAATACATCTTGATATTAACAATCTTACGATCGATAATCATAACACATTTATTATGTCTTTATATTTATAAACATTTATAGGTATAATGGGGAGAGAGAGAGATTTGTAGTAGTTGTATACAAGATTACAGAGTATGGTAAATTTTTGTGGACTTTAAAAATTTTTAAACTCATTTCTTTAATTCTTAGGATCGCCACAGTCTTGGTCTAAGAAAAACACTCGGGTCCGTACTGTTTCTTAGATCGTGTAGTTCGGTTTTTTCGCTGACCGAGGCACCTCAAGATTTTTAATTCATGTTTCTTTTTTTTATGTCTATAGTCTGCTCGCAATCGATCACTGCGTTTCTTTAACCACACACGTGCACCAATGGATTCTGAGGAGAACACAAGATCGACATCGAATCAGGGGATGTGGAGGACTGTTGGAATGGATCGTCCACATCCGTTGCTCGGTGGTCGACCTAGGCGTTCTTCTGTAAGAAGTACGATTTCCCAGCGATTCGAAGAAAGAATCTCGAATTCTGTGTGTTCCGGCGCGGCGCCGATCAGAAATCTCGGTCGTTAATCCGTCCGGGCAACAGAACGAAGGAGAACGGCGATGGTCGTTGATTGCACGTGGCGCGCCGGTTAATGATATCGGCTCGGGTTTCATAAAACCGGCGACGACTGTTGCATCGCGGAAAACACCGGGGGCATAGTCGGTCGAGGGCGTGCATCGCCGCGCCCCGGATAGTTTAATTATAGAAAACGCAAGAAAGTGGCGGGTCAGCCGTTTTCCCCAGCGATTACCAATTATTATGGACGAGGGGTAAAAACGGGGCCGATGTAACGTCGTTGAATTACACGAGGATTTTTCAATGCACCCCGGTGGCTGAGCCGTGCTAGATCGAAAGGGGATAGTCGGCCTCTTCGTTTCGAGAGAGGAGATGCAGGTACGATGATGATCGAGAAAGGCACCCGAGGCGAGGCGAGGCTATTTCTCCTCATCTCCCTTTCTCTCTGTACGCGTTTGCATTACTCTTAATTATTATCTTACCAATCCAGGAACAACTTGCCGCGGTATTTACGCGTCTAGCATTTAAATCCGCATTAGCCGGTTTTTCGAGAAAGCCGACGAATTCTGGCCATCCTTCTCCTGCGGCATTTTACTGACCCCTTGCATTACATTAATTATTAGATTGCGGATCTTCGCGGAAAATAAAAATTGCTCAAGCCAATTGTAACGTGCTGGATAGAGAGTTAATCATTTTAACAAGCTGGGAGTAATAGATTGGCTTTCTTAAATCATTTTAACCTTCCTAGCGTTTTAAATTGCGCCTACCCACTTTTCATATAAATACGTCAAATCCACAGTCTAGTAATTATAGAGCCCGAATGAAACGCGTTTAATAAAGAAACTACGTTACGACAGCCATCGTTCAGAGGAAGGAGGCTGTATTCGTGATTTTATTCGGGACATTGTGACCCCCCTGTGTCCAAAATGATAGAGCCCAAAGACAGTTCAATTGATCCAGCATGAGTTGCTGCAGGGAAAGTGCTCTTCGCCAACCTTTAATTACTTCTAACGATATAATTCGACTGTTTATTCAATCACCGTTTAATTATACATCTATCTCATGCTCGTGATTGTACTTGGCACATCGACTGTCACCTGTCACCAAAATGATGAGACTCGAAGAGGATTCGATCGCTCGGGCGTGAGTTCCAGGGAAAGTGTTCCTCACGAACGTTTCTCTTCGTTTCTCTTCATTTCTTTTTTTAAGCAACGATTAACAATTAACAATTAATCAATCGTCCATGTTTCACTGATTACTTTTTTAGTGCCGGATTAAGCCAGCGCTAGGTTTTGCACGATAATATAATAAAACACGATGAATGACCTTTTATTAGCAAAAATATCTGGGAACGGTATCGACCAAATTTTAAAATGTAATGAAAAATGGAAAATTGGTAATAAAGTCGTCGAAGGGGAAGGGTAAAGTGGGAGAAAAATGTGAAGACATTACTAACATGTGCCTCGTACAGACAGTCGCGATAGGGGAATCCAATGGTGGAGAAGAAGACGAAAAAACTTTTTCTGGAAACGGTGTAAGTCGCGGCGCAGAAGAAACACTGAAAGCCTCCTAGAAGCGTCATTTCGGGCGAACTTTTACGAGCCTGTGACTCGTCCGGACAAGTGCACGGCGCGGCGCTTTTGATTTTTCATCAGCCAGACGTTTTCCCGATGGTCGGCGCGCTGCTGTACTAGAAACTTGTCGATAAGGGAAGGCAAACAGCCAGTGAAACGAGGCGCATCGAAGTTGCTCCGCGATGCTCTGGCTGGGCGTGAACAGATTATCTTCACAAATATTGTCCCGGTGACGATGTACCGGCATGTATGTTCACGTGTTTGACTACAGCTCGAGCGTATTTGCTCGCGCAATATCGTGTAGCGTAATTCGACCATGGATATACCATCGTGAGTCGCCGCGAGCTGGCTTCTTCCGATCGACAACTGCTCAATTCTTTAAATATCATTATTATTTGTAATCGTCAATTAAACGATATTAATTCAATGCAATTTTTACGATGTTGTCCGCAATGAACAGATAATGCTTGTTATACTTTTTCTTGAAATATATCACTTAAACCAATTTCATAATTATTATTATTATCTATTACAGACGGACAGAAGCCCTTTTTACATAAGTATTTACAAGGAAAAGAAAAAAGAGAAAGATACAAAACTACTTGTCTAATAAGAAAGAAGGGACATGATAAAATATTATACAATTTTCAAAACACATGATGAAATTAATTATAACATATGTTATTCAGAAAAATTACTCAACAATTAACCATTCTACAATATTAACTTAATTTTTTCATTCCACGATTAAGCTGCGGATTTAATGGATCTACGAGAAAAATGGGTAACTGGAATTTCGATCTGCTCCAATGCTTGAGGGTAGAAAGACATTTTTAATGGGAAAATCCAGCGTTCTAGTAAGTAAAGAAATATATTGGAAGCCGTAAAAAGACGACCGAGATTTCTTCATTGTCGCTCGTCAAGGGAAACGCGTTCTGCCATTGTCCTGAACAATTTAATGGGTGTCCAAGACTCATCTCGGTGACTCGATCGAATTCTTTTTAGAAAACGAAGAAGAACGCGACGAAAGTTGTCTCGTGTCATCCCTCTGGCTGTTCGTTTCTCTCTAGCTCGAGGCATTTATGGTAACGAAGAGCAGCCAGTCGCCACGTCCGGATTGTGATTATTCAATTTTTCAAGGGATCGCGATCGCCGACACCGTTTTTGTCCGCGTTTGATCCATCGAGAGGCTGGTGGGCGTGGCAGCGAGCAGACCACGGTTCTTTCTTTTTTCGATTGTGGAACGGACGTGCGAAGAAAGGGCCGCACTGTCCTCGCTGCGGCTCGATTCTCGTGAAGCGTCTCTCGATCAACTCGAAAAAACTGCTCCCGATCCGGCGCGGCGTATCGGACTGGCTGTCGACGGGGAATGGCAGTGGCAGAGCGAGCAGAGCAAGCAGAGCGAGAATGGCAGCGATCGGGGCACCATGAAAGACCCGTTCTGTGTCGGTTCGACACGTGTGGGTGCGCTCGGTGTCACAATAAAGGTCTACTGTGCTGCGCCACGATCCCCTACTTCTGCTCCAACAGAAATCATTTACTCTTTATCGTCGCTGCGCGCGAGCTCTCGAATCATCCAATTTTTTCGGCAATGGCTGCCAAACTTTGACCAGACGCTGCTGGCTCGACCTCGTTTGCAATTTTCATGTGTTAGGTCGTACGGAAAGTTAAGAGCCAAGCAGTGGTGCATCCAGGATTTAATTTTGGCATAAAAAAATTACCGATACTAGAATACTATTGTTTGTAAACAGAAAAAATTGACCGTGGGAGCACCTTTACCAATACTGCTAATAAATTAACCCTTCGCTGCATAGTGTATTATATCCGATACAGTTAATAAATCTGGTATATCGTAAACTAAGAATGTACTTTCTTACTGTTCTAAATTATGTTTATTTTTCTGAAAATGTTGTTTCAATTTTTTAAAATATTTTTTGCTTAAATAAAACACAAAAACTGATCTTATTTCAATTTTCTTCATGCCAATTAAAAATAATCATGTAGTGAAGGGTTCAGAAAGAAAATAAATGTCGATTCGACTCTAACTTGTTGCGATTCAGGTAGAAAATTTTTATTTTGCATAAACATTCTATTCATCGTACACGTCCCTTAAATAAAAAAAGATAGTGTTTCTTTCAAACTAAAGATTATAAGTGGAGCACAATGTACTTTTTTAATATATGAAGTTAAACATGAACGAAGTAACACAAAAACTGATTTTCTTTCAATTTTTTCATGTCAATTAAAAAAATCATGCAGTAAAGGGTTAAATTAATTGGCTCTGTTGTAGAAATTGTTACAGGCATCTAGATCTTCATGAATTGTGAATGACAAGAAGAGGAATGCCCCCATTGCAGTTGTAGAAAGAAGGAAAGATGTCGGACGCGAATGGAAGTATTGAAATCGTGAATTTGGATCAGGAGAAAATAAGGAGGAGTAGGATCTTTAAACCAGTCAGGATCTACAGGAAGAAGAGCGGAATAGCTGTGGGCAACGGTAGATGGTCTGTAGATCTCGATCGGCGTTCCAGTGGATCGTCGAACCCGGTGGCTCGCGATCGCGGTTAATTAATAAGGTGCGTCTCGTTCGGGTTTAACGGTGAAGATCGACGGTGAAGGCTTGGTTGTGAGCACGATCGCGAAATCGCGTGACGCAGGGCGTGTCATCGGCTGCCGCCAGTTATGTTCTACGTCGGGTAAACGTAGGCAGCGGCACGTCTTCGAACTGGGAGAGGAGTTAAGCCGTCGATCGGTGCCTGTCAGTCTGTTTGAGAGAACATGGCCCGTTTTTGCGGGCCCGCAACGAGGAAGCACGTTCTCCGCGCTAACCGGAGAGTTTCTACAGAATAAAAAAAAACGAGTCCGAAGAGTATGCGAGAGAGAAAGAGAGAGATAGAGTTAGAGACGTTAGCGCGTGTTTTGTACGGTCGATCGCTCGTGCGGATCTCGCGAGGACCGGACTGGATCTGCCGAGCGAATCGACAGGGCTATTTGAATTCTTTGCAGTTCTGCCTGATCGCGAACGGTTCGTTTGATCGATCGATCGATTGGCCGCTCGTGAGTCGATCGTAAAACAACGCCGCGCCAAGGAAGCACCGGAAACAACGTGGATTACGACGTGGGCGTCGGTTCTCTCGGCTAGACTCTAACACGTGACATGTGCAGCCATTTTTCTGCCATTATTTATTTATACAGGATGTATAAATTGTTTCCCAAACATTGTGTGAAATAGTAAGTGCAACTTGCACGCTTCATTGGATTTCCAAGTCTGTGACTCATTGAGATATCGCGTCGAGTGATGTAGGAGTGTTTTCAATGAATTTGGGAGAGGCTGCTAGAGCCTGTTGCGAGATAGTAGAGGCTGTTAAGGGCAGATTTTCATCGCGGCACGGCGCGTTGCGTAAAGGAAAACGGTTGGAATCTCCGTTAACGACTCTTTAAGTAGTAATTAAGGTCTCCGTGGGGGCCGAAGGTGGAGAAGGTTCTCGAACAATAGCGACAATTGGATAAATTGCTTCCCTCCTCGAGCACCTTGCGCAACTCCGTCCGTGCGCGCATCGGAGGCCTTCGTTTTTCCAACGACTCTTGAAGAATACGAAATACGTACTGTAATTAATATTAAGAAGACAGACGATGTATAACATTTTACAACCAATATAAAGAGACAAACGATGTCGTATTAGGACTTTCGATCCTATTTGCTTGAAGCCAGAAGCGCGAAGAATTGTGAAGAGTGCCATCTAAATACTGTGGTACCCAAGGTGGTTGGGAACCCACCTTTAACCCTTTAACTCGAGAGGCGCCTCTGAGGCCTCACTAAAAAGTGCAGTACTATTATTTAAAATATTGTTTACATTATTAGATACGTCGGTATCTAACCAATTACTAAACATTTAAGTATTGTATGAGATATTATATCAATTTCATATCTACCAAATTTAAAACAATCATAGAGAATGGGAATATTCTGGGTCAGAAGAAAGTTTGATTTTCGAGGTAAAATAGCTCCGAGTGCAAAGGGTTAATCTAAACTGTAGGTCCCGTCGCGAAATAATTCTCATAGAAGAATTTAAAAAAGCGACGTTAAATAAGATAAAAAAAACATTTCTGATATCAGCTGTGTTTCATCCGGCGCGCGATCGTGTTAAATACGATGTCGAGGCTTTCAGCAATGCGTCTATTCGACACCGGCCAGTTACGACGCGAGAAGCCCACGCAGGCTGTTCATAGTTAATAAACCCGGGGCACGATCTCGGAAAAGATCGGCGTATTCGATTACCGATCGCGACATGCTGGGATAGGGGATCGCGAAGACGAAGGGAAGACCGGATGATCGAACGCTACACGGTCGCCGGGTGTTCAACCCCGAAGCGGGAATATTACTCAGGCCAATATCGCCGATTAATTAAGGAGGACAGCGGGGATTGCTCCCGTTTCTATCAAGCGCCAAACCGCGGCTTAGGCTGGATAGGACGCTCCTCGTGGTTTTAATCGTTCCCGATGGAAAATGAGCTGCTCGAGTTTCGCGGCGACTCGTACGTGTATCGCATTTAACGGTAATTACGGTAATGGACTAATAAATTGCCTGGATCTGCATCCCGTCTGCTAGCCGACTCTCTCTCTCTCTCTTCCCCCTATTGGCGTGCATTCACCGGCTGACCGAGCCTAACCCGAGACGCGATCGAGGCCGACGATCCCGACGAGATCGTCGACGGAGACCGTCTAAATCCCGTTTAACCCCGTTCGCAATTTTCTTCATGGTGACGGTCTACTTTCGATCTTGAAGATGCGCTACCGAAAGAGGACTTGGCGTATCGGATCTGGTCGAGAAATCAGCGCACTCGAATGTTTTTTTTAAATCTTATTTAACGTCGCTTTTTGAATTCTTCTATGAGAATTATTTCGCGACGGGGCCTACAGTTTAGATTAAATGTGGGTTCTCGAATGTTGAACGAGTCGAATGGATTTGCAATCGATGCAAACATTTTCTATTTTTCAGATCCGCAGTCTAGCGACAATGAACATGAACCAAAAGTTCACTGGTCATTTCTAATTAAAATAGAAAATTGTTACTCTAACGAGCCAAACTTTTTTGTCTGCATTCTGTTCAATTTTTACAGGTACCGGGCGTACGATAAACGCGTCAAGATTCCTCGCAGCAGGAATCCTAGCAAAAATGTAGAAGAAACCTTTCGACTTGGTGAAAGGAAGATAGATGTATCTTCCATCCATAAAGATCCATTTCGCGAAGGAAGCTCCGATTATTATCCTCGAGCATATCCCGTTCGCCGCGATCAAACTTCTAACGAGACGCGTCCGATCGAGCATTATCTCCGGCCGATCCTAAGCCTTCGATCGCGATTTAGCGATTTTATCGGACCCGGGGATCCACGAGGTGCTCGCGTACACGGCCGCTTCTGCGCTCGTTCTCGCGAAAAAGTTCGTTTTTCTCGGTCGTTTCGCGGCTTCGGCTATGCTACACCGCCTCTCTCTCTCAGACTCCGCCGCGCATAGCCTAGACCGCGAGGCTTCTTCAGCAATTTACCATTCTTCCTTTCTGCGGAGCTCTTCCGCCTCTTCTTCGTCCTTAACCGGCCGTTTTTCTCCAGGGGCAGTACCAGCTGGCCAGCACTGTACTCCCTCCTTCCTGCTTCCCCCACGGGGAACCCCCATCGCGCCTCTGCGGTTCATTTTTTGAATTCTTCCACGGCAAAGAACAACCGCAAAAACCGGCACCGGAGGCTTTGTGCTTCGACCGATAGCCTCCTATCCGTCGATTCTTTCGGAAACACCGCAGAAACTCGGAGGACACGTTGTTCCAGTCACCTCTTCGATTTATTAACGTGATTTACTTTATAATTTATTTTATTTATTTATCGATCTTGTAAACTATGTTTGGTTTGTATAACGTACATTAGTATGACACTTTACCATTAATAATAATATATATACAAAAATGAAGTCCTGACTGATTGATTGAATTATCAACGTTCAAACTAAACCCTTGGACCTAGAAAGCATAAATTTTGGAGAGAGATTTCATTTATAATACATATGTACAAGGAATAAGAAAGGATATTTCGAAATTCAACCCCTAAGGGGGTGAAAATATTTTATTTGTGGTCGGATTTGCTTGAAACTTGGTCTTAATGCTCTTTGATTTAATTAATCAAACACCTATTTCGATATTATTGAATAATTTAATCTCTAAGGGACTGAAAAGGGGTTGCAACGTTTGTATCAGGAATATATTGTTCGTAGTCTGATTTACATCAACAATAAGCGGTGTAAAAAATATATATGAACAGATGAAAATTTATATATCTTGCACACAAATAATATTGCTCCGCAACGTATGACTAAGATAGCACATTTGGGAGCAGCTCGAGAAAACATTGGCGGTTCGTGACTGAAAGCGGAGTCCTTCTCGGAAGGGACAATGGTAAGGTGACGGATGCGTTCGGCCAAGTGTCCAGTATCGATAGTCCCGCAAGGTCTGTCTAGAGTTACCAAGTGGACCGCGTCCCGCGTTTTCTCATTTCGGCAACGTTACACCGTCTTTGTTTCCCGGACTCGTTATCAGCGGCCACCCAGCGCTGTCGAACCGCCGCGCCAGCGCAGGTGCTTTCGAAACGACAGCGTCGGGTGTCCAGATAAGGGACGAGTCCGCGAGTCTCGAGTTTTATCTTCGAGAACGATTAAGAGTCGTGGAAGACGCTCGGGTGTCTCGTCTCTTTGAAAAGAGTGACTGGTACGCCGAGATAACCCTTTGATCCGATCCTAGGAAAGGGAAGTATACAGGGTGTCCCAAAATTGCGACAACCTGTAGTTCGACTACCGTAGAAACGATTTATCGAATGATTCGAGGAGCGAACTGTGGAACGACGATTTCTGTAGACGAACGGTTAAGTTTCTTTCGCAAGTATCATTTCCGCGGCCAGTAAAAAAGAAATTCTCCGAATGTAGAGAATCCTACGACCATCGTTTGGATTGTCCGCGAGTTGTTCAACACCTGTAACGACGTTTTACGGTGCGCAGTGTAGCTCGCGGTTTCTCGCGTCGCTGGTACCGGCGCGACGGTTCCTGTCGCCGTGGTTTTTACAAGCCGGTAAATCGAGAATAGGGAAAAAGGAATTGTCGCGTCTCTAGCTTTTTTCCCTGCGCGAGATAGCCTAACCGATCGCGGTACACGCGGTTGTATTCTAGGCGCGAGCTGCTGTATAAGCCGCGAGCCTGTAGCAGAGAAAATCGGCGCGGTTCCGGTGCAACGACTCGCGCAGTTTTGCCGCGTTCGAGCTGCCGTTCGATGCACACGAACACCGGCGAACGGAGCTCAGAAAAAGAGAGACAAGTCCGGACCACGAGAGTGCAATCGTAAAACCTCCGCTCCCGGAACATTCCCGGGTGAGCGCTCCGCTCGCGTGCCGGCCGCATGCAAAACCTGCGGAACGCCTTTCCTGTTCGCATTCGAAAAGCTTCGGACGGAAAATGTGTTGAAAATTTCAGATTATATTATGGTTTGCCTGCTGACTAACAGAAAAAAGATGGAAAGGTTGAAGAGGGGTTAGAGAAGTTTAGGAGAAAAAGAGAAAAGAGAGTATAAATAAACCAAAAAGTATACCAAACCAAAAAATGTAAAAGTTAGGGAATGGGGAGGGAAGCAATAAGTATGGAATTAAGGGGGTTAGTTATAATTAGGAGACTAAAAGAGTAGGGATTAGTGAGACATAGAAATGTAAGAGAGAAGATATGGACTGAAGTTAGTTTAAAATCAATTGCAAAATTTGTCATCGAACAGACAGGTAAGAAACCGAGCTAATAAAAAACGTGGTAATGATTCGGGAGGCTGACCAAAGCATTAACGCGTAAGCATACGTCGAAGACGCTGACTGAAGTTATTCGTGATCCAACAGGTGACTTCGGTAGCAGTTTCTCGGAGCGATTAGCGTGACACAGCGATCACTCTTCATCGATTCGAGTACCCTAAGGGCAGTGATTAGTTCGAATCTCGAATTCCGTCGGTTAGCAATCGACGGATGGTCCTTAATCGACGCGCGGATCGTTCGAGGAAGATTTGTATTGCGCCGTTTGCGGCTCATCCGGTGCCTTTCGGCCGTTCATCCCCGGACATTATGATTACGCCACGATACGACCAGGCGCATTAAATAGAAATAAAATAAATCCGAGGGTAGAGACGAGTCTCGAGTCCAGTAAACGAAAGAATCCCCGCAGGCTTCTGCATATTACACGGCAAGAGGCGGCCAGCCAGGCAGAAAACGCATGCCAACCTAAGCCAAGCCGAAGCCAGTCGTCGGGGATGTGATCTCGAATTCCCTCGTAAAACGCATCCGCGCCGCTGCTGTAGGCTGATTCTTAAAAGGAATCGGTGCAGCTGTAGTTTTACAGTGCATCGAGCATCGTCTGCCTACGATTTCTCGAGACATCGATCATCAAATCAAATATTTTCCCTTTCGACTCTCTATCCTTTCTTCCTTCTGCCGTTCAGGTTGCGAATAGGGTTGCCATCCCGCAGGATCTCAAGTCATTTCTTGGTCCCGCATTTCTTAAATAGGTGATGCGGAATCCCGCACGAAAAAAATTTCGCGATATATATATTTTTTTAATTATACTTTTAATTTAATTTTTCTTTTTAATTTTTCTTTAGTCCTAGTTGTGAACAATCAAATCACCGCTACACTTCAGCGTGGATATTGTACAATACATCGTGTAAATCTTTAAATTTAATGACTATCCATATTCTTTCTAATGTTTAAATAACGATGAAAAATGTTGGTTCTATAATCTATGAAAATAGAAATCTCCAGCTTGAATGCCAACTCTATCAATGATTTTCCACGATATTCGACAACTTTCATATGCCTTTCGTTTACAACTTTCTACGGTTTAATCGAACGGTGAACTTTATAGTTTGCACATGTTAGTTTAGAAGCTGTGCTTTTGATTTATTTCGAGATTCGTTGGCCGACGTGCAGGTAACGCGAATTATTATTATCATCGCGCTAGGATCGATGACTTCGGGCTCGAGAAGCGGGTCGATGCACCGCAAGATTAACGCAGAAACAATCTCTCCTTGTGGTTACATTGAATCTGTTTCTTCGTTGTGCCTTTATCCCACCATGGACAGCAGGTACACAGGTTCCAGACGATGTACCGCGATAGCCGTAAAGCCAAAACACGTGTTTCGCCAAAACGCAGCCCACGACGCCACTAATTCCTTATCTCCGGACTTCCTTTACAATTTCGTTTATCGTTCCGACGCTAATGGACCGAGCCATGAAACAGAACGTACAGCGACGGCGCACCTTTTCATTTCAGACGCTATTGTCGAAGGTTCTGTGGAAATCACCGACACGAATTTTCCCGACACGGTTTTCACCGACACCAGATTAAACTGGACGTTAAAAACGTTCGTACCATAATCTCCATAACAATCCCATATTCTGCAAAGTTTCAGAAAAATTATTTCCGCGCGTGGTTTTAGAAAAGTCACAATTTTCTTGAAATTGTGCAAGTTTAACAAATTATTTCAAGGTTAAAAACGTCCATACCAAAATTTTCATAATAATCCCATATTCGGCAAAGTTTCAGCTTTAATTTAAAACAAAATTCACCCATCCATCTCATTTTTATCAAAAGTTCTTTGATTTTGACACAGATTTCATCGGTATGTCCTAGTGCGCAGCGGAGTAAAAATGCTCGGATTTAGCGAACGCGATCGACTCTGTTGATCAGCGAATTTCCAGTGCACGAGAGATCACGGGTGCACGTACGGAATCGCGAATCGAGGTGTGCGTGGATTGTTAGGCGCGTGTGCGTGCACGTTTAACAGCGAGGAGGGGTACTGACCGCGCATTCCACGAGGGAGGTGACCGCCTCGCTTCTCATCTGTAAGAACCTCTACCAGCTCCGCCTTGAGCTGAACTCGAACATGGACTGCGGAGTACAGAGAAACGACGAAAAAGTGTTGGAAATCGTTCGGCTCGGTCGATCCTCCGCGAATTATCGCGCCATTGTTGGCCTATTACCGATCATCGGAGCCGAAACGCGAGCAACCAGGAACGGACGACAATGTCGAGCGACATCAGGGTGCGCCAGGGGAGTAAACTCTTATGTATGACCTTGGTCCGCTTTAGTTTGCTTATTAGGGACTTATTTTAGATGGCACCACGATCGCAACATATCACGTGATTGAACGTGATTGGACATCATTGATGTTCCAATTTTTGGCGGTACTATTTGCCCATGAAGTTCTTCATGTGTTTGACTATAATTGATTGTTGCGGCTACGATTTTTCAATTTACAGTTGACATTTTTATATTGTTTTTACATTGTTTTATATTCTGTTGAAAAGTTGATTAATAAGCTTGAAAAAAAGAAGTATGCTCAGTGTCTAAACAATTGTAGAATTATTATATATATTATATAATTATTATAGTTATAGTAGAATTATTATAATTATTATATATATGTCCCTCTGCCCTCAATTAAAAACCAACATATATATATGGTCCAAATTTTATACATGAGAGTTTACTCACCCTGAGCGACACGCACGTGTGTGCTCGGTATCACGGTTTAGTAAAGAAGTTCGCACTGTTCATCATCGCATTATCTCCGGCGATTCTTGTTGGTTCGCAACATTTTCATGCGCGCGGTCTCCTCGCTCGTATACTTTTGATGCGGCTCCGGTATACGCGCGCGCGAAGATCGGCCGGACGTTCGCTCACGCAATCGAGTTCACAGCCGTATCATTACAGCGGGACTAACGTTTAGTTGTTTTTTCGCGAGCAGCTCCTCTTAATCGTATAATCAAGTTTTTGCGCGTTTCCCGACTGGTCCGCTCTCCGTCACACGAGCGGCTGTGCCGATGAAATTAATTTCCCGATAAATGACGGTGTCTCGTCCGATGGACGGATAAGGGAATTCGAATAGTCGAATCGAAATTAGCGTGCGGAATCCGGAAAAGTTGGCGAGCGAACTTCGAGGCCGAAGGAGATAGCGAGAGGAAACGCTGTTAGGCGAGGGCTAATGTAATCGGGAACCTGCGATCGATCTCGAGAATTCTATTAAATACAATTACCGGTCCGCCGTGGGCTTATTACGTTAACCGTAAGGCGTCTGGTGGCATCATCGATCTAACCGCGCGCACAAAGGCCCGAGAGATCTCTCGGCAGCCACGGTGTGCGGCAGTTGGCCGTCGTCGATCGATAATTCAGTCCAACTAATTGCCAGGCTACGATTGCCGTGAACACACTATTACGATCCTGTCGACGCGCTAGCGAGAACGCTATACCGGCCACGGGACACGATTCCAACGGCAATATCCCCGTGCTCGAACACAAGCCGTACAAGTACCGCGGCGTGCTAACGTAAAATGAGCAAACGAACGACATGGTCCACCCACGTTCTAACCTACATACACCACCTCTTTCTTTCTCTCTCTTTCTACTACTACTATTTTCTCGAGACAGATTGTAACACCGTTCCTCGTCACCCGGCTAGGTACACCCTGCGAGACAGAGCCTTATCGCAACCAAGATTCCTATCGCGCCCATGGGTTCTCTTGTTTTTTAACCTCCGACTTCTCGGACAGTGATTGAAACGCCCGTGTCGCGTCAGACCATGGAATTTTGTGTTCTTTCTGCCCTCGAGAATTCGCAACCTTGGTTTCCTCCTCTTTCGTACGGATAGTTACGTATTTATTATTCTTTGGGATCTAGAATGTTCAGTTTGGAATGGTCATATTTTTGTTCTTTCAAAAAACTAACTAACAAAAAATAACATAGGCAATGATATCAAATATAAATATGAAATATCAAATACGCCTTTCGATGTACCCATAATCTTCTGATCCGTGAGGTTAATATTGTTCTTTACATGAAAGAATTAAATATAAATTAAATTACGTGAAATAAAAAAGTTATGTAAAAATTTCACTTTCTATTAAGAACTATATGTAGAACCCCTGGTTTTTTGTTGCTCTATGGCTCATCAGGCTTAAAAATTTTACGATCTGGCCCTTTCCAAAAAGAAGTTTGCCCCTGATCTAGAGCAACCATTTCTACTATGCGGACAGGGCAGCCAAATCGGCGACGTCAATGAATACTGTGAATATTATTATTATTATTATTCCTGTTTTCCATTTATTAGTATTATTCCTGTATTCCACATTATTGTATTTACTTATGTTATTCATGTGAAGCAAAATAAACCCCGAAGTGTTTCAAATGCTTATAAATAAATAAAAACATTTCTACTGCTACAACCCGTATATACGGCTAGGTTTATCCTTACTATTAAAGTCTTTGAATGTTTAAACCATTAACGTGGAAGAATAAATGTCGAAAAGATCCTGGATGTCCACCGAGGGTTAAAATAATTTGAGACACCATGGTAGTACGGCTGCTTACTGACATTCTGCGAAAATCGTTGCAGCGCAAACATTTGTTCGCGGCTTTTTCGCGTATCCGCCGAAGGAGACAGTGCAAACAACGGTCGAATCGGGGACGTACGCTAAAAAATCAGTGGACGTACCGGTACCGACCGGTGGCAGCTCTCCGGGCACGGTTTTGTTTCCTACTCGGATCTCTCCATCGCAATTCACCGGGTGTTCCGCTAGCCGAGTACATTGTGTGGGCGATCTCGCGCGAGCCTGTGCCTGCCTGTGCCTTTCTTTTCTATTTCCCCCGGTTGGCCCCTGCTTATTGTCAGGGTTGAACCTGTCCGTTGGAAAAATCAAGGGCACGCTCCCTCGTAAATTTGTCCCCGCGATACTAGGGACTTTCGAAGCCGCGTGACTCGCCCCTTAGAGCTGCGTTCTTCTCGGACCGTTAACCCTTTCCACTCTAAATTATTTTTCAATTTTGTTGCCAACAAATCCGTACTATCTCAAGTATTTCATCTGAGAATTACTTCAAAGAACAGTTTCTTGAATCCAACTTATTTCAAACAATTTTGTTTAATAATTATATTAAAATGTATATATAAAAATGCTTTTTAATAACCACGCTTATATTAAAATGTACTAATAAAGGAGAATATAATTTGTTAGGTATTAGTGACTATAAATAACAGCATGGTTACGTACAATTTAAAGCAGTGAATATGTTAAAAATATTTAAGAACATCAATGTATTAATTTCAGCCTAATATGATAATTAAAAGAAGAATACAATTTTTATTTGGCTTCTGTGTCCAGCAATCGATGCAAATATTTTTCATATTCGTTCATTTTCGTTCGTCGTTTATCAAGACAAATTTATTATAATCATATACAAATTTATTATAATCAAGACAATAATAATACAATAAATAAATTTATTATTATCAAGACAAAAGTAAATCTTCATCGAAAAATCGAAAAGATTGACTGGAGTTTCTCTGTAAATGACGTGGCCAATCACCGAAGAAAACCGTGAAGATTTCACGATCTTTAAGAGATACTTTTTCTAGATCCCTTCCGGCTGGCAAACACGATGAAAATATCATGGAAATCGGTTAACATTGCTGTCGGATAGAAACTGCGACGACTAGAAGACCCGCGGCGGAACTTCGATCGCAAGAAACAGATACCCGCAAAAAGCGCAGTAGTAATTTCCTTCTTTAACGATCTTAATAAGTTGAAAATACTGCGCACCACGATTCTCTCTCCGATTCTCTCGATCTTTCCACCGTTTTAAATTGCGCCTCGGTTTCCTCGATAAATACATAAAACCCGCAGTCGATGCACCAAGTCGATATACCAACAGGAGCAATCTATTTCCAAGGTAAAAAAAACACGAGGGAGCAAGTTCGAGCGTCTGGTCGCGTCCTCGCGCATCAAAATGATGAGGGTAATGCGATGAATGGCGGTCAATTTCCTGTCATTTTCGCCGGTCCCGGGACGAGACCGAGGTGCAGGTTACACGCGTTTTATATGTACACCCGAGGAGAGAAGATGCGGGTTAGCGTGTCTCGGACGAAACAAGAATCCCTCTCTCGCTTCGACGCAAGACCGTACCACATTGTACGGCCGTCGAGACGTCTAACGAGCGCCGTTACGACGAACGAAAGCTGCCTCGATTAGTCGTCGATACCATTATATACGTCGGGGTCCCGTGATTCCCTCGGACGTCTTTATGCGTCGATCATGCGTCGAACGTTTAAAAGGACAACCTCGCGGGGACCAGCCTCGAGAATGGTCGACAGAGTTCCATTGCTCTCCTCCGGCGCTGGTTTGCTGAAAAGACGTGATTTTATCCGACTCCTGTGTTCGCCTGTTATTCATTCCCTTTTCGGAAGGCTGCGTGAGTGTGTGGTTTATGTTGACCCATGGACAGTGGAGAAAGATAATCGTGGTGGTGTGTGGCTGTTACAAGGAACAGCCGTCCAGGGTTATTTCTACGACGATCAACGATAATAATTGGTAACGGTACGCGGATGAAGAAAAATGAGGGTCCACTCTGGTGGACAGTTTTCCTCGAAACGATGGAAATCCGAGAGTCACCACTGTCCTTTTTCTCTTTCAGACGTGTCCCCGTACGAAGAAATATTGCGTGGGTCTCTCGCAGTTTCCCGAGCTTCCACGAATACTAGATTGCTCCCAAGAAGCGATTCTAATTGGGACGCAACTTGAGTGGGCGGAAACGAAATTCTACCATTCGAAATAGATTAGGATTGTGCGAGTACGATATCTCAAGAGATCGCTTGATATGTGCTGTCTTTGCTCTGTCCAAATTAGGAGCACAGAAGCCACGCCCTCGCAAAGCTATCTACATATTGAGATAAAGCGTAGTACGTAGAGAAAGGTACTATAGTATTTTATCCATAAATGTCCCAAAAGTCTCACCCGTAAATGTCCTAGATCTATCTCCACTACTGCGGGGTGTACCCCCTTGAGGGTACAGAATCAGAATTTGCAACTTCTCTATTTTCCATTATTTTTTCATGGGACTTCGATGACCATATTTGTGGAATTTTTCTGATAAAAATCATACCAAATATGATATAATTCTGATGATATTTACGTGTGTAATGGACAATTAAAGTTTTGAGCGCAAGGAAGGACAGTCTCTTTCTTTCCCGTATGCTATCCTTCGCGCCCGAAACTTTACCTGTCTATTACACAGGTAAATAACATCGGAATTATATCATATTTGGTATGATTTTAATTAGAAAAATGCCACAAATATGGTCATCGAAGTCCCATCAAAAAATAATGAAAAACAAAGCATACTGTCCCTGGCGCATAATTGTCCCTCGTCAGACCCTTGTTGGGGACTTATATGGATAAAATACTGAATTACAAATTAATTCACAACCTAAAGCAAAGAGCGTTGGATGACAATGTTGATGTGCAACACAACTCATACGTCGCATCGTTCAAAGCTGAATCGAGCGTTCTCCGACGCTCCACGCGTGCAAAATCGCCCGAGTCAGCGTTCGCCTGGTTGCGCAACGACTTTCGCAGCGCAAGAGACGAGAGGTTCAATTAGCTTGTGAAGTGGGGGGACACGGCGTTAATTCGACGAGGGGGAGGGGCGAAATATCGAGCTGAAACGAGCGAATTCTCGACGCGGCGACGTTACACCTGTGCTATCCACTTTCGACGAGCGGCAGACCGCTGCTATGCCGATTCGTACCACCTGCGAGAGCGCACCTTTCACAGAGACTCGAAACACGGCCTGCGGGGAGAGGGCACACGAAGAGCTGACTCTGGCCCGTAATAAACTTTCTCTCCACGAGAGTCTCGCTCGGTCGTTCGCCTACTCTCTTTCTCTTTTGCTCAACTTTATTCGCTTTAGGGGGACGATAGTCAAATGTACATTTATTAACAAAGTAAAAAAGAAATAAATGTGTATATTGTAAAAAAGAGCCGTATTTATTATAATCAATCGTTGACAGACGTGTTTGTCCAGGGCGTTCCTTTCGATCTGTCTCCTTTTCCAATTTATTGGCGACCGTAATTTTACAATTCTGTTGTTATTTTCGATTTTCTATTTTTATAAATTTAACTGTTAAAAAAATATATATATATTTTTTAATTATATATATATTTTTTAATTATTTTCGATTTTCTATTTGGATAAATTTAACTGTTAAAAAAAAATATATATATATATATATATATATATATATATTCTTTTTAACAGTTAAATTTATAAAAATAGAAAATGGAAAATAACAATATACATATATAGGGTTGTCTGCTAATACGCATACATGCACACATTCAACCCTATAAATACTGTAAAAAAAATTTGTAATGATTGTCAAATAAAATACCTAATAAACCTCAAGTTTGGGCTCTCTTCGGCACGAGGAAAATCGATTTTGGATCGCAGTTGGATCGTTTTGTCCGACCGTGTGCCGATCGTGTTCCCTCTCGTTGACTCTTCCATTGTTGCTCCGTTGAAATAAACGACGCGCACGAGAACGGCGACGACTCGGAGGAGAGGAGACGAGACGACGAATACGAGGAGGCGGCGTAACGAGGCATCTCTTCCTGGTGCGCGCTGCTTTAACGAAGGCACGCGTAAACGGGAGGAATGCGGGAGCTGGCGCGGCGGCTCGCTGTCGTGCCGGTTTGCTCCTTTGAAAAATCGCGGCGCGTTAATACGCGGCTGCGTCGACTACTCTCGCGGCTTTAACGAACCACGAACCGCGAGAGAACCTAGCCTGTTCTGGCTTTTGCAGAGCCTAGCTCTATGCACTTGCACCATTAACGCCTTTCTCTCTCTCCGAAACCCAGACCTTTCGGCTTTTCCTTTTCTTCGACCGTGATGGCACGCTTCTGCAAGCTGTTGCCACGCTGCGCTGCACGAATAATGACAGATCTCAACTGACACCTCCGGAATGCCTCGTGCGCCGCAGCACGTATATTAAACACGCTAGAAAAATCCACTTGACGTCGTGGAAGAACGACAAATTGCCACTCGTTGCTAAAATCAGACAGGAATTAACGGGACCCGGACGGTTAACGAACAGGAACACTATTTTATTATCCTTTCGATTCGCTGACTTCTGAACCCTGAATGCTACCGCGTGAAAGAAATAAAATTGATGCAACCAGGAATTCCGCTCCGTGATTTTCGTCAAAAATACAAAATTGTCTGCGATGATTGTAGCATGGAAGATTCTGTTTTTCTTTGTTAATCGGAATAGCTCGAGCAATAATAAGAGTAATCGTATATCGACGACCCTGATGAGTGGAGAGAGGAAAAAGGGGAAAATCAAATGAAGTAATATATAACATATCGACGACCCTGAATTTTGAGGTCCCATGGAAATCACTGACACAGTTTTAACTGACTCCAGATTTGACCGCCAACGAATTTAACCGAGAGCGGATTTGATCGACAACGATTATCCAACAACTAATCTAAAATCGTTGTCGGTCAAATTCGTTGTCGTTCAAATTCGTTGTCGGTGAAAACTGTGGCGGTCATTTCCGTGGGACCCTGAATTCCGTCACGAACACATCATAAATCCGCAGTCTAATATAATTAAGCAACGAACGAATTCGAAACAACTTATTCGTTACACCATAAATCGCGAATGGGTTTCGCGACTATTTTCGCAGAAAACTGACGCCATAAGAAGCGGATATGCGATCATCTGCTGGAGTAAACGGAAGCCGCACCACGCCCTACGAAACTAGATTCCTAGCTCGATGATTCCGATACAGGTCTATCTGACAGGCTAGTCCGAACCAAGCGTTTAATCTAGCTCGATCTGGATCCTGAGACCTGTAACCCGGTTTAACGGAGATCTGTCCTAGCCTAGATTCCTCTAATGATTTTTCTACAGATGTTATCTACGAGGAGAACAGCTTGGCGATTCGATCTCCGTAGATACCTTATCGATTGCATCTAGCTTATTACGGATTTTCTGTGATATTCTATGTAGAATTCTGGATGACTTTCCAGGTGAGTACCGGGCTCCGTTGTTGGTATTGCGAGACCTCGAGTGGCCTCGGGTAATTACGGACAGGCCAGGTCCTCGCTTCCGATCGCAACAGCGAAACGCACCGGACGACGACGTTACAATCGTCCCATTAGCCAGCGATTCCAGCAATGTGGACGAACCGCGACGAACGACCTTCTCAAGGTCCGCTGCGTTCTACCCCAGTTATAATCTAACCGCGAGGGCTCGCAGAACTACCTCCCCGAGCTTTTTGCTAGGCCATCTGTCGCGGACCAACTCCGCGCAAGGTGCTAAGCTGATAGAGACAGCCCTTCAGGGGAACGCCAAGGACGTAGAGGTCCAAGGACCTGAAGCAACCGGAACTAGTACTGTAACTTTATACATACTTCATATCGTGAAGACTTTGAAGCTTCCAAGGATTCGAAGGAACGAAGAGAATTTCGAAGTTTCGAAGTCTGCCAAGTGCTCGAAATTTTTTATTATTATTTATTATAGACGGATTGAAGCCCCTTTACATATGCGTTTACAAAAAAGAGAAAGATACAAGACTACTCGTCTAATAAGAAAGAAAGGAGATGCATAAAAAGACAAAGAAAAGAAATAAAAAGCAAAATGAAAATCAATGAAACAATCAATATGATTATTAATTAAAAATAAAGCTCTGGGCGGATACTATTCTTCGAGCAGATAATGGTTCTAGGTTCATTGCAGTTGTTATTGTGGTATGGGTGCGCCATTCAGTGTCAACACCTATAGAAATAAAAAGATGTATTATTGTATCTCTAAGAGCACAATACTTCTAGCTGGTTTAATAGCAAATTATGGATATAATTTAAAGAAAATTATTGCAACATATCACTTGCATTTTATGGTGTCTGTACTACAGATTCCTGTGGGAACCAAATCCCATAATACCCCAGCATCAGGAGTATGTATTCCAATCCCGTAAGGCGTCAGGACTATGTATTCCAATATCTCTTTTCGATGGGACACGGAGGCTGCAGACGATATCGAGATCACGGAAAATCGATTCCCCGGACGTCAGCGAATCTCCGATTTCAATCTCAGCCGTGTGTGGTACAGTTAGCGACCGACGCCGACGTCCAGGGAACACCGAGTGACCCATTTGCGCGACACCAGTCTGATCGATGCCACCGTGGAGACACCTATTACCGCTGCTAATCACCGAGAAACCGGCTAATTCGCAAACGCTGTCCGCTTCTTCCGACACAGACAGTTACAAACTGCGGTTACAGACGTGTCCGACTCTCTTCTTTTTCTAAGCTGCTCGACCGCGATCGAGACAAGGACGGAAAACGGATTATATTAGGCGTTCGCAGATGTCCTGTCGTTTCTTCTTGTAACTTCGCGTGTACAAACGAGCGTACACAGTCTTCAGCCATGTCCTTTTCGGAATTGTTTGCTAGCTTCGTCAGGGGTCCGAGTGACACCCAGTGTGATTGAACCCATAGTTTTACGATACTATTTACAAACGCGGAAATTTTCACGCTGCCGCTTCCGCGATCGTGGCAATCAATGATCGTGGGAGACACCAAGGCGCCGGCATTTCCGCGTGACTGTATCATTTCCATTTCCGACGCCAGGCGAGTCATCGCGTCGGAGAAATTGACTGGGATTAATGCGGGCTCATCAGGAAACAACTCTGCTTCCTCGTTTTCGACGCACAATTGGACGCGGTTTCTCACGTCTCGTAGAAACTTGTATGTGCCATTACGGGTTACAACACTCGATGTTATATTGGCGGGATTCACCTGATAGTTTCCGCAAAAAATTAGAAATACAAATTTTGCACTTAGATCAGCTAAATCAGAGATCAAGAATGTTTCTCCTAGTTAACTGATACATTCTCCAGAGGACATGTATCGCCATTGTTGCTGTGCAACGTTTACAACTTCTAAAATTGTAGACTTAATACAATCTTCTAATGAAACCTTTTTCTAGCAAAAATATTTGGGAACGGTATCGACCAAATTATAAGCCAATTTTCTGCTGCAAGCACGGGACCCCCAGAAGTGCGGGGCCCATGGCATTTGCTACTCCTGCTATGGGGCTTAATCCGGCACTTCTATAGAAATAAAAAAAAGTATTATTATTTCTAGGAGCAGAATACTTTATGCCAATTTAATAGCAAATTATGGATATAATTTAACGAAAACCTTTATACCCAAGACGCTTTGGTATCCTTATTGAATTCTAACATAAATTCGTGAGAATAGAATCCTGTGTATGCTCGAAACACTGCGACGATTGAGAGGCTGATGGTTTATCACGTGTCTAACGGGAGAAGTTTGACAAGCTTGTAAAAATCTATGGTCGCAATTTCGACGTGGAATCTCTCGGCGTTGGATCGCGAAGATTCAGCGCGGTGGAGAAGCAGGCGCGAGTCGAACGGTTCTACGGAAGGAGGAAAGAAGCGGTTCTCGAAGGACGAGAGAGGTTCGGTAGGCGGCGTGACCTTGACCCAGGCAATCAGGCATCCTCGGAGCCGAGGCAACCGCTGCTGGCACACATTCCCGCGGAACTATACCGTGGATCGCGAGGAGGCGACCTTCCACTGTGACCCGACACCTTCGACCTCTCTTAGGGCATCCTCGTCACAATGCCCGAGGATCACGATGGCGGCCGACTAGGCCACGACAGCCTGTGCACGGTGAATCGAGGACGTTGGAAAGGATAATCGAATCTCGAACTGGATCGACCAAGCTAGTTAGCCAGTCATTTTACCAACCAACGGGACACCTTTTGTACAGGCTAGAACGAATCTCTGGTAATTAGATCCAGCGACCTATTTCTCCCAGAGGATCCATTAGTTTGGATTCTTTGGTTCGAAGGGATTTTGGCTGAGTCCCAGGTCGTTTCTCAGAGTGAATAGAATACGATGATATCGCCAGACCGGTGAAAAACTATAGAATAGATATAAACGATAGAAGAGACCCTCTTCGCGGCTTTGTCGAGAGCGTAGGATTACCCGATTAACCCTTCCTTCCATCCGGAATGCTGGATCATATTCTATCTTTTGCCGGTAGCTTAACCCTTCCGGACATATTTCTCCATTAAACTGTTTAATGTTCGGAAGCTTTTCTTTGTGCCGAGCAGGCCTGCGAGAATTAACGAGAGAAGCTTCGCTTTTCTAAATAAGTGAAACAACGAAGCTTCTAGTTGTAAATTGAAATTCTTCTCGATCGAAATTGTACTAATACTAAGGTTCGATCATTTATAGACTAACAGCAAGTTTGCAAATTATTTTAACTCGACGTTTCGATCCCTATGTGGATCATCTTCAAGAGATATATTTTTTCGTCTGGAAAATAATTTTTATTTTCTTTGCCACAGCAAGTGCGTGTGTTATAATTTCTTTTTATCTGCGTTAATTTTTACACAGCTGTGCTGGAATATAGGTTTTCGAAATTCACTGGAAACGTATTATTTTTCAGACGCGAAAATGTATTTCTTGAAGATGATCCACATAGTGATCGAAACGTCGAGTTAAATTAATTTTCAAACTTGCTGTTAGTCTATAAATGATCGAACCGTGCGCCGATATTAGAAATTTTAGTACTTCTAGTTGTGCATCGTTGATACTGTAAGGATTAACGCACAGAATGCGAAAGGTCGAGTTTCGTTGGATTGCTGACGTACTTACGAGCTAGCGGTTGTCTGAATCTGCTGGTAGCTTACCTGCAACAAAAAGGAGGGAAAACGATTAGTCGATGGGAACGTGAATCATGTCTCAGTATTTTAACCCTTCCCGGTCCAATATAAATTATATGTATATATATATATATATTTATTTATTTATTTATTTTTGTTCCCATTGGGGTTACAATTCTAGTTTATACACTCCTTTTTCTTCTCCTTTCGCACCCTCTCTTACATCTCCTTAGCCTATCCTTAATACTACCTTATTCTAACTTAAACGTAGACTTAACCTTAAACTTAATTACACTTAATACTAATATATAGAGAGAGATTAAAACTATCTTAATGACTATCTTACAAGTGATTACTATCTACCCCATTTTTATCCCGACCTTCAGCCCCTTAAAAGTCCCCTTCCCTGTTCCTGGACCTCCTCTTCCGGTTGCTTAATTCCCAGTCCAATTATTCTACTGATTTATAGTGCGCTCATCAATAACGCCACAAGTTCGTGGTGTGTACCAACAATTGTACTCGAATTATACGATATCAAAGCAAGTTTTAAACTAAAATAGAGGAACCAGTTTAGCCTGTAAAGAGCTAAGGACGCGTAAAGTTCGAAAGAAGGGGGATAGGGAGGAAGAAAGAAGCTCTCAGCTAATAAACGGAGGGTCGGTCGAGGTAGCAGCCGGTGCACGGGTTCCGCTATCCGATGTTTGAGTTGGCTGCTTACGGTCCCGAGCGAAAACACGTCGAGATGTTTTCCCAGGGCTCGTGATCCACCAGGCGAAAAGCAAATCCGCGTGTTTGCTCACGTGAGAAAGCTCGATGGTACTAATCGCCGATAATATTCAACGGTCGTGCACGATCGGTCCGCGTGTAGACACATTGCCGGCAAGAAGAGTCGGAGAGGGTGATGCGAAGGCAGAGAGGGAATCAGAGGGAACCAGAGCGAGCTAGAGAGGGGATCGGAGGGGGGCAAGGTTAAAGGAAACGTGGTAAAAAGAGGAGAGAAATTGCGAAAAAGGAAAAACACGACCGGGCGAGAAAGAGGAGAAGGAGGATGAGAAGAAGAAGAAGAAGCGGAGCGTATTTCGTGCGCGCACCTGAGAATACACACGTCTCGCATGTGCAGCGCGGATGCAGCCGCTTCGACGAGATATTCGAGTCGGTCTCTTCCTGACTGCGGCGATCGCGTGCCACGGAGCTTCGTCAGCATCGAGAAATGCAGACGGGAGCCGGAGCCGAGCAAAAAGAGACGGCCGAGGGCGGCTCGTTCCAGAGAGAGACTGCTCTCCACGGGAAAACGAAAGATAGACAGAGTCGGAAAGCGAAACAGAGAGAGGAAGAGCACGAGGAGGTAGGGACCATAGGATACTGTTCAGTAGCCGGGCTCTGTGCCGAGAGCGGAAGAACAAAGGGAAAAAATCCTGCGGAGAGCCAACGACGGGAGTCAACCGACCGAAAAGGGACTTCAAGGTGCCGCAAGTATCGCGTAACGGGCTCCGAACGCTCGAAAATTCGATTCGGGGTCTGTGGGACGCGGAAACCAACCTCTTTCGCCGATCAGAGAAGATGCACAACACCGCGCGCTCGACAAACGTCGCTCGACCGTTTCGAATTTCGACGCCGCAGTTTTTCTATCATGGTTTTTTCTTTCGGGACATTTCGAAACGATTAACGTTGCCGCGGAGACAGGAAAATGAAACCCGTTAAGCGTCAAGACTCGAACGGTTAGGCTTCTATTGTTTCGTGCTGTCGGGGCGCATCGGAAAGGTGCATCTGTCTCTGCGCACCTGCTGCGCAAGTGCATCTGGCGTCTCCGGCACCGGATCGATTATTAGAGAAACCCGAAATTTAGTGGGAACAGCGGGGTCATTCAACGTAGCGGTTTTCGGATGGATTTTCAAAGTCGGGGGCCACCAGGCCACACCCACTTGCGGCACTATGCAAAATACACTAGAAATAACTTGGTGTTATTACATCTAGACATTTTTTTAACGATACGAAGTCTAGTGTGAAACAGGAGCATAGATAGAGCCACGGATCAGCGCCGTTGGCATCGTTGAAGCCGAGAGCCATTAAGCCACGCCTACTCGAGACACTCTACAGCTGGGGAGAGAACGAAACGGATTATTTCCGCGGTTGTAGAACTTGTTAAACGAAATTGGTGCATTGGCCGCAAAGTGTTGGGCTCCGCTGGTGGAGCAGGATCGTTCCCAGGGCAAGGGGGATCCACGCGGGGCGACAGGCTCGTTCCGCGAGTTGCTATCGATCGGCGACGCAACTGGTTCGAAGAAGCTCGTTCCAAGTCGCAGGTGGGAGAAGCAGGAAGGAGCTGACGCGCGAGAGGCAGGCGCATAGGCTACACAAGCGCGGTGCAGGCAAATCGCAGACGCAGGGATTTTCCCTGCGGTGTTCAGTGGAACGACAAGAAACGACGCGGAACGAGCGTATAAAATCCAGCAGCGGCAGCGGTTCCCGGCGGTGGCGGCAATGCCAGGTTAAAATAAAGCGTCCGAAGTAGAGTCGATATTTATGCCGCGCAATTACGGCGCATTTTAATAAACTTCGCTCGATCGTTTGCGACGAGAATGCGCCTCTGCCGCAAACGTGTTCGCGAACCACCGCTCGAACAAGAAGATGAAGAAGAGGAAGAATAAGGAAGAGCAGGGATTGAGAAGAAGGAGAGTCGTTTCATGCAAAATGGCGATTCCGCTCGGCCGGAATCGCCCTTAATTTGCGCATCGGTGGATACCCGGGGAGAGCGAGAGCGAGAGAAACGAGAGTAAGAGATGAATTCGCGCTGGTACCGTAGACAAATGCACCTGCATTCCGCCCTACTGCATCCCGTCCAATTATCCGCCGCGCGCTCTGCAACCAACGAGATACGAGGTCTAGGGTCAAACAAGGGTAGAGAGCTCTCTGCGGGGATCCGCTCTGGTTCCGTCAAGTCGGGGGCACCTAAGCCACGCCCACTCGGTCCGATAAATGCAACAGGAGCAAACACAGTGGTCTTGGGAGCTACATTCTTGGACACGAGGTCTAGGGTCAAGCAGAGAATGCTCCTTGGAGGCTTGCTCTGGATTCGTGAAAATCAGGAGCGACTAGATCACGCCTGTTCGGAGCATCCTGCCAGATATCATTTCTCAAAGCAGCAGGATTAGCTGCTCCGACGTCGTTCGAAACGAGAGTCGTTCCATGCGAAATGGCGATTCCGTCCAAGAGGAATCGCCCTTAATTTGGAGCATCGGTGGAGTAGCCAGCGAGAGGGAGAACGGTTTACGGTGAGCGAGAGAAACGGGAGTAAGAGATGTATTCGCGCTGGTACCGTAGACAAATGCACCTGCATTCCGTCCTACTGCATCCCGTCCAATTATCCGCCGCGCGCTCCGCCAACGAGATACGACTCGTGGGAGAGAGAAACGAGGAGAGCGACAGAGGATTCGACGTGGAAGGGAGCTGGATACTCTTCTTCCAGTGCGGAATTATTTCACTCGATCATGCAATATTTATATCGAGGAGCGCGACGACTCGCGCGCTGACTCGAATGGACAGGCCGGAAAGAAAGAGGGAAACGCTCTCTCGAGTCGGCGCGGCGCGGAACGGCGAAGCGGGTAAGGGACAAGACGATCTTACTCTAATCGTTAGAGCACCGAGCACTCTCTCAGTGGGTATTCAATCGGAACCAGTTCGCCGGGTACCAGCGCAACGACGAGCGACATTAGCGATGAGTTGTAGCTCTCGAAGCTGCGCGCGCCTCGCCGTGGAAAAATTCCCTGTCGAATGGTCACGAGTTTATCGAACGATTTCTCAATCCCCGGACCACGGCGACAATTTTTCCACGTGGATCCTCGCGATCGACTCCGCGGGAGAGTCACGCGATCCGAGTTCCGAATGGGACGCGTTCTTTAAACGACCTCAGACGTCCAGCCGGTGATAATCACGACGTCGATCGATACGAGAAAAAGATCGTGAACCTAGACACGCGGGCCAGCATAGTTTATACGTACAATTAGTCTGGCGTGTTTCGTTAAATACAATGTTGCACGAATGCTTCATGTCCGGCGGCACGTAGACAGCTTGAGGAAGTCGTCTCGTCGAACATTCCGAAGCTGTTTTCCTTTAGCGCGTCTTTTTGCGACCGACGCGTCGGGAGTAATTGAAACGACGAGCATGTGCCACGAGAATCAGACGTCGTTTCAATACAGAAACGATCTGCGGACAATTTGATTTGCGATAAGGACTGCGATTCGAACAGACACGAAGAGTACAATTTCAAACAGCAGCAATGGAAGTGTCTCAACACCCGAGTCCTAAGGTTTCAATCGATGGCCGAGTATATCGGACTTGGTTCGCGACAAACATCAGTTCTAAGACCGAGAATCTTTGATTAAATAAAAATATTATATATTAATATATAAAAATATTAATTTTGTTATTAAAACATTAATAGCAAACGTGGCCTGAAATGAAAACATGATTCACATCCGAATTTATATGTTTGGGTATGCTTACAAAATTGCTATAGTTTTTATAAATTGGATTTTTGTTATGTCGATCGTAAAATCGGTTCGATCAAACTCTACACACTATACCTAATTTGTAAGAATCGAGACCACGTTTGCTATTAGGAATTTTTAATAGTAGAGGAAACGAAAGGTGGCGTTTCGTCTTAGACCCGCTAGAGAACTCATCACAGTAGGGCTATCTAGCGGGGCCCTGCCTAAGACACGGGATGTTCGAAGGCGTTTTGGTGACAGATTAGTGACTGGCGAGAAAGTCGAGAACTAACGAGAAATTTGTAGAAATTGATCGAACCTTGCGTCGCGAAAAATTCCAATTATCTTCATATTACATAAGTAATTTTAGTTCTCGATTTTTTAAAGTCTTGTAAGCATACCCAAACCCGATTTGGATGTGAATAATGGTGCTTGAGGTCAAGTTTGCCCAAAATTTTAATAGTAAGGAAAAGAAAGAAGATGTTTCGTCGTCCAAACTTACAAAAAAAACTTGGTAGTGTGTAGAACTCTATTATCTTTATATTATGATCGACATAAAATTACTATATTGCCTGCATCCTTTGCCAGGAACATTTTTCATTCTTTTAATCTTCCAACTATATCAAATGACAGGTACTCATTCGCATGAGAAATGCATATAATTCACGGTTGAATTACAACAGTTTGAAACAGCAAGTTTCAGAGAAACGTTCGAAGCGTCGAAGTTCTCGTAGATATTAAGTAGAAGTCCTCGGGCGGACGGGATTGAGAGAATCGCGATAGATCGGACAGCCGGGTATAGCTAAGCTCGTCCACGTCGACATCCGGGGACGATTCAGTCCGGTCGGTGTTCCTGTTCTGGACCAGTCCTCGGGACAGGTCTCCTTGTTCAGCGGGGAACGAACTCTGGGGCGCGGTGACGAACGGTCGGAACGGGTCGGGACGGGTCGGGTCGGGTCTTCTCGAAGCCTGCGGGACCAGTTGGCCGGTACACGAGGGAACGGGAGGGCCGAGTGACGCGAGTGAATGGTGGGAGAGAGAAAGAGAGAGAAGAGGATCGAAGAAGGAGCGTACACAGCGACTGAAAAATCCTCTACATAATTATTCTCCGCGAAGGCCGTCCTGTGCGTTACACGGCGGACGTGTTTGCGCGTGTGCGAGTACTGAATGCACGCGCCTCCTCCGACGGAGCGGAGCAGATCGGAGCGGAGCAAAGCGGAGCGAAGCGGAGCCGAGCAGAAGTTGCATCCACCGCGTTGCGAGAGAAAGAGAGCGAGACGGAGAGGACACCTCGCGAGAAACGCTGGCCAGAAGAAGAGGGAAGGACCTGTTCCCGATATACTGGTCTTTGCGAAATGCCGCAAGATTCCAGAGGCTTCGCGATCTCGATTTTCGCTAGCCGATATCCCGGAGCATCGGCGATCGTCCCGGACCCGCGGCTCTCAGATAGTCCCCGGAGAATTACGCGACGGCTCGGTACGGTATCCGATTGATATAGATTTCCGCGGCAATTAACCGCGAAACCAAGGAAATTCCATGCATCGTATCGCATCGGTCGAAGGACTCGACGAGAAGAACCAGCCGACTTCTACTTCCCTTCTTCTTCTCCTCCGCAGCAACTCGAAACCGTGGACGATTTACGTCCCCTTGGCTCTCTCCGGTCCGCGGCAGCGAAAATTCAAATTACACCGGATCGCCGCGGAATAGCTTCGTTTCGAGTCCGAGGATTCCCCGCTGCCAGGGCGGCTTGTTCCTTCCTCGTAAAGATAGACTTCTGGGAACGTTAACCGGTCGTCGACTCCGCGAGCTAAGCCGCGCCGGCTTCGAATAAAACATCGGCGAGCAACGTCGAACTACCCTCGATCGAGATCTCGACTAAACACCTGGCTCGTCTCGCGCTTTTCCTTCCACTCGCGAATCCATTTGTCACTGCCTAATAGAGAGAGAGAGACGAACCGTAGTGGGAGAGTTCGACAAATTGGTAATTGCGGTTAAAATAGAATTAGTAGAGGATGGAGAGGGAGAAGGGGGGTGGAGCGATATGAAATTGTAATAAGAATGTTTATACCACCGTATCGATGACTGTTTCGATTGTTTTACTCATATTGGTTACCTTTTATTCATTTATGCTGTTACATAAGCTTATTAATAGGAATTTCAATGATTGTGCTGTACCAAAAGAAAGCATAGAAATTTTCTTTTACATTGTAATCTTAAAGGAAACTATTAGATTACGTTATTAAGGGTGACTTGTTAGTTCACAATAAAAATTGCTGTTCAATTAGAAAGTGTTTGTTACATGAACCACGTACCATAGATTTTTCAAAATTATACGATAATTACCAGTCGCTAATGTGTTAAATGTCACTGCCTATTCATTTTGGAGCGCAAGCCTTTCATTACGATCACACGAATGTCTGTCTGTGTAATCATAGAAGTTATTCAGACAAAAATTGCGATTTAAATAACTGGCACTTTGAAGAAGAGGAAAACGATCTTTGTGAATCCCCGGTGATCGTCGTGCTTGTGTTCCGAGTTCGTACGAAGTTTGAGGAGAAGGACGTCCTTGAAGAGGAGGCTGGCGAGGAGCGGCGCTCGAAGTCAAACGAATGCAAAACGAGCCGGAAGAGCATGGAGCGCCAGGTTCGATATTCAAATGACGTCGGCCAATCGCATTCGGCCCTGTTAACCGGTCGCGCGCGCGTACCGATCGGTTATTGATCTTTCCCTCTCTCTCTCTCTCGCTCTGGTACGAGTACGGAAAACGCGCTCGGGATATCGGCTCCATGGGCTCTCAGAAGCGAACAGCGGCAGCGCATCGTTGCGCATGATCTACCTACGCGATTCTATACCGGGCAGGATTTATGACTACGAGTGGATTAAGACTGCGGGGCGAGTTTTCAAGCTAACTGACCTTGACGCGCGCGAACGCCAACCGATTATAGATCAATCGGACGTGTTTCCTACGCGCAAACGAGAGGTCGTCCTCTTTTCCGGTTAGTTAGTCGCGTCGATCAACGCTTTCGGGTGCGATTCCGTGTTCCTTCGGAATTCTCATGGTCTCGCAAGCGTTCAGCTTGATTTGCGTGTTGGAAGTGCGTTGGGTGAATCTCAGGCCGTTTGTCCATGGAGCGTCGCGTACACGTAGCGTACGATTCGATTATTACGATGATGACACTTCGTGGACACGCGTCAATTATTTTACATTGGTTGTTTATTCGCTGCGGTCATTTAGAATAACGAATAACGAATAAAAGTTCCGGGATTTATTCGAGAATAACGAATAACGATTTTATTCGCCGAGAATTATTCGTAGCTTGCGACTAATATTCCTTATTCGTTATTCGAAATAAAATTTGCCCAACTCTGGTTGCAGCACTGATACGTACAGCTATCGATATTTTGTCGCGCACGCGTCTATGACGCGACGTTCCGTGGGCAAACGGCCTCAGTGTGTCTTCCGACTTTTATGAAGCTAGGTTGCAATGTTTTGCGAAAGGTTGTAAAATTCCAAAAAGAAACAGCTGAACGTTTCGAGAACTGAAATCCCCGACACTCTTCGCATTGGCGCCCTGCTTCCTATCGAATCCTCGACGTCGCGATAAATCCGCTTTATTCCGTTCGCCTGAATCTCTCCCTTTCTCTCTCCCTCTCCCGGTTCGCGCCTATTTCCAGTTCTCGCGCTATATCCGTCCTCTCGCCATTCAGGATAAGACTTTTTCTTCGCTGTCCTGGCTTGGCCGCTTGTCCGCTCGCTCGCTTGCTCGATTACTCGCTCGCTCGCTCGCTCGCTTCGCTTGCTGGTTCTCTGAATGACCGTGCCTCTCCTCTTCGGCTCCTCTCCTCCAGAATCAAACCGCTCTTCTCTATACCTGCCTCCACGCGCACCACCAATACCTCTGTACGTTCGTGCTTCGACGTGAAAAGTAACGCGTTGACGCTGCCGCCGCCGCGCCGCACCGCGTGCAACTTGCCACGCACGCGGAGAAACCTCTTCGATAACCTTGAATGATCCCCCACCGGATCTACAATCTATACACCTGGTCCCACGACCTACACCTATCCAGACTATCCCACCTTCTCGGATCCTGGCTAGAACATCTTCGGATGCATTTTCTCAATAGACTTCTCTAGAAATATTTCGACCATGGTTTGTAGAATGCGATGACTGTGAGAGGCGATCATTTGCATTTATTTCTGACGTTGTTTTACCGATTATTTTTCTTCAGCGTTGCGCTCAAATATAAAAGAAATTCTGTTATTTCGACGCATCACTCTAATAATTTTTCAAATGTTTCAGGGAGGACATGTTATGATGGTCAAAAATCTTTTCTAGATGGAGAATCGTTTTACTATTTAATATAAATTGTTGGCACTACCACGAACATTTTACGGCGAAAATTTTGTTCGATTTCATATTTCAAAAATTTTACTTTCCACCATTGCCTCGAACATTGTGCGACATCGCGATCGACTGTGGATCATGTAAGGGCACAATGAACCCTCATTTTTGAACGTCGTGAGGGCAACGCGTCTCGTCTCGTCACGTGTCCACGGGAGCGACAGCTGCTGCGGGCTTTCCAGGCCTGCCCCATAGAAATCGGGAAACGTACGGGTCCCGTGTACGAAATAAAAGCGTACGAGAGGACTATGTCTCTCTCTCTCCCTCAACTCTTAAGAGAGGGGATGGGAGCCTCTCCTAGCCGGCAATGATTTCTCGAGGCCTCGCATGGGAATATGGGGAACCGTAGATTCGCATGTGTCGCCGGAGGGACATTTATAAATCGAATTTCTTGGCGTCCCTACCGCTCGTACGATCCACCGTGGAATAAATTTCCATGCGAGCGGACCCTGAATCCTGCGATCTCGCGATCGACCGGTAACGGTGATCCACAGCCTGGTGAGGGTCTACTTTTTCATTTCGAAATCGCTCCGAGACGGTCGGGACTCCAGTTTCAACCCTTTCGCCACGGCATCATGAGATTAAATTCGTTCTTAATTATCGTAAATGAAAATTTAGCAGTTTAGCATTGGTGTAAGCTGACTTCTTTAAAAGTTTTTTATATCGTGTATTCTACCATTTTACATTATTAAAAATTCACAATCACAAATTCTCAGGATTATCTGTATGGGACTAGGAAAAATTATTTTATACTTTTTAGTTCGTTTTTTTGTACGACCTCGTCTTCTACCACTTCGCAATTGAAAGAAATATGTAATATGAAATGGTTGCCTTGTTACGGGAAAAATCTGGGACCGTCGTCCTCATGGGACGAGTCTAGGCTGACGGATATATCCGTCGGCTGTACCGGAACGGTTAAACAGTTCGATCGAGCATTGAAAGTCAATTTCTTGGCGGTTCGTGGCGGAAGCACGGGAAAAGAGATTGCTCGGAGATTGCACGAGCAAGCAAGCAAGCTGGCTAGCGATCCGACGACTGCATTAGACGAGCGTGCACGTGCTCGCAAATCGCTTCTCACGATTCCTTTCAGAGACAAGCGACTTGCCGCTCGCTTCTCGGTGCTCTCCGTGCACTCGGTGCACTCGGTGTTCACTTGCTCGCGCGACTCGCGACTCGCAGGTGCACGCCGGCAATGAGACTACGAAAAAATCGGCGAAAAGGCGCGGCACCGTTGCGCAAACTTACTCGTGCCGTGAAATTCTCGTCCAAGGACAAGGCGGTTCCGCAGCGGAATCAATGTACACTTCGCTCCTCTCCCTCATTCATTCTCTCTTTTGATTCAGTTGTTTCACATAAACGCTTTTTGGAAAAAATATGCTTTTCGTATTTACAAGTTTATTGTACATTTTGAGGTGCAAAGCTGATCTTTAACCCTCGTTCGTCCTTAATTTCACGAACTGAATCTGTCCCTCGGTGTCAAATTGACACTATGCGAATTTTAACAAACAAAATCATGAACAAATTATAATTTTCAATGACAGACATAAAAATTTTTTATATGAAAATTTATTATAAACCTCAAATAATATTAAATTTTCTATATAAAATTTTTAAGTGTATCACCCACAAATGACAATTTTAATTTTAGATGAAGCTCACTTCAATGTCAGTCAATGCGATTGTCTTTTCGATTTCGAAATCAATAGTGGGGAGGACAAAATTGTTCGAATGCGTTTCGAGAGCACGCGACGTTAATGACGTTGATGAGCAATATTTTACGGTAAACGACTCGGTGCGTTATGGCGGGTCGGTAGAAAATTCCATGGGATCTGGGGGGTGGAGTAATAGTCGTCCGAACAGAGAAAAGAAGGCCAGGATCGACAATGGCAACGGGTCGAGAGCGATCTCTCACCCGGCAATTTGCATTCCGTCGAGTAATGCTGTTCTTTCTCGTCAACGCGATGCGACGACGCGACGCTCGACGCTGAGTTTCGCCGTCCTCCGCCGCGAAACTCTCTCGAGACAATCGGAGACAGGCTTTTTGTCTAGACAACGGTAATTGCCGTGCTTTCTTCTCCAGGTCGCGTTTCGTCCGGAACCGTGTGCCGTGAAAGGACGACGCGGCTCTTCTTTTTTACGAATATTGTCCGCGACAATCAGTGCCTCGAGCTTTCGCGCATTTATCATTCTCCGACTGCGGATGTGATAGAATTACGTGAGATTAATTCATGAAACAATCGAGAGAGAAGAATCGCTCAGTTATTTCCGGGTTACTGAAATTGTTAAGAGAAGAACAGGGAAACTACACAGTTGAAGAAACAGCACGAACCCGAGGATTTTCCTGCGATCAAGATCCAATCCTACTGTTTTTAGTGCCATCGAATGACCCAGTGCGATCAGTCGAAACCGGTGTAGGAAGTGTTACGAAAAGTAGGTCCCTACACCGGTTAGCATTGGGACAGTGTGAAGGGTTGAAAGTCGCGATGGGGTTTTAGTACGGGTATGGGTAGGGGTTGTTAAACCCGTACAGAGTCCCACACTATCCCCAATTTCCATCTCAGGGGGTGTACGTAAATGTATTCCCCATCGCCCTTAAATAAAAAAAAGAATTCTCTATCGGCAGAAACAAGGATAGAAAGAGTGTAAATGTAATTAATCGTTCCGTTTCGACAGTCATCAGAAGAGACTTATATTTATATTTTTTTTTTTACGCGCGGTTTCCGTGGTGTCTGAACAGGCCCTAAATTACTCGATCCGCCCGAAGTTACAGCGATTTTTACTCCAACAACTTCACTGTATTCAACTACTGTCTTTTTCACTTTCAGTCTTCACTCCTTCAGTTAAAGAACGAAAACTAGAATCTAGAATCTAGATGATCTCTGCTTTCGGACCAAGACATACGAAAACCGGGTTGTCGTCTTCGACACGGTGCTTTCCCTTTCAACCGACGAGCGCGTTTCTTTCTTCGTCGACAAAGCGCGATTCCTCGAAATTTACCGAGCAGAACGAACCCGGTTCAGGGCGAGTCGGGAAGTTAAGTGTTCGTGGCGCGTAGGAACGCGTCGTGCGAACAACTTCGGGGACGAAAATCAAATCGTTCCAACCACAGATTATTTTATAATGTTACTCTTTCACGGAGGATCTATCGACGAGCGTTTTAATTTTACCATGAAGTCTGAACTTTACTATGATCCTCGCTACCGTGTCGAATTTTTCGTTTTCGCCGACAACGCTTGCGAATCGCCTCGACAAAAGCCAGCGGGAGGAGATAAAGCAGGGGGAGAGTTAGAGGGGGAGAGAACCGGAAGGAGGTACATCCACAGGATACGAGCACGTCCTTTCGGCATTGTGTTCGCACCGGAACTGTGGGAAAACTTCCACACTCTGCCCGATAACCGCACGGGCCAGCGACTCGCCTCGGTTTAGAAATATATTTCATCGCAGCAATTTGAGAGTCTCGACGCGCATCTCGATGCTAATTAACCTTGAGCTGCACCAATTTTAATGTGGATGTCATCTAATTAAAACGTTGTCTTCTTCACAGTATGAAATTCAAAATGGTGTATTAGAAACGTCTGCTAAAATGTGAACTTGTAAATGTAAAAACATAAAAACACTTTTGAATCTGCAATCTAAGGGAAGCAGGAGGATGTCAATTTAGGAATTACCTAATACTTGTAAGCTAATTAACCCGATTAAAGGGTTGCCTTTTTTACAGTCTGACATTCAAAATGGTGTACTAGAATTGTCTGCTAACATGTGAACAGGTAAATGTAAAAGAATAAAAACACTTTTGAATCCACAATCTAGGGGCAGTCGAAGGAGGCCAATTTAGGGATGACCTAATACTTGGAAGCATCGGCTTACACTTAATTAGCCGAGCGAAACAGTAGACTAAAGTCGGAATTATGGCTGGGGCAGCGTTTAGGAGTAGCAGGTAACCCGGAGGCGAGGGCGAGCTCGATGAAAATAATCTACGATCGCGAGCAATACGTCGACTTAATTGCCGATTAAGTATTCGCGATAGCATCGTCGCCGTGGCCTCGCCGAGGAGGATTGTCCCGGCTCGGATCTCGAATCTCGAATCGTATTGCCAGGCAGCAGCGCAGCGGTGCGCCACGCGAGCTCGATCGATCGCATCAGCCCCGAACGAAATTCGATTCCGCGACCGGTAGCCGGTTTAGCTACCGCACCGGCAACTTTCGCTTGCGAAACAACAAACGACAAGGTGTAGAGCGAAGCGGAGCCGAGCGGAGCCGAACGGAGCAGAGCCGACACGCTCCACGGAGCACCTATTGCGTGCGAACGACAATAGCATTGCTATTGGTAACTTTCGTGCGAAACGCTCCGACTCTTTCTCTTCCTCGCTTTTTTTCCGTTACTCACGCTGCACGCGCTTTTGTGCACATCGATGTGCATTGTCGACCGCTCTACACTCGCGATTAGTGCGTCGCTAATGCACAGTAGCCAATTCAAGGCAGCAGTAATTTTTTCTTCTCATGCCTTTCGATAGCTAATGCTCTTCTCGAAACATTTCATGATGTCAATATTATTTTATATTTAAAACGATTTTATAAAAGAAAAATTTCTCAATGCATTGATCAAAGAAACACTCTCGGGTCCGTGCTGTTTCTTAGATCCTGCAGTTCTACAGATTTTGCACTCCTCATTCACCCTTTTGCAAGTTAGATACACCCTTAAATCAATTTCAACCTTCTACATATAAAATATTCTTAAGTAAGTTCTTTAATTGTTAAGAAATTCATAATTTCTAAGAGAAACTCTCGGGTCCGTGCTGTTTCTTAGATCCTGCAGTTCTAAAGGTTTTGCACTCCTCATTCACCGTTTTACAAGTCAGATATACCCTTAAATCAATTTCAACCTTTTACAAATAAAATATTCTTACTATTATAATTATAATTTTATTTATTGCAGAGATGTACGTGAAATACTTATTTTAAAGTAATTACCATCTCGTTCATATTGTAATATATGAAAACTGTGTATAAATATGTATGAATATTCATTGCAGCCATTTTCTGATTAGTATACTTGAATAATAAAACTGCATATGCATTTATTGAAGAGTATTGAGTATCGAGTCTTAAGTTTTCCTCACAGTAATGACACCGTTCACACGTGTCTAAATAAATAATTAATTTGCAATATTCTTAATGGGTGACATTGGAGAAGAAAACCTATAGTATTTCTTTGTAACTGCGTTGAACGTAGAAAAGGACAGCCAGTCCTTTTTCCAGAGGGCTTTCAGAGAAGAAACGGTGCATTGGACGCGTTCGTTCGACTCACACGGGTTTCGAGCGTTGCAGGATCGATGCTCCTATAAAACGCGGTTCGCTCGTTCGAGATGGCCGGTTCGATTCAGCGGAGACGAGGCGAGTCAGCCGTGTTAATTAGCTTAGATTACCGACGAGGCTCGGCGCTAATCTCCGCGGCATCCTGCCGTTCTCGACAGTCGTTTCGCAGTCCGTTACGAGAAGTTTCGACGCGAATTGCGAGCGGACGAACCAGAAAGAGAAAAAACCCCACACCAACCGAGAGAAATAGCAAAGAGATAAAACGGGAGAAAAGAAAACGGTGGAGAGCGAGGAGTCGGGCGACTCTCTCGGGCTCGCGGGAGATCGAGTCGATTTCTTAAGTCCAAAAGAGTCGAGCTCCGATACTCCGGTTAGATACGTGACCGACGTACACACGTCGACATTTATCGATTTCCACGCGAGATCGCGAGACCCGGGGACGTTGATCGAAGCCTTTCGAGCGACTCCCGAGCAAGACGTGTACGCGCGCGAGAGCTTGCACCGCATCGGAATAAAAGAAAAGATAGCTTGCTCTCGCTGATGCAACCTGTTCCATCGACGGGGAGAGGGAATCGGTTTCGAACACCCTTTTTTTCCCCTTCTTTTCTTGATTCTCTTTTCCACAGACGAATATATCCGACGGTATATTCCCCGGATCGTTTCCTCGAATTTCTATTCCGCGAACCGGTGAAACCAAACGCGACGAGTCTCCGCGAAAGGAATACCGTTTCCAGAGATGGGCAGCAACGATTTCGTACTCGATTTTCCATCGAGACTGTATCGAGAGCTCGCCATTTTCCACGATATCACCGTCTCCATTAGTCCGTTCTATCGCGAACACACCGCGCATATAGGTTACCGTCAACCAATTAACAGATACACGCGCCGGAAGAAACATTGATTCGGTCCATTAACGCGTTCTCGTTACTACGGACATTTTCCTTTTCATTAATCTCTGATGAACATTCACCGAACAACTTCCAGACTAATTAGCCGTGACGTAGGAGTGCTGGATTGCTCTCGGAGCCAACGCTTCAATCGCAATAGCGTCCGAGATAGAGATAACCGCCGCGCTGAATCGGTTCTTCTCGGTCTTGAGTAGGCGTGGATTAGTTCGAGTGGGCGTGGCCTTGTTGCTCTCGCTTTCAACGAAACTGATCAGTGCCTTCAAGAGATGCTATCCGTGCTCTAGTCTCTACGTCCGGTAGGCCTGAAGGAAACCTCCGTTATGCACTATTTTATCTTCCTTATTGTTTATGGATTTCTGTCGAATTAACCGATGCGGAAAAATAAATTCACTGCTCGTGTAATGGATAATGTTGCTTATAGCGTTAATAATGTATATTTATAAATGTGGGTTAATGATGATATTTATTATATATATGATGAAAATAAGAAAACGACACGGATGAAGGATGGAAAAACGTAACACTAACAGACAAAATTATTGTTGTTCTCGCACTAGACTAATTAGATCGTACTTTTGCCCGCAATGATCGCAATCACTCTGTCTGAATAAATTTGCTCACGCTATCGACACTCCTTCACTCACACATCCAATATACATACACGTTGTAAATAACAAAATAAATATAAAGAATAAATAACACATAAAAAACAAAATAAAAAAATTATATATATTCCTAAAATTTTAAATTTATAAAACTATGTATATCTAAACATGCACTTTACCATGAACGTAAATGCGTTTGCTATTCTTCGAAATTCAAACTCACATAAATATGTAGACACAGTGGGGACCAAGTGGAAATAGTAGGGAGCCAAACGCAACAATTCAGCATTGTCGCGCGACCACGGGAAATTAACAACTAAAGCGAACAACGAGTAAGTAAATCAAGGACACGCGCACCGCAAATCGTGTTAATAGAGTTAGCATCATCGATCACAACGTTGGAGCTCGTTCGAAACGGTCCGCGGCTGGTTCGAGGCGAGACGGATCGGGCGGGGACCGTTCTTGGCGAACAAATATTTGGATGATCGCGTCACGGAGTACCGTTAGCGTGGGGTGGACGATCGGCCACGATTTTTCGTGGATTTCGGGCCTCGGAACGGGCCGCGAATCTCGCGGCGTGTTGGCATGCTCGCGTTCCACGAAACCACGGGCCCGAAAGAAGAAACCCGCCGTCATTCCCGGCTCCGACCACGTACCGCCTCTCTTCCTCGTTAATTAGTCGTCGCTTGCCCTCGCGAACCCTATTACCAACGTGATCGGACGCTCAATTATTTCGTCATTGTCTGGATTGTCCGGTCCTACTGCTCCCGGATTCGTCACCTCTTTTGAGACCGATCGACCCACGAAAAACTCAACCAACCTATTAGCTGGTCGGCGGAACGAAACCATTCGACCCACTCCTTTCAAGTTCGGATATTATAGACTGTGGATTTGAATTGTTTGATTCAAATACAGTAGGCACCCATATAACACGGTGAATTTTTTTTTAAATTACTGAGCATCTATATATATTCTGTGGCAGTAGTGTGCATTTACTGACACTGTATCGTACAATACATATATACAGTCTTCTTAAACAAGTTTTTGGTCAATGATTATATGGAAGCCTACTGTGGTGGCTTAAAAGGAAAAGCGAAGTTTTATTTCATACTTCTGCTTCTTACAAATGAATTGAATAATTATGATCTTCCATGAAAATCTGCACCAAAAGCATTGCACCATGTTGTACGAGCAGATGCAATTCAATTGCAATTTGGAAAGTCAATGCATTAGTTGCAACTTATGAAGATTATTTAAATTCTTATTGAAATGTGTATATTCCTATTGAAGTATTGATTAAAAATTGCGACGTTCGTTTTTTGTGTTGAAATATGATTCAAAAAGCACAGTTAGTTTCTCCAGAATTTTCTATTTTTCCGGGCTACTTTTCAAATAAATCTTTCCCTAAAACCTTATTCGGACTATTACGAAGATTAAAAAAAAATAGTCAAATCGGTCCAAAAATTGCGATTTGGTTTGTATGAAAATTTCATTGAATTTTAATAATAAGGGTTCAATAATAAGGGTTGACTGTAATGGCTCTGCAGCGTGGGAGATGTGGAAATTCTACAGAATAAGGATTGTCGAAGATCGGCAGGTTGGTCGACGGAAGGTGATCCCGGGCCAAAGTCGGGCCAGCGAGGTTGTACTCGCTCGATTCCCAGCAGGAGCACCATTTCGTTTTTCTTCTGTTTCCGCTCCAGATACAGACAACCAGGCCGTATAACTCGCCCGCGCCGATTATGGCAGGACTGGCTTTTGCACATGGCTCGTTACGTGCGCTGCTCCGCACAGCTCGGACTCCGAGGGCACAAGCGCGCGCAAAACGCGTAAGCGAGCACTCCACCGACTCACCTTTACGATCGCAGATCGCACGCACTCCGCTACGAACGGGGCAGGCCTATTTCGAACTCCACTTCCGCACTAGAAAACGCGTTCTGTCGTTCAACCTGTCCAATGCTATCGTCGCGATTCTCTGCGCCATTAACCGTTCAACCATCGAGAGAGGCTTTGCAAGAGTCCGATCTCCAAACTTCTCTTGTTGAAACAAAATATAAAATTCTGGACAAGTATAAGACTCTGTCTTGTCTTAGCACATCGTCTCCTATTATTTTATAATTTTTAAACGCCCATAGTCCATGTCTATATATAAAAAAAATTTGGGAATCAACAAATTATTTACAGTTACGTTATCCAAGAATTTCGTTTCAGATTATAATCGTTATAGAAATTAGTTTATGATATCGACGCACAGGTACGTTGAAAAAATTAAAACAAAGCAATTTTGCTATTTATAAATTTTTCCTAAACGTTTCGATCCAATTCTGCATCATCTTCAAGAGACATTTTGCGTTTGCTATGGGTAAATTATCAACATTTATGTGTGACACTGTATTCCATGATATTAATTATAATCATCACAATGTAAAAGAAAATTTCTAAGCTTCCTGTCGGTACAGTTCGACTACTGAAAATCTTATTATTCGAATTCCGGTCAGTTTAGTGTGGATAAATATACTGAAAAATAGTTATTTTGATCATTGTATGATTTAAAAAAAAATGATTTTATCAGCCCATTTTTTCCGTTCATTGTATATTTAAACTGCGATAAACGCAACGAAACGAAGTGCCGGATTAAGCCAGCACGGGGCCCGTAGCAAATAGACTAAATTTTATACTTTGATAGCATTTGCTACTAGTGCTACGGGGCTCAATCCGGCACTGACGAGACGGTCGATTAGAGGCGACGGTAGAAACTGCAAGAAAAATGTGTTTCATTGCCGCGTTTATAGCCGTACAATTTCAGTAGTTTGCGGTTTCGCAAAGACGAGCGTGTTCCGAAGAATTACTATCGTGCTCCCTAAACACTCCCATTGTGAAACCAAAGAACACACTTCGACGCTTCCTCCGACATAAAGCCGACATAAAGGCGGTGCGCGATAGCACTTTTCTAATTAACTCGAAGCGAAGGTTAGTCGCGAGATCGTTTATTCTTTGACGAGGTCGTTGCAACGACGGCAAAATGCTGCGCTCGAGCTTCCTGAAACACTGGGGAACGCTTGGCAGAGAGCCAAGCTCTCGGACGACAAGGGATCCATCGTTTGGCTCGCTCGGTCGGATCGAAGATCGGTCATCGATCGCTGCCGCTGACAGAGACGAACAGGAGAAGAGAGGATCCTCTCGATCTCGTCCACGACGTGGACAAAGCGAAGCCCGCGAAGAAGAAGACGGTGTCGGGAGACTGAAGATCGAAGGACGGAACGATCCAAGAACGAAGAACTACCGAAGACGAACGAAGAACCGTCGAAGAAGACGTTTCTCGCCCTGTGTTTCTTGCGAGACGTGATAGACGATATTATACCGTACGTTCAGAAAAACAAACATACTAATTTATTAATTTATTAATTAATTTTTATCAAACAGTACTAACCCTAAAGGTGCCAATACACTGGCAAATAATTTGTCACATTTTCTAGAACTTGATTTCACTCGCAACGTCTTGGAAATATTATTATATATCTTCTTGGAAAAATTATTTAAAAAATCTGTGAAGACTCGTATTAACAAAATCTTAACGATTTTGACAATTAACTTGTTGAAATATTTTGTTCGTATTCCCACGTTAACTTGAGATTTTAATTTTTCCTTCTCATTTGTAATTCTATAATATCATTCTTAATAAACAGAGATAAATTGCTCTCCAACAATTTTGCATTGTGAACCGAGTATAAAGCCAAACAGTCGAACTTCACAAACTGTTCGAAATCCTCCGGACACGAACGAGATCCCCGTTCGGAATGGGAGGGTTAAAAATTGCAACGCGAAGATGGCGAGTCTTTGTAGGTTGACGCGCGAGGGTTCGCAGGAGGTGTCCTTGCGAACTTCTGTATTTATTATCGGCTACCGAGATACGCGTTCGCTCGCAGCGTGTGGCCGGCGTCGCGGTCCGTCTCCGTGATCTGGATACACGCGAGTGCAGTTGCAAGGGGCACCATTCACGTGCGCGAAAAAAGGAGCCGAGCGAGGAGCAGGAGGAGGAAGAGGAGGAGGGCCAGAGGACGAAAGAAAACGCAGGGACAGAGGGACACGCGATGTGGCAATTTGTAACCAGGTTACGCGACTCTGGTAGTTTGTGCCACCGGTCTGGAGACTCCGCCTCTCCTCTCTCTCTCGCTCATTCTCTCTCTCACTCCGATTCGTTTGCGTTAACCGCGTGTAATTGTTTCTGCCGGTCGGCCACGGTGTGTGTAGCGTGTGTTGCGGCAGGTATAGCGTGTACCGCATAACACATAAACGGGAGCCACGGTGCGGTAAAGGGGAAAGGAGACGCCGGTCTCCAACGCGAACAAGGTCTCCAGGTGAGGAGAGGGGCGCGAGAGGAGAGCAGCAAAGGTGCAACAGGTGCGCGGACAGGTCCGTTTAGTCTCGCAGGGTGCGCGAACCCCGAGGGAACCCGATGCAACTCGAGGGAAAGGGTGAACTAGAAGCTGGGAAAATACACGATGGTAATCATTAGGACTAAGCAAGCCCATTCTAGGAGGACCTGAACGAGAACCATTCTTCCACGACGGGAATCGAGTATTAACCCACGGCGAGAACGCTGAACTTAGCATCGAACCCGCTTAGAATAACTCGGTCCGATATAGATCGGACCTCGTGGATAGAGAAAACCATCAGGTAGAGGCTTACGGTCGTGCTAATTTTAGAGCACACCTAGCGATGCACATGATGCACCGCGCAGAGCCTCTGCAAGACAACGCGATATTTAATCGTGGGCTTGACACGCTCGTCACAGGAAATGAGCAAGCGATATTTTTCAAATGGTGGCCGGATACGATGGATTTATTATGAGTGTATCATCATTGTTAGAGGAAAAACATTTCGATTTCGCTCCCTGTTTCTTATTGGCTCCCATGGAAATCACCGACAACAGATTTGACCGACGACTACTTTGGCCGACAACAATTTAACCGACAACTAATCTAAAATCGTTGTCGGCCAAAGTAGTTGTCGGTCGAAATCATTGTCGGTTAAAAGCGTTGTCGACCAATGTAGTTGTCGGTCAAAAGGGTTGTCAGCCAAAGTAGTTATCGGTTAAAAGCGTTGTCGGCTAAAGTAGTTGTCGGTCAAAAGCGTTGTTGGTTAAAAGCGTTGTCGGCCACAGTAGTTGTTAGTCAAATCTGGAGTCGGTGATTTCCATGGAACTCATTTCAATTGATGTGTATAATGTTTATTTGATTAATCATCCATTTTTCGTTCAGGTCTCTGACTCTTGCACAGTTATCGATTGATGTACATCGATGGTAACGTGGAAGCGTAGCTGTAACGCTGGATATTTCGTGGACAGAGGGTCGAAGTGTTGCGAAAGGAGGTCCATAGGTTCGATGGGACTTGGACGGTCATGGTAACGTTTCAATTAAATCTCCGTGGAACACGATATTCATCTGGCCGGAGCGAAGAGGACGACGAAGAGGAAGCCCGTGTCGGACACGTGTTCGTGCGATCCTCTCCGCGCGCTGCGAGAGAGAGGAAATGACACGCAATATACACACGCCTCGGCATGGCGCGCCGGACGTATAATACGAATCCGCGGCACGTAACTGCGTTATGTAAATAGCACGCCGCGAAATACGTTTTACACGGACGTGGGTGTATCAAGATTTCCATGGGGATCTCGTGTTACCGCAGCGCACAACACCGACGACGGTAATTCGACGTTTTTTCCCGGCATTATTACGTCCGTAATGCGAGCCCTTTTGCCAAGCGATGACCCGCGAGAACAACCCCCTCCTTCCGAGAATTATCCCTTTATTTCATATTTCCCACCCTTTCAATGATTTCTTTGAAATTTGGAGCATGTTGCTCAGGGTTCAGAACTGTTAACGATTTTCTAACGAGTCTTTGATCAAGATTTAAAATTCGTCTTGTCATGTTTGATACTGAAAAATTTTGAAGTACAGTAAAACCTTAAATACTGTCCGTGGTTGTTATCGTAAACCACTGGAATTTGGAGCATGTTGCTCAGGGTTCAGGACTGCTAACGATTTTCTAACGAGTCCTTGATCAAGATTTAAAATTCGTCTTGTCATGTTTGATACTGAAAAATTTTGAAGTACAGTAATAACTTAAATACTGTCCGGGGTTGTCATCGTAAACGTTGTCTAGTGCCTACTCACTCCAGTGCCTGTCAACGCTGTGCGGCGACGGCGACACTTTTCGGTCACGCGATCCGTATTTCATTCTGTCCTTCAAAAAACAAGTCTTCATTGAAAAAATGCTGTCTACTCAAAATACACCTGTTGGACAGTATTTAAACTGCCGGTTCTACGCGCGTATCTCACAGACGCGTTGCTCATGTGAAACGTATTTGTGCCTACGACATACAAAATTTGTTTGCGGTGATCAATGTTTGACAATATCAAATAATAACAAAAATAATGCGTAATTGGCTTATTTATTTAAAATATTGTAAAAATATAATTCGACTCTAAACACATAAATTTCCTTTGTTTTTCTGATTAAAAGTTTCCGACTATCTCGTCCCTTAGAACGAAAGAGAAACGAGAGATCGGAGACGACAGATTACGAGTGCAAAGATCAGTAATGTTGGAATACGCCGTGATGTTTGATCGTTTCTGCGAGCATTCGCATGCTATTTCGAGCAAACATTAATAATTCTGTGTACGTATGCGTCACCGGCGTTCTCCTAAATCGCTGTCGATGCATGTGCATCGCGTTTCGTCGAACGAGAGCATCGCGGTGCACGTGGATGGATGGAACGGCGGTTTGTAGAATGCGACGGAACAACAAAGACGAGAGACGGACAATGATCGCGTCTGGTGGTCTGACGGTGCAACCATGACGGAGGCCCGAGAAACGTATCAGAATGATTCATCGGAACGTGATGCGCGAGCCTGGAGGAAAGCTTCGCGGGCAGAAAAACCTTTTGTGTGTCCTGGACCCGAGTTCTTTCAACCAAAATGCAATTACGGCAGAACTTTCCATATTCGAACCAGTGCCGGATTAAGCCCCGTAGCAGGAGTAGCAAATACTACGGGCCACGAGCTTGCAGCAGAAAATTGACTTAAAATTTCGTCGAATTTTGTAATGCGCGTATTTTATAGTTATTTTGTCCTATGACTATTTCTATGTACAGCAACACCTGTCGTCTTATATATAAGGGCGTTCTTCAACAACTCCTTCTTCTTCTCCAGTTGCTTGAAAGGTACACGTTATGTTAATATTACTAATATATTAGTGCAAGTTAAATTATATTGTATATATGATATTTATATAACAAAAATGCTTTTACTTCACTTCCACTCAATACTCCCTAACAGATTTCACTACAAGGCTTGATTACTATCACAACACGATTATTCCAGACTCGTATCGAATTGGAACAATTGGATAATTTCTCATGGAAACCTCTGTATAATGTGCACCGTATGCTAATAATTAGAAATCGGTCATGCGGTGTTGGTTGGTTTAGTGTGAAATTTTGAAGGGTTAATTTCGTAGATGCTCGTTTTGAATAAGAACAAAGGTAAGCGAATGGTTCCATTATCCAAAAAATTGTCTAGTCCCTTTCACTTTTGTCTTCCTGTTAACGCAGACATAGGAGGCGTTCCGGCGTAGGTACTGGTTCGGAACTGTTAAATCTTGATTTTGAGAGCAGGCATTCGAAGCTATTCAATTCCGCTCCGATTTCACGGTGAACGCGCGCGCCTGTCACGATACACTAAAGTTTCGGGCAAGCGCCATGCCCCACCACAGTGCGGCAATGACAGTCACTCGTTTTTCCATTAAGACACGCGTTGTCACCGGTGATCGTTACACCGCAATGGTGACTCAACCGACACATTCTTCGACCCACGGCCCACTTACTTTTGGACCACCCCCGCTTCGTGACTAATGCGAGAGACCGTATTCTCCGGTAATTATTCTTCCACGAGGCGACGACCATGATGCTCCGTGGAGTAGAGTATTTGTCAGGAGGATCAAGAGTAATTGGATCGCTTAGACACCACCTTCCGATGATTTACTGTCGCGTGTACTGTCTCCTTTTTAATATTTTCAAATTTTTATGAGAATTTCTACGACTTTCTTGCTAGCAATTAAAACCGAAAGAAGCCCATTCTGCTTTGCACAGTAGAGTCCCATGGAAATCACCGACACCAGATTTGACCGACAACGCCTTTAACTGATATCAATTTTGACAGACAACTAATCTAAAATCGTTGTCAATCAAATCCGTGTCGGTCAAATCTGGAGCCGGTAAAAATCGTTGTCGGTCAAAATCGTCGTCGGTCAAATCTGGAGTCGGTGAAAACCGTGTTGGAAAAATTAGTGTACCATTAAATGTGTAGCAGGAACATCGACATTTAACACTTTTTTTCTAAAGACCTGTTAGATACATCTAAAAACGTTAAAAACAAATTTGTCATTGGTATGCAGCATTTGTATCACTGATTAGATCCTAAAAGGTAAATCAATTTTTTTAAACAGAGAACAGAATTTCAGTAAAAAATTTTAGAGCGGAATTTTTAATGGGTAATCCTTAAATCGCGAGACCTTTGATCACAGACTTTTGTGTTATTTTTTGTGGACCTGGTCGAAGGTGAGGCTGCGGGGCCGATGATCCTCTCTGAATCGCCGCGCGGGAACCATAAATCACAGTGTAAGAAAAGGAAGTCGCGAGAGGGGAGGGAAAAAGGAGAAGAAAAGAATAACACGGGGGAAGGAGAGGTGTAGATGGAGGAGCGGTAGAAGCGTCGCGGAGATTCATCACGAATTCGAAGGTGGAAGAGAGAATGAGAGAGAGGAAGGAGTGGTGCTGTCTGCGAAAGGAGAAAGCAACAGCAACCCTTCTCGCGAGGCGGTCACCTAAGTACCGGTGTATCGAGGGTACTTAAATATGTACGCATCCTCGTTGGGGCCAAGCCTCTTTTCTTGGAACGTCACGACTCGCAACCACGTGTTTCCCTTCCTCCCTTCGGCCCAGGATCGACTTGATTTCGCATTGTGATGCAAATTCGCACGCAAGAGGGATTCCTTTAAAAGCGAGCGGAGCGGTGCTTCTTCCCCGTTAACCGCTCTGCTAGGGAAATCGAACGCGTTAGCAAAAAATTTTCCTGATATTCCTGTACGTCTTGGATCGTATTACCCATTTTTCTATAAACGTATAAAAATTCGTAGACTAGCAATTAGAGTCTCAAGTACTTGACATTTATAGAATTAATGGAAGGATAATGTCGAATACTCTCATGTTTAGTTAGGTAAGGTTCCTCGCTATGTACACTTTATTTTTATTTATATATCATTACTTAATGTTGTAATAAATCTTTACTAAGATTTTATAATAAAAAAGAAAGTACTGTACACAGTAAATATTAAATATAAATACAATTACACGATTTAAGAAAGAGCAAGGACCCGAGGGTTTTACTTAGATCAAGACTTTACTGTACTACAGATTTAGATAAGCTACTTATTGCCGTTTCTGTTCATGAATGAAAAAGATTTGATAAAAGTTTGTTCCACGATTATTCGGATGGCCATTAGAGGCTGCAAGTATTTAGAGGAGGGTTATTGACCACGGGCAGAGTTCAGCGGATCCCTTATTTGAATCTCGAGGTTGTTTTCTGTGGCGAGGGAGAAGTGAAGTGGGGGAGGGCAGAGGGAGAAAATACGTTGGTGCGTGCTGGCTTAATATTTGAATAACTCGCGTAGGTTTGACCCGGCCGAATCAACGGCATATCGGCCCGGCCATAATCAGGCGACATTGTGCGCCGTAGATTATGGGGTAGAGAGAGCTCCGCGACACGGTCCGCCAGCCGCACGAATGCATAAGTAATGGAGTTACGAGGAGTTGCGACTCTTCCTCCCGCCATCGCATCGCGGGGAACTCGCGCTTTATCGACCGGGACCGAGTCTGCCTCGCACCTGTCGACTAAATCTTACCCTTGAAATAGCTAATCGAATCACCCGCTGTTCCAAATTATTCGATTCACATAGTTACGGAAAAAATTCGTGCTTATTCGCGGTTCTCAACACCCTTAAACAAAAAAAAAATAGGTAATGATAATCTCCCCAATTACATCTCAGGGTGTAGCCGAGTCTCACACTACCCTCTCCAAGCAACATCTAAGGAGATGGTGTGCATTAAAGCATTCTCCCACCGCCCTTAAACAAAAAAAGGGTGCAAATGCAGAGGTGTCCGAGGTTCGAATTTGGTCGGTGGTCGCGTGTGTCGGTGTCCTTCTCGCAGCCGCTTATCGTGTAGATACAAGCGCCGGCGAGGGTTGCTCGCTACACGGATGCTGACCGAGAGAGCATGTCCGCGGATAAATCTCGCGGCGATATTGCGCCCCGACGGACTACCCGCGGTGGATCGTTCGCGCGATCGATGGATCATCGATCGGTACTCGCGAAGCCAACGGGTGGGTGTGCGGCCCCTCACGAACGAGCCACGCGCGCACACGCTCGTGTATATTTTATACGTGTATCTGTTATATCCTGTGTTGTCCCTGCGAGGATTCGCCGAGGACGATCGTTTGACGAGGCTATCGGCGCGTGTCCGATCCTATAATATCGATAACCGGCATTATCGTCGACTGCTCGTACCAGAGTACCATTGCTGTTCGCCGTGGCAGAGGATAGAGGACGACGATGATCCAAGAAATCTCTCAGGAGTGAATCAATGGAAATCTCGAATGGTTTGTAGTCTATACCTTGAAGAATGTCGTACGTGTAACACAATACAGAGACTTACTGGAAGTTTTCTGTCGCATTCACAGCTGGTTTATGGGTTCGATTATTGTGAATCTTCTCTCTTTTGTAAATACAGTTTCTCTCTCTCTATGTACATAAGTATAAATTTTATAGTTTAAGTTAAGATTAAGGTAGTTGTAAGTTAGGTTAAGTTAAAATGTAAAAGTAGTGTAGAGAAAGGAGATTTGTTAAAGGATTTGTAACCCCCAGGGAATCAAATACGGAATCAAATAAAATACTACTACTACTATTGTGAATCTTCTCCATATCGTGAATTATACGAATTGTAGGCGTCGCAGCTTTCCAGGTGAAACTATGCTCGGGTCTGGTCACGTAAGAATATCACGACCGACGCGACAATCGCTGGGAATTTTGATCGCGACGGTGTTTGGCATTCTCGAAAGGATTCGGCTTTCGGGAACGTGGTCGCGAATCGGCAATTTCTTTCGAAAACCGGAGCTTCGTGTCCTGGATCCTGCGTAAAGGTGGATCAAGTACTACAGTGGTGGTCTCTCGCTTTAACACAAGTACGCAGGAACAGCGAACGAGGAGGAGGAAAAGCAATCCGAGGAGAAGGATTGCAGAGTGCGTATGCAAGTCGCGGGCTCGAAATTACAATAGACCTTGTCCGCGATCAGCTCGGCTCGATAAGCCGTAAGGGATGACTGTAGACTGACAGATTATCGGACCAGCCGATCGAGATTCCTCGGCTTCCTAATGATCGGATCATCTGGCTCACCGGGCGAAGATTGAACGCGCCTAGGAGACGCATGTACGTGTCAAGCCTCCATCGGGAAAGGAGAATACACGCCATCTTCCTCGTAGGTGTTTGCAAACAATGGCGGAGAATCATCCGCGGCCGATTTCGACATGCGGTTGAAACGACGCCTGTAATATGACGCGAGACCGGCCAGGGTGTGCCGCAAATCATCGTATATACATATACGCGTCGCGTTCGCCGGGACACGAGCAAAAAAGAGGAACTACGAGCTGAACACATCGAGAGATGATCCTCGCTCCGATGCACCGTATCTATGCGCTCTGCTCGGTGCAAGTCGACTGCATACAGTTCGACCACGTGCGCCGAATGAAACCTTAGGCGGGAACGATTTCCACGTGATCGAATCGAACGAGAATAGACACAGGTAAACTATTTTAATTTTTAAATGATAAATATAATGGCCATTGGGTTAATAGATAAATCAAATTATAAATAAATTGACCACATTCGAATTGTAACGCTGTTGCCAACGCGATCGGGACACGGGAAGTGGCAAATCGAATCGAACGAGAATGCACACAGGTAAACTATTTTAATTTTCAAATAATAAATATAATGGCTATTGGGTTAATAGATATATCAAATTATAAATAAGTTGACCATTCGAATTGTAACGCTGTTGGCAACGCAATCGGGACACGGGAAGTGGCAAATCGAATCGAACGAGAATAGACACAGGTAAACTATTTTAATTTTCAAATAATAAATATAATGGCTATTGGGTTAATAGATATATTAAATTATAAATAAGTTGACCATTCGAATTGTAACGCTGTTGGCAACGTGATCAGGACACGGGAAGTGGCAACAGCCCCTACTGACCTGCTGACGCCTGCCCGCTGGCGGGTTGCCATACTTCGGGGAGACTTTTCGTCGCGAACAGCTCGTAAACAAAGTCTACGTTGTAATTTTGTCGCACGCGTGACTTTCGTTTTATTCTGACATTTGGAACACCAGCGGACCCCTCCTTTCGTCTCCCGTCGAAGAACGGCAGAGCTCGTTCTAGAATCGTGTGCATTTTGTGCATTTATATAAATAAAAATTGCATGCTGTTCGTGGTGAGCGTATCCCTCGAGAACGGCTGGATTGATTTGGAAATTTTTTTTAAAGAAATGTTCGAATAAAGTTTTTATGGTGGATATGCGTAATTCTTTTTCTATTTTATTCGTTATGGTCTGGAAAAAGTTTCCAGGAAAATTAATTCGAGACAATTACAAAGGAAAGTCGGAAAATTCGGACAAACTGCAAAAGTCATAATTTTTTAAAAAAGGTTTCAGAAACAAATTTAATGAAATTTTGATGAGCCTACGTCTGTTGGGTCAGCTAGTTCGTAATAAAAATGAACTATTCAAATATAAAATATAAAGACACTGTTGCTTACAATTAACTCAAACAATTACCGCACAAGGATTTCGAGTAAATTACCTCGGTGAATGGCCAAAAGGTTGAATGATCTTTCGCAATGGAATGAATGCTTTCTGTGCGCTTTTCTCGCGAAGCAAATTCGGGAAATTAGCGCGGCTCGATTAATGGCGGCGAGGCGGTGGCGCTTTCGGTCGGTTGTAGACAGGACCTTGTTCCGCGCAAGAATACGGCCCTCGGGAATGCCGAAGGTTCCGGTTCTGATTCATTGTCGCGTCATATATCTAGACGCCGGTGCCTCCGTCTGCGGTGCGTGGGCAGGCTCGCACGCACACGCGTGCAACTTTACCGATACATATTCGCTCGTGCGAGAAATAGAGAGAAAGAGCAGAGGAAAGATACACTGTGTGACTAAATGATAACACACGTTTGAACTCATTGTGATACTTATGAATTAATGTTTTCGGCGCAACGGTTTCGATCAATTTTTAAATAAATAGCACATTAATTAATACGCATTAAACATTTACGATCGATACAATTGATTATATTTCATTGTGATATGCTCAATGAAAATTTAATTTCAACGAGGCAGGTGTAAACTAACAATACTAGTGTAAACTAATTGTAGATTAGACATTGAGCCATGTAACATAATTATATATTATATAAATCGTGATGTGCATGTAATAATACTTTTCCGAATCAATTTTTCGAAAACCAACCGTCTCAAATGGACAGTCACGAATTCATTATGACTTTACAATTAAAAACTAATGGTGTAACATGGAAAATGTATTTTTCCTAGTTTTTGGTTCGAAATATTGAAAAAAAAATGCGAGATGCTGTTTTTGTGACACAGTGTATGTGCCAAGGGAAAGAAAGGGAGACAAAGAAGGGGCGAAGAGATGCTGGGCTGCGCCGGGAGAAGTAACGAGCATGCCTATCCGCGCCATTCATATTTCCTGGAACACAAGCCTGCTCGAACCGGAACGAGCGGGTCATTTCATTTAACGCGTTACGACCGATACGTTATCGTTCCTCTTCCACGAGAGAGCTCCTCTTTTTATTCTCCTTCTTCCTCATCTTCTCTCAACGATTCTCCGCCGCGTCGAATTCGCGAGTCTCGATCCTTTTGTCAGCTTTCTCTTCCTCCTCGGCCCTTCTTTCGCTCTCCCTCTCTCTTTCGATCTTTCCGGTTACCTTCTCCGATCGTACCGACCACTCCTTGATCGTGCGGTGAATTATCTTATCGACGCAGAGTCGAGCTTTTCGGTCGACACGAGCTTCGAACCTGTTCGATAGTGACTGTACGGCTACGTGTCCACAAAAGTAAAGGATCACGCGTTCAAACGAATAAGGTTCAGAGCGATTTCCTAGCTGCTGTTTCGAGGAAGAAATTGGAACATTTGAATCTTTATGAAAAATTAAATTCTTGCCTGATAAGCGACCGAAACCGTAATGAAAATGACAAAGCTGTGTATACTTCATTATAAATTGCATAATTCCCCATGAAACGATCTTCGCAATTTCAATAATTACAAAATACAAGCTAAATAATCCAATGTCATTCTTCGATCATAATTACTCCGCAATAATAACTACAATGAACCTAGAACCATTATCTGATCGAAGAATAATATCCGACCAGAACTTTATTTTTAATTTAATTAATAATCATATTGATTGTTCTTCTCTACTTGCGCAAATCAATTTTTATGTACCGGAACGTGAACTGAGAATAAGAGCGGGTTTTCAAATACTTAAAGCGAAATATACTTATACACTATTTATAATAGAATTGATTTTTTCATTGAATCTTTGCATAATTTTAAAATTAGATTGTACTTATTAGATAAGTAGTCTCGTATGTAAAAAGGGCTTCCGTCCGTCTATAATAATAAATAATAATAATAAAATGAATAAGTCGGTCATCCAACCGATAGTGATAGGATTCACTGTTAAATGAAATGTAGCTAAGTGCTTCCTCTGAATCTTGAGAGCATTAGGAGCGGCCTGGGAGAACTTGTGTTCGATCTCGAGTAAAAGTCGACAGAGAAATTATTCCCTGATATTCTCGCACAGAATCAGTTCCCAGAAGATTGCAAATTACAGACGTTGCTGGAACGACTCGAGGTCCGGCAACATTTCCAGATGTAACCTCGGAAGTCGAAGCTTTCGCGATAATAAAAATCTCATATAGGAACTACATACTACCAAAGTCTCCAGCCACGCCCAGCACTTCGCTTCTAATTAGAAGCAGCGTTTCCTATGGAGATTCCGCTTGGCCGGCAGCGGTAATCGTCGCATGTAAATGGAGGAATATCGTATAAACGAGAGCGACATACCGCGCGGTCTGCAGCTTCTAAGACCCTCTTGATTCTCCGATCTAATCCGATCGAATTAGACCCGACGAAGACTTCATTCTACGTTTCCGGCGCGGTTGCCCATCGAAAGAAATAGAGAGAGAGAAAGAGAGAGAGAGGGGCGATCTACAGCGTTTGTATCTCGTCAATTAGCGTAATTCGAATTAAGCATGTCCCGCGGTGCGTCGAGGATCGCGATCGACCGTATCGGGGTGGGAGAGAAAAGCCGGCAACCACCGGCGACTAGATCGGTGCTAATACGCTCTTGGGCAACCGTACGATCGAGATATCGATCGATTTTATCGGGTTCGAGGCACGCCGCGCGCCGAGTCTGCACCCGCGGCAGAAATCGATGGCATTCATTGCGTAACGAGCCACTTACCGCAAATCAAACTAATAGCCAATAAAGTACACCGTCTAAAATCGTGTTCGAACAGTCCCCGGCCGAGCCGCGCGCGTCGCGATCCATCCGGATTCTTTCATCGACCTTCTTAATGCCTTGATCGCTCGTGGGACGCGTCAATTATTTGCATTGCACTCCGTCCATTACCTTGTACAATCGCTTTCTTTATAGAATTTTTTGGAAATCACGGATTTCGAACAGGTACAAATTCAATCAAAATCAAACAGGTACAACAATAGGAAAAAATTAAATAACGTAACCGTAACAAGAGATCAGCTCTGGAAAAATTCCATGTGCCATTTAATAATACTACTGGTGTCCAAGGTGGTTCGGAACCCACCTTAATAAATTGTAACTGCGATCTCCAAAGACTTTTTGTGGTTTTTATTAACAGATATCGTGCCAATCACTACAATTTAAACATTGGCAAGGGGTAAAGTTTATAGCAAACAGTGCTTGCCAATGCAGAGCAGAAGTTGAGGATTAAATCATGTTATATGACAATGCTCAGATTACGAAAACGAATGTAGCACACTAGAACAAATCTTTGTCACATTTCACCTCATTCTGTATTATGTCGGCATGTAGCCAGCACGTGTTTATAATACTAACTCTTAAATAATCTTCCATTTAGCAAGTTTGCTCCATGGAACCGTTGGTTTTCTTTGATTTTTTAGACGCAATTTACCTTGGATAAATATTTAAACGATAACCAAAACGTCAGGTATATTTGCATAACAGCTATTTATTTAAAAATTGATCGAAACCGTTGCGCCGAAAACATTAATTCATAACTTCTACTGTATATTTGTTCTGGACGGTCCTGATCCCACATAAATATAAAAAAAAGATTATATTAGTCTAAACAGTGAGTGTTTTTCATGGTGAAAATTCATCGTCCTCGTGCAGTTTCTATACTGTTCCCGTCCGTGGATATTCGAGGCGGGTCGAGAGCGAGCATTATGCGTCCGCGGGGTATATCGGGGAAATACACGGTGCGATTACGAGCCGCGGAGATTCACACGAAACCTGTGGGAGAGACTGGGGAATTGAATTATGGGAGCACGCCCGGAGGAGATCCTATCTGACGCGGCTCCGTAGCTCCGCGAGGAAAGAATGGTCTATGATGCGGCGTTTTCTAACGGGCTCGCTGGCCAATTACCTTCGAGACGCCCTTTGTATCGGTGGGCATGCCGAGTGCGTTACCCGGACACACCGTCTGTCGAGCTGCTCCATCAGAGACGAATGCGGTCGCGAGAGAAAACCTTCCTTGAAACGCGACAACCACGCTCGGATACCGATCTCTCGATCTTCTCGATTCTCTGAATCAGTTCACCCCTTCACCTATTATCTTGCACTGAAGCTGGATCATCGCTTCTTCATCCCTAATCATTTCCTATTCGATGTCCGCAGTCATATACATTCATAAATCGTAACATCAGGTGCTTGCAAAAGTTCTAGTCAATTTAATTGAAATTTTCAAAATTTTAATTGTGCCTATAAACATCTAACTTTTTGTACAATTTTTTTTTTGATTCATCGATTTGTCTGTATAAAGAATTTTCTTCGATAACGTGTAGCGAATTATATGTAACAAGAAAGAACTCATTCAAATATATTCTAAAGTAGTCTCATGCAATTATTTATATTACGGTTCTATATTTTCAATTTTATTAAAATTTATTACTATTGGGGAGTGGTATAAAATTATTAATTATTGAAATTTATGTTCACTTCAGTATAAGAAGATATTCAGTTCGGTAGAAGAGAAGCATTACTGAAAAAACTCACAGTTGTAAATATCACTAAATCAAATATAAAAAAAACAATTTGAAAGTCATGAAGCAATCTCTGTTTCTTCGTGTCTGTCCAATTTTTGATGCTCATCGACCAGAGTGCGGCGCCACACGATGCCGAAACGGAGGCATTAATTAAGACGTATCGGTGATTCGCGAGGATAAATGAATGCTGGTGGTGTTCCCCGCGGCCGTCCCGAGAAAGAATGTTTTATCGAGCCTGATTAAACGCTACCGGGCCGAGCGCCGAGCCGCTCGAGAACCAACCACGAGATCGCGAATACCCATTAGGCACTGTGCGATTATGCTTGGCGGGATCGTTGGATCGCATGCGACGCGTTTGTACGTACACCTCAAAGCGCACACACACAGGTCATCAGCGCTTGTTTCGAGGCGTCGGTAAGTGTCGCATGCGATCAAAAATCGCATCTATAACCGTAGGCTTAATTGAGACTGTGTTTTACGAGACTCGACCCCGGAGTGTCGGCGCGGCGGGACCGCTTATGACCGAACGAACCCGCGGATGGATCTCGCGCGGTATAATTGACAATTAGCTCTGGACGATACTCGCAGCGAAATCGTCGATTTCCCATTGACACGGTCGACACGCGAGGCCGCCGCTTTAAACGAGCTTCTTGCTCGTTTCGCCGCGAGAGAGGAAAATAAAACAGGCTGGACCGACGCGGTTCGTGAAGGAATGCCGATGCCAGCGGATGGCTCCGAGAGGATCCTCGATTTTAGCCTTTCTGTCAATACCCGAAATTTCCGAACGCTTCCCGTAACATCCTGATCGACAGACTTGTAGTCAGTTCAAAGCTGAAACTGATCTACAAGCTTACGAGACGGCTACCAGAATTTATGGTCTGCGTACTCTGATTTTAATGAAATTTTAATATGTTATAGATTTCGACATTTTGAACAACTTTTTCCTTTTCCAATATAGCAGGGTCGCTTTTAGTTTTCGAGATATTTGCAAAAGACTGTCGCTAATACTGTATTGAATTTTTCGTATTCCTGCATGCTTGCGGCAACGTATTAGCGATAGTCTTTTGCAAATATCTTGAAAACTAAAAGTAACCCCCCTATATTGGAAAAGGAAAAAGTTGTTAAAAATTTCGGAATTTATAACATATTGAAATTGCATCAAAATTGGAGTACGCAGACCTTTTCTATATAATTACCGAATTTATTTTAACAATACTCTTCGTGGTTACATTAGGCCCTACTAGGAAGGAAGGTTTCAGTGCTGCAATCAATGTAATATAAACGCACAGTGTTTTTAAAATTTTTTGTTTGAATATTGCATTGTCATTCACGCATACAACAACGACAACGACAACTACAACAACAATTTGGCAAGCTAATATAAGAGTGGTAGCTGGTAGCGAACGTATTAAAATTTTGAACAACAACCTGGCAGCTTCAAAAAATTTCTTAAACTCAAAGAAAGATTTACGATGGTTAGAGTACTCTCCAAACCTACTTGCGTCTAGCAAGACACCTTGGTTAATTTCTAAATGTAGGCAAATAATTCCGTCTCCTATTTCTGGAAGACGCAGCGGCGCTGAACGTATTAAACGCATGCCAACCTGTTTTCAAGGGAAATCGAGGATGGCAGTGTCGTCGATGGTGATTCGCGGTCATTCGGTCTTCGAAGGATGTATATGACAGATGTCCGACTTCGATTTCAACAAGCTTTCGCTCGATGATAGTATAAGAGAGCTCGTAATGATGTATACATAAATGCTTGTACTTTCTCTATAGTCTTGATGTACCATGAGTACGAAGAATTAGAACTAGCATGGTTCTCTGACACGGAAAAATTGAAAGTAGACACAGGTAGTAGGATACAGTGAAATAGAGCGTTATCTCGGTTTTCAATGTCACCAGGCCACTTTGGACTAGTTGCTGGGCTCATCCTCGTGACCCGACTCGTTAATTCCTCGTTTAACCCGAACCTTCCCCCGGGGTCGGGGATCTTTGACACTACCGACGATCGTGCTCGAACAAGGGGCACGAGCGACGGCCCCGTTGAATGTCGAGATCGTTAAGACCTCGTTTTCACCGCGATACCGACCCACGACCGACCACTCGTCCTCCATTTCCGCTATCACTCTAGTATTAAGCTCTACCAACGTTCTTAAGACGCACCAGTCCCTCTTCATTCTCTTTTCTCCTGGCAACAATGAGTAGGTCGAGCTAAAATGTCAACTCTGACCATGTGTATGAACTAAAAGATCATAACTCACGATTCTCGAACGATGAATATGCCTAATTCTTTTTTTTTTTGTTTCGTTCGTTATGGTTCTGTAAAAGTTTCCAGGTAAAAAAAATGCGAGCCATTGGCGTACTTCTGAATGTACTCTTCCTTAAATTGAATATCCATGGCCACAATCGTTAATAGATACAATGATCACTTCGTTTACACATGTCCTATAGCTTTTTACAAATTCTCAAAACGATCACAAACAAATTTATTAAAATGTGGACAGGACAAAAACGATTAACATAATTAACCTCGTATGGTTCAGCCTGTGACTTTAATTCGCCTGGTTCAGTTTAGTTTATTCACCTTGGAATAAAAAACGGACTAAAAAGTATAAAATAATTTTTCTAATTTAATATAAAATAAACTAATTTTTTTAAAGATGGTAAGAACCGAGAAACGATCCAGAAACTTGGAATCGTTCCCGAAAAAGACGATTCTACTGTACGGGATCGGTTTGCTGGGAAATGTTTGACACGAGTGTCTGCGTCATCCTTAGCGAACCGGTTGAATCGTCGTCGGCGAGCACAGTCGGACAGGTGACGCGGTCGGCGTGTCCCGTCGAGTAAATGGAGGACGCGTGATTCGCGGAACGAAAGCCAGTCGGCCGTCCGCGGCCGAACGAAAGTCTGTTCTAAACGAAAGTGGAGGCAAAAGGGCCTCGGCGAGTGTAATGGCGGAACGCGAACGTGAGGCCGAGTGACCGACTGCCCCTTGGAATCCCATTCGGCGCTGGGAAAAAGAGAAACCGCGGTCTTATCGAACGTACTAAATCTGACTATAATTGGGGACGGGTGCATGCTTCCCGCGGACCTGGTTTTCATAGCGATCGGCTCCGTCGATTCTCGTTCGATTAGAACCTCGCGAGATAGATCGTCGCCGAGATCCGCGGTACTCGCGAGAGACAAACAACTCTAACAAGCACGGCCTATACCTGCCTCTCTTTTTCCTATCGCTATCTCTCGAATAATTGGATCGCGTCGCGCAGCCTCGAAGACGGCAAAACGAACGGACCCAACACGCTTCCTGGACCGTTTAACGAGAAGCCGCAAGGAGCTCGGGAATTAGAGTCGAAGAAAGAAAATTACCCGCGCGAATTTAATTGCGATCATTACCGCGCCGCGGTTAACGATCCCGCCGCGACTACACGAAGAAGCTGCGCGCGGCCGAAATGCTTTCTTTTTCTTCTCTCGCCACTGCGTCGCGTCAACGCTAGACCTCGGACTTTTACCCAGGTACCCGAGTACCCATCAACTACCCGGGTACTCTGGTAGAGTACTCCGGGTAGACTTGTTGGTATTTTTACATGAGAATAAAAATGCCTAATTTGATAATTAAATAATTGCCTTTTTAATTATTCCTCCTAACAACGCACGAATTGCTTTCTAAACCTTAACAAAATCTAATATAAATTATTTCATGTACAATAATAATAAAAAAAACTATGTCATATACTCAGATATCTCATGAGTATACTTGACATTTTATGCATTTATGGCATAAATGATTTTGTGCAATTTAAAATAATAAAGAAATTAAAAGAACGTTGATATATTAATTTAAATTTATTTAAATCGTTCAAGAGAATAAGTGCATTTATGGCATAAATGATTTTGTACAATTTAAAATAATAAAGAAATTAAAAGAACGTTGATATATTAATTTAAATTTATTAAAATCGTTCAAGAGGATAAGTAATCATAATTGTATATCGTTTGCTTTTTCCTATTGATGCAAACGATTTTTATTTTGCATAAAGATCTGTAGTATATTCATGAGATATCCGAGTAATTTTTGTTTACCCGGGTATCTTAGAAGTCACAGCTCTAGTCAACGCGGCTCGCCGCAGAGGACGATCCGCAACTGCGAAATCTTTTCTATAAATATGCAACCAGGAAACTCGATTAGGTAATACGAAAAGTGTCGGACTTTCTTAATCTTCGTCCATCGACGAACGATTTCTAATCCCGTCGTCAACAGCCGCGGGCGTAGCGCTGAAATGTTCGAGGCCAACGTCGACGGCGAAAACGTCGGGTGTAAACAGCACTTAACGCGTCGCGAGTTTCTCCGGGAGTGTTTGCATTCCCACAAACCGCGGATACAGTGTCGCTGTTTCCTTCATTATTCGTGGGTCGTGTGCAGGCTGCGTGGGAAAGCGGAAAGTCGGTGCAACGACGTCTGAAATAATATTGGAACGCGACGAAAGGGGGAGAAGAGGATGGCACACGTGAGAACCGAGGAAAAAATAGTGGCGTTTAGGCGACCCCGGCTCTTCAATTCTAGCGTAAGGTCACAAATTGCTCGCTCCGTTGAAAGCGAGAGCTTCGAGGCCACGCCCATTCATTGAAAATCGGAATCAGATTCTTCCACTGAGAAAAGGACAATTCAAAGTAGCAGGGCCGGCATGACCTTTTGCGGGGCCAGGTTCAAAAATTTTGCGGGACCAGAATACACATTCATATGCCATACTTAAATTTATATTATAAATTAATATTTATATTTATACTCAACTGGGCCCACCTCGTGCCGGCCCTGTAAACTGGAGAGTGTAATCGTGGACCTCGAAGCTAGATTTTTGGGAAATACAGAATTTAGAGTAAGCACGCTGTTCCTAGACTATTTGGCCTAAATGCATTGCCCTCTGGGGCACCACGGAGCATCGCTGGTGGAAAACTGCCACTCCGCAACCGGTGGAAAAACTGCGGTGAGTCGCGTCGGAAAAAGGTTATCGGGACAACGATCGGGCAAGTCGAAACTTCCTGTCTCGTCTACGAGATTACAAGGTAATTAATTTTTTCCTCTCGCCCCACCCGCGGCGTTCGCCGCATTTACATCCAGACGATGCGTTCCCAACCGGAGGATCTAGCATCTTCTGGGAAGGATCAAGGACGCGCGGAGAAGCAAGCGAGCGAACGAGCGATCAAAAGAATGTCACGGTCGAAACGTTTTCAGAGAGGAGCAGCAGTCTCTCTCTTCTCCCTTCTCGTTCTCTCTCTCTCTCTCTCTCTCTCTCTCTTTCGAGTTTTTTGCGATCGACAAGACTCGTTTTTCTGCGAAATCTCCGGGCCCCGGGAATGCCCGGGGTGTCGTAACTCGTTCGCTCGTATCCTCGGGTACGAGGGGATGCGAAAAAAGAGAAGAACGCAGCCAGCGTGTCCGCGGAGACGGCAAGATGGAGGCCGGCCTCTCGTAAAGAACGAAACCGATGGCCGAACACCCCCGTCGCGAATTTCATATTCGCGATTAGCGTCTTCTTTTTATCTCCACCTTCCTCTCTCACTTGTTGTCCGTTCGACCGGGTCTTTTCGGATTCGGGACAATGCAGAGGACCCCGCGGCGCTGCTCCGCAGGACAAAAATCGAGGCAGATTTCGTCCGAGAGAGAGAGGAAGATAAAGAGAACTGTGGACTGTTACGTGCTGCGACACGCGCCGTCCAAACTGAGACTAATATCGCCGCGCTCCCGTGATATATTCCAGTTTGATGAGTCCCCTTCTGAGACCGGTGTGTCCCTGTTGGTTGTGTGTCTTTGGGTTGGCTCGCTCTCGACGATAACGCGAGCCTGGTGTCAAGACACGATAATTCGATTCCGGCGAAACGAGCACGACGAACGACCAGACGTTTCGTCGAATGCCTCGTAAATATTGACGAGCGTTCGACGCCTCGGCTCTCTCGCGTTCCAGGCGCCAACGAAAACGAGGATTGATTCAGAGTTTCGGTATGCGACCGCTGACTGGACACGCCGAACGGCCTGCTACACAGCCTCGCTCTTTTATCGCGCGAGACACGGCTTCTCGGCGTGATCGACTTTAAAATCCTTGCACTATTTGTTTCACGGTTGCAGCGAGTATTAAGATGGACATGGACAATGTGTTACAGTAAAACTTTAAATACTGTCCGGGGTCGTCAACGTTGTCTAATGTCTACTCACTCCACTGCCGGGCAACGTATTTCATTCTGTCCTTCTCTATAAATGAAATTCTTCTCGATCGATAATGTAATATAAAATAAATTAGTAACAGCAAGTTTGCAAATTAATTTAACTCAACGTTTCGATCCCTATATGGATCATCTCCGAGAGAGACATTTTTGCGTCTGAAAAATTAATATATTTATAATAAAAATAGAAACAAAAAAGAAAATTGCGGCACAGCCGTGTGAACATATCTTAAACATAAAATTATTAAAACACATACTTGCTGCGGCACAATCATTAAATAAATAAGAAATACATAGTGAGTTACAGTAAAACTGGGCTCTCTTAAATTAAAAGATAAAGTCATCTTTGCAAACGTTGTCTGCGCAGAGTACACCTGTTGGACAGTATTTAAGGATTTACTGTATCAACGAAGATTCGTGGTCTGCGACGATTGGATCGAACGCGACTCGGTTTTCTGCGAAGCTCCGCAACACCGCTAGAAACTGTCCCTCTCGGTCACCGCGACTGGAATTTTCGTGGTTACGACGAGACGTGTGCGTGGCGCCTCTCTTTCCAACTCGGAATCACTTAACAACGATTTAATGAGCTCGTTCCTCGAGAATTCCCGATCCGCCCCGGGGGTACACGCTTCTACGCTCGCCTGAAATTAGGACGGACACTTTGTACCACGGCAAATTGCGAATTCCGACCGAAAGAGAGAGAGAGACCGTTTCGGAAACGTCTAATGGGATCGACCGAAAAGATTACATTCTTGCGCATTTGAACGGACAGGGTAATTTAGTCATTATCGTGGCGAGGAGTCCCTCGGTTCTACGATTGACGGCAGGAAACTCGTTCTGGATTGTCCAAGATATTTCTATTCGACGTCTGATGCTTTTCAGTCAACTCGACACTTTACCCACCGGAAGTTACACAAATATTTTATAAATATTGAAAATAACGTTTCTATACATTATTTTTAAATTATCGCTACAAATTCATAGCTATTTTATACTTTTTAGTCCGTTTTTAAAAACATGGTATTTTTAAACATTTATTTTAATTTATGTTTTCATTCAGAGTGATGAGTTAAAATTTACGTCAAAAATTTTTGCGTTTACAGGTTTCCCATTAAAAGATAAAGGTCACCAAGTTATTACAGAGAAATGTACACAGAAATAACAGAACGGTATAACTCATTTCAGGAAAATTGTGTTAAATTTACACGAGGGGTGGATGAGGGTTAGACATCGAATCAAACATTTCTAGAGCATACAACAAAAGTACACGCCAGCGAATTGTGATTGTCGAAGACGAATTTTGTTTGTTCACGATCCGTCATTAATTTTGAAAAGAGCGTAGATGGACTAGGGACTCTCCGGACTCGGTTCTCGCAGATCCTGCTCCCCGTTGCTCAACGAGTGAGGACTCCGTTGTCGAGCAGCTCTGTTGCAACTGCACCGGAGAGATAGGGATCTGCCGGTGTGCATCTAGTTAAATCGCGGTGCACCGACGCGACGCGACGGCCGGATCTGCTTAGGGAAGTTCTGCACCCTTCTCCCTTTCTCACCTTTTCCCTTTCCGATCAGATAACATCGTCGATCGGAGGTGATGGAGCACGGTAGCCGAATATCTCCATTTTTTTTTTCTTTGGTGCACAAGACTGCCCGACCCCATTCGTGGTTCTTGAACCACCACCTTCTAAACCGTCCGCGAACATTGAACGACAACATTCCACCACGAAAATTACCAGAACCTTTCTATCTGTAAATTATTCGATTCGATTATTATTCAATAAGTAAAGTTATTATTAAATAAGTAAAACCAACCTGAATATAGTCTTGGTAGAAATCAAATTTGAAGAGTCTTTTACGGGACAAATTGTTCATAATGACACGGTGAGATTGATTTTCTTGTACGTGATTGTAAAAATTGATAATCTGCAGGTCCCAAGGTAGGAACATCGTGAAAACTATGGACGAGGATAGTATATTTTTCGTTGAAGTTATTTCAACGCCCATGAAATGTTGCAACTACCGTATCACCTTCGTATTTGCTCCGACTAGGAACGGAGGATCTAACCTCTGGTCAACTAACGTTAATCCTAACAAAAACAGATAAGAGCGCGCGTGTCAACGTCTCCTACGCGTCCACGAGCACAGCGAACAGTTTTTTTTCTTATCGCGGCTCTATTGTTGCGAGACCAATCGAGAGGTGACCGACCTCAGTTTTTCCCTTAATTCGGAAGAAACGATTTCTCGTAACACGAGCCGATCTAACGGTCTCCCGTCGAAACAATTCCGTTTGAACCCCCCCTGTGTAATAACGAAATTGGAGAGAGAGATCTACTCGATTCTACAGTAACTAGAATAAAATACCGGTCATTGAACCCACTGGATTAAAATGGTTGTTCGGTTGGACGCAAGAGAGGTCAATGTGCATCGGAGCGAAAGCTTCTCGGGCGGGTTCTCAAAGGGGTCGTTAAAATGGCGAGCAATTTCGTCGAATTACCGAAACAACGACACTTAATGACTCGTGTAGGTACGCAAAAGTTCTCGCGACTCCAACGACCCGTCGCGGTAGAGAAAGAGAGAAAGTACAATTTGCTCGAATTACGGACGCGGCGCATCGCGCTCGGTGAAAGCTGCCGATTTTACGACGGGCCAGTGCAGCGCCGCCATTTTCGTCGTGACTCGTGCTACGATAATTAGTGGACTGCCGATCTTCGTGCCTTCACGGCGTCTGCAGATTTGTAAAATGATAGCAAACTGTTGGAATGACGATGACGAGGTAGGAACATCAAATATGTACCTTATGTTTATTAAATCAGTTATGAATTAAGACTGTTCGCACATAACACAATGTGACACTATAATTTCTACATTGAATTTAAACTACATAAAATATGATGAAGAAAGGAGGCGAGAACTGTGTAACCGATTTCCTCTGCGTCAGGGAAGAGCAACGTTCGAAGTGCAATAAACTTCAGTGCATTTCGTTGCACACTCCAACAAAAACATGTAGGTTAATTACTAAGAAAACTAATTCAATTGACCAAGGAACTTTTGTTTCTAATTATGATTGATATTATATAATAATAATATATATAATATATAAGATGTAAAAAGGGTGCGAAAGGTGAAGAAAAAAGGTGTATGTTGTACAGAATTGTAACCCTGAGGGGAACGAAAATAAATATACTATATATAATATATATAATCATAATAATAATATAATAATATATAATTCAATAGCACGTATAAAATTGAGAATTTCGCAGGTGCGTCGACACGAGGTATCTAAAAGCGTCGAACCGGAACCGTCGCGACTCGACGAGGTTACTTCTGCCAATGGTAAATTGCCGTACGAACACGTTGTTTTGGTTGGGGTTTTTATGCACTCGTTCGCTGGCATCTAACGTGCAAGATGGACGCGGGGCGGCGAGCAGCACGCGAATTCCGCTGTCTCGACGATTTTGTTGTTCTGGAAGCGGTCGTTCCGGTTCCATATCAGTGCGAGAGTTTGCCACGGATGCGGCACGAAGAGGTAATGGCCGCGGAGCCGCGGCCGCAGCGTTTCGCTGCGATCCGCTCGGTGCGGCGAAATGGCAACCCATTTAATAGAGCTCGTGCTTGCGCTACATAACCACGCGCGTGGATTACGCGAATCTAGCGAGAACACGGGAGTAAAAACACCGGCGCGTCGGCGCGCACCGGTCTAAAAACTGGTATTACGTTGCGTCGCAATTATGCAATCAGGTTGCGCCGGTCACGTACCGCGTTTAATCGCGTCTAATTAAAATCCATCGGGAGAACAACTGTTTCAGCCAACGTCGGATGCTTCGTTTAACAGTTTTGTTCATTATACGAGCCGCGACGAGGGACAACGACAACTTCCTATCTTTCGGAAAGAAAATATTTGCAGCGTCGTTACGGTACGTGTCCATCCGAGAGTAAAACTATCGCGAGTTACTGGTAGAATCAAATTCGTTAGTGTACATGATATTGAGAGTGTTAGCAGAAAGCTGCAAGAGAAACTCTCGGAAATCGAACAGTAAGTTGAACATCGTAAAAGGACACGTTTAATTTTTACCTCGGCGGGTCTTATAATTAGTTTTCCTTGCTGTTATAATACATATGTAGTCGAAGAGTCCTCAATTAAAAAAAATATTTATATATCGACACAAATTTTTCACTTTTTATTAAAATATTAATTCAACAAATTATTATTATTCTATATTGTTGGATATATTGGAATTGCACTATAGGAGTAGTATGGTTTGTACAACATTAGTTAGATCCGATCGCAAACACTGTCTAGGTTTTAGATTGGTATTTCTTATTAAGCGCATTGCAACAATTGCAGCTAACTTTTTCGCAACCATTCTGTTCCGTAACATTCTTTTAACTACCGAGATTCTTTAAAGAGATTCAAATGGCCACATGCCCGAGAGGATTTTCTAAGAGTTGACTCTGACTTCAATCTCCGAGAGCAAAACATTTCTGAGGAATTCCAAAAAAATGACACGTAAATTGAGAGTATTCTTGAGAGCAACTGTTGACAGAAACTCTCTATCGATTGAAAATTGGGTCGAATCGAGGAACCTAACCCAAGTGGCCCAAGTTTGGCCACTCTTTTCTATTGTTTAGCGGATAGTGGTTTTTCCAAACCGATCCCGATACGAAGAAACGACGAAACCTGTTTTCCCGATCGCGTCGACCGGCGATGATAGCGGCGGGACGGTTTAGAAAGCACGCCCACCGTCCTGTCCGGTGTTTACTACCATTCTCGAACCCGCGGACCGGCCTCTACGCCTCGAATACCTCAAAGTTACTCTACTAGAACCACCGATCGTACCCGTAATTGGCGCAAGAGACACCTCTTGTACATCGATCGTTAATTGGCGATGAAGTACACAGATATGGTATTGTCGAATCGGGACGAGAAACCGATCGCGAACAGGATTCGAAATTCCTGCCCGGCTGCCAGCGAGAACTCTGCGACGCGTTTGCGACGATGCAAAAACGGAGTACGAGGTGCATCCGCCCTGCACCGGCTCTATTAGGGCACCGCGACTTTCAGGGAAGTTGGAAAACGATTTTCTAGCACGATCCACCCAGACTACTGCGGATCCACAGAACCTCTGCGAGGAACGTGTCTCGTCGTTGCGTTTCAAACGATGAAATTCTCGCTCGATTCTAATTACAATGTTTATTCGACTAATTACAATGTTTATTTAAACTGCTATTTATTCGACCAGAATCATTCTGGAACGATGATCGTGTCGATTTTCTATGTGAAAGAATCAATCAAGTTAAATCTGAATTGATAAATCTGATTAAATCTAAATGAATTTTACTTTGAATCAATTTTAGAATGTGTTTCCATAGAAACTTTAAAATTGTAGAAACTATGTCATTCGTTTATCGTGTGTAAATATTGCCGTAAGGATTTTCACCCGATTGTAAGGGGACTTTTCGAATTCATTTTGAGGGCTCCAATTAAAGTTTTACGATATTACTGTTTCAAGGAAAATACCAGATCGTGCAGGAAAAATCGACAAATCTTCATAGGTCAGTAACAAATGAATATTACTTTGAATCAATTTAAAAATGTTTCCATAGAAACTTTAAAATTGTAGAAACTATGTAATTCGTTTATCGTGTATACATATTGCCGCAAAGATTCTGTAATATTTCATGTTTCCAATCAAAGTTGAAAGCGGAGAAGTGCCGTTGGATGGAGGCGCGAACGCACCTCTTCCATCCGTCGAATTAAAGTTTCACGATAGCACTCGACGATAGTACTGTTTACATTTCAAGGAAAATACCAGATTATACAGAAAAAATCGACAAATCCACATAGGTCGGTGATAAATGAATTTTACTTTGAATCAATTTTAGAATGTGTTTGCATAGAAACTTTAAAATTGTAGAACCTATATCATTCGTTTATCATGTATAAATATTGCCGCAAAGATTCTGTAATATTTCATGTTTCCAATCAAAGTTGAAAGCGGAGAAGTGCCGTTGGATGGAGGCGCGAACTCACCTCTTTCATGCCGTCGAGCCTGCCGAGGCTTTTGGTGCCCCTGAGGGGCGGAAACGCGGCGTCGTGCCATCCGTTGTTGCACATGGTGATTTGCTCCGCCTGTACGTTCAATGCACGGGCCCTGCTCTTGCTTTTACGTTTGTCGAGCAGATGCTTGGCCCTGGACTTCCGAACCGGAGCGGCAGGGTCGTCCTCCGGATCGCTCTGCACCTCCCATCTCGAGGGCGACTTGAATCGGCGTCGTGGGCTCGTCGGCGAGGTCACCGGCGAGGTGAGCCTCTGGACGAGGGTGCCGAACATGGTCATCATTCGACCTGGGTATTCACGGTTCTCGATCAACGGGGCTCGTCGCGACGAAGCTCGACGAACGGAGCGCGCCCGTTTACTACAGATTCGCTGTCGTCATCTCTCTGGTTCCTCTGTGGTACACGTCCCACCGCGCCGCGCACCACTCCCAAAGCGGCTTGTTCCTACGCACTGTCACTGTGTACTCCTTCACGCGAAATCCACAGGTGGTTCACGATACGCGAGCGCGCAACGCTCCACACTGGCCACTAAAAATTCCGACGACTCGCCCGTTCTCTCCTCGCGACGATATCCCACTGACAACTCGACGGTGTAGCAAAATCGGTCACCGATTCCGACAGCACGCGTGCGTTGGAGAACGCGAGCAAATACCGTTTCGAGGTACTCTCTCTCTATCTCTTTCGGTGTATCTTATTCTCTGTACGTGTGTCGGGCACACGTTTCACCGAGCCGCGGGAAGAAGCGACGTGTCAGAGGCCCCGGATCGACTCGAAACCAGGCGCACAGGTATTTGCCTTCGGGCGTACACCGCTCTCTCGCGAACACGCTGCTCCGATCTCTGCGTGCACCGATTTTTCCGGATTCGAAAGCTGAATCGATCGGGAACCGGCAACTGTGAAACGTTGCCACGGCTTCGACGTGGAATTTTCGTGAGAAACACTATCCGTGGAAGAGAAACCCGACGGCGCTAGAACGACAGCGACGACGATGACGACTACTAACGACAACGACGAAGGCAGCGACGCACACGACGCGACGCGAGCACCGATCGCTGGCTACGTGCGGAATCGAACTGGTCGCGCGGAGACTGCGTCCGCCGACCGGTTGGCCTCGCTCCGACGAAAATGCCCGAGTATGGGCGATTCCGCACGAACACGATCGGAGTTTGACGATCTCCGACGGGCACACGCGAGCCTTAGAGTCACCGGTTACCATGGCGATCGGGACTTATTCCGCTTTGGGCCTTACACGCCGTTCGTCCCTCTCCAGGGAAACCGGCGCGACGGGACCACGGTGTACCAAGTACCCTTGATACGATTCCACACGTCCGTATCTCTTTATTTTCTATTAATTAAAACGATCTATAGTGAACTACCCTTTACTGGCTCTCCTCGAATTCGAACCGATCTAGGATAATGTACATAGAAAAAATTCCTGTTTAACTTTAATCTCTCTCTCTACCTCGTTTCAGGAACTGAATCTACCCCTCAGTGACAAATTGGTACAGTGGTGAAAGATCGATGAAATAACAAGAAAAACAGGTATTTGTCGATGTTATTTTTTAAAAAATGTTATTAATTAAGATTACATCTTACAATTAGGTATTTCAGTTGGGTCTAGATTTGATCAACAATGAATTTAACCGACAACGATTTTAGATTCGTTGGTAGTCAAATTTGTTGTCGATCAAATCCACTGTCGGTTCAATTCGTTGTTTGTCAAATTAGGAGTCGATGAAATGTTGACGGTGAAAACTGTGTCTCTCTCTCGAGTATTGATTCGATTTCGCTGAATTTTCGCAATACTTTGCCAGTGAGCGTGTCAAACAAGTATTTCGAAATGTCCCTTGACCCGGGAAGTGTGTTTGAGTCTCCTTTAAATCATCGTGATTGATCGATTCCGCTTGGCATGTTCACAATTTATGTGACCGTTGAAATATCAATTTAATGGCACTTTATTGTTTCAACGGAATATGTGCATGAAACACTCCGTTCGCATCGTTAAACAGAATCCAAACATCGAGTTTGTCGGTGATAATAATAAATACAGTGAGAATTGTAGATCCGAAGAATGTGGAAGATTTATACGTCGTAATTTTGTGTACCACAGCTGGGACAATGTCACCTATAAACTGCTCGTAAACGAAATACTCGAAACGGAAATCTGCCCACGAACATTTACAACGAAGTACTCGTATAGATCGGAGAATGATGGCTGCGACCCCCATACCCGCATATTTCACAGTCTCTCGTAAATAATTGCACACAAGATTTTCGGCTTTATCTATTACTTTGACTCAACATATATTTTTTCTTCTTATAATTTAATATTTCGATCAAGTATAATGCATCGTAATGCAACATTTACAACGTGACTCAGGAAAAATCGAACACCTCGAAGTCTTTAGAAAGGGAAAACGTATGTCGTCAATGATGCAAATCTTTATGCAAAATAGAAACTCTCTGCACCAATCGTGAGCAGCAGGAATTGAATGAGAATTTACTTTCAGTCTTAACAGCCTTATAAAATTGATCAAACTATTCTTACGTTCGCGGAAAGTAAGAATGTCAATGAAGTACGAGAATAGACAGATGATAAAATTAATAATGACATCCAAATTTTGATAATGAATGGTACATCATTCACGCCCATAAACGCGTTAAGAACCTTTTACTGTTTTGTATACTTGGCTTATCCAGTTTTGTCATAAACAGATCGAATCCGTAGTGTCCTTACGAAGGTCGGTCAATATCAACAAGAGACGGAACAACGAGGTTTCGAAAGTGGGAGAATCGACGGGAGACTTGTTCGACATTGGGAAGGTCGCACTTCGATAATCGGTTTTCCAGGGTTTCCAGAGTTTCCAGGGACCTTTGGAGACGGGGTATCGGTGGCAGCACGCTGAACCGCGCTGCACCGCGCCGCAGGGTGCATCGTACTCTATTTGCAGCCGCGGCAGGAGGAACGTGTCCCGACCGTAACGGTCTCGGCCACGATAAAAGCAATTGATAATGCCTGACCCCGGAATGAATTCCTGTTTCTAGGCGTCAACCGGCTAATTAATGGCACGATGACTGGTTCTCGGTTGCTTCTCGGTGATATTCTCGCATGTCGGACACGATAAATGGGGAGTAGTCGTGCGGAACACCGCGAGAAGGTGCCGGGGTGTCGTGGAACGCCGTAGTTCCACGAACCACGGACCGAAGACGCGACACAAGAGATGGAACGAGAGGAGAGAGGCCGAGGGAAACGCCTCGGGCGCGACTTTCATCGGGGAACGGTGAATTAACCCTCTCGATGTGCGCGTCCAGCATCCTCGCGTGTCGCGAAAACACGGCAATTCCTTTCTTTAATAACGATCACATTCACCGCGCAACAAATAGAAATTCAACTCTGCCACTTGAAACCAAAATTTCATCAATAGCCTGAGGATTTGACGCATAAATAAGTGGTCTTGTCCTACAACATTTATGGTTTGATCAAAAAGTCCCCTCCTTCCAACATGTATTAATAACGAGATCAATAAAAATGATTAATAACCAGCTGATTTTTTTAACAGTTGCTTAGTTAATATTTATATAATTTAACAGCCACATTGTCCTATAAATTGCGTGGTACGTTATCCTGGTCCTACACTCAGAAATTGTTAATACCACGAGACCATTTTTCTTATTACTAACTGTAATTAAAAATAATAATTAAAAAAGAAGCTACTCATGATATATTAGCTTGATAGTAATCAATTATAAAAATATACGTTGAATCCCGGACAAAAATACTGGAAGATCGTCTGCTTCTCTTTCTCCAGTCACGCTCCAGTCAATCTGGTATCGATCTGCAGCTCCTGCGAGGATCATCGATCCTCTCGGAGGTTTTCCTAGTTCCGACACCTAGCAGGTCGCGTAATCGTCTCGGAACGATCCTGTCCGTGTTCTCAGCGGCGTCGAGACGACGACGGACGGGGTAACGGCGCCACTTATTACACAAACGATATCATTAGACCGGGAACTCGTCAAAACTTCAATTATTCCCGCGACTATATACGGTCGTTCGGTGTAGGAGGGGAAGGGAGGTGGGCTTGATTAATCGTGCTGGGAGCCTGCTCCGGCAATTATTAACGCGGACGCGTAATTAGCGCTAGCTCGAGCCGATACACGGATCCGGGCCGAGCCGAGCGGAGCCGAGTTGGGTCAGGCCGGGCCATTCTCCCTTCTCAGAGGGTCAGCCCTCGTGAGAATCTGAATTACGCGCGTACACGATTGTGATTCGCGAGGGGAGCACGCGCGGTTAAATCGCCTCTTCTCCTTTTCCTTCTTCTTCCTCTTCTTCTTCCTCTTTGCTACCGCCCGCCCACCCCCTCGCTGCTTCTCCTTGTTCTTCCACCCGAGCATCTTTCATCTTCATCGTGCCGTATCGCGGGAGCCTGTTTGTCCTACAACGCGATTCAGATACGAGATACCGCGATGGAAATTCATAATTGTACACTGCTCGTGCACGCCGCGCTCCTGTCGTGACGCGAAACGCTCCGGCCGCGGCCGGTGCAATCGCGCTGCATCTTCGGCCGGCTACGAATTTTCTCAACGTTCGCTGGAAAATATACGCGGTCTCGAACTACCACTCGGAAAAATTCGCTACGAGAGTTTCTTCATCTTTTTTATTCACATTGTCCAATTTCTCAGTTTAAACCTACCTAATATGTATAAGAAAATTCAATATAAACCCCTCAATAATATTAAATTTCATATATAAAAATTTTTTATATAAAAATTCATGTATACAAACTTAATGTAACAAAAGAAAAATTTCTGCAACGCCCGAACGTTTTATCGCTAACTTACAATATAAAAACTAACAGAAACCCTAATTTTCTGCGTTAATGAATAATTAACCCCTCTTTTTTATTGCAGAAACCTCTTCTATTTCTTCTGCTCTTTAATTCGAGCGGTCGCACGCCACACTTCTAAACGAAAAATTTTGGAGGACGGAAGGGGTTCCCTCCACGAAAATTTTTGCAAATTCGAAAAAAAATTTCCTACCCCTTTACCGTGCTCGGACTTCTAACAAAACTTAAGAGAGTTTCTTCAATTCCTTTTAATCCTTGGTTTCCTTTCAATTGCATCAGTTAATTTTTTGTCGGACCCCTTTCGCCGAGGGTTCCCGAGTAATCATGCGAAATCCGAGAGTGTCGACGAACGCGAGAACCGAAAACGAAAATTTCGTGGAAGATACCCTGGCGAGAGGTGTCCTCTTCGCCTAGACTCGCTTTCGCCGCGGCGGACTTGAGTTTCAGCGCGCGCGACAGGTGCAGAGACGAAATAAATTCCGGCTATCGCGGAATCACGTAGTTCCGTTCCAGGTTGTATTTTTTCGCCGATTTACAGCCGCGATTGCGCCGCGAACGGAGTGTCTGGTCGACTAGTAACTCAGCCGACCTGTAGACCGTGTTTATAATACAACATTCTTCCTCCGGCTGCTCTAGATTCGCGGCTGGAAACTAAACTCGCCTCGCGAGAAACCGAACACGCGCGCGAGCCGCAGGATTCGAAGGAATCCAAAGAGCGCGCGAGGACTCGCGCCTTCCAACAGCCATAAATCCGGGTTATCAAGGCAATCGCAGTCATCTTTCCGCGCCGCGCCGAGGCTCTTCCTTTTTTTCGGCTCTTTTGACGCTGTTCCGGAACGCGGAAAGTTACCGCGATGATCTTTCCGGTCGGACAGTCTACGCACAGTGGGGAAAACTGACTTTACTCGATTCATGAAGAAATAACTTTCGATAAAAGTGAGGTAGAGCGATGAATTTTTTTTTAATGAAAGCTGAATCTTTGCAGAATATGGGAAAAATAGGGAGATTACGGTACCAATGAACGGTACGAACAATTTTTAACATTGAGAAAAGTCGTCATACTTGCACAATTTCAAGAAAAGTCGTTTCTACGTTACCACGAGCAGAATTTTTTTTTAAGATTTCAGATTTCAAATCTGGTCTTAAAATTTGACTACGACCTCATGGTTTTTTTCAAAAAATCGAATTGTGGTTAAAAACATTCGTACCATAATCTCCCTATTTTTCGCATAATCTACAATGTTTCAGCTTTAATTTGAAAAACATTTCATCGCTCTATCTCATTTTCATCGAAAGTTATTTCTTTTTTAATCGAGTAAGGTCAGTTTTCCCCACTGTGCGCCGCCGGGCATTGAGCCGTTTCCACAAAATAGCTGGAAAATCTAATTGTAGAGTTTTGTTTCTGAAAGTCGTCGGGCTTGTTTTGGATGATGAGAAAAATTAATATTTATCGGTACGGCGAAAGCGCTAGATTTCATGCATAACCATTAGCACGCGCGCAGCCGCTGGTGATAACGCGCGAAGGATTTCGCGCTTCGCAAACGCTCGCGACCTCGAGGATTGTGGGGGCGTTTGGGCGCGAACGGAACAGGTCGAGGTCGAACGACGAGGTTGCTGGCTCTTTTCGAGGCACTTTTAGAGCGGCCGTTTCCTGTGTTTCGTAATACATACTGTGCACGAATTTCGCGGAAACTTGAACAGTCTATCATCGCTATATACCATCATGGATATCTCGTTTTTTCTCGTTGGAAACGGTTGCCAATAAGAGTCCATTGCTTTCTGTACTATTGGTCTCGCCATGGTAAAATTGCTCTTCTCAGTGGGCGTCGCCGTTCTCATTCGTCAATCGAGCCGTAGATATGCCGTGTGACCCTCGCCAATATCAATTCAACGAGGTCTTCGTTCCGACCAACACGAAGAGCTCGTAACGATCCGTTGCCGAGGTGAAGACGAGTTCAAGGTCCAAGCGAGTCCCTCGGGAGGCACGCGGAATCGCTTGCCGCGAGGTCGAGGCGTCCTGGATGAAAAGGATGGGCCCCCGTCTCGGGATGCGACGCGACGGAAGGCTCGTCAATGAGATAATGGGGCGGGTTGCAGGGCATAAATTAAGATATTATCGTTCAGGTGGGGCGTCTAGGTGGAACTGTTGCGCTGTGATTGTATTTATTGCGACGGCCGTGTTAATCCTTCGTACAATTACATAAATAACGGCTCGCTAGCTCGCTCACTGCGAGCATTGTAAAAGTCTCGCGGGGAATTTACGACTCGCGGTGCTGCGGCTGAAAAATCGCGAACCCTCGAAAGAAATAAAAGGTCGGAGAGGAGGAGGAGGAAATAGAGAAGGGAGGCGCAGGGCGCGGTCCTTGACAACGTGGCGTAGCGTGGCGTGGCTCGCCGTGGCGAAAAAGCGAATCGCTCGTTGCGAGTAAGGTGCACTGTGCGCGCGTAGCACGCGGAAATGCGTTGCGCGAGGTCAAGGCTTCTCGCAGCGTGGCTCAGGCCCGTTCGGAACCAAGCGGAGCCGCACGTCTTTCGAGGAAAACAACTTCGGCGGGGTGTGGCCAGCCCGGAAGACACCGCGCGAAGAACCCGCTTAATTTGACGCTCTGCTAAGCCCGCAACGGCCGACAGTTTCTCGCGCGACACGCGAGACCTTCATTATCCAGTAATTTACGAGACCGAGCCTCTCCCGCCGCTCGAGGAAGCTATCGGCTCAAAGCTACTCCGCCAGCTGGAACTAATTCCCCAGCGAAAAACTCGACGAGCCCTCGTTAAAGCGAATTAATTAACAGTGTTTAAAGGCTAATAGATTTTTCCGAAGGAACACGCTCGTAATAATAGAAGATCCACCGCGGACACGTTCGCGTTCACGCGCGATCAACCTCACCTCCTCTCGACAAAGTCGTTTCTCGCCGATCGATCAATGTTCCGGACCGACGAGATTCCTTCGCGATTTTTCCCGATACGTTTTCCATCGCGAATGTAATTGCCTCGATGCTTTAATTAGATCGTCGCGACCGCGTCGCGGAGCCGCTTCTACCCTCGCTCGGGAAGATGCAATCTTCCTACCACTTCTCAAACCAATTACCGTCGCGCAATGTCGTGCGCGCGAAGCGATTTCGATATTTATTTCGGAATCGAATGCACTTAGCATAAAGTGCGATCTTCCAGTTTTAATTGGAACGTTGAAAAGTTTACGAATTCGCTCGCGAATACAGTCGGGAATCGATTAGACGTAACCTCCATGAGATACTATCATTTTTCTTCGTGCTAAGATGTCGTCGATTTCTTCGTGCGATTTCATGTTTCGATTTAAACCGATCCTATCACAAAGTACGAACTTACAGCTTTAATTGCAATTCGGAATGGTTGAAAAATCGAGACTCGAAGAGCGTCGATGCAAATTTAAACTTTTTTATGTTTTCATATATAAAGAAAATAATTTTAAGATCTATCAAGAAGTTAAAGAATAAATTAATAGTGTTTTCATTAACGATATTGTAAAAGGAAAAGTGTAGAAGAGAACTTGAATGTCGTTTCTCTTTTGACAGGTAAATGTGGATAATGTAAATAATTTTTTTAAATTTGGTAGATATGAAATTGATATAATATCTCATACAATACTTAAATGTTTAGTAATTGGTTAGACATCGACGTATCTAATAATGTAAACAATATTTTAAATAATAGTACAGCAATTTTTAGCGACGCCTCAGAGGCTTCTCTGGAGTGCTAAGGGTTAATATACACGCTGGAGCGGAATCGAAAGAAGACATCAAGGTTCCACCGAGGCGAGAAGAAAGCTTCGCGCGCGGTTAGAGGTTAAGATCGGAGCGATCCGGAGTTTCGTGTGTTACCGATGAAAATTTCGCGATAAAGATCGCGCCGCGTCAGTCCGATCCGCGTTGGAGCGCGCGTGCGCGAGCAGCCACACCGTGAAAGAACACAATCTCCTAGGAATTCCTCTCGCGCCAACGTTTTCTCGTGTGTAGCAAGGGGCCCGCGCCGCTTTGCGCTTTGCGCGCGGAGCTAAACGAGAGGCAATCGCGCGCCTCGTTCCACGAATCGGTAGATTAAGCTTCACCGGAGCCGGCGAATTCCACGCCCATTGTCGAGCCATTTATTAATACCTCTCCATCATTGACCTCTCCTTTAACCCGTTTACGCAAGCGTGGCCGCGCGCCGCGTCGATGGCCACGGACGGAGCTGCGCCGGCCACGGTAGATCGCGAGTTATTAGGCCGCTTGAGCGGATCGCTATCGTTGGCCCGATCGAGCAACGACTATGGCAACACGGGGCTATATGGCAGCCAGCAACGGAACCGAGAGCATTTCCTGGCGGGACCCGCGACTTTCACGAAGAAACGATCTCGTTCGCAGCCTTAACTCTCGATCGCTTAGCTTGTTAAACAGGACGACTTGAACGCCAACCGCGAGCACTCGCGCACACGACCGGTGAAACGCCGTAAATCACCATTCTGTCTGCCGACTATTTCGAGTATCTACGTTTCTTGTGTCCGCCACTTTTTTTCCGCGGGCCTCGCCTACCAACGCTTCTATCTTATCTCGGTTTCTAACCGTTCTCTCTGTTCTCCGTTCGCAGTCTCTTTTCTCCGTTTTCTTGCCCGCCCTCCGCATCCGACCGCTATGATACAGCGTGCCCGGCCAACACAGAATTATTGGCATACTTGCACCGCTTATCGCGAGCCAACGTTAATTATCGTCCCTTCCCCTATCGGCTGCGAATACTGTTCTACGCGAGAGAAGGATCCGTGGACCAAGACGATACGACTGACGAAGGGAACGATGTTCCAAAGGCTTGAATCGAACGTGGGCAGGGACTGGCACATGTCAAGGTGCTACTTCGAGAGCCACGAGGACACGCCCATTTCGAACAATCTGCACGAAGGTCTAGCGGGTCGTTGTTCGACACTGGAATTTTTTATTAATCCAATGACGAGGAGATCATTTCTGGGAGCTCTGGTTCCGTCGCCACGCCCACTTTGACTAGCCTACGTAGATTTATGTGGACCCATTACCCTAGCTCCGTCGCCACGTCCCTATTTAGTGTACCCAGAGATCAAATATATTGTTTTTCAATCCAACTACTCTAGTGGAAAAAGGATGCTTTAGATTGGAGATCAATTTTCGTGTTTAGAGCTACATTTATAGGCCCTACGGCCCACTGCTCTAGTTCCGTCGCCACGCCCACTTTGAGTAGCCCACGTAAATTTATGTAGACCCACTACCCTAGCTCCGTCGCCACGCCCACTTTGAGTAACCTACTTAGAGATCCAATAGAATACTGGAATATGATTGCTCTAATCAAAGGAAGATAATGTAGAGTAGAGAACAATTCTGACGTTTAGAACATGATTTATGCAGACACACTACCCTAGCTCCGGTGCCACGCCTCCACTTAGTGTACCCAGAGATCGAACATATCGTCTTTCAATCCAACTACTCTAATGGAAAAATGATGTTTGAGATTGGAGATCAATTTTCGTGTTTAGAGCTAGATTTATAGAGCCTACGGCTCTAGTTCCGGGGCCACGCCCCCTTACAGAAGTGTACGCAGAGATCGAATAGATGTGTCCTTGAATTCGATATCTAATGACAAGAGGATGCTCTAGATTTGAGCGCAATTCTATTGTTTAGAGGTAGGTTTACAGAGTCTATAAACTACTACTTTCTTTGACCACGCCCACTCGGACCACGCGTACGCAGATCTCCGCGTCGCAACGGTGCCGAACTCGCCGGAGTCTGTATCTCCGCATTGATTTGCTATGATGCCTCCCGGGGCAATTTAACCAGCATCAACAATCTACAACTTTCAACGGTACTTTCCACGCGTGTCCGGCACAGGCGCAACACGTTTTAAATAAAGTTCTTTCGATCGGTCGACAAGAAATATCGTCGTGCACCATAAATACTTGTCTGTCTCGTTGCCTTGGTTGATCTCGCTCGAACAATTTCCTGGACTCCGCTCTCGGAAGCAGAAAATTGTCCACCGATTCGCGTACCTGGAGAACCCGGAGAACAGCGGAACGGTGGCATCGCGCGATAATGAAATCTAAATTGCAAATTATGACGGGGCATAACTCGCGCTCGTTATCCGACCGCGTTATGCCCCATTGTCGCACGCACTCTCTCCTCTTCTTGGCCACTCGTCCTCCACCCCTCTATCTCTTTCTTTTTCGCCGTTTCTCTTTCTCCGTGTCCGTCGCTGTTTCTCTCTCCATCCAACGGTGGCATGCGGATGCCTCGCGCGCCCAGCTTTAATGCCCATTCGAATCTCTGCGTATGCACACGAAACGGCCGATGCAATATGCCGTGGACCGTTAAGTGGCGCGACCTCCGTGGCTCCGCAACCAAAAGAAAGAACTGCCAGAGCCCGGCGGAAGCATTGTCGGGCCTGTGAATACACGCGCAAGTCCGAGAGACGATCGCGTGGAAAATTGTGAGCACGCGTGCCAACGGCTGCACGAAATCGTTGTTACCTTGTCGAGTACCGGAGCCCGTCACGGACCGTCCCACCTCCTCGACCGTCACTCTCGTGAAAAATCCCGCGGGTCCACCGAACACCCGCTAAACCACCTGGCGATTCTTCAACAGGCTCTCCTTTATCCTTGCAACCCTTTGTCGCCGCATTATTCTCCATCAAAGGAACCCTTTAGAACAACGCGCAAACAACGGGTCGCTTCCGCTTCATTAGCTCTACAGACGAACAATCTCTTAACGATCCTTGGACATTGTTGAGATCTCGTTCCGAAGTCAATTGATTCGTAGCGTTGGCCGAGGGTGAAGTCGAGTTCAAGGGGTAAGGGTACGGACTCGAGTCGACCTCGGTAATCCAATTCACATTAAATCAATATTCAATGATTTTTATTTTTTTACCTTATTTAACGTCGCGTTTGGAATTCTTCTATGAGAATGAGTTTTTTGGTGATCTACCGATATGTTTTTGTTGGAGTGTGCAACGAAATGCACTGAAGTTTATTGCACTTGGAACGTTGCTGTTCCCTTCTACAAAGGAAATCGGCTACCTCAGTCCTAGCCAGCCTACAGAGCCAGGCATGAATTTATATAAAATTTGAGGAGATTTTATATATTTAGTAAATTTATAATAAAATATTTAAAACCTCTCCTGTCTCTCTCATACCATTTGTTTCAGTGTCACATTGTATTATGTGCGATTATTATTAAATTTACAACTGATGTACATTAATTCCCCGAGTATAGAGGAGACTTATTAAATATTTATTAAAGATAAGATCCAGGTTTCATCTCCCAAGCTCGTCATCCCAACAAGTTATGTACCATGTCCCACATTCCAGTCTAAAAGGTTTCAAGCTGCAACGAAACGAAGCGGTGCAGTTTCGATCTTAGATAGACAGTCGAAAAATCCCGTGGAGCACTACATTTGCCCGCGAACGGGTTGCAGCGACGCTAATCGAGAATGTGGCCGACGTAATCGCGGACACTTTGAGTTACAGTCGGCCGGTCGCAACCGATGGAAACCGGAAGGCTGGCTGCCGGTCTCAGAGATGCAAAGCCATACGAGCGAACGCAACGAGCACGCGGGTTGGCTTTCGAGGTATCGGAGTAAAAGAGCAAAAGACGAAGAGGACGGGGGATCGTTTTCGACGCGTTCGGCTCGATAGCAACGGGGATCGAGAAATCCGAAGGATGCGCCCGCCATGTTACCCAGCAAAAGTGTGCTAACGACGCGCGCGAACCGCCCTCGTCCGCAGCTCGCGCTGCGCGTTTCCGCATTGCGCGCGCGCCGCGGAAAAACCAGCGCCGCGAGTAATGATCCTGCCGGGATAACGGTACCGTAAATTGGTGTAGCAAAGGGTCCGGCGGAGAGTCCTTTATGGAAATGTCCATCGCAATATTGTTAGCTGGGCCGTGGAGCAGCTGGCATGGTAAATGACGTGGCCTGCTCGTTTCAGTCATTAGAGCTCGTCTAGAACCACAGGGCTATTGTGAGCCCGATCCGAAGATGTCGGAAGTCTCGGGACGTCGGAGAGCGAACCCGCGTTTCTTTCGCCAAAGATCTTTCGCAGCAAACGCGATCGCATCGCCGCCGATTTTTGAGGATCGAGAGCGTGGGATGGGATTCGCGGAAGATGAGCGAAACAAAAATTTCAAGACCTTCGCTACAGCTGGCATGGTAAATGACGAGGTATGCTGGTTTCAGTCATTAGAGCTCGGCTAGAACCACGAAGCTATTGTGCATCCGCACACCAAGGATGACGGAAGTCACGAGTCCTCATGCGTCTTCAATAATCCTGGTCTATCATCGGCGAAACGAAGTTTTCGAGGATTCAGAGCATGGAACGTGGACCACCTTTTTCGCAAAGATTCAGTTGACGATACCGCGCTGTCTATAGTCGATGTAGCGAAGGTTTAGCAATCTTAGAGGATCGAGAACGTGGGATGCGATTCGCAGAAGATGAACCGAAGAAAAATTTCAAGAGCTTCGGTACAGCTGGCATGGTAAATGACGAGGTATGCTGGTTTCAGTCATTAGAGCTCGGCTAGAACCACGAAGCCATTGTGCATCTGCGCACCAAGGATGACGGGAGTCACGAGTCTTCATGTGTCTTCATGATTCCTGGTCTAACATCGGGTTCTTTCAATTTTCGAGGATTCAGAGCATGAAACGTGGAGCAAATCGAACATGGACCACCTCTTTTGCGAACATTCAGTTGACGGTTGATAGTCGATGCAGCGAATGTTTAGCAATTTTGGAGACTCGAGAGCGTGGGATTTGAAGGGGCGGAGAGACGGGAGGACGATGAAGAGAAAAATTGAAGAGGCGGCACGGCGCGGCGCGGGCCGATCGTAGCCCGACGCGGGTCTCCTAATTCGGGCCGAAGATCGAGGGACATCTTTCGTGGCGCATCAGTGCAACGTCCTGCAGAGGATTCCTGCTGCAGCCGGTACCTTACGCCAGGTTCCTTTGGACTGACTCACGTACCGGTCGTTCCTCGGCCCCTGCCCGCGCGTTCCCACTTTGTTCCACGAACACGCGGAGAACTTGCTTTTCGGAAGCAAAAACGAACGTGGGCGAGCTCTTCGAAGGACATTCTCACAGATTCAGTTCTTCCATTGCGACAACCTCGGATCAATCTCTCTCTTCTTCTTCTACATTGTTTCCTTTCTCTCTGGCTCGGTCTCGATCCTTTTTCATTCCCGATTTTCGCGCCAACGATCTTGCTCTATTCGGACTGGCCCAACACCGATGGCTAGATCTAACCAGACAGATGGAAATGGTCGGACCGGATACCTCATCCGTAGCCAAATGCAACCAGAACACCGTGGGACGTTACAACGAATTCGAACTGACGTGGAACGATCCGTTGTTTCGCCCGAGTGATTTTTAATCTAACGATTTCCTAGAGAATTTATAAACACCTGTTATTAACACGTTGAGCGCCACGTCAGCCATCAGTGGATGACACTAGACAGACATTAGACCATTAGTCCTGTAATGAATCAAAATTAAATAAATTTTAAATAAATTTTCTGTGATTCCATAAAACAGTGTAAATTTTATAGTTCTATATCATGTTACACTGATGACTGACAATGTCAGCCACCGATGACTGACGTGGCGCTGAACGTGTTAATGAAGGACTGCGCGAGACAATTGAGAACGGTATAAGCACGGACAAGATTACGAAAGAATAAAGATCCAAGTAGAAAAACGAATTAACCAGGTGCTAGTCGCGGCTAGATTTGCCCAGAGACAAAGAGACAAAGACCCTGTCCGTAATCGTCGAGCGATTTGCCTCTTCCCGAGTCTCGCAGACTTCGCAGAAACGATAGACAAAGAAACTGTCGTCGCGTAACGCGGCGTGTCGACACGTTAACCATTATTCCCCCGCTGTCGGAATAACCGCTGTATCGCGGAAATCTGTTTTCCCTAAAGCAGCTGCCGATGACGTCACGAGATCGGTGGTCTCGATAGCCTGGCCGATATTGCAGCCGAGCAGGAATTCAATCTGCGTGTTGCCAACGTCGCCGAGAATAGTGCGCGAGCATGGTAATACGATTTCTGCAAGCAGCTTCGCTCAAAAAACTCCTTTTAAAGATAATTCTGTGGAGAATCGTCCTTCGACGGATTTAAACTTGCATGCTTTAGGAGAATGACAAGATTCCGTTTAGAATTCATGCTCGATCTAAGAAGTGTATTTAATCCTTTCTTATAAAGGAGTCTTTATAATTGCAACAATTTATACCACCTCTCTAAATTGAATATCTATTCGAAAAGATATTCGAAACAGATTCGCTTAAGTTTCTCAGGTTTTGTCCATAGAAGTTAAAGAATCCTATGTCATTCTTTGATCATGATTACTCGACAATATTAACTGCAACGAACTTAGAAATATTGTCTGTTCGAAGAATAGTATTCGATCAGAGTTTTATCTTTAATGTAATTAATAATCATATTGATTGCCCTTATCTATTTGTGCAAATCAATTTCTATTTACCTGAACGTGTATTGAGAACTAGAGCTGGATTTCAAACGCTTAAAGCAAGATCTACTTATGGATTAATTAATCGAATAATTGAATAATCGTATTGATTTTTTTATTGAATCTTTACAAAATTTTAAAAATCAACTACGCAGGATTAAAGGATAATACCATATCGTTTGTACCATTAGTTTTTGTGCATGTCTCTTCTTTGTTATTAGACGAGTAGTCTTTTTTTTATTGTAAATACTTATTTAAAAGGGCTTCAGTTCGTCTATAATAAATAGTAATAATAATAATAATAACTTAACGCAGAAATTCTGTAGCGACCAGTGCTCCAAAAGATTCGAGTCACCTTTTACTCGGAAGAATTCTCATTTAAAGAGCTAAATGCACGCGTGTCCGAGGAGGTTGAGCGTCGTCGAAGAACGCAGGCTCTTTCGCGCGGGTTTTATCGCCGTACGGTTGTTGCGCGGCAGGTCGAGGAGTCAGATGAGCGCGCAGGTGAGCGTTTTAGGTGACACTTTCGCGTGAAGGTCGGCTAGGCGACCTTACGAGGTCGCGCTTGCTCGGTCGCTGGCGCGCGCGCACACACACGCAGTTCGGTACATGAGGAGACGTTCTCATCTCTCCGTGAAGATTCCACTTTTGGAGTATACGGAATCGTTGGATCGAGGTTGAAACGAATCGAACATGTTCTCCGGTGGCAATTAAGTCGCCCGGAAGCCGACGAGTCAGCAGGTCGAGGGCTGGAAAAATCGGACAAGCGACGATGTGGCCAGTTTCGCTCGGAACGCGAACGTGCTCTCGGTTCGAGCATAAATCTGCCGGTTTCCTCGATCGCGGTCTTGCTCGAGTAGACCGTGTTCCACTTTCGGCGACCTTAAAGCGAACTAAAAGCCCGTATAAAGGCTGCGCGAATTTTTCTGACCCACTCGCACAGCTCGAGTTGGAGTTCTCGCGACCACCTTGGCCGTCGGCTAGCTTTCCATCGGTGAAAGCTCCCAAGACTTTGTGAAACGCTCTGCTCTGCTTCGAGTCAAGCTCACGAGCTCGTCATGGAATCGACAGGACCGGTTCGAGACCTTCCTCAACGAGACGTCCGGACGTCGCGATGTCAAATTAGCGGAAACAACCAGATCCTTTTGGATCAGGATCCTCGATTCAGAATGTGAAAGACTTAGAATTTTGTCTAACCTCTTGGCTGATGTCAAGAGTGTGAATTTTATCAGCAGACGAGGTCACAAAAAAATAGTGGAACTAGGGTAACCAGTGAATGAACATTTAAGAAATTGTTCAGAAAGATATTTTATTTCTTTAAAAAATATGTGAATTAAAGGAATCTCATATATGCCAAATGGTTCCTTATACTTCATTTGTCAAAAATAAATGAACACAAATAAAATGAAACTATTATTATTTTTCTTTATTAAACGTTAAATAAAAAATATAAAAAGTACCAGTCAATGAACAGTACATTCTAGTAATTATTGGTAATAATTATTATT
>CM052330.1:3311004-3364924 GCA_028455615.1 Lasioglossum zephyrum | reverse complement strand
GAAGCCTCCGAGCGCCCTCCCATAACAAAATTCAAGTAATTCCCTAAAGAAACCTAGTGCACCTTGGCGAGGTACAAATAAACCATATAAAAAAACTAGGATCCTATAATACAAAATTAAACCCAACAACAAAGAGAGTCAAGGTATACACAAAATCATTTACAGTCGTTCAATGTTGGATGTTACATTTTTTGACAGCCGGAAGGCAAAAATGAATTTAGTTAAATATAAGAATCACTGTGTACAGGTGATACACAAGAGGTCAATGAACTCACAGTCTACTCGATTTTATAATAGGTGAACAACGTATCAGTCCAGGATCCAGGGTCCATTTTTACAATTAATTACTATCAAGCTAATTTTCCTCCGTGACGTTTACGAGCCGACTAGCATAATTGTTCTGACGTCACGGCCGACTATAAACGCGGCTCACGTGTCCACGTAAATATAGGAAGCGCGGAAGTTGCTGACCTGCAGAGTAGACCAGACAGAGTATAGCATATTTGAACCGCGTATTTATTCAGCTGGACCCTCGTGTCGAGAGAGACTGCGGGTTTTTCACCTTTTTGTTCTACGCGAAAACGCGTTCTAAACGGGGCGACGCTCCCGGAAACCGAACGCGGAACCGGAAGTACTCCGGAGTATTCCAGGGCCGTCGGTATCGGTGTCAAGCAGGGTTCTGTTTCCCAAGTTCATTCAAATACTGTTTGATATATAAAAATATTATTTTAAATATATTTAAAAATATAAATAAATATATTAAAATATATTAAATATTTTAAATATAATAAAAGAAGTATCTGAACGAATTTACCGATTAGATATCGTAGATCGGACGTGGGTACGCGACGAAGATTTATCAGGCAGTTTTCTCGCGGAAGGATCTACAGCCTGCGGATCTACAGAGTGGAATATTCGAGGAGCGCGGTTCGGAGAGGGGTCCGGCGAAAGTTCCCGTCGAACGTATGAAGTTCTTCCGCAGGCCGAGTCAATCGGGAACGCACTTTGTAAAAAGGCTTAATTCACCGTAATTTCCCCTTAACTTTATGTACCCGGCGAGCATACTGTACGTGCTTGGCGAGTCGGACTCGCCTTCGCTGAATACCTTCCGGTATCGTTCGTGCAACACGGAGGTTCTCACCTCCGAACAATTTCAGGTAATCGGCGAACTGTATCGTCGCTTGGGTGCTTGCTGCTAATCGAACATGAAATTTTATGCAAATACTCAACGATCGTACACGGTGATTCTCCACTTGTGTAGAAACCTCTCTCATCTCTACAGCGTCAAAATGTAAACAAACGCCGCACCGGAACAGGCTCAACGTTGCCGGGGAGCGTGCAGGAATACGAAAAATTCAATACAGTATCCGCTATAGTTTTTTGCAAATATCTCAAAAACTAAAAGCGACCCCCCTATATTGGAACAGGAAAAAGTTGTTCAGAATGTGTTGCTGCATAAAATATTAAAATTTCATCAAAATTGTAGTACGCAGACCTTTTCTATATAATTACCAAAAATACCTTATTAGTAAAAGGTTCGATTTGATTTGCAAAAGGGTGAATTTGGAGTGCAAAATTAGTAGAGTGGATAATTTTACTGGATCGCAGATCGATTCTATAGGTTCGTCTATTTTCGAGTGACCGAGGTCATGAAATGGAGAAAGAGAGGGACGAAAGGAGGGATGTAAGGTGGTCTCTGTGAAACTTCATTGATCCGGCGTGGATGTTGTAACAACGCCAGGGACGATATCCATCTGAAGAGGCCTGGATACGGTAACAACACACACAGGGCTCGCCCTCGAACCACCACCGCCGCCGCGACTGGAATTCGCTGTTGCAACGGGGATCGATATCTCGATTCCCTCTCGCGGATCAAACCGCTGCTGCTGTTGCTGCTGCCGCGCGAGTCGAGTTTAACGCCCTGCATGTAGGCTACTTTGCAGTTCCGCCGTGCACGACGGTGAAAGTGCACACAGGCGCGGCGACCCGTGTGCGTACACGGTATACTACACGATCGCTGGCTGCACGCGCAAGCCAGTGTGCAACTCCACACGCAAACACGCAAAACACGAACGCGATCGTTGCTCATTCCGCGCACGCTTATCCGCGTGTTCCGAGAGAAGCTTCAAAGAGAATACGCTCGCCGAGGTATTTACATAACGCTGGAAGCGTACCGAGAGGATATCACGCTCTCCTCCCGCGATTTCTATCGAGAGATCTTCTTACCCTTCGATCGCGATCCAGCACCGGGCAAATGAGTCTCCCGCTCTGTCCAGGAATCGATTACTCGAACGACTCTTCGTCAAATTGACGAACGAGCACAGTACTTTCTGAAACATTCTACATCTAAACATCATTCTTCCATGTACGTCCCACTTTCCGCCATATTACCGGATCAATTTTCTGCTCGAACGCACGAGGAGCTTCAATATTCGACTTTCACTAACAAAAAATTTACCGATTATTGTTTATCGTCCTGAGACGTCACGTTTTCCACGACGGGTTCGAGCGATTTTCGAGTTTAATTTTTCAGTGTCGCGTTATATGTATAAAGTCAGCTCGGAAACTTTTCTTATTGGTTATCTTGAATTGTATGAAGTGACTAAAAGGATTTCTATTGGTGAGTGGGTGGTGCATTTTGGACGTTGTAGTAGGAACGTTTTGGTAAGACTTTAATTAATTAAACTATTCCTTTAAGATTGCCTGTCAATGGGAACTTGACTAAATAACTATAAATCTAATAATGATTATATAAAGAAAATATATTTCTTGAATATGAACATGACGTCATGCCTTGTAAGATCGACAACAGAGATCAATCAAGAAGAATAAATTAATAGTGTTTTCATTAACAATATTGTAAAGGGAAAAGTGTAGAAGAGAACTGGAATGTTGTTTCTCTTTTGACAGGTGAATGTGGATAATGTAAATAATGTAAATAGGTGTAAAGGTAAATGAACACAACGTGTCGTGTTTATTTCTGAACTAATTTCCTGTGAAATCGAACAGGACCTTATAATTATTATAATAATGATTAAATCTAATTATATGAGGTTGCAAATATTCGATGAGATCGTGGGAGATTCGACGACGGTCTGCAATCTTCGCGAAAGGACCCTTCCGCGAGAAAAAGGAGCGTGAAATTCGAGCAGGAATTTTGTCGAAATTTTCATAAAGCACACTAGGCACTGTGGTGGGTCATCGGAGAAGGCTGGCGGCTTGTATCCATGGGAAATATTTCCTCGAGCCGCGTCGGACGGCATTCCGATGACGGGACGTCGAAGATGCGTCGCGTACGAGGACCGCGATGCTTTCAGTAAAATTCAATGATGTTGCCGGGAGAGGGTGAGCGAGAGGGGGCCGGATGTCACGCATGCATTGCGTGCGCCGTAAGCGCGGGGAATTGCTGCAGCATCGATGCACCTTCTGGAATAATAAGCCTGCTGGCTGGTAGCAAAAGATCCCGGGAGAGAAAAGACGAGGGAAAGAAAGAGAGGATGATAGAAGGGACTTAGGGATCGACCTCGGCATTGAATTCGCGTGCACCTACTGTATTATCGTAGCGGGGCCCTTCGTGTCCGTCCGTCCGTACGTCTGTCAGGAAGTTGTTTTCCTTTTCAATGATCCGAGAACTCGTCGGAGTCGATAACGTTCGGCGGAGAATCTCGGCGAGCCGTGGCCGGATGAATCCCACTTCCCATGGAGTTGAATGGCGGGGCTGGAGAGAGTTTGATAGGTTTCTCCTTCGGCAAGCCTCTTCCGGCAAACAATAAATCTCTATCGTAATAAAATGCCGATCGCGCATTTTATTCCGATTACCGGTGGTCGCGGCGCTCCCTCGTATTTCTTTCCCCTCCCTCCCCTCTCTCTCACTCTCTCTCTCTCTTTTTTCCTCTCTTTACTCTTTCAATCTATGCTCCGCTGTCTCCGCATACGCGTCGCGCAGCAGTCTGACAAATGCAAAACCAGGTTCGTATTGCTCTCGATATTTACACGGTATTTAGAGGAGAGCTGTCTAATTTGAACTAGCAGCACCTATGCAGATTCTCCACCAGCATGCATCATATCTGGTTATCCCAGGCTATTTGTTACGCTCGTTTCTAGGTGTATCTTTAACACGGAATGGCTTTTTTCAAATTCGAAACCGGACGACTTGCGAGATTTATCGAGTTGCTAGAAATATTAGCATTAAAATCTCGTTACTATCACTATACTAAGCACATAGCATTTTCTGAATCAGAATTAAGATAGGAATAATATACAGGGTGTCTCGCGATTAGTGCCGTTCGAAATAATTAACCAATGGCGGCGCGTCGGATGCTGAAAAATATTGCGACACATTTGTCATCGTTTTTCTGTAGATCATCTTCACTGTGATAAACGAATTTCTTTATCCTCGATTTTCCAACGTCAAAGCTATCCTGTGTTTTCGAAACGGAAATGCTGAAAGGAGAAGTTCAGTGTATGCTCTTTAAAGTTGCGGAAAATATTAATGATCTATAAAGCAATTTTACAAAATTAATTTGAACTTTCAACGTTTCGATCCTTGTGTCTGAAGACGCAGTTTTTTCCTTTCGTGAAAATGATCCACACAAGGATCGAAACGTTGAAAGTTCAAATTAATTTGTAAAATTCTGGCGCCGAAATCATTAATATTTTTCCTGTTTTAATAATCACACGATCGACGACAATAACAACAATAAATGTCGCATTGAAAAAAACGGAAGCAGTTCGTTTCTCTACATAGGTGCAGCTGAAAGATCACCCGTTAACCCTATCGATAGAAAAAATACAGCGAGTCGACGAACGCTAATTTCAACAGGTTCCAAAGATAGAAAGTTCATAGATAGGAAGACGGCTACACGGTTTCACAGGTATTCCACGGCGTTGGAAATTTGATTTAGCGTTTAGAAGGATCGGAACCACGGTGCGACGCGACGTTTCGTCCGGTAAAAATGGACGTTTCATTAGGGTAGAATTATCGAGTGGAAACAGGCTCCGGTCATTAACGTCGCTTGCTGTACCTGTTCGCCGTTTATGAGGCAAGTTATAGGCAGACACGTGTTGCTCCCGCCAGAAGAGCGCCGTCGGGGGAGGAAATGAAAGTTACTTATTATCGAGAGGACGGGTTCGAAAGGTGGATAGAATCGCGCGTGCAGCCACCGCCACGTATCTACCTCTTCTCTCGGACGGATATCGTCTGGAAAATCGCCTCCTCGATGGGAAATGTTAAGGCAAGCTATACGATCGCCGCAGGGTACGAGAGCGTTCCCACTCTTTCGTGCACGAGATTTTCTACTAGCGGCGAGGTGGTTCGTGACTCATTTCCAGTCATTGCCGGTCGTTTCAGCCGCCCCGTTTGCCGATTTGATTAACACCACGAAATACAGTGTTTTATCGATAAAAGTCCCCAGCACGGGTCTGCCGAGGGACATTTATGCGACAGGGACACTATTCTTTAACTTTTGCTGAACATAGAGAAGGACAAAATAAATTTGTGATTTCAATATTTCTTCTCTATCGAAAAAATCACAAATTTATTTTATATTACATTTTCGATCGAGAAGAATTTCATTTATAGAGAAGGACAGCCGAACTCGAGAGGCCTCGGTCTCCGAGAAATGTAATAGCTACTCGAAATTTCCACTTCCTTGTGCTTTATCATTTTTCTAATAAAAATCATACCAAGTGTAATAGACAATTAAACTAGTGGATGATAGCCTAGTGGAAAGAAAGAAACTTTAATTATCCATTACACAAGTAAATATCATCGAAATTATATCATATTTGGTATGATTTTTATCAGAAAAATGCCACAAACACAAATGCAAAAACGCCACTGTACTTTGCAGTTTCAATAAATTTCTCTTTAAACTTTCCAAAGGCGCCTTATAACGATTCGGTAGCGGCAAAGTCAAACACTCGACTTCCAGCAAGAGTTCATTTAGTTTCCACGAATTAGTTGTTAACATGGAAATTTCTTGCAACGGTATTAAACGTGATTGTTCATTTATCGGACAGCTGGGTGGTTAATCTTGCTGGAGAAAATTAGAAACGATTAACCGGCACCAGGCAATTTGTCCTCGGCATGTTACTCGATCGACTCGACTCGGCCACGACCGACTCGCGTCTCGAATCGAAAATCGAGACACCTATGCGCTGCACGCTGGCGTAATTACAAAAGGACGCCACGGACCTCATGAATAAAAGATCGGTACGCTCGCGGCTCGGAGCACGCGCTGAATTATTGAGAAAACACGTCGTTTGATCTCTCTGAGGCGTGATCTATGCAATGGTCCGGCAGCCGGGACCTCAAGGACTTTGAACTCTTGCGTTCGACACAGTCTACGATCTTGTCCAGCTCGAAACGATGTTTCTCTTGATCATTTACTCGAGAATTATGGAAACGAAAGTTACGGTGTTCGACACTGTGTCTTTCATTTTCAATGAACGTCGATGATCCCGTTCTGAATCTTTCGATCGTCTCCATTCCAGCCCTGGCAAGTAGGTCAACATTGTTAGAATGTTGAATGTTTATCGTATGCATGTGTTTCAACATTGTATATAATTTTTATTGATTTATGCATTATATATATTTTTATCGATTAGTACAATACTTTCGTTAATAATAAAAATTTCGTCAATAATAGCCAACGATTATTTATATATAATTTGTATTGTATTATTTAAAGTATAATTATGTATTGAAAAATAATTGATTATTTATTGATTTATTTGCGTTCTTTATATTTTGTAACTTGCGATTTTTGATTATTCTGGTTCGACGTGTTGAAAAGTAAAAACATGTTTGATCTCAGACGGAGATTTAAACGAGACAATTTTATTAATTATATTTGTTATATTTAAAATTAAACGTTAAACTCTGTTGTGTTTACAAATTCTACAACCCTACAATTAAATGCTACATATATACCGTGTGGCGCAACATAAACAACAGCTTACAAGTTTTCAGAATAAACAAAAAATTAGTCTGACTTTTGGCTAGGATTTCGACGAAACTTGCGACTGTGGGTGGAAGGAAGCAAGGACGCGTTTCGCGGATGCTCGAGGATTCCGTTAGAGCGTGGGCCTCGAATAATGGCAATTATTTGGCCGATTGCACGGGTCACCGATATCGCTTGCACCGCAGCATTTAATATTCCCGTGGTGGTACCGTCGTAAAGCAGTCGACGCATCGCGAGTCTCTTTTACGGCTTGAAGCTGTCCGGCGACGGGACGCGACGGTCTCGCGGGGCGCTCGAATGCGCTTGCATGCGCTCGTGTGCGCTCATGTGCGCTTGCTGCGTCGTTAGTTGCGGCACGTCGTAACTAACACGTGTAAAAGCGGGGTTCGCGGTGCCGCGGATCGTCCCTGCCCTCTTCCTGCCCCCTTCACGCCCTCTGCCATATAAATACTCGGGCCGATGTACCTCTCGCGCCGTGCCCCGTTACAACCCCGGAATTTCGTGGAAATGTAAGTTAAGATAATCATTCTCGGAACAGCTCCCTGGCGCTCTCGAGCCCCGGACAGCTATCTTACGGGCCGCTCGGGCCCGCATTAATTGCGCACGGGCCCGTAATATTTTTCTCCGGGCCCCCGAAAGGCCCACGAACCACCGAGGGCTCCGCGAGACCAGTAACTCTGTTTGCTCGCTCGCTGGGATGCCTCGCGCATGAGAACGATGCCTGTTTCCGGAACATTATGCAATCTCACGAGAAGATCCCCTCTCCCTTCGTTGCAGAAACGATAACACGTTCGTTACCGCCGTCACGCGAACGAAACGTAATTGAAGAATTGAGTATGTTAGTCCAGGATCCAGCGTACATTTTTACAATTCATTACTATCAAGATAATTTCCCGTGAGTAGCTTCATTTCGATGAGACGCCCAACTTTTTCTCTTAAAAATTCTCGATTGTGGTAGCTAACTAACAATGCGGCTTTTAAATTAAATAAATATTAACTAAGTTAGTAATCATTTTTATTGACCTCATTATCGATACATGTGTGGAAGGAGGGGACTATTTGATCAAACCATAAATGTTGTAGGACAAATATTTTTTCGAATAATTTAGATAATTATCTTGAGATTTAACACAAAAAAACCAGTTAGTAATAAATTTTTGAGAAACGTCAAATCGACATATTTTATCCCGGCTACGCCTGTTAGCTGCCACAATCGAAAATTTCTCAAGGAAAATTAGCTTGGTTCAACTTATCTCGTTTTAATTTAATATGTTTGTAGGCCTACAACTAAACGAATCTCGTACGATCCCGAATGTTTAGCAACAAAAAAATTTGCTAATTTTCAAGAAACGCCAGTCAAATATACAAAGAGAAACAACGAAAAATTTTCCCTGAAGGGGTAATAAAGTTGGCGCGAAAGAATAGCAATTATCCCGTGACTTAACCCGATACTTTACGTGGTTTCTTTGAATTCTGATCGAAACGAAACGAACGCGGAACAGCGTCGGTGCACTATAATCGAGCGACGTCTCGAGAAGGTAGGCCGAGGCGCGGTTAGGCACGAAAAGGATTATACGGCGAGAAGCCTTTACGCGACCCGAAATTATTGGAATAATTGCCGTTCTACCGCGGTAGTTAAACGACGATTATTGCATCGCGGTTTTGCATTCCAACGGCTCCGGGCCGGCTGTTAAACGGCAAGCCCACTCTCCGGCTCGCATTCTACTTACGTATTGACACGGTTAGGTTCCGCGATCTCTGCGGACCCGTTCTCCGCGTTAACTGTCTCGCCGCGCCGCCGTTTCGAACGCTCCTGTTCCACCCATCTCTATCCCCGAAGCGATAAATCTTGCCGGGATACAAATTGAACGTGTAACAGATACACCGAGGCAGTTTTCAGAGTTTCGTACCGGAAAATTGGTAGCTCGAGGTCGACGCGTGTGTCACGGTTGTTGGAAAACCTTCGTGTTCCGACTCGCTTACATTTTACCGCATTCTACGTTCCGATTCTAACTACCTAACAATTAACGAACCGACTGTCGTCTATGAGAGAACACCAACAGGTCGCTGCCAATTATTAGATTCCTGCCGAATCCCGTTTAACGCTCAACTCTCGCGAAGTCTTAAAACTGCTACATGCATCTTTACAACTTTAATGATCGCGAAATGAAATGGAGTCTGTGATTATCTCCGACTGCAGATCTTTATGCTCAGCAATGGTTGGGGATATTAGTTTTTCTTAGACCTTACTGTTCTCGTTCTTTTACATCGAATATGTTATTTGATGCATATTACTATATTATTATTTATATATGATGCATGATATTTTCCTTAAGGAAAATATTTTTAATTTACTTAATAATCATGTGGATTATTCGTCTTTACTTAAGCAAATCAATTTTTATGTACCGGAACGTGAACTGAGAACAAGAGCGGGTTTCCAAATACTTAAAACGAAATCTAATTATGGATTAATGAATCCATTAAATCCATAAAATTTTTGCATGAATTCTTTATTAAATTTTCAAGTACAACTACGCAGGATTGTATGATGGTACCATGTCGATTGTGCATGTCCCTTCTTTGTTATTGTTAACAGTTTTGTAAAAGGATCTCATTCCGTTTATAATAAATAAATAATAATAATAAATACGAAGCTCTGAATTGGCTGTGAAGCTGATGCAAGCAGCGTTAACAAATTTTTCTAGCGGGAGCTAGACGTCGGATCTAATTGATCGTTTTTGTGTTCGTATGAAGAGGGTTCGCGGTAGCGTAGGGATTTTTGTTTAATCGAAAAAGTGGGATATTGAAAGTCGCGGCGTCCGAGCAATTTTCATCGCACGACTGGCAGGTAGCAATCAGGCGGGGCTTTCCAATAACAGTCTCGAATTTGTTTAAGCATACAAAGTGTCGTTGCGTGGCAAACCGTGGCTGCACGGCAGAGCCACAGCCGCGAGAGCATAAATCCCTGGGTAATCGCCGGTGATAGCGTGCGGGATCGTCGAGGACTTATCTGCGCATCTTGATTGGTCGGTTTCCGCCGGAGGTGGACAAACGCGAGTCTCGTACGTGGGCGCACGCGGGTCCCTACGGTCCTGGGCCCTGTCGCGGGGTCCCGCAAGGCCCCGCGGGACGCAGAAATTTATCGACAATTATTCCAGAAGCGATAATGGCCGTCCAGGGTGACCAGCGAACCAAAGTTATTCCATGCATCGGCGCGCCAACGAAACTAAGCCGGTACGGAGAGGAGAGCTGACGATTATCGTCGCCATGTTAATTTATCGCCGGCCCGTTCGACGGGACAACACCGAGCCAGTATTTAGCTGTCGTTTCGCCATAAGAGCGACAGGTAATTATTAATAATTGGACGTCCGCCGGTTCTACCGGTGTATCTGAATTATTACACGCAGCCCTAGACACACCGAACTACTAAACCGAACCGACGACTAAGCTGGACAAGGTTGCGAAGAACAATGCCGAACACGGTGACGTACGATGATTTTTCGAAAGGTCGATCCACGCTATGCGACAGCCGGCTGCCGGTTCATCTTCTCGTTAGTATCCAGGCTAATTGCTCCATTACACAACCGTTACCGACTCCATCGTTGATCGATCCAAGTTGCAACACCGTGCGGCTTTTGTTGCTAGGCTTTCCTCCTTTCTTTCCTTCTTTCTCTTTTATCGATCAGCGTCGGTTTATTGATTTTAACGAGCCCATTCCTGATCGATCGGAAGCGACGAATTTCCTGTTACATCCCTCCGCTGTTTCGCTCGCAATGAAGCCATCGTACGAATTATTTTATGGGGATTAGGAGTTAGTAAGAAGAAGGATTATGATTATTCTACGCCCTTGCATTCTTTAATGGTTGCACGCTGACAATGATAAAATCTTGTTTCGATTTAAAGGAAATTGGTGACATAATTGTTTAGTAGATTATGTTTCCAGGTAATTTTATATGACAGAGAATTTTTCGGTCCCATGGAAGTCATCGACAAAGATTTCCCCGATACAGTTTTCACCGACTCCAGATTTGACCGACAACGAATTTAACAGATGAAGCCTTTAGCCGACAACGATTTTGACCGACACGAATTTGACTGACAACGATTTTAAATTCGTTGCGATCAAATCCGTTGTGATCAAATCCGTCGTCGGTCAAAATCGATGTCGGCTAAATCCGCTGTCGGTTGAAGGCGTTGTCGGTCAAATCTGGAGTCGGTGAAATGTTGTCGATAAAAACTGTGTCGGGGAAATCTGTGTCGGTGATTTCCGTGGAACCCGAATTTTTAATGGTTACATTAAGAAGCCGTCACAGGTATGGGAACGTTATGGTCGGACGATTTCGAAGATCGCGGACAGTTCGGTCCGCCTCGAATTTCGTCACCGAAATGAATTATGCGCGGCTTGCGCAATCTCGCAATCCGCTGCGATCCTAACCACTTTCGAATTTTATTTCCTCGGAGGCCCGCGGCGTTTCCGCTCCGACCGGTTAATTAATCGCGATCGCGAGGCCCGGTGAAATCGAGCCGCGGCACGCGGAACATTGCTTTTGCTATAATAATAATTCGGCGTCTCCCCCGATTGCTTCTGTTTCTACTATTACCACCGTTGCGCGACTCCCTCCCTGTCTCACTCTCTCTCCCCTAGCTAGCCGATATCTCGACGGACGAGTTAATTGCATCTCAGCCGGTGATTTACGATCGATGCTCTCGTAGATTCCTGAGTTATGCCACTGCTTATTTAATTACGCTTGATCAAGCATTCTTCGGGTACAAAGTGCGCCGCTCCGGTGGGCGTCGAGCAGATACCAGATTTCACGTGTACCGTATGTATAGCGACATCGACAGAATAACGAAAATCGATTGGGTCTTCGTCGAATCGTTTGGTAACCGGACTCTTGAATCGTTAATGGAATTAGCGAAAGTATTTTGCCTGTAGCGACCGCTGCGAACCTCTCGCGAAGACCAAGTGTAAAGAAAGTAGTAATACGAGACACCAATGTTCTCATCGATACGCAATACAGTAATCCCTTGATTCTTGTCTAGGAGGCTGTTCACTTAACAGACAAGAATCGAAACCTGACTTGCTTTTCTGATTTATGACCTAGACGACCTAGACGCGCTCTGATTGGTCTGGTGTTGTTATTTTTGCAAAGGAAAATGTTATTTCAAATGATCTCAAGAACCTCCATCTCCGGATGTTGAAGGAATTTTGAGACACCCTGTACAGTGTCAAAGATGTAGGTACATAGTTGAATGCGTATAGCTTCATGACTAAAATACAGTAAAAACAATTGTTTATACAATGTGACGACACATCCTTTATTTGCCACTGACTCCTCGCTTTTTCCTAATTACAAGGGTGGTCTGTACCTAAGGACTGTAACCACCCCTTAAACCTACAACTTCAGGAAGTGTGAATCGTTGCACAACAACATTGATGAACATTGTACATCGGATAAGACATCTTTGGTTCGAATCTATATGTGTTTAACCCGAGGAGGACGGGTATTGTTCGAGGAATAAGAAGAAGAAGAGGCTGTGTAACACGGTCATGTCCCATGCAAACGCGTTCGTGTCTGGGTTGACAGTAAGTCGGCATTCCTGTCGACCGAGGGGGCAAGTCTTGTCGATTCTCCTGTGAAGGACTGAGCAATTAAAAAACACGGCCGGTAACCAGTTTCCTGAAAGCGTCGAGGCACGTAGCGCGACTTCCTCCTCCGCGCAAGCGACCCTTCTTCAGGATGTCTTCGGAGTCTCGCGCGTTGGACGTTTGGATTTTCCAAGAGCTGACCACTTTCCTCTCTCTCTCTTTTCTTTGTAGCGACGGTCACGTAACGCGAGAAGAAAGAAAAGAGTAACCGGAGGAAGATTATTAGCGATCGATCCGATCGGATCCGATCGGATCGATCCGCGGGGTAACAAATTGTTGTCGGACCAGTTCCTCGAATTCGAGGAATCGTCGCCGAGTCGCGGGAAAAAGATGAACGCGGATCGTATCGGATCGAGGCTGGATCGGGTTGGAAGACCGGCTACGCACAGAGTGGAAGAAGACCCGCGGTGACGCGCGCGCACTTGGAGGGCCTCCCGCCTCCTCCTAGCGAGAGAGCGCATTCCTCCTGTATTCCGAGGAATGATTATCAAGGTCGACGCGCGGTATCGCTAGCCAAGGCTCTCTTCTCCTCTTGCGATCCAAGGTATCGCCGATCGCATCTCACGATCGAGCAGACACCGCCGATCCGAACGAATCGGACGCGTCCGCTGCCGCAGAATGCAATTAAATCGCATTCCCTTTCAACGAGGACATTAGTCGCGATCTCGGTGCCAGACGATCAGCCTCAACGCCGACATTGTTGCGCTAATCAAACGTCCGATAGATCGAGATTACTCGATCGGAAAGAGCAACACGCGAATCACGAACGATATACAAGTTGTTTCGCAACAAGAGAATAGTTAACCTTGCAACCGAGGATGACGAGGTAACTCGTCATTTGTGTTTGCTATCATCCGTCGAAAGGTTGATCGCGTTCTTCTTCGGCCGACAAATAATTAAACCGATATTAGAATATGCATCAATTATATGGTCTCCGAAAAGCTCTAACTACGAAATCATGATCGAGAGAGTGTAACATAAATTTCTCATGTTTTGTTCGTACAAGATAAATAATCAAATGTCATTCTTTAATCATGATTACTCCGCAATAATAACTACAATGAACCTAGAACCGTTATCTGCTCGAGGAATAATATTCGACCAGAGCTTTATTTTTAATTTAATTGATTGTTCTTCAGTGCCAGTATTATTTTGTTCTTTTTTCTTTGTCTTTGTGCGCATGCTTGTATCTTTCTCTTTTCTTTCTTTTCTTTGTAGATACGTATGTAAAAAAGTATCTATAATAAATAATAAAAATAATAATTCTTTCGCTTCATTTCAACGTAATGAACCAGTGTAAATTATGTTGTATTCGTCTATATTGGTACAATTTCAATCCAACTTATCTTTCGGCGACCGTTTGCGAAGTGACTCTCGGTTCAAGGAATGATTCTTCGTGATAGGGCGATGGTATATCTCGTAGACAGTTTATTGTATCTCGTTGTGTAAATGTCACTAAGAGTTTTGTTATATTCAATATCGTTCTTAAAAGTATAATAAACATTATTTCACATTGATTAAATGCTGTGTAATTTAATGTATGTGTAACAACATAAAGCTAATATCCACAACATAGGGTAGCACTTAAAGAAGAGCAAAATGTTTAACGATACGATTCGATCGAAACTAGAAAGAGGGTAACGGCGGAGGTCGATGAAAACCGGCGAACAAGCCAGGAAACGTGAACCGCGGATGCATAAATCGCAATCGGTGATTGCGCTCGCCGATTGCCCATAAATAATGTAACGAAAGCTGTTAGTCATAGTTTTGCGGGAGCGCGCGCGCTCGGGCTAATCGATTCGCGGTAAAATTGCTTCGCGCGTTTAAGGAAGATTATGATTGGTCTACTTTGTTAGAATTCCGCGAGAGAGGCGGGCAGCTTGCTATTACGATCTATCCGGAGCTAGATAGCTAGCTCGCGGGCGAGGGCGCGGGCGACTGGAACCGGGGCGAAATTACAGAATTATCCTGTTAATCAATTGCGGGGACGCTAAAGTGTTGCTCGGCCTGTCGATGCGCATAATGAAACGGTACGGGTAATCGGCTTAGCCTTGGTTCGGCCTCGAGAAGCCTGTGCTCCTCGAGGAACGTCTCTCTCTCTCTTTCTCTCGTGAAGAGCATCGCGGTTCTTCGCGAGATCGTCGATCTGCATCCTTTCGAGTCGCGTCTCTTGCAAAAAATCGAAGAACGCTTGTATACGTGCATCGCGCACGGTTCCGAACAAGAGGACGATAATTGACAGCATTATTTTCTTGCAAATGGAGTAATTACGATGTGCTCCCGCGCGTCGGATAATAATAACATTATCTCGACGAGGAATAATTACGGGCGCGCACAGCCTTCGCGCGACCAGCGAGTAAGGACAGCCGCGTGTATGCTATGCTCCTCTCTGCGAGAGACAAGAGGAGATTCTCGGTGCTCTCTCGCGTCGATTTCAACGCTAACGATCGCCATAAACGCGGCGAATCTGCGCCTCGTCTCGGCCTAGGTAGACCTCGAAAACGAACAATCGCCGGCAGGCCGGCAATTAGTCGGAAATGGCCATCCCCAATTACCCAAGGAATAATAGACAACGCCAAAACACGCGGCGCTTACCCGACCGAAAGAAAAACCCGCGCGTAACGAGCCATTGTCGACGGAAAACGACAATGAACGTCCCGAGCTGTTTTCGCAGGAATTCACTTTACGACGGGAAGCTGAGCGCGGTTATCGAACATGTGATTTAACCGAAAAAAAAAACGCAACTAGATAATCTAGCAGAGAGTTCGACGAGTGTATCGAATTTAACATTCGATTTCGAAGAAAACGCGGAGACTGCACTGATCTCAGAAAAACGAGAAATTAATTTATCGAACATGTGATTTAACTGAAAAAAGCGCAACTAGATAATCTAGCAAAGAGATCCACGAGTGTATCGGATTTAACATTCGATTTCGAAGGAATCGCTCGGAAGGCTCGTTCGCTATTATCGTCGCTATAGAAGGTCTGAAGCTATTTGAAAATCGCACGTTAAATCAGCTGTCGACAGGAAAGTTTCAATTTCGTTGGGTAGAATATTCTTTGCGAGGGTAGTTTCTCATCCCAGCGAATAAACAAAGCCTTAGATCCCACGATCTTGAAAACCCTGTTCCCGTTCGCAATTAATAACACGCATAATTAAGAGAGATATAAATTCTGCTCAGCTCCCAGCGATTTTCCGAACGATCCTCGTATCTCTCGGCAGCGACGTGTCTTTTAATTAATTTGAGAGGCCCTCGACGAGACACGACACCGCTTATCCGCGGGGATTGGATTTTATTCCCGGCGTGGTCCGTCGACGTAGCCGCGAGTGACACAATTTATGGTAAAGCGTAAATCCTGCACTCTCCGCACGCTTCGCTCGTTTTCCTCGTGTCTCGTCCCGTCTCGTCTCTTATATTATCGCGTTTATCGGCCATCAAATCGTCCCTTGTACACCGTGCAAAAATTCTCTCCGATCCGGCTCCCTCGCGTGATTACCGCCATCCACCGCAACTTTGTACGACTCTGTTGCGCCCGATTGTCAATTACCCGCGGCGTGTTGCCGGGATCGACCTTATTATCCTCGCGGCTGTCGTTCCAGACCAGATCCTCGCCGGAAATTATTGAAAATAGTCGAAACAAAAGGAGTTGGGCGCGACCTTCGGCTTCTCGGTATCATTATCAACTCAGAAACCTCAGGCCCTACTTTTTCTCTATAAACGTCCACTCGATATCATCGCCTTAATCTCTTCTGCAACGTGACTCCCCGGCGAGAATCCTTGCTCCGAGCCTTTTTCCTCTCTTTTAGCGCAAACTAGCTCTATCAACGAAACACTCACAGGACACAGTGTCGCCAGATGAACACTTGTCTCTCACTACGCCTCGGTCACGTGACGCGATTCACGCAACCAATTAGCGTTGCGTCTACGTCGTGACTAACCTGGTAATGGCGGAGAACCCTGGTAATGGGTAACTCTATTCCCCTAATCTGGCGATGCCGCTTTGGAGAGTGTCGTCTATTTCTCGAAGCAACTTGCAGACATTCTTAAGGGCAAAACCTATTTTCAGTATTTTTTTTAATGAAAATAGACTTCCTTGGTTTTCTCAATTAAACTTATCTGACCACTATCATCTAGCTTTTTCTCTGGCTCGCATTGGATTTATCGATAATCCTGAATGTAGCTGCAGGGAGGGTGACTTGAAATTAATTAATAAACTCAGTGAAATAAACTTCCAGCTTCCAATGGATGTCTCAATATTAATAGCTAAACCAAAGCTTGTCGCTACATGTTATCATTTTTTAAGAGTTGTGGTCTTAAAGTATAAGTTTTGTCTATACTGTTCCAACTAATCATATGTCTGTATTACAATATTTGTGTATCTCTAATAACCACATTCTATTTTGTAATTTTTATATTCTGTTTTGTATTTCTTTTTTGTAATAATGTTGAAATAAATCTCATATGAGATTTTCTATTAAAAAAGAAAATTTCGATCGGGAAGAATTTCAATTCATCCGTAGACTGTTTCCTTCGCAACGTTTCGGTCTCCGAAGTATCCCATACATACTTTGGTTCCCTGGAGAAACTGCATGAAGGTTTGGTGGAATGGTTTCTCCGCACTGTCGCGCAAGATTATTTCGCAGTTACGTTCGTTTTCATCCCGGGAGGTTTCGAAGCAGCTCTCTCGGCTCGTCGAGAGGTTCAACCACCGTCCCATCGACTTACGTCAGGATTTTACGCGATGGCCATCGGCTCGGGGAACGCAAGATCGTTTATCATATCCGCGGAGCGTCGCGCGCTGCAGCCTGTTGCGTATGCATCAGCTATAATTCGCCAAGCGGCCACACCGTTAGCTTTTTACGCTTTTAATTACCTGCACGCTGACTCCTCGCGACTCGCGATGATCATCCTCCGACTTTCTTTGCGCAACAAGAGTAGAAATTCTCCAGACGAATCTCTCGCCGGAATCCAATTACTTTCAACTTCAACCGCACGGAACAACGGTAGTAGAACCGTTCTTCCAGCACGATCTCATCCGGGAGATCTTCGAGTTTGTTCGCTCGGAACGATTTTACCTCGCGAAACCAAACATTTCTCGTTTTATAGGTAATTTTAGTTTTCGATCGTAATATTAAGATAATTAGAATTAATTATGCGGCGCAAAATTAACTTGTTCGAGGAAAACGCGGAGACTGCACTGATATCAGAAGAACGAGAAATTAATTAGAATTAATTTTGCGGCGCACGGTTCGATCAATTTCTCTACACAGTAGCAACGCCTTCGAACATCCCGAGTATAAGGCAAGGCCCGCTAGATACCTTACTGATGAGTCCTCTAGCGGGTCTAGGACGATATCATAATTGCTGGTTATTATGTTAACGTGATCGAAATATCAAAAATCCAAAGAGTATAATTTATATAATTATAATAAATAAATCGGCCTTTCTTTTCCTCCACTATTAAAACATTTTTAATAGCAAACGTAGTCTCGAACCTGATTCAAATCCGAATCTAAAACGTTTGGGTAATTTCTACAAAATAGCTATATATGTATAGTGTGTAGAGTTTGATCAAACCTCTATTTTATAATAAATATATAAATTAATTCAACTGTGTTCAAGTATGTTGCGAGACTGGTCGTCACAGATTCGTGACGGTGAACGTGTTAAGAAACTTTTCTGCGTTTCAGAACGCCACCAGAGAGCTGGCAATTTGCAGCGAAGATGAAACCTTGAGTCACGACCGTGCGTATAATAATTATTTTTCAGCTGATAACTGAAACGTTGACGCGCTACGTGGAAGGGAGAGCAGCCTCGAGAATGTCTCTATAAGAAGTGCGGCCGGAGGGTTCTCGCCTTCCAAGGAGAAGGCACAATGTAACCGAATCAATTAGACGTTAAAGTATTTGCACGCATCCTAAAGGACTCTCTCCCGTTCTCTCTTCCTTCCTCGCAGTTTCTCTCTGGCTTTCGCAAAATTGTGTGGCAGCCCCTTCGGGCGAAGCGCATATTACCGCCGCGCGACCGGTGCACCTCGTAAATCACTCGTCGTTCTGCAACACACGCCACAGAGGAGAAGAGAAACAATGAGTGGTTGCTCCACCGCGGATATATTCGCACGCAGGTGCGTACTAACCTGCGGGTACCATACCACCAACCACTCCTTCAAATCTCCGAACGGATAGATCAAACACATATTCGTTAACCCCTTGCACTATGATTTATTTCATGGTTGAACCGTGATTAGAACTTCATTTGTCGTTGATAGTGCTCCAGAAGAGATTATTTATTATTTTTTAGTAACACTTTAGCACAATCTTAGCACAACTCAGCACAATTGAGGAAATTGAAAAAATGAAAAGTGGGGGGCTACTCAAAAAATCGTTTTTCTCAATTTTTCATCTTATTTTCTATTTTATAGTTGTAACATTCGAGCACAATATAGCACAACTGATAAAATTATTTAATTCAACAAGTGGAGGGCTAACCTCCAGGAGGCTCGAAGTTAGGCGATTATCGAATAGAATTTCTTTTCTGTTTACAGGAAATCAGTAACATATTCAAAAGTGTTTGTCGGGATTTTTACGAAAATATTTTATACAGAGGAGAGGCTCGAGGTATGGGGGATAGGATGGAAGTACGAGATACGTGTAAAAAAAATTGGAAAAGGCATTGATTCTGTTAGGATCACGTTTGTCAGAAGATTGGACAGGCGTGCGACGCGAAGCTGTCCGTCGAACGAGGTGTCACGCGTTCGTTTCGAGAGATAAAAGCGTCCCACGGTGTTTTAATGTCCGACAAACTGCAACAAGTATTTGCAGCGTGTACTCGCGCGAACCTAACAGCGAACAAAGCGGCGGAGAGACGTCGTGTGGCACGGGGAGCTGATATGACCGGGTACCGGAGTGCCACGGACACCCACGTGTGACAAGCCATCGCATAATCTACCGGACATTTAGCGTAGGTTGGACACTAGCCGCGGTGGCTACAGGTGGCTTCGATAGGCAGGTGAAATTTCATTGGAAACAACGCGATTAAACGCGCGCCGATGAGACCCGACACGAGCCCGAGACTTTCAATTACCATCTGTCCGAATGCTCTCGGGGAAAGCATGGAAAAAGTTGATTTCGTAGCGTTCAACTGCAGGGATACCTAAAAGCGGGTCCAGTTGACTGCAACCGTGATTATGGCTGCCCGCAGGAATTTCTAGGAACGACTATTTGAGTTTCATCCGTGCGAGTCGGACATTGGTCATCCTCATCTTCGGCGATAGGGATGAATATCCATAAGGGATTTCCCCCAAATTAAAAAAATAAAAGGGATACCTAAAAACGGGTCCAGTTGACTGCAACCGTGATCCTGGGTGCCCGCAGGAATTTCTAGGAACGGCTATTTGGGTCTAGTCCGTGTGAGTCAGACATTGGTCATCCTCATCTTCGGCGATAGGGATGGTTATCCATAAGGTATTTCCCCCTATTTTCGCATAGTTACTCGCCTTATTCTACATTTACGAACCACCCGGTTAATGGATTGTAAATACTAGAGATCGTGGTTTTTTGAACGTGTATGTATCACTAAAACACGTGTATTTACATACACGTACTTTGGTGTGTGTCATTACAACGTTTGTTTAATTACAACCGAATAACAAATTAAATAATAATGTAACTGTGTTGAACTATTCAATTGTATTCAATTGTATAGACCAATAATAGGTTAAAAATGGAGGAACGGCTATTTGGGTTTAGTCCGTGCGAGTCGGACATTGGCCATCCTCATCTTCGGCGATAGGGATGATTATCCATAAGATATTTCCCCTAAATAAAAAAAGAAGGGATACCTAAAAGCGTTTCAGTTAATTTTCGAAAGATTTCGACCCGACCCTCGGTAGTATGAGAAAATCCGCTACATACTGAATTGAACGATTCATATGAACCATAGTATTAACCCTTCAACTTATAAAAAACTATTATGTACATCGTTAGATTCAGTATTTTTCCATTAGCGAAGATAGCCCTACAATGGACGTCAATTTTCGTTTTTCCAACGGGACATTCCGATCGGCAAAAAGGGTTCTAATCGCTGCAGCCGTAAAATAAATCACGAGGCAAGGGGTTAATATTGCTATTAGTATCGAACGAGGGTTAACAAAATGTGAGGAATCACGGGAGGCCATTAAGCCCGGCGTGTTCACGACGAAACTACATCTGCCGAGAGAGGAAGAAAGAGAGAGAGACCCCATCATCGTCGAGGGTGCGTTAGGCTAGCCAAGGAGTTAGGGTAGACTAGCTGCGTGACTTACAAGCCCCGAGTCTATATTTCTCCGGGCGTTAAAGTCGAGGTCGATTCCATCCGCGCTTGGGAAGCTTCGTTCGAAGCCGCGATCATTACGCCCGTTAGAAGCTGTCACATAGCTCATCTCACGTACAAGTCTCGCGAACACATTCGCGCGCGCAACTTTCCCGACCGTTTTTTTCCTTCTCTCTATTTTGCAATCAACACGGCCAAGATCGGTAGACGTGGTTAAGTTTTACAAGCTGCAACCTGCTCGGACTCCCCGGACGCTTCCGATACTATAATAATTGTCGATGATCTACCCTCTCAAATGTGCAGCTCGGTCTCTGCAACGTGCATCTCGCCGAGGAAAAATTGCAGATCCTTCATTGATCGCAATCGTGTTCCTTCTGACTGCATCGTTTAACATTCTTCTTTGCTTCTTTTATTTCTTTTCAGTATAGAAATGTTTTTTTAAATTTTTTAATTTAGTATATTAATTAATAGAGTACATTTATATACATATACAATGCACATACAATATACATATACAATGCACATACAATATACATATACAATGCACATACAATATACATATACATATAATAATTAATAGAGTATATTATTATACTTCTTTGAATACCAAACTAAAAAATGCCAAAGTTTGGAAATGGGGAGGGAAGCAATAAGGAATGGAATTAAGTGGGTTAGTGATAATTAGGATACTAGAAGAGTAGGACAGGGTAGGAATGCGTGAGACATAGAAATGAATGAGAGAAGGTTTTGTATAGATAGGTTAATGTAAACCAAGTCACATTTCTTAGCTGTAAGGCTGAAATAAAGCATATTATTATTACTGAATAATTTGCTTTGATTTTGTGTGGCTTCTGCGAGCACAAACTAACAAACTATACACAGCTAAGACATTGACAGATTGTTAGATGATGATTTAAAAATAGTATATAAATCCCCAATGCAGTCTTTTTAAATTGTGTTTTTGTAATATTGCATTGTGATCCAGTTCTGAGCTATCTGGAAAGTTTCAAGTCTCTAGCTAATCGGGAAGTTAGTTTAAAATCAATTGCCATATTTGTACCTAAACAAAAAAGCGAGCTAATAAAAACGTTGTAAAAAATGTGATAAGAAAGTCATCTTTGCAAGCACTGCCGAGAATACGCTTGTTGTTCAGTATTAAACGATTCACTGTAATGAGAGAATACGCGATGGAGATGAGGACGGAGAATACGCGAGGAACGTCTCGGCGAGCAAGTGGAAAGTGCGTGACCAATCGACCTCGTTGCTCTCCGTGTACGATTATGCGTGCCGTATATTATATTGTAGTTTACGATCAGGGGCGAGTAGCGAGTAGCAACAGAATAGCGATCGTAAATGTCTAATCCGTCTGACCTAAAACCCAGTTCTGGCGAGGTGCAATTGCCCCGGTGAGTGTCCGATGGTCACGTCTTCGATCGGATCGGGACGAGAGTCGAGGTACACGTACGAGATGGACGTGCTCGATCGGCGCTCGATCGAGGAATCGAACGCTTTTGTCTGTTCCTCGAGTAGGCTCTCGAAGGAGACCGGAGAAGATCGGGCCAGCAACTTTAAAGGTTAACCGAAGATGATGTTCTCTCGTACACCGTTGCGTCATCCGGCACCGGCACCGGCATCCGCATCGGCAGCCACAGCTACGGCACTTTCACTCGACACGAGGATCCCGTCGAAGAGAGTAAAAAGCCGCAGAGCGGTTGCAGCGAACCGCAGTTAAGGTCAATCGGCATGCTCGATTTCTTGGCATTTCTCGGCGGCCACGTTCCGAGAGGCCGCATGCCGGAAGACCACTCGGTCCCGAAAATATCGAGTGCACAAATTAACTTGTCGCAATTAGCGGGACTGGCAACTTCGTGTTTCTTTTTCGCGGAATCCACTGCGGCAATCAGCTTGAAATTTTCGAGGCATTTAGAATATACAAACGTGTGTGTGGATCTTTTACACTCTCACCTTTAAGCTAGATGATGCCGGAAATCCTGTTGTAGGCCGTGTCTTAAAAATGTCTACAAAACCTGTTACTCCTAGTAGTACCTATAAGTAACAGTTACCAAGAAACGCCTTACAAGAGTGCGAAGATTGAATTTACTTAAACTTTGTATGATGTTCATTGCAATACGTGCTGAAATAAAGAAGGCAATTTCCTGTTTGTTCAGGTTGTCATTCATATTATATATTATATTCTATGGCAAGAGTCGCGATGCCATTTATTGGTGCTTCAATGTGTGTATGATGTGTTACGTGGTTTAGTCTAGCGGTGATATTAATAGAGATTAAAACCGTATAATAGAGAGATTGTATTTCTATATGTTAATTTATTTATTCTATATATATTCTGTATTTCTATATTTCTATATATATTCTGTATTTCTATATGTATGTATTCTATATATTATTCTATATATTATTGTATATATTCTATATACTATTGTATTTCTATATATTATTATATTAAGTCTTTATATAAAGATAATTATTAAAGCCATTTTCTACATTCTCTACACTATTGAAAGAACTTTTATAATTGCAATAATTACGGAACAGAGGTCATTCGATCACGGTAGGCTCGTTGTTAAACATTTTTTAAGTTAAACAGCGGTTGATGTATCCGTTTGTGTCGTAGAAGCGTTTCTAATAACGTTTATCTTAAATGGAATAAATGATGAGGAAACGGGGTAGCAACGGATTCGCAGCGCGCGCAGCTATAATATTATAGTTTCGCGGCACGGTATGGTTAATCAGCCGGGTAATCCTATCGATTACAACGTAATATCTTGTCTCTATTTGATGCAGCGATTAATAACTCACGACTCACCGGTAGAAGCAGCAACGAGGATGGCGAGTGCCGGGCAGCGGCTTGCCTGAGAGCAAGGAAGTGCAGTAGGGGGTCCTCGGCCGCTCTCAGCTCGTCCAGAATCCTTCTAGCTTCCCCGTAGCTCTCCAGGTACTCCCAGTAAGAGCTCCAAAACGAGCCGGGGAATAAGTCACCTGGCGACAACCGGTAACCAATTAAGAGAACCACTGAATAGAAGAGAAAACCGCCCCTTTTACCATGCAATCAATTCCTCAAACCCTCTTGTTTATTTTCTGTATACACCCTTGACCTTCAACCATACATCTGGTTGTAGGAACGTAATCATTGCGATACGATTGCTGGAACTATTCTTGGAAGCCAACCTACCCTCTACTTCCTTTTTAGAAGTGCGATAAATTTTTATCGTAGACTAATTTTCTTTTATATTTATTTTACGTCGCTCTCAACCCTTTGCTAAGGGTTGGGACCTATAAAATATTAGTCATTTCTTTATTAAATGTTTTTGGCGAGTCCAAATTAAAGAAGAGTATCTGCAGTTTCTATAAATATTTTAATTTTATTTAATATTTTAAAATCCAATCAGGAGTGAATAGGTGTGTCTTCTAAACAAGAATGTACATATTGCGAACAGATGTATTACGGATCGAAGCAGCGGGAAAGCCTAAGTTCGCAATCTAACGGGTAGACAACAAGCCCCGGGAAAGATCCGCCGGCGATGATGGAAGACCGCGTGGACGCGAGCACACGTCCGAAATCGTCTTCGAGAGATTCGATCCGGCAATACATCATCCCGCTATCTCTTCCATACGAAACTCGTTTCTGTTTGAGGATCGACTCTCCGTTTCTCTCTTTTCCGTGGTCGGTTCCTCGTCTGGTGGGGTCCCGAGCATCACGGAAGAAAGAAAGCCTTCTTCTCCACACTCCACACTCCACGGACGCTCACGCACCCGGGAATATGATTTACCATCGAATCTCTCGTTTCTCTCTTTCTCTCATCCCATCAGGGTCGGCTCCATTATCGGCTCGCGTCCGTCGTAGACTTCCTCCAACAGTAAACCACGAATTCATTAGGGGCTAGAGATGGGATCAAGTATATTACAACTTGGTTCCAATCTGGCTGGACATTATCCAATGTTTCCAGAATAGTTCGAAAAGAAAAGCAATACTTTCAAGTAGATTCGAAACCAAACGAGAATGATTTTTCTTCTATTTTTTTTTAAGAGCCTAGAATCGATTCAAGCTCTAAGTAGATTGTGGATTTTTATCTCTGTATAAAAATCGCGATGATGTACTTTAATTTTTTCTCATTATCAATTTCTATGTGCTTGAATGTGCCCTAGTAGCACAAAAATATTAAATGGATATTTTTTTCAAATATTGGAAAAATATTTTTTAAGCCACAATTTTTCATATGAGAAAAATATTGGATCTAAATATTGTATATATGTACAATGTACAAGAATAAATATTATTTGTATATTAGGAAAACATATTCTACTTCTAATATGAAATAAAGATTCATTCAATGTTTATAAAAAAATATTTTTCTTGTAATATGAAATAGATCTTTTTATTGAATCTTTACAAAATTTTAAAAAGCAACTACGCAGGATTATAGGATAATATCATATCGTTTGTACCATTAGTTTTTGTGCGTGTTCCTTCTTTGTTATTAGACGACTAGTCTTTTATCCTTTTTTTTTTATTGTAAACACTTGTGTAAAGGGGATTCAGTCCGTCTATAATAAATAATAATTATTATTATGTTAGTATAGCCTTGATCAAGCTTGGATAAAAGGGGCGTGGCGTCGGCGCTCTCGCTCTCAACGGAGCCAGGAGCACTGCCCCGGAGAGCAATCGGCCCTGGTCCAGAGATCTGCCACAGGATTTCAGATTCGAAACGTGTTCGATCTCGAGGTTGGAATTGTAGAATCTAGTTCGAGGACAAGAAGTCTGGTGTAGTCAGTACTCTGTACTCACCCGATTTGAAGGTATCGCCGTCCCAATTCTCGAGTGCCCCGCGGATCTGAAAGGAAGCAAAACGGGTGCGGTAGAATTGGCTCTTAAAATACAATGACCAAGATACGACGGAGGCTGGGGTTGAGGGGGCCATGTATAATGCATGAGGTATAATACAAGAATGAGTCGAGTTCGTGGGGCGGTGTACGCCAGTTTCGTTACTCGATCCGAGCTGGAAACGATCGCTCGATGTTCGATTACCTTTTTTTCCCTATCCGCCAGTCATTCTTACAGCTGTAATTCGGCCCGGCCGGCCGATCGATCTTCTCTGGCAGAAAAGCTTCCACAGACGAAAGCGACCCTGTACCTGTTAGCGCTTCGATTATTACCCGATGATTGCACAATGATCTCGAGTAAATTGGGACACGGTGTTGTCCCACCGTGGGCAAACCGTTTCTAGATCACCGAGACTTTTCTTAGGTCATCTACGCCAGGGGTCGGTAAACTTTCTTTGGAAAGGGTTAGATCGTAAAAATTGTTAGACCTAGTGGGCCATACAGCAACAAAAAAAACCAGGGATTCCAAATATATTTTAATAGAAAGTGATATTTTTTTATATAAGCTTTTTATTTCACGTAATTTGATTTATATTTAATGACGCCTTTGAAGCGTCACTAAAAATTTCTGTACTATTATTTAAAATATTATTTATACATTATTAGATATGTCGGTATCTAACCAATTACTAAACATTTAAATATTGTATGAGGTATCATATCAATTTCATATCAACAAAAGTTAAAAATCATAGATAATGGAAATATTCTAGGTCAGAAGAAACGTTTGATTTTTGAGTAAAATTATTTGCGGTTATTTATTTATTATTTGCGGAAATAACTAAGAAACGAACAGCATACGATTGGATGGACACAGATCTTGTGAGAGAATAATTTTCAGAATTTACAAATGATGAGTCTCGAAAAATTCGAGACTGCAGTGAATAAAAATGAAAATATTAACGAGCTAAAGATTTTCTCGGTTAGGAAGCTACGTATCTAGGATGCGAACATGATTTGTCAAGGTATAAGGCGCGGTGGTTCAACGATCCGGTGAGCAGCATCGGGCGAGGCTAAATCACGTCCTCGAAAGGAGCATACATTTTGTCCGTTGAATTATGACGCAGCATTATGTCCAATCAGAACACCGTCGCGTCGAAGGGAACACATCGACGTGAATAAGTTCCGGTAGTCCTTAAGGCTCTTTCTATCGGTACGCATTAAGGCGTTGCGTAGCGTCGCTCGAAGACGGCCAGAATCCTCTTCGAATAATAGATAACGAGTCCGCGCCGCTCGAATGATAATTCATCGATCGTGATCGAGTGGATTTTTCTACGGACGAGAGGTTCACAAACGGTGGGAACGTTCGCCGCAGATTCTACTTAATCCTCGGACCTGTGGGTCGCTTTCGACCCGTATAATATTCAGCTCCTTATTCAATGATAAGTAATCAACTTGACATTCTGATTCAATATTCCTGGCCGACAGAATGGAACTTATTAAAAATATTATTATAAAGCATTGAACAGTACAATTGATCTTTATACAAAATAAAAATTTTGTGCATCAATACAAGGTACTGGTACCAACTAAAAAATTTCTTTCTTATCACGAATTCTGAACAAATGCATAAATCCGCAGTCTATTTATATGAACCACTTATTTTTCACTAGTGGTGTCGTTACTGTCTATGCGAAATTATATATATATTATTATTATTATTATATATTATTATTGTTATATCATCTAATTCGATGGTATTCGATTAGCTGCGTATTTGATACGCATACATTACACGCGTGTATAAATTTTCGCAGGACTATCGATTTATCTACTGGTGATCTCGTAATGAATTGATTGCTAATCATTCCGGAATAAATTGTCCCGAATATCATCTCCGTGTCGTAAGAATAAACATGATTACAAATACTTGACGTTTTTTTCTTTCTTATCGTTGGGAATCAGCTAGAGAGGCGCATTTTAAAGGAACGCTCGCCGTTGATCATCGACGATCCCCGGTTAATTGCCTCCGAGCCACGAATACACGTATCTATCATGGCCGGCGTATAATCGCAATAAAACTGGTCGCCCCTGTGCGCGTCCCGGCCGCTAACGATCAATTTGTTGCACCGTAATTGCCGCGATTCGCGCGAGGACACCGAGCCAGGGATGCAACAAGGCTCTGGTTGCATCGCGATTGCACCGGATGCACCGGTGGGAGATCGGTGCAACGAATCTTCGGAACGACGCGACGCGTGCGAACGGTGAAAGTGGGGAAGCACGAAGAATTCGGTTAGAGCCTAGATCGACGAAAGGGGTCGTCAACCTTCTCTTATCCGAACGGTAAGAAACCGAGAAAATTATGAGCCGCTGACTCATAAACCACGCGATAACGAATCTCGAGGCGAGTCGGCTCGTCTCTGCGCCGCGCCGCGTTCAGAATTATGTGTTTCACCGGTTTCGAATCGCCCCTTAATTAAAACGTGCATCGGCCCGAGAGAAAGCGGCTGGAAAACAAATTCTAATCCGAGTGCGTCTGGAAACGCGCGTGATCCTTCTCGGACTTTGCTCCGACGATTTTCGAAAACGACGTTAAAACTCTCTAACAGTACTTCCTATTAGAAATATGAGATAAATAAACTGCATCTGGTTTTAAAGGAATCAACTATCATTTATCTTTATGCTCGAGGAACGACGTCGTGACACGATGAATGCAAATGATAAAATGAATCAAAAGTAACTTATGAAGTGGTATTCAAATGTATTAAACAAATTCATTTTTTTTAATCGATTATACTATTTCAATTAAACCAACATTTCTTAGACGTTTTCGTAGTAGGAATGGAGGGTGGCTTCTTCTTCTTCGGAAGCACAGATTCAAGCATCTATAGCTTGAAGAAAATATCGACACAAGCGTGCATTTCTTATTGGAAATATATATAAATAAATAAACTGAATCTGGTTTTAAACGAATCAACTATCATTTATCTTTATGCTCAAGGAACGACGTCGTGACACGATGAAGGCAAGCGATAAAATGAACATAAATCAAAAGTAACTTATGAAGTAGTATTCAAATGTATTAAACAAATTCATTTTTGTTTTATCGATTATAGTATTTAAAATAAACCAACACTTAAAAAACTATCTTAAAAAATTCATTTTCTTCGTAAAACCTAGACGACGTATTCTATGCATTTCTAATAAACAATCGGAAAAATGTTGAAATACTTTTTGGATCATTGTATGCATTGTATGCACACGGCACACCGAGAATTTCATTCCGAATCGTTGGTTTCTTTTTCTTCGGGTGTTAACGTGATTTTGAGAGGTTCCCGTCCCCGAAGAATCTGAAAAGCAAAGCAGTGCAGCCAATCCGCTTGCAAGTAGGCACTCGAAAGAAATCCGATCGATGCCAGACGGATTGAAAGAGACTGCATCGCGGAGTGCATCGCGGAGTGCAGCAACTCAGGAGTGCAGGATTTAAAATGAGTAATCTCGCCGAAAGGAAAACCGGTCGGATTTCGATGAGGGATTGGACTCGTCAGTCCGGCGCTGCTGGTCACTGAGAGGTGAATCGAAAGCGCAGAGGGACGGTCGCGTAGAGGAAGCCGATGCAGAAGAGTGCATGCGTGCGTGCGTTGCATCGTCACGTCTTCGTGTTCGTCGTCTGGTATCACGGCGCGACGCGGCGCGGGCGTCACGACACTCACGATGCGTTGGCGTGTCGATGCGTTTCTCATTGTCAGATGCGTATCTATGTTAAGCGGGGAGCGCGTTGCATTGCGTAGCGTTGCGTGCGCCCATGCATTTATGCATCGCATTATGCGTCGACTCCGGTGCTCCGTGACCCATTCATTCCGTCGGTGTTATTCTCGAAAATCCAATCGTCTGGATTAATTATGAATTATTCATATTCATGAGAACACGGTATTCCCCCGGTCTCTCTCTTTCTCTCTCGGGTCTCGTCGAATCGATTTAGACCTTAGGAAAAATCTATTCGGTCGGCCTCGTTTATTATACCCGGATAGTATAGTACTAGGCTGGCAGGAGAGAGGCAGGCCAATCGGCCACCGTGCTTACCGATATTTGCAAAAATAAAAAGCGACTGAGCCGGCGCTACTCGTGTTCACCGACCAAATTATAATGCAAAGGCAATCTTTGGCGGTGGCTAGGTCGTTCGACAGCCACGATGGTGATAGATGATCTACGATCCGGCGCTGGCAGCACGATCGACGATTAAGTGTCGTCTCCAGCCCGAATTTTTCGCCGGTGATCCTCTCCTCTCAATCTCTTCGCTCTCTCTCTCTCTCTTCCCCCCGGTCGCATATTCTTGGACGCAGATCGCGTCTCTCGGAGGCGGTTTTAATTACACGTCCTCGAGAGGATCCTCTCTGTCCATCTACTTTCTCTCTTTTACTCTCTTGCCCGACGAGACCAATACCGGACTACGAGCGGGGCGTTCCCAAAAAGACAAGGCCGACCACGTGTTATTAGGGTCTATGCGTGGGCGTTGCAACAGCCTACTATTATTATTTTATAATCCATCGACGATCTCTATAAAGACTTTTTTCTTCCGCGAGATTGACGATCGATAAACAAGATCCCGGGGTGCACCTGCTCCGGCAACGCGACCATAATCTCCGAGAGATTAGGGATGGGAGCAAGGTAGATGTGTGGTTACGAATCCGAGCCAATCTTGGCAACCGAATTTCATTTTATGCAAGCTTCTCACATGTGGGACAAATTTTCGATAACAGATGGATCCAAATTAAACCGAATCGTGTATCAGAGATTATAATCAATCTGACAATCGACTAAGTAAAAAATGATTTATAAAAATTCATTAGGTTTGAATCTGAGTCGCCAGATGAGGAAACATAATCTCCTCGATATTAGGGATGGGGGCAAGTTCAATGTGTGGTTATGAATCCGAGCCAATCTTGGCAACTAAATTTCATTTTATGCAAGGTTTCGATAATGGATCTAAATTAACTAGAATCGTATATCAGAGATTATAATCAATCTGACAATCGAGTAAATAAAAAATGATTCATAAAAGGTTGATGTGTGCTGAAAGTACTATTTCAGTCAAATCATTATGTGATTCTATTTTATATGATTTTTATGTGATTCTTATCGAATCTATGCCAGTACTGCCTGCACGAGAGAAACGAAACGCGTCACGTAACCGAGAAGGGGAAGGTAGAGTGGGAACACAAGTCTTGATCCGGCGACTCTGGTTCGTGTCGCGTCTTCAAGGTTCGAGGTGGATTGCAAGGTGCTCCGTGCCATCGCTAGGCGATATTTAAATACACTTTTCCAGCGTGGTCTCTATGTAAATCACATTTGTTTTTTTCTCCGGCTCCCCATTTTCACCAAGCACCCCATAAACAATTACACGGTATGCGATCGTTAAATGGATAAACGCCGTTTTTTCCCCGGCGACTATTAACGCACGACGTACGATGAAAGGACCGCGGATTCATAATTGGGTTACCACGGGATTTTTAACCCGCCCTTGATTGCCACCTGCCTCCATCTACATCTCGTTCTCCTGTTCCTCTATACCCTCTCTAGAGAGAGAGAGAGAGAGAGATCGTCTGTTTTGCTTCGGCGACGTCTCGATCGATAAGCAACGGCCACCAGTTCGCCGTTTAATAGTCCATAACGCTCGATAAACATTTCCTCGTGAAAATTACTGTTAAACAATTCCCGTTCGCCGTCGCGTCACGGTGCTAATTATACCGTCTCCGCCGTCAACCGATCCCCGTAATCTTCCTAATTAAACCAAGTGAATCGGTCGTATCGCTCTACGCGAGTATCACCTATTTCCTCTCTACGTTTATGTACATTCTGTCACAGTACTATTGCGACACTTTTAAGAATTTTTTTCATACTGGACGTTAGAAAGTTGGAAGTTAGAAGAATCAGTTTTTTTTGCGATTTTCGATATGGAACATATACAAAATTCCTTCTTCAAGTTCTCTAGTGAACCGTTTGCTTAACACCTCGAACAAAGTTCGATGGTATGATAAGAAAATAGTTATCGTTCTCTTAAAAGTGTTCCAACAGACTGTACATACAATCGTACAACGACGCACGGTGGTTTCTGCTCGGTGCAACAACGTGTCCAACACGTGGAACGAGTCTCCAACGTGTCCCAGTTCTCTGCAGAACGATCGCGAACTTACGACGAGCGATAAAAACGAAACGATCCTAGCCCATACCTAGCCCGGCTTGCCACATTTCTCTCGCCTAACAACGCGCTGCTAAACTGTTCTTCGTTCTTCTTGAACAGCATTTTTTTTAATTGCTTTATGTATACTGTATCCACTCATATACACCATTTTTTGAAAATTCTTTTATGTATGCTGTATCAACTCGTAGACACCAGTTTCTGAAATTTCTTTTATGTACAATGTACACTTTATCAACCCATAAACACCATTTTTTGAAATTTCTTTTATGTACACTGTATCAACCCATAAACACCATTTTTTGAAAATTCTTTTGTGTACACTATATCAACCCACAAAAAAATTAAGAACGTGTTCAAGGCATAGGGATCAGAGTGGCTAGATAAGGGATGGGAGCAAAAATTAAGGGAAAAGAGAATTACCCTCTCTCTGCCAGTACCGGTGACGAAACGTGTCCAGGAAAAGAGAAGCCAGAGAGTAGGGACACAATCCTTAATCTGACGACTCCGATCAGGAGATTCACGGCTGCTAAATGGTATATTGCATAATAAACACGAATTAAAATTGTCAGGTGTGTCCAGGTAGAACAGGAAGTCGGCAATTTATTTGGCGAAGCGATATTTTTTCAAAAAGGAGAGTGCCGTGATCGGTAACCGGAGAAAGTAGATTGGCGATCTCGGGAAAAAAAGTCTGTTCCTCTTTCTCCATCGAGCGAGTTAACCATCCCCCCACCGGCATGATCGGCGAACAGCTCTTCGATCATCGTTTCGTAGTCGTAAAGAATGGTGAAGGAACGACTACCGTGACCAACGAACCGAACCGAGCCGGTTCAAGAAAGAGCGGCCAGGAAGGGCGCGCGTTACGAATTCCAGCTCGGATTATTGCGACTTATGTTGATCGTGGGAGGGGCGACGGCCACCTTGCCGATGGAAATTTATCGATCCGTCAGGATCGACGTCGATTCAGCTCGGCGAGACTCATAACTCGCGGTCACACCTTGCTCCCGGTACCGGTACACCGATTAACGAGCTGGATCGCGACCGTAATTCCGCAAGCAACCGATTATGCAACGAGAACCTTTCCGAGAGCTTTCGAAGTACTATCAGTCCTTACGCCGGCATTCCGTTTCATCAAACGACGGAGAAAATAATCTAAATAAGCTTTCTATACGCAGCTCCTCTTTTTCGAATGCTGTGGACTTAATCAAACAGTGGACAGCATAAATGGTCCTTTAACCATTTAGATTTAAAAGATTTTTATTGTATGTAATCTTTTTCACACTATGCACACGAACATAAACCAGCATTCCGTTTTATTAAATGCCAGAGAAAATAATCTAAATAAGCTTTCTTTACGCAGCTCCTCTTTTTCGAATGTTGTGGACCCAAACAGTGGATAGCATAAATGGTCCTTTAACCATTTAGACTCGAAGCAATTTTAATTCCGATATCAAGATAAATCTTCCAATATAAAAGATTTTTATTCCACGTAATATTTTTCACACTATGCACACGAACTTGAACCTGTCTTCTCATACGACATTTGAATTTTTCACAATTTATAGAGTACAGAAATATTTAATCGTTTAAAAACTGTTTCGATTAATGATACTCCAGTCACTCTAGAGAGGTGTTCGTCACACACAAAGGTTTAGAAGAATACATTTATGAACAGATTGCAAACGAATATACTGAACTACAAAAGCGATTGAATTGAATTACAGTGGTTTAAATAAATTGATAAGATAATTGAACTACCACCGATTGCCCTCGAGCCCTTCAATTATCTCGCTAAATAAGCTCCATGTGTATAGGTCTTCGTGTTTAGAGTTTTATAGGATAATTCCGAGGACGTCGCGTCGTAGAGTCCTGCCGTGTATTATTGAGAGCCGAGTGTTATTGGTCCTAGTTCCGCGGAACAACCTTCGCGACTAACTTATCAAGAAAAAAAGAGTCGTATCTAAAATGCAATCTAGGACGAAGGTGGAAATAGTTAGCGTTCGTGGGAACAGATTGCACCGATGCATTTATTATCCGAAGAACTCGTCGTTAGACCGCGGATTTTATGCAGTCACAATCTCCGCGAGTATCTACGTATACATATTTCAATATAGTAGAATACTATTTAATAACCAGTCTGCTGATGTCATGGTTTTACAACAAAAAGGAATGGCTGGAACACGGAACAGTAAAAATTATCGGAACAATTTAAGAGCGACGCGGAGCATCGTGCTTAACTCGTTCAAATTATTAAGCCAGGAAATTGGATTCGCATGTGCGTAACTCCTGGTGGTAATAATCGATGCAAGAAGTTACTAAAGACTCTACTGAACGTGAATTATTATTTCTTTTTTTTCGAAATAACTAGGATCTAATATTAATGTTTCACTATTATAAGTGTAAATTCTTCTTTTCTCTTATTATTCAAGAGAGGTAATTATTATTCAGGTAAGTACTGATTGTACTTATTATATTTTATTATTCAGGTAAGTACTGATTGTTTTAGATACTTGGAATAAAATCGTATGGTGAGAAGATTTTTATATTCCAGATATAAATGCTTAATTTGCCGATAGAAAAGATTGATAAAAAGGAACAATTACTTGTGCAAAGACTTAGGTAGTATTCAAGCACTGTATTCGCATTTGACAATGGAGGTATACTTTGTGAGAAGTAAAAAATCGTTTTTCAAAGTCAAAATCGTAAGAATGTTCAACTCGAACATTTTCCCAGGTGTATCGGACCCTTTAAGCACTGTACTCTTATCGTCGTAATGTCTCCAACGCAACTATTCGGCCACGAATAAGGCACAGTAAAACTTTTGCGAAAATAGAAAAGGGATCGGAACCAAGGTTGATTCGAGAACAAATCGAGAGCAAATCGAAGAGGTGGAGAAGATTCGAGACACGAGGTCGAACGGAGTGCGCACTCACACGAGTATTCGAACAAGAAGAGCGAGCACACGTTGTGTATACCACGAAACGCACTTTCTCCTGTCCGGGATAAAAGCGTGCCGCGGTGAGAACGTTTCGCGATTTCCTAGGGTGTCGGTCGACATCGAGGCCCACCGGTTTGATTAATGTGCCTACCGTCTACAGTCCTAACCGGGACTGTAGGACCCTCCGCTGCTCCGGAAACCTTGTTCCGTATGGCAACGATCGCTCCGCATCGATAAAACCAACAGACGAACGCGTACTGTTCGATTAAGATGCTATCGGGCCCTGATCGTAGAAAACCGGCCTATCTCTAATGACGCCTACTACAATCGTTTCTGCACTTGTTGCTCTCCGTGCATCGAAATCCCATGTGCATTCTGAAAAGTCGACACTTTCTATCGCACTTTTTCATCTTGGAAGCTGTTAGTAGACGATATCAAATCTTGCAGAAATTTCCATGTCTTTCATTTCGTATTTAAGCTGAATTAGATCGACCACTTTCCCAGCTGTCTGTCTGCATGCATTTGTTGTTCCTGTGTATGCAGTTTTCGATAAATCTATATATAATTTGTATATAATTTAGTTTATAAATAATAAGTAAATAAAATAAAATAATAAGTAAAAAAAAGTAAATAAAAAAATATGTATATAAAAACGAAGTCCTGACTCACTTACTCACTTATCAACGCCCAGGCTAAACTCTTAACCCTAGAAGGCTGAAATTTTGCACAGAGGTTTCCTTTATGATCTATACAAGGGGGTGAAAAGGGGTTGCAACGTTTGTATGAGGAATATTTTATTCGTGGTCGGATTTACTACGAATGCAGTAAAATGGTGCAAATAAGCCTAAAAATCGGTATGGGTGTCGTTGTTGAGATTTCTTGAGACGTTAATTACAAAAAATGGCATTAATTTTTAAGATTGGGGAGAATGGGGGGTTGAAAGGTTTTATTTTCCGAGGGTATTAAATTTTTATTTGCCGCGAGCAAAAGCTAGTTATTCAATATAGATCCATCAGTGATGAGAATCAAATTCTGGTAGAATGTTTGATTAACCTTTTGGTAATACGAGCTAGTAAATTCAATATTTGATAAAAACCTTGAATTGTATTTCAGTTCTTAATTAGCGTCGTTATTTCCACGCATGATAGCTGAAATTCATACTTATCGTAGCGACTGCTCTTTCAATTCTGAGATATGCTAGATATCCTAATGGTATTCGGCTCGCTCGCTGGTACATTACACTGTACATACAAGTAAATATATATCGCGATGAAAATTCATGTTTGATACGTGTCAAATTTCGCTGGAGAAACGTGAATTCGCACAGTCCGGTGGCCACGGTCCTGGGTTAAACATTGAAAGCAAGGAGACTGTTATCTCAGTTGCGTGAATCATCAACAACGAGAAACTGCGTGCTAATTCCACGCGACGTGAAATCCACTTTTCCCTTGTTAGAGACAAAGTCAAAATGCTCGAAAGTCTCTCTGTTTCGTTGATTATACTTTATATGGTGGGTTCTTCGTCCACGAAAAGATGGCGCAGATTTCGTGTGAGCAGCGACTGTGGATATCACCGAGACTCCACACGATATTAGCGAAGTGGAGGACATTTCTCTTAGATCTTGCAGTCCTATGCAGTGTCCTTATCAGATAGAGGAGCCTTTTTTAAAGGAGGAGATTAAAACCTGGCAAACCGGTTTTAATAATTTAATTTTAATTTTATCGAATTTATATATATATAAAATCAAATTATACTTGTAACTTACAATCTTTTAGGAAATTAAAAATAAGACATTGTGTTATATATGAACAATTTTCATTCACAACTGAGAAACGTTCATTCCATAGTGTGGTGGAGATTAAACATTTAACAAATATAAAGCCTATATTTGATCTCTTAATCTCGTCATCCCAACAAGATCCCATTACTACTTGTGGCGCGTCAAGTACCTACCAGCAGAAGTAACGATTCCGTCGAAATTTGAACACCTCGGTGATTTCGGCGCAAGAATCCTTTGGGGTTCTCCGAGGGAGGTTGAAGCCGCGATTGATTAATCAATGATCGCAGCCTCGATTACAGAGTCGGTTTCTCTCCGGTGCGACGAGGCTCGTTTTCGTGGGTCCGTACCCGCCAATTTAATTCGCATTAGTGCTTTCACGTAGGACCCGTCTCCCGTTTGTGTTTTCGCGACGAAAAAACGGAGAACCGTGGAGGAAAGTGGAGCAAACGACCATGCCGAGAAAAAAAAGGGAGAGACGAACTTATATGCCGGCACAACTCAGCACAGGAAAGTGGACGATCGTCATCGGCGTTGTTTCGTCGGGAAAGTGGACTGGGGATACCGGATCGCCGAGAACGGTTTCGATTTCATCGGTGAGGGTCTCATTTTTCTCGGAGCCGCGGGCCCCGCGCGTTCCAGTTCGATTTTTGCCGGGCCGCAAGTCGGGAAAGTCCTTTACCTTTTTTTCGGATGTGGAAGAACCGGTAGAACCCAGGACTCCGGTGGTACCCCGTCCTGCAAGTACCACCATAATGGAGTCCCGAGGGTGCCGTAAACCTCCACACCCACGGGTGCCAGTGGAAGACTGGGCCCTTTTTACCACGTTTTTATTAGCTCGCTTTCTTGTTTGTTTGTCTGTTCGGTTGCAATTTTGCAATTGATTTTAAATTAACTTCCTGATAAGCTAGAGACTTGAAATTGCATTAATGGCTCAGAACTGGATGACAATGCATTATTCAAAAAAAAATTTTTTTAAGTCTATCCGTTTCGGAGAAAATAACAATTAAATATTTACCATTTCATCCCCCGCGAAACGCTATCGCGTTCAGCTGTTCCCACTCCGCGCGACAACGCTTTCTACTTTACTATGCGTGCGCACTCTGACTCGTCCCCACTCCGCGGACCCACTTCGTCCCGACGGAGCTCAGTATATTATAGTACGTCGCTGCGCGATGATCGGTAGTACATCATCGCTTAGTTTATTAAGTGAAATTTACAGTAAGCTTAGTGAGTATACAAAGTATTAATAAAGAGTGATACAAGTATTAACAGAAGACTAAAAAGCAGAAAATAATTATTTAAATAAAATAAATTTGTCAAACTAAATTGAAATCACTCTCCTCCCGACCCACTTTCCGCATACTTAAGGAGAAGGTGATAACTAATTCGACACCTGTTCTTTGAAAAAGGAAAGTCCTTTACCTTGATACATATTGGCTTGCAGGAATTTTCTAGTCTTCTGCAGGATTCCCGTTTCGAGCGAGTCGACTCGACGGACCTGTATCCGATTTGTGGATCTGTCAAGAAAAATGTAACACGTTCGCTGCAATGGACCGAGAGGGATTAGGAATCGATAGAGACGACCGGTTCCATTAGCGATGCAATCGAAACGATTCCGTCTCCGAATCCATGTATTTGTCACCTCTGGTTCGTATCTCCGCTGCGGCCACTCAACAATCCTCGCGAGAAACAGCTTGAAGAATTCCCGTCCTCTCTGAAGGGACCGCGATTAGACCTTTCAGGCTTTTATTTCCTACCTCTGGATTCTGCTTTAGTCGTTTCATTCCTCGGTTTCGATGACTGGCCGTTTATCCTCGCGCTAAAAGCTCGCCCACGACCGTGTTACACACCAAATCCGAACTTGAACGCGCGGAGTAGAAGAAGAGGGTGTTGACCCCTGGATTACGGTTCTCGGGTCCATTTTCACTGAACGATTCAAAAATCGTCGTTCAATTATTTTGTTCACTTTTTTATTTAACGTTTAATAAAGAAAAATAATAATAATTTTATTTTATTTGTGTTCATTTATTTTTGACAAATGAAGTATAGGAAGCCATGTGACATATATGAGATTCCTTTAATTTGTAAGAATGTTTATACCACCGTATCGATGACTGATTGTTTTATTCATATATTTACCTGTTATTGATTTATGCTGTTATATATAATTTTATTGATTTACGCAACGTGTCAAGCCTCCTTACAAATTCACATATTTGTTTCTTTTTAATAAAATATCTTCCTGAACAATTTCTTAAACGTTCATTCACTGGTGCAGTTACCCTAAAACACCGTTAGAATTAAGGATGAGTTCGCCCATAGTAAGTGTAGCATTAATTGGTTTGTATAATAGAGACTCTATTATATGTAGTAGCAATACTATCGGGTTAGGCGCGGCGTGGCAAGGCACTGCACGTTTCAAGGTTTTTTTCCTTGACGGCCGGATGGAATCACGGTGCAATTAACATCCATAACCATCAAACTGAATTACGAATAATATCCGCCTTGCGGTTTCCTGGAAGACCAGGCGCCGCAAAATCGAACGCCAGACTAGAGAGAAGGTCCCTGTGGCCAAGAGGAATGCAACCGGTATCGTTCGAAGAACAGGCAGATTTCTTTTATTCGGCGAAATTATGCGATCGGAAATTCGGTAACAGCATCGCCTTCGCTAGAATTGTGCTACGACAAGGAGAAGCTTCGAGATATTGAAACGTTCCATCGAAAGTGATTTGATGGTTTGGAATGTGGACATCAGCGAACGAAATCACGCGTGAAACGTAACCCAACGTAGAAAATGTGATTTCCCCTTCGGCGGTGGACGATCGAAGATCGTCGGCGACAGCACACGTCGGAGGTGGATTCCGAAACTCGATTTGCACGGTCTGATTCACGTCCACAGGCTGTTCTAATCGTAAAATTCGGTCAAGGCGGATCGGTCACGGGATATCTTTTCTCTGGCGAAGAAAGAAATCGCTAATTCAATTTCAACGGTCGCGCGAGTGGATCGAATCTGTGGAAACTTGGTCGCGGGCCCGGTTCGAAGAAACGCGACCTTATTCGACGAAATTCGCAGACTCCTCGAAAGTTCAAATGTTACGGTTCGACAAAAAAATGTCTTTAATGATCGAACCTTGCGCCGAAATCACAAATTTATTACATTTTCGATCGAGATTTAATTTCATTTACGGTTCGACGTCGGGAAAGACCGAACCGCGAAACTACTGGTTTCCGGACTCCGTTCGCGCTCCGGTCCCGGAAAGAATACGTTTTGCCCCGCAGCGCAGAGAAGCGCATCGTACAGCGCAGCGCGAAACCGCGGCGAACACGTAACTCCATTGTGCGCAGTTTAGTGTGCAATAAACCGACCGACCGGCCGGCCAGAAAATCTTCGTGTTACGGAGACGATAACAGGCGGCGGTGTTTAAAACGGTACTTTAACGACGCCGAGATCTCGATTCGAGGTAAAATTCCGAAAAACTTCGCTCTCTCCCTCTTTCTCGGTTCTTTTCTCTGGCGAGAGAGTAATCTGGCCATCGCGTGGTCAACGACCAGCAACGCTAAGTTGCGTTGGAAATCATACGTCTCACACCGATGTATTTCGATGATCGAAGTACCCTTGACAATAGGCAAGCCCCATGTAACATTAATTTGATTGTGTTCAACACGTTCAAAACTTATGTGCTCTGTTCTATACTGCATTTTTTATAATTCTAATAACTCCTTAACAAAGCCGCGGACGCTATTTTTTCGAATGATCTCAAGAACCATTAATTTCCAGATGTTGAAGGTATTTTGAGACACCCTGTATAACATCAATACTCGTATTAGCGTACAGAAAAGAAAGAGACCCACGTGGTCTCTATTTACACGCGCTGTTCGGTTCGCCCTTTGTAGATAAAAAGAATAGTGTCTGCGCACGATTTATGCGACCAAATCTGCCCGAGGCAGTCGCTCTGATAGAGACATTACTGTAGACGAAATCGAATCGTGGCCGTTGTTGAACTGTTCGCCACTGTTCGCCACCGAATCGACGAGGAATCGCGAGAGCGAGAGAAGAGAATCGCCGAGAGGGAAAGAGAAATTACAATAGCGGCGGGAGAAGAGAGGGCGTTGGTCGCGACCGGGCCGGGTCGTGCAGTTGTCGCATTCCCGGTGCTCGCGCTCGGTGCAAAGAGCGGCATGCGGTGCAGGTGCACGTGCGCATCACGATGAAGCTCCTCTTCAGCCATACGCCGGTATGACCGCGGTTACCGTGGCTCTTGGCCCCGCAAAAACGTAATTTACGGTCGTACCGTGCACGACGAACAGACAGAGAGCGAACCGACGCGACGAGCAGCCCGGAGAAGAGAGCAAAGAATGGAGAGAGATGCTCGAGGACCAAAAAGAGCCGGGGCGACGAATCGCGGCTTCGAAATTCTACGCTGAAGCGCCGAAGGAGTGACGATGAGACGACAGGGAACTGCAACCGCGCTACCAAAGATAACTGCACAAAATTGCATTCGAGAGAATCGGTGGGACTGTAGATTCCCGTGTAACGCGACCAAAAAATTCTTCGGGAAGACTGTGTAGATATAATGCATTTTATGCGCCGGTAAATAAGAAATTGGCCAAGAGGACTGTACATTTACCGCCACGTAAAGTATACACGCACATAGAGTCCTTTTGAACAATCTTTTTGTTGCCTGACTATGTATTTACTGCCACGGTTAACTTATTTAAGAGGACTGTACTTTATTTTACTGCTCTTCTCTCGAAATTTATATCTTCTTCTGTACTGCGAATTGGAATGATTTTGAACAGGGGCACACATCTGCTTCATACCAAATGCAACTTTATGAGTTTTTTTCTTTTTCGAAACAACTCCTGGTTTGAGGATTTTTGTTATTTTTGTTTGCAACTAGTTTGTAAGATTACCCAAACGTTTAGATTCATGGTGCAATCATCTGGTTCGAGACCGACGTTTGCTATTAAAAATGTTTAATAGTATAGGAAAAAGAAGGTGTTTTTTATGAGGAAACCCCGTTAGCAGCACATAGCAAGAGAACGGAGCAGAAATTTTGAGTTTGCTGGAAGGACAGCGCTCGTTTGGAAGACCATTCAGCGATTCGATCCTCTGTAGAACCTCGTTCGCGGAATCCCTGCAAGTTTCTTGGGGAACGGTCCCCGGAATGAAGGGAGGACGAAGCTGAGGAGGAGGAAACGGGCAGGACCGCAAGGATACTCGAAGAATCCTTGGCCGAGGGGAGCAAAGAAACGAACACGAGAGGAGAGCCCGTCCCTTCGCGGTCGCGTCGACGCTGAACAGAGAAAAACAGAGGAAGAGAACGAGGCAAGAGAGAGAGAGAGAGAGAGAGAGAGAGAGAGAGAAAGGGGCGGGGGAGAGAATCGAGCGAAGAGCCGCGTCTCTTCCTCGGTTTCCAGGTGCGCGATTGCTTCTAATTGCCCGCGCGCTGGCCCCGAGGCCCTGCCAAAGTGAAATTGCTGCCAAGTCGAGAAGCGGAGAACGCCAGGCGACAACGAGTCGGCAGAAAAAGGGCACAGGGAAGACAACCGTCTCTCTTTCTCGTCTTGCAGGGTCGTGATCCGCTTCAGGAACCAACGCGACGCTCCGCCACCGCCGCACCGATTCGAAGCGTTTTCACTAATTAACGCGCAGCTCCGTAGCGAGGTTTTGCTCCAGGAGACGAGAAACTATGACCGGGCTTGCCCCTCTACTTGAACGATCGCTCAACCAATTCGCCATTCTTCTAGTTCCTCTTCCGGTATCCGGACCGAAACTGCTAATCCGACGAGAGGGAAGCTTCCAACGTCCTGAGCGAAAAACTCTTGAACTGCCAACCAAAATGTATGGATAATTGTAAAACTTTAGCGTTTAACATGTTTTACAGAAATTCTGGTAAACCTTACGTTCAGGGGAGGCAGGGAGGCACCTTGACCTTGACATATGTTGTCAAGAACAATATTCTGAACAACTTTTGTCATTACAACTACCCGGTGTTCGGTTTTAGTTTTCGAGATAATTACAAAAAACTATTGCTAGAACTAAATTGAATTTTCACATGGATCGCACATGGGTCACATTCGAATATATTTATTATTTATTATTATTATAGACGGGCAGAAGCCCTTTTTACATAATGGTTTAAAATTTTACAAATTTTATATATGGGTTCTTGCTATGTTTATTTATCTAAGGTGTAGCTCATTCGAAACTATGGCAGCATTACGTTGCCACGGAGCATGCACGAATACAGAAAATTCAATTTAGTTCTAGCAATAGTTTTTTGTAATTATCTCGAAAACTTAAACCGAGCACCGGGTAGTTGTAATGACAAAAGTTGTTCAGAATGTTGTCCTTGACAACATATGTCAAGGTCGAGGTGATCGGAACTGCCTCCCCTGATAGCGATCCGTGTGCAGTACGACGAGGGAGTTTTCGCACGGGGCGTTCCCGAAACTATGTTCGGCGATTGCAGCGCAAAAAGCAGAACAGCGCGGCTGTAATTAATACGCGTAGATTGCGATAATCGTTCGGCGGCGCAACGGATTGGTTCTAGCGAGGTCGAGATGCATAAGGCTCGATGCAGCTCGGTGCAGCATTTGCATGCACCGCTCCGGTGCAGTTTTTGCGCGGGGTCCTCCGATTATTGATGGCCGCCGTAGCCGGAGCGTTTCACCGTGGCGAATAAAGAGGGTAGGCGTTTCCCCGCGAGTCGGTTTCGCCTCGAATCCCGCGGAACGATCTTCGCCGTTGAACGCGAGCGCGTCTTTTTCACTTTACGAGTTGACGGCTGTTGCATCCTCTCTCCTGCTTGCGCTCTCCTGCTCGATGCTCCCTTGCGCTGCTCTCTTCCTCTCGCGAGTTTGCTCTTTTGTATCCGTGTGCTCGTTCGGCGAGCTCGTCGTCTTGTAAAAGTCAATATTTATGAGGGTGCTAACCACCGTCATCGCTCATCCCGACTCGTTAACCAGCTCCGCCGGCGCAGCTTTGTGTTTACATCCGAAGGACAGGAGCATCCTCTTTATTGTCAGCCCTAAGAAAACACGGAGCCCGGCTCTACGTGTCTGGCCTTCGGCGAGATCTCCTTATCAGCAACCCCCGGGCCACCAGGACCTCGAAGGCTACCTTTTTCAGGGCGTTTTCGTCCTCGGCAAACCAAAAACCTGCTCGTTTGCAGCGATCCAATAATATTCTGTTCCTGGCATCCAGGCTTTCTCCCTTAGTCTCCATATTTATGTTAGACGTAGTTAGGAATAGAAGAGAGGGCGAGAAAGAAGGAGCGATGCTGATTAAATTATTATAAAATTATCAAACTGCAGTAGAAAGTATAAAAAGTATATTATTATACTTTTATACTCTTTCTTAGTATATTAAAATACAGAACCTTGATAATGTAGTACAATCTGATTTTATTACAACATTTTTAACAGTTTAGAATTTTCAGACGAAGTTCTTCTCCTCTCTTGAAAATGATCCACACAAGGATCGAAACGTTGAAAGTTTAAATTAATTTGTAAAATTTCTTTATAGTGTTTATTTGCTCGAACCGTTGCGACGAAATCATTAATATTTTTCCTGATTTACTGTGACCATTTCCATCATAAAACTATGGGCTAGACTTCAAGGGTTCGCACCGATTGTTTATTCAACGCAAACAAGTACCCTTATAAAAAGAGTAATCGAAACCGAATGAAGACTGTCTATGCTATCTCTCAGCGAAGGTCGCGAGTCTCTTCGAGGTCCCCGTTCCTCGGAGCATCCGCGATTCCCTTTCGAAAAGGTTACGGATACCGTAACTGAGCACGCGCGCGCGATCGCGGTTCGCGTAATTGCGACATGCCGCGCGCCGGTCGCAGGAGAAAGGTGCAACGTGTTCGCGGAAGAGCAACAGGTGCCTCGGTTGTTCTTCAGCTACGTTCGAGTGCCGCCATCTCGCCACAGAGACGATCATTCCGACCCGAGGATAGCTTGAGAGCTGTCGATAACAAGAGACCTACCATCCGCGCGGAAGATCAACGAGCCTTCTTTCTCAAGTCTACAAGATCGACAAGATCTTCAAGATCTGGTATGCACGCGAAGTTTATTACTATTGCGTGTACTTTTAACACTTGAAGTTTTAACAATTTCTTAATAGGATTTTCAATAATGATGCCGTAGCAAAAGGAAGTTTAAAAGCCTCCTAGAAGTTAGCCCTCCACTCGTTGAATTAAATAATTTCATCAGTTGTGCTAAATTGTTCTCGAATATTACGACTATAATATAAAAAATAAGATGAAAAATTGAAGAAAATGATTTTTTTAGTAGCCACCCACTTTTCATTTTTTTTCAATTTTCTTAATCATCTTCACTTTTTTCAATCGTCTATAACATTATGGATAACACCGCGGATCGTCTAAATATTGGCTCGCGATTGAAATTGTAACAAAATTGAAATAAAATTGAAATATACTGAAATTGTAACTATCGAAGAACCCATAGAAAAATCCGGGTCGATGGACTTCTAGAAATGATGAAATCGCCCGTAGGTAATATGACAAATGAGTCCAAGACCTTCATCACCACAATTGTGAACAATGCACAACCCTTGCATCTCCAAAAGTCCCGCTCGAGACCGACGTACACCGTATCCACCGTTTATTGGTATCGAAGTTGAGTCATGGAAGATTCTCGTTAATTGCGATCACTCACCCTCTGGCAGTGCTCGGCAGTGACCACGGCGAGGTCCGCGATGGGCTGGAAGATAACATCGTGAAATTCGGGGTGGTTCCTGGCGAGTGGTCTGGCGTAGAGCTCTTTGGCGCTGCAGAGAGCTTCGTGGTACTCTTCTTCGGCGTGCAGGAGCTTCTCGGTGGCTCTGTACCTGCGATCGGTATCTGGAACGAGCCGAGCAAAACGAGCAAAGTGAAACGTGAACGGTTTCCACGGGACTCGGGGGTCCCGGCTACCGTAGCCCCGAGCTACCACCTCGGAGTCGGAGTACGGTGTAGCCCTGTTCACTGTTCGGTTCGCCACAAGCATCGACGATCTGTTAAAGACTGCCAGTGTCTGTGCTATTCAGCGATACCAAAAAGTGAGCGAAATGATGTAGCGGGAATAATGTAAAACCTACAGTGATCTGAAATGCCACATCTCTAAAAGTTGCTCCGTCGATGAGAATAATATTAAAATAGTACCAAAACATGGTCTGAAATATGGCGGAGAATGTAACATTTAATATTAATCCCGAGATACAGCCATTTTTTTAGGTTTAAAATTTCAAACTTTGATAATTACTCCTTTGGTAGTTTGTTTTGGTGGACCTATGTACCAAATTTCAAGCTTGTAGGTCAATGGGAAATACCCAATAGGTTTTGATGATCTATCAGTCCTGTGAGGTCCTATTGAGGTCCTATATCTCGGAACCTACTAATGTTGGAAGATTAATGTTTTGCCAATATTGAGACATGATAGCATTTAACAAATGTACAAAATTACATCTCTCCATCTGCCTCCAGTTCCGAGTTACAAGCCTCTAAAAAACGGCCAAGTTGTTTGGTGTAAAAGGTGGTACATAATGCAAGAACTTAGCTGGTGCACTACCGTGCACCTAGATCTCCTCAGTAGTCTTTTGCACCAACGAAATGCAGTCGGAGGCCTTCTGTTTTTCTGGCTGAAGCTAGAATATATCCTTTTTTCTTGATCTCTCTCGAGAGGCGTTGGGAGGGCCCTTTCTTCGATTCACTCACCAACACCATATTCCCGAGTGTGGCAACTCATGTTCTTGGCATTAAGCTAGAATATATCCTAGACTCTAGAAATGTTGCATTCTCCACCATATTTCAGACCATCTTTTGGTACTCTTTTGTTATCAAGAACCTAGAAGACGTAAGAGAACGCCGAAAGGCTGGCACTCTTTTAACAGTATCTCGTCGTTGCCACAAGGTAGCATACAGCCTAACCTACCTCCTATCGGATCGTATTGCCTGGCCGAGTCCTCGATCAGCAGAACCTCCCCGTGCAGAAGTCCCACGTCGGCGGCAGGGTCGACCTCGGCCCTGGAACCGGCGAGCAGCAATCTGGGCCTGCAGACCCGGTACTTTAGCAGCACAGGAGCGACTACGGTCGAGATCGCTCCGGGAGACGCGCCAGGCAGCTGCAATCAAACGCAAACGATGATCGCACACCGATCCAACCATGCTCCGACACCGGGAAACTAACGAGCCTTTTACACAACCTTATATGTACACTTCTCGCTATCAAAGCTTTCCAATTGAAACTATGTCCTCTTAGAATCGTCACCTCTAATATCATTCTGTCTTCTATCCGCGTCAGCTGCTATGCTCGCCAATCATCGCCGATGAGAAAGCCTCGACAGTGAGAACTGTACAATTCCGGAGTCGAGAAAGATTCAAATCTCTCATTAGTCTAATCAACCTTTAGACTTCTGTTAGAAGGTGTAGAATATAGAATAAAGAAAGTGCTACTTAACAGAACAATGCCTAGACAACGTCAGACCAGGATTGACACATTCACATGATTTACATGTATTTTAATAGTGCGTCTCTCGACGACAGCAGCTAATTAACACATAAAGACCGGATATTCGGATAAACTGTTTAAACGTGCTACGAAGATATGTGCCCATAATTATGAAAGTGGCTAAATGAATTTAATGCAGTTTTCACGATACAGTAAATTTCCGAACACTGATCAGTTTGGGAGGTCCCGAAAACTGATCAGGCCTACTCACTCCACTACCCGTCCACGCTGTGCCGCGCCGCAGGGCGTCGACTATTGTTGTCGGCTCGGGTATATCGGTGCGAACACCACTACATTAACACAACGAATCGAATGTTCAAACATCTTAATTTTCATTATTTTTTTATGGGACTTTCGAAATCGTATTTCTGGCATTTTTCTGATTAAAACAAGACCAAACACTATATAATTTCAATTGTATTTATTAGGTTAATCGACTGTGAAAGTTTTGTATGGGAAAGAAAGAGTCGCGTATTATCCCAGTCTCCTTTCCTTGAGAAAAGTTACCCTCGCTGAGGGTAGCCGTCGCCGACACCGTTGCTCTATTGTAGTCTCGCTCGGCGCAGTCGGAGCGGTAGACCCAGCCGTAAATCAAAAAAGCAAGTCGGGTTGCGAATACTGGTCGCTCCATGAACCACCCCCTGATCAGTGTTCGGAAATTTACTGTATCGTGAAAAACATACCGTTAGATAGTGCTTGTTACTTCAACATTGTATGAAATTCATTTACTGAAACAAGATATTAATTTATTTTCAAATGCAAATTTATTTTACAGTCTTACTGTAGTGTTTCTTTATTTAAGTGTTTCTTTATTTTTTGGTTTAATATATGTTTTCACAGCTGTGTCGCAAATTTTCTGTTTGTTTTTATTTTATTATAAACATATTAATTTTTCACACGCAAAAATGTATCTCTTGAAGATGATCCATACAGGGATCGAAACGTTGAGTTAAATTAATTTGCAAACTTGCTGGCGTTACTATTTTAATTTATATTTTGTAAATACGGCCGGGTGCTTCTTTCTTTTGCACAGTAGTGTATGACCTTAGACCAGCTTCATAATTATGGACACACACATATACACAGTATATTTCGTATAAACTGACACGTACAGCTTACTTATTTCCTCTTATCCGTACGTCTTATCATGCGCATATAAATCTAACCATTGGCGGGACATACGAACGTGGCATCTTATATGTACATCTTATTACGTGTGTGTAGTAGTACATGGCGGCCGCGATCTCGCGAATCCGCGAACACCGCTCGTAATTTCGCGAACAGCGATCCCACGTATTTGCCGACGATACCTGTCGTCTGGTCGGCCCGATGGCCTCCGGGAAAGACTGAGCTGCTCCACAGGAATATCCTAATTACGGCAGGGGGCGGGGCACGCGGTGCTCGTAAAACGAGACCTCGGGGCCCGACTTAGACCCCGAAATAGCTTTGTTATTGCGCGCATAAAGGCGCAGCAAGCTGGTCGGGATTCTTCTGCGCACAAAATTTTTTGGCCGGTCCAGTGAGAGGACGAGAGGGGCGCACGATTAAATGGCCGTTCGGGGACCCCTTCTCTTTCTCTCTCTATTTCTTTCTCTTTCTTTCTTTGATCGTTCTCTCGCTGTTTCGCCGCGGGAGGAACATCGGCCAACGCAACGGCCGGATATTTACGATCTGACGACGTAACAGGCTATAGCCCGGTCTCGGGATCAGATAAAATTCGCGAGCCAGAAGTTGCACCGGCGAAACGCCTGCCGCGTCACTCTTGCTCGGGAATTTTCGAGGAGTTCTCTCGCGAGATACGGATGTTCGTAACAGTATCTGATCGAGTGCAATCGCTGTCTCCGAAAGGTCTCGGGGCCTTAACCCTTTGCGGTCCTCCGTGCCCAATGCACGAGAATAATGGAAAGAACATGGGAACGAAATGATTTATATTTCGTCCACTCTCCGATTCTATATCCAAGGAATTCCTCACAATGAATCTTTCTTTAAGAACGTTATTCTCGCTGTTGTCTCGCAACGCGTTCCGCGACTTCCTGCGTATCAGCAGTCCGCTAAACCGCACGACCTAACGTGTAACCTTATCCCGACGTGACTATTATCGCTGGCCCGATAACGGAGCCACATAATGCAATTCAATCTCGCCGTTTCGACGATAAGAGAAGCTGCATAGTTTTCGCGTCATCGGACGCCGATCTTTCTAATCGCCTTTCTCGAAAGAACCGCGACACTTGCATTCCGACCGGCTACAATCGACAGTTGCGTTTCAGTTTGCCGATACTAGTATGGAGTAGTAGTAGTGGTAGTAGGGTAACTGCACCAATGTATGAAAATTTAAGAAATTGATCAGGAAGATATATATATTTTTTTTTTTAAATATCTATATTTCATTTGTGTGTGTTAAAAATAAATGAATACAAATAAAATGAAATTATTATTATTTTCCTATATTAAACGTTAAATAAAAAATATAAAAAATACCAGCCAATGAACACTACATTCTAGTAATTATTGCTGGTTATTATCTAGTAATTATTACTGGTAATAATAATTATTATTGATATTTGTTGATAATAATTATTAATAATAATTATTGGTCCAAGGGTCATTATGAAATATACAAAAGCGTTCATTTACTGGTGCCCGTTTATTCACTGGTGCAGTTACCCTAGTCATTTCTCAATTTATTATGCAAAATAAAAATTGTCTGCCTTAAGTCCAAGGTATAGAAGCTACATAGACATTGACTTAGTTCCTCAATGATTTTAACCAAATTTTTATATTCTTTAGTTATTCGTGTGTAAGTGTTATTTATTATCCGCATATTTCCAAAATTGCTGTCCATTCTCTGTTCTACTCATGATAGCCGGAGAACACTTTGGTTCTGCATCGGCAGTTTGTTAATTGCGATACAAAGAAGCTGCGGTGCCAGGGAAGATGCGCTCGCGGTTCGAGATTCGTGCGATCACATTTGCTCGTGAGCCGGGCACGCTACGAGAGAAGGGAAACGAAAGAGAAAGAGTAAGAGAGATAGAGAGAGAGGGAAAGAGATAGAGAAAGGCCACTGGAAGGTTACGGGGCGAAAACGAAAGAAGAAGAAAGACGTACCGGTATAATTATGCAATTTAGATTCAGCTTTACGATTCCGGTTTGGCTTTATTAAAAGCGAGAGTGGGCGGACTCGCACGCGCGCGCGCACGCACGCACGCTCACGGTTTCCTCTTCGGCGTGCAGACACGCGCGTGTCCGCCAGCAAAAACTCTCGCAGATAACACGATGCTTGTTTCATCGCGACCCGGCGAGTATCGTGCTCTCCTACGGGGAACGGTTCGTAAACGAGAGCAAGAGAGATTGCGAGAGAGCGAGAAAGAACAGAGAGAGAGAGGGGCCGACCTCGCCGATATACCCTCGCGTTAATCGCAGAAATATCGTTTTACGTTTCGTGTAACGGCGCCGCGGTTTTATAATCGAAAAGAATGCGGCTCCGCAAGCGCGCAGCTGCTCGCAGATCGGATACGCTGCACAATGCTGAGCTCTCCGAATTCCTGAACGGTGCGCGCACGCTGACACTCTGCACCCCGGGGTGAAGAAAAAAATGAATTTTCGATATGATTAACGGTACACAAGGAGCAACCGAGCCAACCTCCACGACGACTACCGGATTCTTCGAAATCATTTCGATCGTATCTTCGATCGTGGATTTGCTCGATCCCCCATTCTCGGGACACACGCGTCGAGTCTAACACTTGGAGCCATGGGGTGTCAGTTTTCATGTAAAATAGTAGAACGATTAAGAGAATTTAATTATGCCAACACATCACTTCCAACTTATTAACCCTAATAGTGTTCATATAATATTAAAAAAAGATTGAATATCTTTTTTTAATATTCAAATATACATACAATATTAATTTTATACGGGAAGGAAAATATTTTCTGAGTTACGAGGAAAATATTTTTTTCTCATTATGAAAGAGATTTTTATTTAATATTAGAAATAAAATATTTTTTCCTAATATATAGATAATGTTTATTCTTGTACATTGTGCATGTATACAATATTCAGATCCAATATTTATCTCATATGAAAAAATGTGGCTTAAAAAATATTTTTATAATATTTGAAGAAAAAAACTATGTAATATTTTTGTGCTACTAGGGTAAGATTACCAAAGAATGAAACACATCTGCCACGTGGGTACTGTCTTTCGCGACTGACAGTTTCTATTTTGCATAAAAATCCGCAGGCTATTCGTTACTGTAAAATCTCGTGCTGAAGAGCAACGTGTCGCTTCCACGCCCACATTGGAGCAGTCTGTTCAAAGAGAACGAGATAAACGGACAGCTATCTGCTTCTTTAGAGTCGTTGGCCCCCGGTTGCTCCTGCAAAGAGTGCTCTTTGCTTCGGTTTGGTAGTCGGTAGTTAATCATTGCTAGTTATCATTGCTAGAACCAGGACAAGTTTTGTCAATTGAGTCATTGTGGTTGTTCAAGCTAGATTATAATAGGAAATAGGGTGACGGTTGATGAAATTCTAGGATTTTAGAGAACAGTGCTGTGCGTTGACAATTTTCATTAGAGTGACGAAGTCTGAAGTATCTGGACATGGGCGGTTCCACGATAATTGACTGAATTGTTCAATGTGTCAGTGTCCGCGGCCTTCGAGCGTTTCGGGGAATTGCCCAGAAGAGCTTTCGTCGCTAAACCCAGGAAGGAAAACCGAGGCAGTGGTTCGAGGTTGTCGGAAATAAGGCGTTGATAACACCTCCTTGACCACAAAACTATATAGTGTAGTCAGTCAGAAAGGGAATTTAGTAAAAAACAAAAATATAGGGTAACTACACTAGTGAATGAACATTTATGAAATTATTCAGGAAGATATTGTATTTTGAAAAAAATATGTGAATTAAAGGAATCTCGTATATATACTTCATTTGTCAAAAATAAATGAACACAAATAAAATGAAATTATTATTATTTTAAATACCAGTCACTGAACAATACATTCTAGTAACTATTGGTAATCATTATTATTATTGATATTTATTAATAATAATTATTGGCCCAAGAGTCATTATTACATGGATTCACCCCTTCCCAATTGTACCACCAATTACTAGCACCCTGTTTCTCACAATGCAATTCGGAACTTGTGAAACAACTTTCAGAAAATTCGACAGAATTTCGGACAGTTTCAAAGATAGGACTATCTATTTTTCTAGAGACAGTCTACCAACAGCCGAGCTCCGAACGATAGCTCGAGGCAGACGGGACCGGATCCGAAGGTGTATCGGTCGTCGATCGGCTCTCTTCTCTCTCTCTCTTTCTTGCCGTGCGAGAATCCGGCCGGCGTGTTTGTTCGAAACGCGTATGCAACGAGCATCCTGTCCCTCCCAGCCTCATTACGGGACAATGAGCGTCGTTACATCGATCACAAGCCAGACCGTTCTCGTTGAGAGGCGGAAGAGAGCTCGCACCGTTTCGCGCGGCCACGATCCAGAGCCCCCTCCGCGATCGAAATCACCTGGAATTATCCGACAATTTTATTACGCGTATTACATAATCCATTGATCGTTACTTTCTTCAAATTCGAATCTACTTTCAGCGTTCATCCCGCTCATCATCTTCTGCACGACGATACCGAAAATTTTCTGCTGAGTTCAATGACACGGCAATACTGAATCCTTCAGTAACAGTTTATTATTATTATTATTATTATTATTTATAAACAGTAACTCACTCAATGTGATTACTCCAACCATTTTATTATAACCATTTTATTATAACATCTTTCACTGTTTAGAATTTTCAGACGTAGTTCTTCTCCTTTCTTGAAAATGATCCAAACAAGGATCGAAACGTTGAAAGTTTAAATTAATTTGTAAAATTGCTTTATAGTGTTTATTTGATCGAACCGTTGCGCCAAAATCATTAATATTTTTCCTGATTTACTGTGATTATTTCCATTGTAAAATAACGGGCTAGACTTCAAGGGTTCGCTCTGATTGTTTATTCAACGCAAACAAGTACCCTTAGGAAAAGAATCCTCGGACTAGTTCCGTATCAAATTTCTCGACACCGTTGAAAGAAATTGATCCTCAATGTGATCACTCCAACCCATCACTGAAATTGTTCTCGAGTTTTCGAAGTGGTGTCACTGATACGAGGAGGAGAGAGACTGACGAATTAGAGGGAATTGTTCGGTTAACGGGTTAAGGGGAACGCACGACGGTGACTCTTATTTTCATCGGAATTCCACAGCCGGTGACGCAAACACACGCTCCTTTTCCAATCATTTTCGCATCAGCCGCGCGTCTGGTCTCGTCTCGCCTCGGCTAGATTGAAGCGACGCGACCCTGTTCGCCAATATAGAAACGATCCATTTGATGAGCGGTAAACGGTCCCACTTGGCTAAGATTTTCAACGCGGCACGCGGTCGCCAGGCTAATTTTTTTCAATTCGGAGAATTGCATCATTTGACCAATTACTGTTTAGGAGGGCGCCCCTGATGGAATTAGAAGAAAGCGACCGCGACGCTCGAGCACGAACGCGCGTGTTCGGCATTGTTTCGCGTGGACGAAACCGGACCGACGACGAGTCGCGGTCGTACCCTTTCCTTTGCGGTTGCTTCGATCCATTTCAACTTTTCCGATCGGAATTCGTCGAAAATAGAACGCACATACTGATCGAACTGGGTAAGAGGACGCACGCATTA